>CATQJL010000001.1:96590004-97190004 GCA_958299035.1 Cylicocyclus nassatus | reverse complement strand
TATATCCTTTTCTGACGAAATTCGCATGGCGGAAACAATTATGAAAATTTTTGAATTGTTGCTGAAAGCGACTAACCAGGAAAGGACGCTTGGTGACCAAGGCTATTTACAATTATTTCTAAAAAAATGCGCCTTCGAATGCTGGTTCAAAAACCGTCTTTCATATCCGCGACACGGGAGTTATGATTATTTTTTTAGAATGATCGTGCTACTGCGAAGGGTCAAAAACACTAATAGAAAATTGCCTTTCTTTATTGCTGAACATGATTTAGATAGGCATAAATATAACAGTACTTCTTTCATAATTCTGTTCGGTAGCTTATGGTAGGCTAGAACAAATTTGATGGATTTTATTACCCAAAAGCACTTAAATTTTCTTCGAAAAAAAGTTCAAAAAAAGTTCGAAAGTTCGAAATAACATCGTATTGTTTAAAAAAGTCATTGAACATTTTATCTTGAATGCTGTAATGCAATGCCGGAAAGGATTTTCAATAAAACACTTCATAGGATCTATGAAAATAATCCCTAGAACCATAGCACCTTTTTTATTAAAACGTTTTGATAAAATGGGTCAAATAACGGAAAATACTCGTATTTGTGATATACATCCGATCTGAGATGTCGTCCTACTTCCATAAGCTTAGCGACTAAAGCAAATAATGTATTAGGTTGTCCCGAAAGTTTTGCCCGTTTTTTCAACCTATCATAAAAACGCGTGGAACGCAGATAGGGAAACGCTCTAAGCACTATTCGACGCATCTTTTCCTTCTCTTTCTAACTGTTATGCTTCCATGCCGATTAATCTTTTGTTGTCTGAGATAAACGCCGAAATTTCGAACCCATGGTTTTTACTATGTCCAAGTTTGGCAATTTTTCACAGTCTTAATTTTTGACTTTCGGAAAAGCTTTGGCAACAGTTAGATAGAGCAAACAAAGGGCAATATAATGCAATTTTGCGGCATCCATAGCCAGCCTTGAAAATTTTTTATAATTATTTTTCTGATGCTATCAAATTCCACTTTTGGTGATGCCAAAAGCCAGAGATCATGAAACGGCGCCAACTAAGGTGTTATTCGATGCAGCTTTTCCTCCTCTTTCTATGAGTGTATTTCCTCTCTAATTTGCTGGGTCTTTGGCGATAAAATCTTCATAATTCTTGAATTTGACCCTATCGGGACGCAGCTATTACCCAACAGCTGCTCGCGATGGAGGTTGGCCTAAGATAACGAACCTCTAGCAGTGACCTCTGCCTGCCGTCAGGAGACGTTTCCCTCTTCCCCTTTCCCCCTTTCCCCTTTTGTATATAACTTGTATAGTAAACATTATAGTAAGACTAATGTAACCCGCTACACATCAGGTAAAGGCGTCATGAACCTTTATCCTGACATGGAAGTCCCAGGGAGATATTTTTTTAGAATTCTAAGTTGTGATTTTATTCTAAAGAACTTTTGATACGGGATATAAAAGAAAATTTTCTAATTCCCCCCCCCCTTCTCTTCTACAACCCTCCGATCGTATGGAAGGAGGTGTGTGAGTTTTATAGCATTCTATTTACTTATTTACAAATAATTATACAAATATCTAATCATTTCAGAAAAATAAAATAATATAAAATATACAGTCCTGCGAACAGTCCCATTATGTCAATTTTCGCTTAGTGATCTTTGAAATTTCCGTGATCCGTAAAAATCTAGATTAAATAGCGCGAGCCGTGAGTCCGCGAATGCCGTGATTTTTTGGAAAAAAGCTTATCCGTGACTTTTTTGGTAAAAATACATGTCCGTGATTCCGTGATCCGTGAGCCGTGATCCGTGAATATCTAAATAAAATACCGCGAGCCGTAATTTATTTTTTTGCAATCGTGATCCGTGATTTTCAATTGATTTTTTTTCTTTTCCAATAAGACAATGGACTTGTTCGCAACCGCTAGCATAAAAATACAGATCTGAGGTAATTTCCATCCAGTTCATTACTGGCCCATGTACAGATAATCCTCTGCTGGGAAAAGTTGATAATTACATTCGCTAATGAAATAGCGCAAATGCTTTGACCTCCTAGGCAATTACGACAAACAAGTGCAACTGTCCTAGCGTGTTGACCTTTATCAGTGATAAAGTAGCGCAGCAGCCCGTTCGCGATGTAAGCATTTGACCTCGCCGCAGACTAATAATATTTGCGCGCCACGGTCTAGCAAATGCATAATTGCGCATACTGACCTTTTATGATTGTGATAGGCGTTTAGCAACAACAATCGTGACCGTTATCTGCCGCAACGTTTACTGTCAAGTAATCTGGTTTAATACACTAGTTACCTAGGGTGTATTACTATCTCAAGTCATACAAATATGTTTCCATCTGAAAAACATAGCAACATTGAAGAACTCGTTCAGTTCAACGAAACCACTTTTTGAAAAAAAAAGACTTATTTTTTTTGACTTTTGATAGAGTACCACTCTGCTTTTGTCATCCATGATGGCGATTAGGTCCCTGTAAAGGTCCTTTACTATTCGCATCAAATTTGTTTCTGGCATAGCTCCAAATAGCGACCGTACCGTGTCCCATTGGAAGAAAGAAATGAAATATAGCTCCAAATTGATAGAATTTTAAGGAACGTTTATCGGACCTAGCACGCAAGTTAGCTTCTCTCATAGTTTTGTAAAGAAAGGATCTAATAGAGATCAATGACCTTTACCGGTCTTCGCTTGCATTCACAAAACTTTGGAATGAAGTTTAACCTCTCAAATGCACATTTTTTTTCAACCTGGAGTACAGAATATGGGTGTACTCAGCTAAAAGGTACACGCCGTAACCACAAAAAGAAAGGTCGAAAGTATAGCTAATATAATTCCGCGCCCCGCGCACAGTAGCACTAAAATCATTCTTAGGTCCCATCGTACTTTCGAAGATTCACGCACGTTTTGCCTTAATTGCCATCCATTAACCACTCTTCCCAAAAATGTTGAGTTTATTTGGAAGGAGGAACAACAGCATTTGAAACATTAAAACAAGCCCTAGTGGATGCGCGTGTTTTAGTGCTCCTATTTTAGGAAATTTTTAAACATCCACACCGACGATGCATATGCACTCGGTTTCGTCGCATGCCTCCTACAAGTCTAACCGGTGGCTAGTAGTGAATTTCATTTAAAAAAAAGGCATCCGCTTTCTTACCAAGCACGAAAAAAACATGATGTGGCATTAGAAGCACTAACACTTGTTGTTAACAGCATAATCATCTCTGTTACAGCTTCTATCACTTTAGTCGTTGATGATGCTGAATTAAAAACCTCAAGCATCCGTCAGATTCCGTGCCCGCCATGCTAGCCAAAAGACAATACTCATTCGCTTTGTCGAGTTAACCATGACGATTCTGTTAGCCTCAACCATAAGGAACAGTTAGCATGACTCAAAAGTGAGGAGATTTCTTGTTGCTGTAAGGCGAAAAACATGCCAATAGCTTTTTTGTCCGCAGAATCCAAGATAGTCACAAAAATGCGCTTCAAGCCCTACTGAAGTAGATTCATTATTACAAAAAAAACCTGCTTTACTGTATGCTATGCACAAGCTGTTGATTTGCCAATAACTGGCACAAACGATTTTCTCTACAACCTAGTGGAACACTCACAAATTGTGTGAACTAAGCCATAGAGTAGACCCGTACAGACATATTTTTTTTTCCAAAGAAGAAATCAAAAGAAGATTGCTACAATTTAAATTTCCAAAAAAAAAACCCCAAATCAAATTTTGTTCATAACATCTGCTTTTTGCCTTTCGAGATAATCAATTTCTCTGCATATTGCAAAGTGCGAGCCACAACTCATACTCTTCACACTACCAAGATAATGCAAGAATTTTAGCGACCTTCTCCACCGTACTAGAAATTAGTATTATAAAGCTCTGTAGTAATAGAAAATATATTATATATGTTTTCACAGGACATTTCCGTGAATGTTTTTTTATATCAAACAATCTCTCGGAAAATTCGAACCTTTGTAACATTAAAAATCATCCTCCATTTACTCGGAGTCATAAGTAAACTTATTGCAAAAGAGTTCCCTTGGAATCGTGATTGAAAGTGATTTTTTTTTTGAATCAGATCGTATTCATCCCAAGTAACACAGAATTTGTACGGATGCGGTGCAGGAGGAACCAAAGGCTTGCCGCCTGTAGCCGTAGGAGATAATTAGGAGGGCGAGCGCTATGGAGAAGATTTTGGCAAGGATCCAGAAGAACTTGGCGAGTACATCCATTAAAAACAAACCCTTATAAATCTCCTTGGAATCAAGTTCAAGGATACGAAGGACAGATTTGGAATCAATTGAAATGCGCATTTTTCAATAATACGCTTAGATAGTTAAACAACTCTGTCTCGCAACGATTTCTACCAAAATCTGTGCCTTCAAAATTCATCATTCTAAGCTGAGGAATTTCGAGCTTAATGTTGTGTGAAAAAGATTTCAACTGAATTTTTTGTGAAATTTCTTGATACGAAGTTGAAAGTATGAAGTAGCAAAATGGAATAATGTTAACTAAGTTGCATGTGATGAACTTTTGCTACTGTGTACGACCTAAAGGGTTACCGACATAGTTTCAATGGCAAATCCAATGAAGCCTCTAATGTCAAAATTTAGAATTAGAATGAGTTTGAAGTTATGAGACAAACTGCATATTGCATCTTGACGCAAACCTCCAGATGTGTTTTATGTTTTTATGACAATTTGATTGCTTTGGTTCATTGTTCATTTCAAAAAGCAAATTATTCCTTTATCTCAAAGAAAAAAGAATGAATTTTGAATGAAAACCCCGGACTTCAACAACTTGAAACTTCAAAATTCAAAACAAAAAGTTCCTATATGGTAGTTGACTTTTGTTACCATTGCAATCTCAAATTTTCACTTACTTTTAGGCCCAGTGAATGCGCCTTCGAATTAGCATCACAAATCTGTTTCTTAAAATTTTCAAAGTCATCTCCAGGCGAAGTTATGAAGACTTGTTCCGAAAGGATATTCCTTGCCAAGTTTTCTTGGACTCTTGCCAAAGTATTCTCCATAGCGCTCGCGCTCTTAATTATCTCCTACGGCTACAGGCGGCAGGCCTTTGGTTCCTCCTGCATCACCCCCAATTTGTACAACGCCCAAATTAACCGCTAAGTTTCCGCTTCAAAAAAAAAAACCCACTCTGTGTTAAGAAACAGATTGTTTCAATTCCGAGATTTGCTAAACGTTAGTTTGTCACAAATTACATAGCTCATAGACTAATCTAATAACTTCTGAAAAAAAAATACATGTGAACAAACTAAGGCTGATCAAAATAAGTTCTAAAATATACTTCATTTTTTCTCGAGACCTAAAGTCCTCAATTGCGAGATCATCCCAAAGCAGTTATCCCTCGCCAACTGTTACCAGTTCACTTCGCAATTTTTTTCAGAACGTATTTGCCAGTCTTAATTCAAACTTTCAAAAAAAATCTTTCTTTCGAATTTTTCAAAGACTCGGGGAAAATATACACTATTTTGTGCTGGAATTTATGGTTCTGAGCAAAACATAGTGTTGTGAAATCTATGACAACTAAGGTACAAATATTTGATTTTTGCAGGAACATGCTGTTCTTTTTGCCAATTCAAAGTAGTAAGCTAATGAGTGTGTATTCTTCTTATAGCTGAAATTTTATATTCCCATTTTGGATTGTCTCGCAAGTTTTGCCACAACCGATTTCAGCAGCAGCCAACGCAAAAGTTTCCAAATACGAACGACATAATGCTCTAGATCTACCTAATTTACTCATGTTTTTCGAAAAACCAAACCCTACATTCTCAAGCATTCGTTAACTTCAAAACGATAGGTAATTCTTCTCAAAAAAAATTTTTTTTACTTCCGCACCTTATAGACAAAATTCAACGAAAAGGATTTCACCTCATATGCACTTTTCAGTTTTCAGAGATTGTAGTGTACTGTGCTGCAACTGGACGAGAGTTGCGCGAAGCGATACATACAGCTTCAAAACAGAGCAACGAAAAAAAACTTTTTCTCATGGATTTTTCTAGCATATTGGTAGATACGTATAGCTCTGATCAAGCTTAAATCTCTCGAGCATAGCGCTAGATAACAGTTGGTTTTGTTTAAAAAAATGGAACGTCATACTTTCTAAGAAATCTTGAGTTTGTTTCTATGATGCATTTTTCTGTGATTGTGCACAAATCCGAAAAAAAAGAGATTTTAGCAAATTATAACGTTCCACCTATTTCGGATTAGATTTCAAAACCTCTTGGTCAACTCAAAAAGAAAACTTTTTGTATGATCTACATCGCTCATTGTCGCTGCATTCTCAACATGTCCTACACAAAAAAAACCTCGCAAAATGTTTGCAAGACAACTAAATAGTTCACAGAAACCGCGCTATATGACTTAGATTCGAAATAATGGACATACTATTGGTAAGAAAATTGGAAAATAGCAGTTTCTCCAAATTTGTGCGATTGCACAAACCAAGTCTGCTTTACGTTGTTAAACGTAGCATTCAGAACTACAACTAAAAATATTTTCAGAGGATATTACTTGTAGCTGAATGGAGATTGTTTTCAGAGAACAATTCTCTTTTACACAAAAGAAAAAACTTGCTGTTTGCCAAAAAAAATCCTCAGTGCTTCTGAACATGTTAAGATATCCAGATTGAAATTCTGAACGGAAGCAATGACCGCATTTTTTTTGAAAGTGATCAGCCGAAGCTGGCAAAGCAACGAAAGCATAGCTTTTCTTTTGTCGCAGTGAAATTCATTCTTGGGAATGAAAAGGAAACTGTTTACACCGTTTCACGTCATCCAGTCCTCGTTTTTTCTCCTAGAAAAGAATGGTAATGATTCCTTTACAGATTTCAGCAGAATTCAGGAACTATCACTCTATATTTCTATATTGGATTTGGACGTTGAAGAAACAAAGACAACCTTACACATTGCATGTTAGTAGTGAATTAACACGCATGATGTTGGGATCACTTCCGCTGAAGTTTTCATACTTATAACCCATAAGCTAAAATTGTAGTTTTTGCAGCGGAAGCGTTCTGGTAGTGTATTTCTATGCTGGCACGATTGTTGTGTTTTTTTCAAGCTGTATAGTTCGATCTGCATTTCCGTTTTGTAAATGTCGTTATCGGTCAATGTTTTAGCCTAATTTCGAAAAAAAAATGCTGAAAAAAAGGAAAACATCAGAAGATGAACGATATCATGTTTTTTACTCATGATGGTAGTCTTGAAATCAGTTGCAAAACCACAAGACAATTTTTCAACGCAATCAGTTCAAAAAAAACTGATTAACAGCGTTTCTTTTTGCACTGCAAGATTTTTCCGATGTGAGTTTGTTTACAAATATTCTGCCGCACCGCTGCGTTTACCTATAAGCATGAAATTCTTTGAATCGGCAATTCAAAGAATAAAAAAAAATATTTCGTATTAGGCAGCGAAAAAAAAATCCCCATTTTTTCTAACACTCAAAATTTGCCAAAATGTTGAATTAAACACAGTTTGTTGTGCTTAATTGAGCATATCTTCCTCTTGGTTATGTAAACAATGGCATTTATTTATATATTGTACAATTATGTGTCACTTAATTCAAATTCAGTGTACTATTATTACAGTCCCAAAATTCCACATGTCGTTTAACTACTTATGTAAAATATAACTTCAGAATTGCTATCATTCAGTACCATCTAATACTTTGCTACGTATTTTTCGCTCGCCAAGCTGTTTTTATTATCGTGTTCTACAACAAAAGTCGTATCCTCACCCAATTTCCATCGTTTCCCTCACCCGATTTCCACCTACTACTCTTCAAAAACTAGTCACGTCATCACACTTGCAGAATCTCCATCTAAAAGTAATTCCATCCGTCAGTCTCCGAAAGCATGACTTATCACCCATGCAACTACATGTCACTGCCAATTCCAAACAGTCCCCAACGCCACATCCTTCATTTTTCTATATCTCTCAGCTTGAGGACAAGCTTACTCAGTACCCCCAGGATGAGGTGAAGGTCGTTGGTTGGTTATCCAGCTCGCCTAACCAAATTCCCCACTCGATCGATGAATCTGAGGATAATGGTACCAAAGTCGAAGTTCTTCATGGTCTCGCCGTATCACGTGTACTCCTTACACACGTTACTCGGAAGACACAACAACAGCTAAACAAGCTCGAGGACGAGCTTTCTGAAGGAATGGAGATGTCGGGACGCAGCTATTACCCAACAGCTGCTCGCGATGGAGGTTGGCCTAAGATAACGAACCTCTAGCAGTGACCTCTGCCCGCCGTCAGGAGACGTTTCCCTCTTCCCCTTTCCCCCTTTCCCCTTTTGTATATAACTTGTATAATAAACATTATAGTAAGACTAATGTAACCCGCTACACATCAGGTAAAGGACTCGCGAGCCTTTATCCTGACAACCCCCCACCCCAGCGTGTACACGTAAAATGCAAAATGTTATATTTCGAAGCGGTAAACGCTCATTTGCTTCGTAAAAATAGTGAATAATCGTAATCGGTTTTTGAAAGCTTCAAAATCCGATGATTTGTTAGTGTTCGAGGCGTTTCTGTATTTTAAAACTTCGCAAAAGTGAAGACTTTTGAAAAAATTATCTTTAAAAATATTGAAAAGCCAGCTAGATAAGCCAAATAATTGCGTTGCATTGCCCTTGGCTTACTCTATCTGAAGGCTATCAAAGGTCTTCCAAAAGTTGAAAATAAAGATTGTGAAAAAATGTCAAACTTGGACATAGTAAAAACCATGGGTTCGAAATTTCGGCGTTTATCTCAGAGAACAAAAGATTAATCGGCATGGAAGCATAACAGTTAGAAAGAGAAGGAAAAGATGCGTCGAATAGTGCTTAGAGCGTTTCCCTATCTTCGTTCCACGCGTTTTTATGATAGGTTGAAAAAACGGACGAAACTTTCGGGACAACCTAATATTTTAGTAAAAAAATAAACAATAAGTGAGAACTTCAACTTTGAAAAAGGCACATCTTTGATGAAATGTTTTGATGAAATGTCTTTTTCTAAGATACAAAAAAATTCTGTCGCTTTCCAGAAAATCTTTATCACTGAGAATAGAAATTGCAATGCTTATTTCAACATTTCAGTGGTCGAAACCTCATCGCACAGTCCAATTTGGTTGCGCTGGTAGGCGCAAATGGCCCTCTCCCACAAGTGGAACTATAGCCTGTGTTCTGCATAAATCAGAAGTCTGCAGTCATCAGAAAAGATATGTTGATAAATCCGAAAAATCCACTTTGGGTAAAAAGACCTCTGGACGCGAATTAATGCCACCGTTGTTTCTGTTCCTGCTTAGACATGTATCGTTGACAAAGTAAATATTTTTCATAAATAAGCGTCATTTTGTCATGTCGGAGGCAGCGGTTGTCGGATTAGAAGAGCCGTTTTGATGTTAGACTTCTAACTAAGCAATCGTGTAAGCGCTTTGGCGATGCATGTAGTCAAAGGCAAAAATTCTTTAAAAATGACTTTTTTAACCACTTGTTCTTCTCATACATACAGTGCGCTTCGCAACTGTACGACCCCACCCTCCTCCAAAATACTGAATTTCCAGTCCAGCAGAGATGGTGCACTCCAGTCATTACCAATCTGATCTACACATAGCCTCAAATAGCATGAATTTATAATTAGTATTACATCCATGTTCAAGGCACATATGGGCAAGGTCAAAAGTCCTATACACGAGTGGCTGAAAATCCATTTTGTTCCTATTTTTGTAAATGAGCTGGCAATTTTCGGGTAATGAGCCAGAGAGCAGGCGATATGGTAGTCAAGTAGGGCATAAACTGTAGCGTTTAGCAAATATGAGGGGGTAGCACAAACTTGTCTACACACGTTTTTCTGAACATTTAAATGTCAGTTGCGCCATCTTTGCAATGATCGTTTCAACGAAGAAAACGTCTTCAAAAAATTTCAAAAACTCATTTATAAGCTTTCCACATCCGTTTCTACATGACGCGCATGAAAAGAAGAGTCTAGGAAAGTTTTTAGATTTTTCTGATATTTTTTCTATCCCTCTTTTGAGAAAGGCTAAAGACACTGTAATGCTTCCATGTAAAAGACAATGCCAGAACACGTTCTAGAAAAATTTTGGAAGAGAAAAAAGTGCAGAGAAAAAAATCAGACAAGGTCTGAAAATTGGAGTGCTCTTACAAAACTGCCGTAAACTTGTTAGTCATTACTGCACTTGCGGCATCAATCATGTTGGGGGTTAGACCCCGCTGTGTCCTAGGCGTATCGCAAATTTGAGCTTTTCGGAAAGCTTCTGGGATATCGGAAAAATTAGAAAAAAGTGCAGTGGAAATTACCCGACAACCTAATATTTCATCCACTTGGTATTCAACGAGCCTGAACAAATCTATTCTTGCACTGCATCACCAATTAAAACAACTTTGAGAAGATGCTGTTAAGAAAAAAAATGCAAAACATGGTTTTTTGACTGGTCGGGGCCACTTAACACTTTATCATTTGATCAAGCCTGATGGTGTTGCTTCTAACAAGTTTCTTACTCAGCTACAGATCAGTGTTGTTTCATGCGCCTGTAACGAGTTATTCGGCCCTTTCAAGGCTTCTAGTGCCTGTGTCCGCTTAAAAACGCCGTGACAATAAATTCCAAGATGTCCGGTAAAATTTAGGACAAGACGGAACGGAGAACATGGCAAAAGATGCAAGCGATCTTAGTGAAGAGCGGCGATGATTGACCGGTGCGCATGCATAAATGCGTTGTACTGCTAGTGTTGTTTCCAGCACTTGTGGGAAGAGAACAACTATCACTCTAACAGTACTTCTTGTCGACATGCGCCTTATTACTCCTACTAAATCAAGTTCCTAACCTACATTGAGTGTCCCTACCCTAGACTTTTGCTAAAGAATCTTCCTCTAAAAAATGTGTATTTTGTCTTGAATCGCGTAAGTCTTATAGCCGGCCAGCCGCCAACCAGATTTAATTTCACCAGACTTCACCACTAAACCCTCCTCCTTATCTTCTCTTGGCAGAAACGCAAGCGGAAATTGCCTTATAATTTGGTGGACTTTTAACGTGATTCAGAAGTTTTTCTTCGATAAAAAAAATCTTAGATTGACAAGAAGTATTAGAAGACTGACTGCTGCTCTTCTTCCACAAGTGCAGGAGGCACCACTACGTTTCGCAGCAGTACAACGCTTTGGGCATACCACAAGTCAATCGTTATCGTTCTTCATTAGCATCGCGTGCATATTTTGCAATGTTCACCTTAACGTCCTGTTCTGAATCTTATAGAAAGAGTCTCAAGATATACTGCCATGGCTTTTTCAAGCAGAGACAAACGGCTTGGAACTTTGAAAGAGTAGATGGCGTTACAGACGCATGGAACAACACTGGTTTGTTGCTGGCGAAAATTTGTTAGAAGCATGTTTATCAGGCTTTATGGAATTATTGAAGGTCCAGTGCCCGATCAGTCAAGAGACTTAGGTTTTTTTGTTGCTTATTTCTCCAGGATTTTCCAAAAGGGTCTTAAGTTTTTGAAACAGTGGAAAAATAAGACATGCGTATGCGTGTTGAGTAACAAATGGGTCGATATACTGACTGCAAATTTATTTTATTTGAAACCAGTGTGTATTTGAAACACTATTGACTGGAGCGCATCATCTTTTCTACAGATTAGGGAATTCTATATCTTAAGGGGTGTCTTATATTTACGAAAACCACTGTATTTCACTCTTGCAATGAGTCAGCTTAATGCTTCATTTCAAACAGCCTTCTGCAATGATTGACTTGACGCACTGTAGCTGCCACTCAGAATATGAACAGCTCTTTGAAAAGTAAAATTACATACAGACCAAAGGTGAAATATAACAAGCACAAGGGTAAACTCCATGTTTCAAAAAAATCTGCTGCGACGCAAAAGTTCGCACTATATTAGTTGAAGTGATGAAAAGGAGATTGACGGCAGTAGTTAGGCTGATCTGGGCATACGGATTTCTTGCCTGGAAATTGATGAGGAGGTGTATCTAAGGCACTGCCCAAAGGGCAGCGCAAATTGTTCATTCATGGCTGAGAAAACCTCAAACACCCCGCGGCTGCGCCGTGACCGTAACAGTTAAGATAGGTCCCAGCGCGAACGTAGTGTCATGAGAGAAGTCGTTTTTGGGTTGTGGTCACGACACAGGCTCGGGTTTTCGGGGATGGACTTCTCAGCCGTGAGTGAACAGTTTGCACTGCCCCCTTAGGCAGTGCCTTAGCTAGAACCTCTTCGTTGTCCCAGGCAAACCCGTATGCCCAAATTTGCCTAGACGCTGCCTTAATCACTACGTAACGTATAACGATTTCGTGTTTACCATTTGCCTCTGTTCCGTGGAACGCGGCAAACGAGGAGGCAGCAGACGGAGAAATCATGATGAAATGTAAATGTTCATTCTTGGAATGCTACCAAGTGGCATGCATTTTGGAGCGCTGCCAAATTTCATAACGAGTGACCAAGCATATTTTCGTAAAAGGTCACACGTATTTCGAAAGGCAATCATGCGTGTCGCAATGATTTTTAGACTGGGTCGTCGGGTGTGTTATCTGTACTCGCTTTTTTTCGAGTTTGTTATCCCAAAATGTCTTTTAAATATGTTGTACTCCTATAAGTTGCTTTTGAAATGATGCCAAATTGCGTAACAGCGTGACTTGAGCTGAAGTCAAATTCATCTATGTTCCCAATCTTATTAGAAATGCTCTAACTAAGAACAGTCACTTTAGGATTATCTTGCTTCCGTGTGTAGACAAAAGAGGGGTGAGTTACTTCGTTTTGCTGGTATATACTTTTGGAAGCGTTTATCTAACAACAACCTTGCTTTTGCTTGTGTAGGGTCCCGGTGGTGCTTTCAACAAGGTATTAGTGTGTAAGCGGCACGTAAGGCAACTCAATCGGGCAGGGAAACAATTTTTGTACGTTTGTGTAGTTATTATGATTGACGGTCTTTAGGTGGCTCAGTAGTCGTGCTTTTCGGGGAGGGATCTCCTTTTGTAGTAAAGCTTCATAATCCTTTGGCGAAAGAATTGAAGGATTTTCTGACTCAGTTCTCAAACGATTGATTTCGTTGCTGTCGGAATTGATTCTGAGAGAAAAGTGTTTTTTGTAGTACACATAATTGTTATGAGATTTCTACTTCCAAAACGATAGGTGTTCTGCTACTTACTTTTGAGATTTTTGTGGAACTTGTTGAAAAGAAATAGAAGAGCAAATTTTCTTTGAGAGGGTAGAAAAGTGGGAGTAAACTTATCTGAATGTCTTTGTGAGGAGGGAAAGTTTGCAGAAAGAGCGTGGTAAACGGGAGAAAAATAATATTATCCATGCATGGCTGTAGCAGGAATTTCGAGAACTATACGATTTTAGGAGATTATCGCTTCTTCGAGCAGTTCTTTTTTTGTAGATTGCTTTTCGCAAAAATGTTAAAAAATCTAGAAATATTTATAGTCCGCCCTTATACATATTGTATCTGTCCCGACCCACTTGCTAGCGACCGTCAGGGTCGCTAGTTTCAATAATGATTAGAAATATTAGGCTGAACGGTAAAAATGGGACAGCGATTTTTATTACATTTTGAGGTTTTTTGTTCTCACAAACAACAAGCAGGCTGCAACTGAAACGTCGCTTAAATAATCGACTTTCGCCTATTATTTTGGCCACCATTACCGCTCCTCTCTCATAACCGTACGCGTGGCGCTGCGAAGAACTCAGACAATGTTTTTGAAACAATTCCTAATCTTGCGCTGCTATACTGAAAAGTCGTAAGGCAAATGACATACCATTTTCTTCATGCTCTTTCAAACGATGTGTTGAATGCTCGAGTTTTTTCTTCAATTTCAGGAAAATAAGTGAAAAAAACCTGAAAAATAGCTATTCTTGGCGCAATGAAAAACCAAAATAATATTATTATATTTTGCCTTACATTTTCCGAAGATAGATAAAATCTGAGGTAAGCTGCACATGGACGGATAGAGCGTAAAAAGCTCTATCAGATGGTACCTAGAAAACAGGCGTTCACCTGCAAAGAATTGAATAACGCGTATTTTTGTTCTCGAAACTGCTAGTGGCCATATCTTCTGATATTGAAAGTTGAGGCCACCAAGCCGTCGTGGGTTTAGTGACTGTCCTACCACCCACTCCAGCAGTGGTACTTTGGATGATCTCACATATTTCACTGCCCAGATACTGCTCGAAGTTCATATTTGTTGAAGTGACTAACTTTGCATTTCAGCAAGTATAATTTCTCAATTATGTAAATGACCTTATTTAGGAACTGTCTGAAAGAGAATAATATATTCTAACATCTATTAGAATTGGAAAGTCTAATCATTTCTCTTTCTTGAGAAACCTCCAGTTGTATCGTAAGTGTCCCATTTTTTACCGTTCACCTTAATAAAAAGATAAATCAATGAAAATCAATAAATAATTAATAAACTATTTATTAAAGCAAATTGATAAATTAATCAAGAAATATAATACTAATTTCGACTAGTCTGCATCTCAAGTGTTCTGCCTTATCTGGTGACGAGGATTTTTCATAAGCATTCCGCTAGTGTGGCCCTGACCACTGAGTGTAAACTGCTAAAAGGTTTTGAAGGTTTATCTTGCAAGTATTCTTGCTGTGTTTGAGCATATATGGTCAACTCTTCTTTTAGCCACCTGTCAGCGTTATTCATTCTTGCTCTGAAGAGGAACTTGGATGTCCTTAGCCGTTTACAAAAGACTAACAGATTTTCCGGTTATCTAAGAAGTGATTTATAATTCACACCATGCTACGTCAGAATTAATATACAATCGTTTTTGCATTCTGGTCGCTACCAAGTCGTATATCGTGCGTGATTTTACTTTTTATTTTGTAAAAATAAAAAGTAAAATCGCTTTTTTATTTTGTAAAAATAAAAAGCAAAATCGCGCACGACAGATCCAACAATAATACCGTGAGTTTCTTGTCTTGCAAAATTATTTTAAGTTCAAAATATCACTCATGGAGTGCATTGCCATATTATGTTTTTTTGAGCTAGTTGCCATTTGATTGACCAGTGTAATAGAGTAAACCATAAGTAATCCCCAAAATGATGTCTCGTGACGGCCCTTAACCTATAGATCTTCGCTGGCGAGTCGTTTCTCGTAAACGCAGCACTTTTTGTCCCACAACAATGGAGTAGATTTAACATTTGGATAAAGTGGATAACGTAGAGTAGATAGTGGGAGAATTGCTACATAAAGTGAGTGAAGGATCTCTTACTCTATTACCGCCAGTCATTTGCAAAGTCAGAACTTATCAGCAACACAACAAAATTGTTCCATAAAGATTTGAAAATTGAGTGAAATTATTGATTTGTTAATTCAGCTTTGCAACTGATTTCGTAACTTTTCACCTTTTGATCTTTGCAAGCTCCTCTATCATATAGAAAGGGTGTAAACTATTGAAACAAACTCCCGTTTTTAGTGGTAAAAAGAGTTGAGTTACCACTCCTGTCGGTCTAAGGGGCATGTTTATATGGAACATATACCATCTTATAGACCATGGAGCGCTAATTCCAAGTCTGTTTTGGTATCTGCAAAGCGGTTCTGGGATGAGAGTTATGGCAATTTTTTAAGGCGAAAATCTGAACGAGCGGCTATAATCAAATCCTTCAGAACTGTAGTTTGTGATCTTAAGTGGAGCGAGTTTATTGCCAGATTGTTTTGTGCAACTGATACGTCTAGTCTAATGAACTCATGCTAGTCATTACTGCTTTGAAGCGCAAAAAGGACATTAGCACCTTGAAAAAACTTCCATAACTCTTTTCTTAAAAGTTTTTGCAGATAATGAAAGCAGATGTGGAATCAGCGCTTCATGCTGTATAGGAAAGTTTACTCTACACGGAAACGCCACTTCGACCAAGTGTCTTTCCGGTGACAGTCCCATGCCGGCGTTGCTCTGTTATTCCGTGGTTCCTATTACTTTTCTCTTTGACCCATAGTTAACCCCCATTCACCTCAGCTGAACTAAAATGAGTCACTCAGAACAACTTCCTAAAGTAAACTTATTCCCGCCCATCTTCCCGTACTTTGAAATATTCAGTTGGAAATCAGAAGACTGTTTGTCAAGTGTCATTGTCAGTTTAACGAATGTCAAGCCGAGGGTCAATTTTAGGGTGACCCGAGAGATAGTGTGCAAAAGAGGAGAATCAGATTAGTATCCCGTAAATTGCTCGTGAGTAAATTACGGGACATGCAAAACTCCAAAATTGTACAATTTCGGCCTCTTAAGTGGGAGAGGATCAATGAACAGCCGACAGCGGCGAGAAAAGCGAGAAAACAGGATTTTTTTCTTTCTTTGAAGAAGGGATGTAGTCAGTTTGTCTAAGAATCAACAGAAAATGAGTACAGGTTTTTTTGTTCTACAGTAATAAGGACCGATCGATGATTCGTTCCATACTGTAGATCTGAACCTGGCCTCAAGCTCGGCGAAAGTCATGAAAGCAAGGGAGTTACCAGCGATCAAACAGTGTTCACAATTTTTTGAGACAACCCTGTATAAGGATACAAGTGAGGAATGATTCAAAAGTGATATATTGGTAGACACACAAGCTGACGGCTTATTCGTTTATTGGAAAAAATTACAATAGACAATACAATAGACGGGTGAATGATCAATTATAATTATTAGTGATACCAAAGCTATCCCTTGACGTGTGGGAGTTTGGCAAAGCGTGAGCCGGTCGGTCGATTTCAAGCCGCGTAAAGAAGCGAGATTGTTCCCTCAGCTCCATCTGCCCTTTTAGTACCGTTTCTCGTTTGTTGTTAGATCAGCGGCATGATATACGGTCAAGCCGCATATCATGCCAGCCGTTCTCAGGCTCGCGCGATTTGCTTACATTTTTGCGATCGCTCCGCAATATTTTCGCCGGCTTTATAGTGGGTAGGAAGCGTAAAGCAATATTGTGAAAAGCGTAGATACATGAAGCCATCCGTGAAAGCGTAAATACGTAAAGCGGTATTCATATTTTTCTCCGCTTGATGTCTCATTGCTGGCGTTCTTCGCGTAGCTGACGTTCGATGTTGCGCCTTCTTGCGCGGTTCCTTTCTAGTCCTTCGCGTGCTGATCGTAGTTTGGCTTTCCTCTGGCAACTCACAAATGGCCGAATGGTGTCCAAAACCACGGCAGTGGTAGCTTCACTGCGTGCTTTCGACAGTAAATGTCTTCCGCGCATTCTGTGATTAGACACATGACACAGCGAAGCTCAGCTCTCAGTAAATCAAGGCGTGTCGCTGCGTCCGCGACAATCTGACACGAGTCTGAATAATCATTGCCGATGCGTTTACAAAACACGCACTGAATGGTTTGTTTCACCGCGTAAAATGAAACCATGTGAGAAGCGTTTTGGTGGGCAGGTTCGTCGTTGCGAGAGCTCATCTATGACGTTCAAAGTCGCGTTCTGCTTGAATGGCTTGGTCTAGGTCTGGCCTGAGACGTTGCCGCTGGCGTTCATGTCTTTCGCGTTCTTTTTCCAACTAACGTCTCTCTTCCTGTTCGAGTAATGCTTCGTCATCGCTGTTAGCTTCTTCTACATATTCCAGCTCTTCCTCGAAAGAAATCTCCTCATCGAGATGCTCGGCGTCTTCGTTCGGCTCCTCATTGTGAATTTCTTCGCCTAGCGCCTCTTCTTCCAGTTGACGCTCATCCTCGACCTTTGCGTCGTCTGCGTGATGAACAGCTTCTTGAACAGTTTCTGTAGGCTCGTTCGTCGCGTGTTCTTTCATTCTTTCTTCTTCCTGCCTCGCCGCGTTTTCACCGTCTGGACTCTCTCGATTTCTGTGCTCTCGCCTGTCGGCTGCGATCTCTTGAAGGCCAGTATTTCGGCCAGGCCATTACATTAAGGCCAGTATATTTTTTGCGTCGACCTTACTCATCACGGCGTTTGCGACCGCATCGATGATTTCCTCCCTATGCGTTGAAGTCTCTTCTTCTGATGTTAACTGCGGCCGTGTTTTCTCGACTTCCTGCAGCGTTGCGACTATATCTTGCGGACTGGTTTCAAACTCTTCCATCTTTTTCGACGTGGATTCTTTACTGCCTACGAGGGTGGTGACTGCTGCGAGGATCTGTGCCTGTCGACTGGCGACCTCTGTGCTTTCCTCCTGTTGCAGGTGATTGCGAATATCTTTGAGTTTTTGGCTGAGCGAAGTGACGGTGCGCAGATGGTCGTCGATGGCGAAGTTGATGATATCCTGGTCCGTGAGCAGTCCATTCCATGAACGTCTCTCCTCTCGCGCGCAATCATAGCTTTCCAGGTGTCGAGGGAGATCACGTTCGTAGCCACGAGGAAATGAGGCAATGCAGAAAACATACAAAACTGCGTTCTCAAATAAAGGAGCTCTAATCTAAAACAATCACATTCATTCTCTTTCATCTGCAGTAAAGCTAGTCGATCAGACCATTCTTGTGGTGAACCATCGATGCGCAGTACATTCCATTCCAATTGGCTGACATCTCGCATCGTCTGGTTGAGCTGCCCGGCGTGATCGAGGATTTGCTGGAACAACACGGGCGGAAGCGGAAGCGTTGGAATGGCGCTGCGTAGTTGTTTGTTCTCTTCTTTCAAGCGGGACAGTTCTCTTCTCGACTCACGGTTTGAAATGGTACCGGTTCAAATATATAAAATATTAATGATAAGTATTTCTAGTGACATCAGACAGTTTTTTGGTGCAGTGCAAGCTAATCGAAATTGGTTGTTTTTACCACGAAAAAATTGGATGAGTGCGTTGAGTCCGCGTACGAGACAACAGAGAATAGCATGTATTAACTTCACAAGCAAAGATATCATTCGAATCCTAGAGATTGAATGGTCAAATAGGTGATCAACAGCGCCATTACAACCTCTAGTACTTCTACTAATATTGACTTATACCAGTCTATCATGGTTTTAAATATGTACTGTAGATCAGGCCACTGGAATTCGCTGCACAGCATGCTGTTTCTTTGGATGGTTGCTAGAAATGGGTCTCAGGAGGTTGGGACACTCAAATATGTAAGGAGCTCACATTTTTATGTGTCCCGTGAAATTTTTTGAAATTGTTCCACATTTGACCGTACAGTTCATCTCTTGCCTTGCGGCATTCAGCGCGAACGCCAGGGTAGATTGAGGGTTTTTTGGACCACATGGAACAGCAAAGACATCTTGGGCGCAATATATCTCTGCTAATCTTTGCGTTTTCGCATTGCAAGTAATGACGGCTTTTGCTCCTTGTGCACAGTTGTAGCAGCCTTGTAAAATGCTGTTTTCTACGGTACAGACGCCGTTATGCACTTCGAGAATGGGATCGTTGATCTTTTACATGGAGTCTGTGATAAATTCCGCCGTTGCCATCTGCGGGATTCGGATTCGCGCTACGAGTACTCCGCGGTCATTTTCTAGCTGCCAAATCGGGGTTTTGCGTGCTAAGGAGGCCATCACTATCCAAAGTGAGGGTAATTCGACAGAAACATTGGGAATCAGTGGTGTAATAAAGCGTTGAACACTTGTTTCCTTGTCCTCCCGCTCTAGCGTGACCTCAAACTTCGCCTGTTCTCGCCATCTCATGCAGCGGAAAAGTTCGTGAACCTTTTGAGTTTGGAACTGCATAGACTCTGTAGAAAAGCACCCGACGCTTGGGTAGAAGCAATCGCAGTTCCATCCCCCACAGAATTCTATACATCCAGTTCTTCCTGGGAATGCGTTTCCTGGTTCTAGCTCGGGTATAAGACTGAAGTTGCTTACATCCACGCATTTATTCCTTGGACAAAATCCTATGTGCGCACAACGCTTGCTATCTATCACGTTCAATCTTACGGCTCGCGTGAAGAGCAGTGTTTGCCGATCACAGTCAAGTTTAATGCTCTGCCATCGAATCATGATACTCGAACCACGTGGTCATGGAGAGAGCTCCTTGATTTTGTGTTTTGCAATAGTTGTCTGCGCAAATTTGGAATGACTCGTCTATAACCGAATGAAGAAACACTCCATTGGGCGTACAACTGAACATGATGGAATGCGAACGTTCCTGCATTGTGGGTGAGAGTATGATCAAGATTATGACATAGAAGAGGAACCATTTTGTGCGTAAATTCTTAGTCAGATTTGATTTCTGGTTGGTCAGAGCATTCTCAACGTACTGTTGTTGCTTGCGTAGCCGAAGGTCATAGCGGTGATACACCTTTTCCTTCTGGTCACTTGCTGTTTCGGCTGGTGCTCTCGGCGTTATTGGTTTTCTTCTTCCTCAATTTCCAGCGGGACGAGAAGGTTGACTGGGCGTCGAATTTTACGCTTGTTCGTTGAGGTTAACTTCGCGGATTTTTCCATCTACTCCCCAGTGAATTTCCGTAAGACGCGCTAGTTTCCACGAGTTTCTAGGAAACACCGGGTCACTCAATAACACTACCGAACCAGCCGTAGGCACCTCTGTTCCTTGTCTCCGCTTTACAATGTTCTTTAGTTGTTTCTCACGTAGGCTGGTAAGATAATGTTGCTGCCATATCTTCCAAAAGCGTTCCAGCAATTTACACGACGTAAGCGCTTCTTCTACCTGCTTCCGTGTTTGTAAAGTTCTTAACTCGGCGGGTGGTAAATCGGATCATTGTCCATTAACGGATTTACGCATAGTGGAAGAGTTACAACCCAGTCCTTCTGCAAGAAGTCGAGTGGGCGGATCATTCCAAGCATGTACGGCTTGACCTCTTGATATGCTAGCGAACGTGAGTTCAGGCAAGCCCCTATTTTCGCCATTATCGTCACCATTTGGTCGTAGGAACGTATGATCATTTCTCTTGTGGCCTTGTACAGCAACTGTTTGATTGACTTTATAAGACGTTCATAAAATGCGCCTTGCGATAAGGCATAAGGCGTGATGTGGTGCCAATCAATTTCAAGATCGGTACTCTCCAGCTATAGCGTCTTTAAGGATCTGCTCACTCAAGAGAAAAGTCGAAGCGTTGTCACAAGTGATCGATTTCGGAATGCCTCTGCTCGCTATAAAACGTCTTAAAGCGTTCAGGAAATCTTCGGTGCTCATACTGGCTACCAACTCCAAGTGGATTAAGCGTGTAACTGTGCAAGTAAAGATGCACCCATAGATTTTGGAGCATTTGTTTTCATCTACCGAGAGGAGGTCAAAGAAGTTGAGTTCAATGTGTTGAAAAAGCCGTCCTCTTTAAACTCTTCTTTCTGGTAAATTCGTAGAGTCCGGATAGTGATATGGCAGTGCGTTGAATCTCCTACAGTTAACGCAGTCATGGATCAAGTGTCTCACTTGTTGACTTAACTGCGGGATTCAATACTGCGCTCTGACGTTAGCTATCGTGTGTTCTACTCCATTGTGATAATTTCCGTGGGCTTCGCGAATGATCAGATTTGCCAGTGCCGTCCTTGGCGCTATGATTATCGGATTTTTCGCGTCTTCTTCTAAGAATGACATCTCCAATCTCTCTTTTGAACGCCATATGTGTAGGCGATCTTGGAATAGGTGCAGCGTATTTTCCATTGATTTTCTGTATTCCTTTGCGAGATAAATTTTCTAATGGTAGCGTATGATTGCTCTTCGCGCTGCTCGTTTTTATTGAGCCGTCGCGGGAAGCGGCAAATCTTGTATATCGTGTAACTCTGAAATGTGTTCCCCTCGCTCTTCCAGCGGAACTTTATGTAGTAATTTTTTGATGAAGCATTACTATTGCCACAGTGCTTACTGCTTTTTTCAGTGTTAAAAATCTGGAGAGATCCCAAGAATGTTGGTTCGATGTCTCCTTGATCAATCTTGTTCGTGACACTAATGCTGTTGCCCTAGGCTGATCTTGCTTATGCAGCGTATAATTTGGGTTTCTCCATGCAGTCAAGGGTCTTCGCAAGAAGGATGGTCCATGCCACCACATATCACTATTTATTCCTTGCGAGTCTGTTCCTCGAGTGCCCAAATCCGCAGGATTTTCCTCCGTCATCACGTACTTGAATTGTACTTGACACTGTTGTTCCTCCAGTTCCGAGACAATTTCATGAATTTCGCTAGTCCTGTTCCTCACAAGCACCCCTGCTTTGTCTTGATATGGGAGGGTCATAAGCCAGCTCAATGCAATCTGTGAGTTTGATAGAATAATGATAGTACGTGAACATTCCTTGCTTCTTTCTCGGATTGCTTTGAAGATCGAGTTTGACAGTCGCACCGCTATCGTTAAAGCGTTCAAATCCATTTTGGGCATTGTTGTATGACCGTCTGTGAAGGGGAGTTTTGGCTTGGCCATGACGTGAAGAGAACTGCTCATTGAACAGGCATGCGCATATTGTTATGGCTATCTCGCTTGCATCCGCAAATACTGCGAGATGATAAGGTTCCGTACCCAGCGTTAGTCTTCTAGAAATTGAATTTTCATAGTTATCCACGCTCATCTTGAGCTTAATCCATTCCTCGCGTAGGTTTGTATCAATGGGGTCATCCCACTTTTGTGCCAATTTCGAGAGATTTTGCTGGAATACTTTCAATTTCGTCATTAATGGGACTAACCATCCCAGAGATCATACACTGATGCTATTTGGCGCGCAACAGTTCGTTTCGTTATCAAATCCGAGGGCGATACCGTGCATTTGATGATCAAATTATCATCATCAGCGTTCCACGTAACACTCAGTACGTTTTGGATGCGCTTCGTAACGCAAACTTCCTTTTTCAAAACTTTGGTGAGGGTGAGGGTGTTGGTGAAATATTCGCGTAAGTTCATTCCCATATCCTCAAAAATTTGTCTTGAAACTTGGGCTTTCTGTTGCAGTTCCTGTATCTGCGGGAAGGATCAAGTTGTCCACGTAGAGATTATCACGTATATCGCTTGCGAGGTCCTTGTTTAGATCCTGATGTTGCACATGATAGCGTATTATTCCGGCCAATAAATATGGAGAGACATTCAGGCCAAATGTTACTCTTGTGAAGCGATAAGTGATAACAATGCCTTCTTTCGGAAGGAGGTTGATGTCGCAGACCCACAGGAATCTTGTTGTATCTCTTTCGATCTCATTAAGGTGAACTTGCAAAAATGCTTATTTAATGTCAGCTGTCGCTACATATGTATTTGGCTGCCCGAAAGCGTATCAGCATGCTGTATAACTCTGGGAGAATAAATGGTCCCTGAAATACGTCATTCAAGGACGGACTGTTCCTGAAGTGTGAGGAAGCGTCAAATACAATGCGTAATTTTGTGGTTTCTTTGTGCGGTGTAATCACCGGCTGATGCGGAATGTAATGTAGATGGCTTTCTTGCTGGTGCTATTTGTCCGGAACTACTTCAATAATACCCTTTTGTTTCTGTTCTTCGATGATATCCGCGCATTTTTCGAGTATGTTTGTGTTTGTTTTCAGAACTCGTATATTGCGACACAAGCGTTTGATTTCTATAGCTTTGTTGGCGGGTAACGGTGGATGTGATTCCTTGAATTTTGAGCGTACATTATATCCGTCTGTGCGCTTCTCGATTGTTGAGTAAGAAATTTCATACTTTTCCTTAAATTGTCCTCTTTTCTTCATTTTATGTCCTCGTAAACTCGTAAATTCCCGACGAGTCCATGGTCCATTACCTATCCCAGCGTTTTCTATCTTCGTCGAGGCTTTCAGGTAAGTTGATGAAAACTCGTACCGTAAACAGAGAAGTCGAATATTCGTCCCCTTTCCTTAGCGCGGCGGTTTTGGGGATTTGTTTTCCTGTAATTAGATAGCCCAGTTTGAAAGGGATGAGCAATAGACCAAATGTAAGCGTGAATCTTGGTGATACAACTTCCAAACAGTTCCAGAGTTGGTCGCAACCGAGCAAGATCTGTGGGTTGGACTCTCTTGCTTGGTTTGTGGTGGAGAGAGGTATTCGATGCGTTTCCAAAAACTGTAAGTCTTCGTTGCTCAATGTCACTTTTTTCCCTTTTCCTGTAAGTACGGGTATAGTGTATAACCGCACATTATGACTTTTCCCTTTCTTATCCCAGAGCTCGAGGTGCGTCATCTCACACATTGTTGGCTTTGCTTCTCGTGAACCGAATGTACAACATCGGAAGCTTTCTGTCCCTAAGCTTTCCAGGTTGAACTTGTTTGCTAAGCTTGCATTGATGAAGGACTGATCTGCTCCTGTGTCTAGATTTCGACCTCAGTCCATTCTTTGCCAGCAGTGTTGTAGATTCTCGTTGCACCAGTAAGAAGTAGAACTGCACCATTCCCTTTCAGCGCTCCCTTTTCCTCGAAGTGGAGGATGGTCTTTGGTTCTTGTGTTCCTTTCGGTTCATCATGGTTCTCTTTTGTGGCCTTGGTGCTAACTAAGTGTGCCCGTGTTTGTTTGCCTATTTGCTATTTTGTGCCATCAGCCTAACCGGTGCTGTGTGAAGCTGTTGCTGTGAAGTTTGTCATCGCTCTGGCGTCCGTTACTTTCAAAAAGCTTTTTGGGCACAGCGTGTAGTGATGCCTTTTCCCTGGGCAGTTCCTACACCCTTCATTCGTACACTCTCTGGCATAGTGGTCCTTCCCTTCACAGTTTAGACATAACTGTTTTTCCTGCATCAGCTTGCGTCGTTTCTGCATAGTGTCGTAAACTCTGCAGTTGACCGACTTGTGACTCATGGTGCCACAGAAAATGCGGGATATAGGCTTTGGTGCTCCGCAGGTGGCATTTCGATTTGGCTGAACTTCGTTTTCCTTTGAGGTGGCATGACTCGTATCTTTGTTAACCATGACGTTGACTTGTTCCTCCATACTTATGAGTGAGTCTAGGTCCGCTATGATGTTCTGGAGTTTCCAGTCTTGTTCTCCTCTTCCCTGAGACATTTGACGTTCCAGAACCTTATCCTAACTGTGTTACGATAGGATGTAGGGTTTCCAAAAGTTTCCTTTGCGCCGTTATTGTCCCTTGATCTGCCCTCGCATTTTCAAGTCGCGTCTGTAGTACTGCAATGAGTTGTGACTCATTACCGTACTTTCTACGCGAAAGTTCCACCGCGTAATCGTAATTTTCATCAGTGACCGCGAAGCTTCTTATCAGGTCGCGTGGCTCTCCGCGTAGTGCGTTAATCAGATAATTGAATTTTTGGAGGTTTGAAAGCGGTTGATTATGAACGCTAGCTTCAAACAAAGTCCAAAATTTACAAAACTCTCAAACTTCCCGTTAAAGATGGGGATGGAACAGCGGTAAGCGTTGCTTGTGCCAATTCCAACTGCCCCACATTCCCTGCTTCTTGCCTTTGTGCTGCGCCGTACGTCGGACGTCCGCGGTCGCCTATTGTTGCGTTCCGCGCTCAAAGTTGTATAATGATCATTTCTGCACGATCGATTGCGGCTTGTGTCTTCTCCATGTACTCAAGCGCTTGCGTTTCTTGTTCTTCAGTCAATGAGTCAGCTAGCGCGTCTACCGTATTTGCAAATTTACCAATATGTTCCATGACTAACTTAGAAGCCCCTTTCAATTCATATATTAGGTTGGTTCATAATTAATGCACGTTTTCTCAACTTCCACTTCTAGTCCTTCTGAGCGCATCAAAAACTGTTGTATACAGCAAACTTTAAGCTATTCAACATATACTTTTATGTGATTGTACTTACCATGGGAAAGATTTTTCGGCTCAAAAATTACCGAGAATTATTTCTGGAAAGCTCTAATTTGAAAGAGCATAACTTACTCCCAAAAGGACTAGAATGGAGCAAACTCTGTTCATTGTGTAGCAATGGTCGATTCAGTAGTAGCGTGGAACTTGGTTTCTACCAAAAATTTTCTGCGAAAAAAATATTGCCAAGAAGGCAAAAGTATCATTTTTTCCTGGATTTTATAGAAGGCGAAAAACTGTGTTTTTTCCATTCCTCCAATTTTTTCTCATTTGAAAAAGAGGAGACTCTGCCGTTTTCCTATCATTAGTAGTCCTTGGTCTACTCTACCAGAATCTAGTGAAAGTTCTGTGATTGCTTTTCACGTAAGCATTTTATAGAGCTCCAAGTGATCCCAGCATTCAAAGTTTGAGTCGAAGCTTTTCGACTCAGAATTTTTAGAAAATCTAGCCTTGTTGAGCATTTTGTAGCATAAATCTTCGCTATCATAACACATATATTTTGAAGCAGATTTGAGCATTTTTCATAGATTCAGGGCCAGTCGAATGAAAGGAAAAAATTTCAAGTTTGAGTTCCTCACCTTTGAAGACACGAAACTTCGGTCTGTACAAAGACCTGCGAAAATAAAAGTGTATGACAGAAAATAGAAAAAACGGGCTTTCCGATAATTTAGATGGTTTTAGAGAAAAACGATTTTTGATTGAAAACTAGCGTTTGAAAGAAGAGGTAGGAAAAACGTGCATTAATTATGAACCAACCTAATACAATAAGTGAAACGCATTTTAATGGATCTTCTGTGCGCTCTAGACCTTCTTGCAAAGTGGAGCCCTTTTCATAGCGCGAACACATTATTCAAGTTGTTACAGAAACGAGTCAAAAGCGCTTTTTGAGATTTTGACGCGAATGGTCCTGCCATATTTGAAATAAGAGAGTAAGATGGCGCGAAAGAATTGCTCTCGTGTATACGGAATATATAGCGTACTGGTTGAATGCTCGCCAATGACTCAGTGAATTGAAAAAATAAATGAACACCGCGTGGAGAAAGTTAGGCGAAAAACGCGGTTGAAAACTTCCGAAATACTACGGTGCAATAAGCGAAGCAAATTGGCATGCAAACGTAAGGCAATCAAAATCGTACCTGTTTCCGTTTGAGCCGTTGCAGCATATATTGGTAGACACACAGGCTGACGGCTTATTCGTTTATCGGAAAAAAATACAATAGGCAATACAATAGACGGGTGAAGGATCAATTATAATTATCAATGATACCGAAGCTATCCCTTGACGCGTGGGAGTTTGGCGAAGCGTGAGTCGGTCGGTCGACTTCAAGCCGCATAAAGAAACGAGATTGTTCCCTCAGCTCCATCATGCCCTTTTAGTACCGTTTCTCGCTTGTTGTTAGATCAGCGGCATGATATGCGGTCAAGCCGCATATCATGCCGCTGATCATGCCATTCTCAGGCTCGCGCAATTTGCTTACATTTTTTTTGATCGCTCCGCGATAAGTGACCTAGCAATTGCAAGCACTGACCGTTCATAATGCTGTAACTTTGCTCCATTATCCAAGATCAATAAAGCAATGTGTTTGTGTTCCAAATGTTTAAGCTGTTGTGAGCACCACATTGAACCAGTAACCACCTTTTTATTAGCATACATGGAAATTTTTGTTTTCAGTGGATAAGTGGGAGCTCGGTTGTACATGGATGCGCTGGAAAACCGAAAGGAGTTGCTGTAGGTGGAACGTTTGCTTGTAGCATAATCAAAAGTGATAACTGCTGTCATCCAAAAATAGATCCAAGTACTTTCATCAAACCCAAACATGACGTAGACGTCTTTATTATAAAGCTCAGTGGGGCCTGCCAAAACTCAAAGATTTTTCCACTCGAAATAATATCACTGACTACAATTTGACTGGTTGTTCTATTTAAAGCCTCTCACAAGATTTTGGAGGTACAGGGCTCCTAAATTGCAGAGTCGTTTGCACCAGCGGTCGCGCGACCGCGTCGCGCCCAGGTATCAATGGCGCCGCCTCGATCGATGGCGCCGGCGCCGGCAAAATGCCCGGGCGCGACGCGGTCGCGCGACCGCTGGTGCAAACGACTCTGCAATTTAGGAGCCCTGTATGTCAAGAGAAGAAATTTCGTGGAGTTCCAGTGTTTTAAAGTCTCATCAAAATGACTCATCAAAATATGAATGCGAGTGTGATGCAAAATCGGGAGTTGCTCTACAGAAAATGACGGAGTAGTAATTAGCGGAGTAGTAATAAGTTTTCCGTTAGCTTATGGTCTTATTAACTTCGAGTAGTTTCAAACAAATGTTGCAGGTCAAAAACCCTCAAAAATGCTTCCCATTTAACTAATTTGTAAGTATTGCGATTACTTTTTCACTAAAAGTCGTCAAAGTAGCAAGTGGTAACTCCAGGTACTAGTCAGCTGAAAACTTTGTCCGCCATTCTTAAGATCTGCAAGACTTCAAATTAAGCCATTGTATTGATGACCTTTGAAAAATGCCTCTTGTCCATTTTTCAGAATTACTTATGCCAGAACGGCCCAACTTTTAGAAAAGCACGAAGATTTCGATTTTTCAGTCTTCAATCAAGGGAAAAATACGGCAACTGTACGGAGCTTATAAATCGCGGCAAATTCCAGCTCCGTAGATAAACTCTGCAAAAAAATCGACAAAAATCGATATCGATCGATGACGAAAAGTAGCCGATGACAATCGCCCCGCCCCGAAGTGTATGCGTGCCAAGTTTGGTTTGAATCGTTTCAGGAATAAAAATTTCTGTTACATACGTACAGACAGACAGACAGACATACAGACGCACATTCAGCTTCATTCTAGATGCAAGTTGGAGGTCCTTAGAAAGTTTTTGGGCGAAGATATTTTTTAATTTTTTGGCATCTAGAACTTAAAATAAGATTTTCTCTTATGTGGGAATAACCTGAGCACGAAAACATCATTAACATTTTGTAAACCTTGCTTTGCTTTAACAAACGTTAGCATACGTTCCTAGGTTTGCATGATGGTATGGTGGTTCAACAGCAAGCAAATAAAGAGCGACATTGTTGTCATGTCGACCTGATACTACTATCGCTTTGCTGTGCTATTCTATCACGTAAACTAGCCAGACATCGTTTTGCACAACGCTGCCTCAAAGTCATCAAATTCTAATCAGCGCCGAATTGACGCCAAACGTTTGTCAGCGAACAGAGCGTGTGAAGGAAATCTCAATCAAAGCACTCAAAGATACCTCTCAACTGCTGATGCAAACCTTGTCACATCAGCACTGAGCCGCATACTTCTGGAAATTCCAAGTCTAGGCCAATTCAAGCATAGAATTCTTTTCGTGTTCTCCAACATAAAATGTCCATAATTTACGAAGTTGCTGATCGTTCGCCTTTTAAATTTGATCCCAGAATTTTTCGAAATGCTTGTTCTATACTGATGTCGTATACATGCATTTGATTCAGTTTGTATGCACTGTTCGAGGGCAATATGATGCTGGAAAAAACCTTAGAACATCATTATCAATGAAGCTCACTAAGTGGTACCAACAATTTTTTTCAATTTAGAAAGATCATTGCTTATAAGCATCTTCGAGAGGGTTCTGCGAAACATCACGAACGTAAGCCTTTTATCTTCGAGATAAACATTGTTTTCTAATCGGGTTCTTCTAACGAAACAGCTAATTTTTTTTGAATCGCAACCAATTTCTAGAGTGTTACAGTTTTTATTGTTACTCGATTTTTGCTCTACATTACCATTTAAAATTAAGAGTGTATCATAATAATCTAAGCAAACACATTGTCCTTTACAGATTCCACATAGGCTTGAGCAATTGAAATAATTCCTACAGATCAATTTTTAAAGGAAGTATCATTGCTGTAGAAGTGCGGATTAATGAAACAGTCTAATTCGGCTTTTCTTCTGCTACTTTTCCCTTCCTGCAGAAGAGAAATGTGTACATGTATACAATTATCAGGGCTCGGCACGAGGTGGCCTCTGGAAAATGCAAAAAAAGGTCTTCCTTGGGTTTCCCAAAATTTCACGAAGTCCCTTTTGACCCCCATAGTCCTAAAAAACCTCCAGAAAAACGAAACGTCGACCAAAGAAAACGTCGCAGATCTTGTGTTTTTTCGGCCGCAAAAACGAAACCCCTTTGCTTTCTGTCCCATAAACGATATCCAGCTTGCTTTACAAGCCACTTGTGCCGAGCCCTGCACAATTATTGGTAATCACCATCACATATTAGGTTTTCATAATTGCACTTTTTCATAACTTCGACTTTTGATCAAGATAACCTTTCAGAACAATCTGTCTAAGCGCATCGAAAACTCTCAAAAACAGCCTATATAATCCATACTTTTGTATGAGTGTACTCACCACAAGAAGAATCTTGTGGTCCAAAAATTGCGTAGAATTTTTTTTTGGGAAGCTCCAGTTTGAGGGAGCATGACTTACGAAAGTACTAAAACTGAGCAGACTTTGCTCATTGTATAGCCGATGATCGATTGAATAGTAGTGTGACACATGGATCTCACAGAAAGATTTTGCGAAAAAATAGTGCTGAGGGAAAGTACCCGTGTTTTCCAGCATTTTGGAAACGACAGAAAAATCGCGTTTTTTGAATTTTTCTAGAATTATTTCATTTTAAAGACAGGGGAACCTGCCGTTTCCTTATTACTAGTAGTACTAGTTCCTATCTACCTGCAAAAAGCAAAAGAGCTGGGCCGGTAGCAATCTGGCCGAGACTTCGAGTTCAAAGGTGGGCGTTAACTCAGAGTTTCGTTTTGAAACTCAGAGTTAACTCCGAGTTTCTTACCTCTACTTGCGGAGCCGCTATGGTTGTTGAGGAGCCGCTAAACGTTTCATCGTAAAACACTCTGCCGGAGCCGAGACTTGAACTGTAGTGCATCGGCGCACTGAGCTAAGTAGCAGCCCACCACACCACGGAGCCACTATTTGTTGTGATGCCGCTAGGTATTGATGAATCCCGATTCAAGATCTCACAAGTCAAGACACGTCGAAAGGCTTGCCTGTGAGGGGCCTGGCAATAAGGTATCACTGCTTCTCAAAATAGTAGCAGGATGAAACATAGACATAGACCTTAACCCAACAATTCGACACTCCAACATGAGATTTTATAAATCTTCGCACCTGTTCCAACTCTCCTCTGCGCATCTACAAACCAAATTTTGTGCCGCGTCGTGCCATGTGCTTGTTGTAGACCGTTGACTTCTCTAGGTAGACAGTTCTGAATTCGCTTTTCTGACAGCATCTAGCTCGAAATTGTTGCTTCTAATGGAAGTGGAACTGCTAAGGCAAAGACGTTTATAAAGTGTGGTAATGACTCTTTTCGTATCTGACTGAGTCTTCGCACCTTCGTCCATGCTGCTTATCATCTCTTACAGAGAGTAATGCTTAAGTTTGGAAGGACGTAACCAAGCACGCTACACTGTTTACTTCTATTACCTTTAAACTTTTGACACCATTGCCACCTCAGCAACCCTCATTTCTGTTGAAACGAAAAGCCGTAAGATGCTTTCGAAAGACGCGCAATTTTTTTTATCCATGCATCTTCCCAGTTACTCGGGGTCTGCCACTCTTGTAAGTTTCTTCCACAGTTCGCGGTCTAAGGCTTGTTCTTCTTCGATCTTTAGTTCTTTCAGATCCGCATTGAACTTATCCAACCATCTCAGCTTTGATCTTCCTCTTGGCCTCTTTCCTGGTATTTCTTCTGTCGTGGCTAATCTGAAGATATGACTTTCTTCCCTTCTTTGCACGTGACCGTACCATCGAAGTCTTCTCTCCTGCATCTTCTTAGCTATTGGAGCGACCTTCATCGTTGCGCGTATGGTATCGTTGGTAACGTAGTCGATCATGGTGACGCCTGCCGTCCATCGTAGCATGCGTGTTTCCATCACACTGACTTTACGTTCGTCGCTTCGCGTACACTGCCAACATTCGCTGCCATATAGAGCTGTCGGGCGGATCACACTACGGTACAACTGGGACTTCAGCTTGCGTGGCATCCGCTTATCGCACATGACTCCTGTGAGGCTTTTCCATTTCAACCAAGCTGCGTTTATCCTGACAGCTATCTCTTCTTGGATCGTACCATCTGCGCAGATGCGGCTTTCTAGGTACTTGAAGGTAGTAGTCTTCTTGATTGGAGCGTCTTCAATCTGTATGGTTTCAGGCGTTTGAGCTCCCAGCTCCATGTACTCGGTCTTCGCGACTTTGATCTTCAGGCCGTGCAGCTCGAGTTCGGATTTCCACTTCTGCACATCCGCCTCCAATTCATCCCTGCTTCTCGCCATCAGAATCACGTCATCTGCATATATCACGGCCCATGGAGGTTGACGTATGAAGTTTCTGACTATCGTGTCTACAACTGTGATGAAGAGGAGAGGTGACAGCACGGATCCTTGACGAACACCGGCTTTTATCTGGAAGTCTTCTGATTCTCCTGCTGCTGTCTGTACGTGGCTAGTCGCATCTCTGTAGATCATCTTTATCCACTGCACGTATTCTTCTGGAACCATGTGCTTCCGCAGCGCCCACCATATGATGTTATGCGGTACTTTATCGAACGCTTTCTCCAGGTCGAGGAATGCTGCATGTAACTCACACTGCTTTTCTCGGCTTCTTTCCATCATTATTCTGACGGTATGGATGGCGTCGGTTGTACTGCATCCTTTGACGAATCCGCACTGATTGGATGCCAGCTCCACAATTCTTCGAAGTCGTGTTTCTATTATTCTTTCGAAGATCTTCAGTGTGTGGCTCATGAGTCGGATGGGGCGGTAAGTAGTGCAGTCAGCTATGTCTCCTCGGTTCTTCCATATCGGTATTGTTGTACTTCCATACCAGTTGCGTGGCATCGTCTTCTGTTCTACTATCTTGATTAGAAGTCGTGCTAGCCATGAGACTCCGGCCTGTCCACATTCCTTCCAGAACTCGTTGGAGACGTCGTCTAGAGCCGTCGCCTTGCCGTTCTTGGTCTTCATTATGGCGATGCGGACTTCCTCTTCCGTGATGGCTGGTACCGGTCCATGTACAAGATCGGCTGCAGTCGTCGTCGACGCGTATTCGTGGCTCGTGGATGCCATCTCTGCGAAGTGTGTTCTCCATCTCTCGTTTATCTCTTGTGGCGTTCTCAGCACTTTTCCCTGTTTGTTTTTGATGTTGCAGAAGTGCTCCACGTCTTTTGTAGCGTTTGTTCTTCTTCTTGCGATTCGATAGATCTCCCGCTTTTCTTCACGAGTATGAAGTCTTCTGTACAGCTCCGCCACATATGGTTCTTTAGCTTCTTTAACTTTCTTCTTTGCTTCACGCTTCGCTGCTAGGTAATTCTGATGATCGTCTTCTAATCTTGTTTTCTGCCACAGCTTGTACGCCAACTTCTTCCTCTTAATCACGGATTGGACGGTCTCGTTCCACCACCAAGTTTCCTTATCTAGTCTTGGCTTTCCTGGTTTCGTACATCCCAGTAGATTCCCTGCCATCAGATGAACGTTGTTCTTGAGCTTCGCCCAGGATCGCTCCGGTTCATCTTCCAGTTCTGGTAGAGCTGACTCCATAGCTGCTTTCGCTTGAGCGTTGTCAGCTTCCACCACTTTATGCGAATTCTGTGCTCCACTGTTGGCTTTCGTCGACTCTTGACTGGAATATTCAGATCCAGAATCAGCGGCCGGTGTTGGCCGGCAAAGTCCCATCGTCACCTCCCCGCGGTGCCGGCTGGCAACGGGGACCAACCCCGGCAAACGACGAGGGCACTGTCCCGCCAGGCGGAGCGACGCGCCGGGGACTGTACGAATCAGTCGTGTCACATGCATCGGACTATTAAGGAATTTTGTCATTCTGCTAAGGCGTCCCCCGGAGGCGACGCGCGTCATTGCCCGCATGGCGCGAATAGTGAGCTAGGGCTACCTGCCCCCGGACGAGGCAGGCCAAAGAAGCGAGTCCAGGAAATCCGACTAGCGACGATCAATATAGGAACGCTGACGAGCCGCAGTCGGGAGCTATGCGATAGGCTGAAGGAACGACACGTCGACATCGCATGTGTACAGGAAACGAAATGGAAAGGGAGGCAGGCAAAGGACATCGGCGACGGATATCGCTTGTACTACACGGGAGATAGCAGCCGTCAGAACGGAGTCGCGATCATCGTCAACGGTAGATACCGCGAATTAGTGACCGAAGTGACGCGCATCTCAGATAGATTGATGGCGATGAAGATCGAAGCAGATGATGCCACGCTCCGAATAGTCTCGTGTTATGCCCCGCAAGCCGCATGTACCGAAGCCGAGAAGGACGTGTTTTGGAGGGACTTCGACATCCTGCTAAGGACATTCGACGCTGCAGACTACATCTTCGTAGGAGGCGATCTCAATGGGCACGCTGGCCACGAACACTATGGATTCAAGCGATACCATGGTGGAAACGGATACGGTCAGAGGAATGAAGATGGAGAACGCATCCTGGAAGCAGCAGAAGCACACGACTTAGCGATAGCGAATACATTTTTCAAGAAGCGAGAGTCACATTTGATCACGTACGCGAGGGAGAGCGCTCAACTCAAATCGACTACTGGATGCTGCGCCGATGCCACTTGCCAATGGTGATGAACGCGAAGGTTATACCCACGGCGACACATGCATTTGCGCCACAACACCGGTTGCTTGTATTGGATCTTCGACTGAACATCCACTTGCGGTCACGAGCCAGAAGGACGATTACAAAGAGGATCAAATGGTGGAAGCTCCCCGAACATCACCAGCAAGTCAGAGATGCTCTTATCGATTTGAGGGTGTCGACGGATGATAAGGAGTCGATTGAAGAGCAATGGAATCGGATTACTTCGCAGATACGATCGAGGGCCGAGACGATTTTGGGAACCACCAAGCCAGGACGTCGGTTTGTAGACAAGCAGATCTGGTGGTGGTCTGAGTCAGTCCAGCAAGTGATCAAGGAGAAGAAAGAAGCTTTCAAAGCCTGGCAACGCTCACACTCAAATGAAGACCTCCGTCGGTATCGAGAACAGAACTCGAAGGCGAAGCACGCGGTAGCCGAAGTAAAGGAAGCTCACTACAAGAGACTTTACGACGAGCTGGAAGGGCCTGCTGGAGCGAACAAGGTCTACCGACTGGCCGCTGCGCGACATCGACCACGTCATGCACATTAAGGACGCAGAGGGCAACCTCCTGACGAAGCCGAGGGCAATACTCAAGCGGTGGAGTGAATACTACAAAGGGCTATTTAATGAGGAGTTCCCGCACCCGTTAATACCGCAAGGAGCCCTTACATATGGACCGGTATCTCGTATCGAGGAGGCAGAAGTTGTGCAGGCACTGAGGAAGATGTCTAGCGGAAAAGCTCCGGGACCCGACGACATACCTGCTGAAGTGTGGAAGATGATGGGGCAGCGTGGAGCGGCATATCTCACATCGCTCTTTAACCGCATTATCGTAGACGGACAGTTGCCGCGAATCTGGACTACGAGCGTCACAGTCCCTATCTGGAAGGAAAAGGGCGACGTCAGCGACTGTTCAACATATCGACCAATACGCTTGCTATGCCACACGATGAAGATCTTCGAACGAGTCATCGACGCACGCATTCGAAGTATAGTGGAGGTCACCCCGAATCAATGCGGTTTTGTAAAAGGATCTGGCACCATTAACGCCATCCACGCGGTACGATTGCTAATGGAAAGGCATTTAAAGAAACGGATTCCGATTCATTTCGCATTCCTGGATTTAGAAAAGGCATTTGATCGGATACCACACGGGCTGATCTGGTATGCGCTGAGACAACACGACGTCCCAGAAGAGTACGTTCGCTGGATCAAATTCCTCTATACGAACACGACGGGCGCCATACGCTGTGCAGTGGGAACGTCAACGCCATTCCCAATCCAAGTCGGAGTACACCAAGGATCGGCTCTATCACCTCTTCTCTTTATACTGTGCATGGACACGGTGACCAAGGACATCCAGCTGCCGCATCCGTGGACGCTCCTTTACGCAGACGACGTCGAGCTAGCAAGCGGATCGAGACAAGAGCTTGAAGAGGCGACTGTGAGATGGAAGACACGATTAGCGGAGTATGGCCTACGACTGAACGTAGCAAAGACCGAGTACCTGGAATGCGGAGAGCAGACCGATGGCACAATTAGCATCGATGGGCAGCCGCTGAAGAAGGTTACGATATTCAAATACCTGGGCTCCCGAGTGACGTCAGATTGCGACACGATCACTGATGCTCGTGCTAGGACGAACGCGGCGTGGCTAAAATGACGGCAAGTAACAGGAGTACTCTGCGACCGATGAATCCCGTTGTATCTCAAGTCGAAAGTGTATCGGACTGTGGTGAGGCCAGTCGCACTGTATGGAGCCGAATGTTGGCCAGCAACCAGAAAACACGAGCAGATCCTGAGCACGATGGAGACCCGAATGATAAGATGGATACTGGGCCTAACGAGAAGAAACTGCGTCACGAACGATGATGTACGACACATTTTCGGAGTTGCACCTATCGCGGATAAGATGCGAGGTGCCAGATTAAGATGGTATGGTCACGTTTTACGAAGTGAAGATAATACAGTAGCAAAAACAGCACTTCGTCTAGATCCACAGGGGAAGAGACCACGTGGCCGTCCGAAGCAACGCTGGTTGGACACCATTCGAAACGACTTGCACATTGCAAAGCTCAAACCACAAGAAGCAGCTGATCGAGTCAAATGGAAGCAAAAATGCACCAACGCCGACCCTGCACCCGCGGGACAATGGCGAAGATAAAGAAGAAGAAGAATCAGCGGCCGGTGTTGTGGTACGCACTCTTCACTGGGGATGACTTTGCTGTTCTTTACATATTTGAGCTCTCCTTGCCGTACAACCCAGAAGTCTATTTGCGATTTCCGCTCTCCTCTGGCGTGACGAGATGGTTGTCCTTCTTGGTGAAGTATATGTTTGCCAACGAATTCATGACAGTAGCGAACTCCAGAATGCGCTCCCCTTCGTCGTTGCGAATCCCATATCCGTGATTGCCGTGACATTTACTTGCCCCACGTCGTTGTTCTCCTACGTGGCCGTCTAGATCTGCTCCAATTAGCAACGTCTCTTCTGAAGGTACCGATCTGACGTAGCCGTCGAATTCTTGCCAGAATCCGTCCTTCTCCTCATCAGTGCAACCTGCTTGAGGTGCGTAGGCAGTGACTACTCGCAGAATCTTCATTCCAACAACTAGCTTGATGCTCATGAGTCGGTCGCTTACTCGATCCACGCTTGTGATCCCATCTCTCAACCTTTTTGAAACGGCTATTCCGACACCGTTTCTGCTGTTACTTGCTCCTTTATACAGAAGCTAAGCCATCTCTCAGATCGCGCGACTTTTCACCTTTCCATCTAGTCTCCTGGATGCAGGCAATGTCCGCTCTACGTCTTCTGGGAAGATCCGCTAGCTCTCGATGTCTCCCTGTGAGGGATCCTACGTTGATGGTAACTAATCGAAGCGTATCTGATAACTTGTTTCGTCGTTTGTTTCGTGATGATGATGATGAACTAGCTTTTTTGGCCGTCCCCGCTCATCTTGTTGGGACGGTAACCCTCGCTTACTGTTCGCATTTGCCGGGCTCAAATGCGCGTCGCTCCGGGGGACGCCCTAGCTTGTAATCGAAATTCTTGATGAGACATTAAAAGAGCGTTTTGATGCGACGGGTTTCTTCTTCAGCCGGCTTGTCTCTTGCTTCCATTGGGTAAGCAGCCTGACGCTGGATTTCGTGGGCAGAGCTTTGCCAAAGAAATTAGGCCCGCTGTGGAACCGAACCTGTGACCTTCCTCGCTGTAGTCAAGGGCACTAACCTCTCGGCCATTCATTCCTCGAAAGACGCGCGACATAGAATTTAAATTGTGCCCCAAGGTAAACTTACGCCTTTTTACAACAAACAAGCAATGATATGACGCTAAATTCCATTTTTGTGCGCGATGGAGGGTTGGAGCCATGTGTTGGACCATGAAAAGTTCAGTAAACTAAAGGCTTAAAAAGGCGCGTTGGCAAGGCCTAGGACGGAAGGCACGTTTCTTGAACTAGGCACATCATATGTGATTTTTGACTTCATTTACTTCATCTTCGATCCTTTTTTGAGCTAAAAACCTGACTTCTTACCTCTCCGCAAGATTCCATCCCTATGACCATAGCACAATTTTGCTCCAACTCACGCAAGCGCGCAAAAAAAAGTGTAAATGTTACAATATTGTATTCTTGCCGTCAATGTAGGCAGTACAACATTGCAACATTTACACTGATATTTAATCGGAGACAGGTTTGCATTCCATTGTCCAATTTTCTTTTTCTCTTTTGTCCTTTCTCCAGTGTGCCAAGATAGGGCATGTTGTTTTTGCTAAGTTGAGAAAAGGGATCATTGTATACCCGCTACCTTTAGTGACTAGCCCTGGTCTAAGATGCGAGTATCACGACTTTTTGCTTTACTACGGTAGTCTCTACAATCATATGGCTCTTTGCACTTGTGCGCTAGCGTGGCCGAACGCTTCCACTTTCACGTGACGCCAAAACTGGCTACGAAGTTGCCCTGGTGTTCTGTTTTTATCAGAAGCACATTTCTAATGCACATCCCGAAATGTTCTTGAAAGTACAAATATTAATCTGTAGCGTGATCACCACATCTATGTTATTATACGCTAGTGCGCTCCAAAGCCTTCATCTCTCACTTTGATTTACTCGCTTAGCAACTGCAGGGTTTTGCTGATGGTTTTCAAAGAAATTCACATCAGACAGTTAGCACTTGCAAGCGTTGACATTGATCATCCATTAAGCTCAAGCTTTGCGCAAAAAATCGTACTTATTGCAACGTTTTCAATATGTTTTGATGCTTGCTTCGAGGAGCAGACATCTGCTCCTAGATGGAAGAAAGGGACAAAAGTTTTAATGTTGCATTCCATTTGGTGGCTGCTCAAAATAGGACTATGTATGGATGCGGTGCTAAGCGTAGATGGCATAGACCTGAAGTAGGCGGAGCTATAGCTTGTGTTATCCGCGGCACAGAACAAAAAAACTGCAGCCATCCAAATCTAATCAAGCTACCAGATTCGGTAACTTCTAGAAGATCTGGCGGCGAACAGTACCACTCCTGTCTCTTTTTCCACCTGAGGGCAGAGCGGACCGAGAAGGCAGGAAAAGAGCACGCACCTTTCTTCTTAGAATGGGAGCGACTTTTGGAAGTTGATTATTGAGTTATAAAAACTCTGAGTTACCTGTTCATACTTGTATAATCAGAGTAATTTTTAAATTTCTAAAAATTCAAATTAGCTTTATAAAAAATTTCGGGAATATGGGAAAAATGTGAAAAGCAAGCCAAAAGTCTTGGTGTATCTACCTTAAATCTTTCGAATCTTTCGAAGTGCGCGGCTAACGCCACGTACCCACATTTCGAGAAACTTTCTGACTTCTCCCTTTCCCCTTCGAATGAAAATTCCGAGACTCTTCTGCCCAAGAGGGTAACTTGCGCAATAAATATATTTCAGAGCTGTTCTCTTTCATACAACAACTCATATGACAGTATCTCATGCAAAAATTGTTTGTAAGCGATTATTTGTTGAAATTTGAAGCTGATTAAACGTTGACACTTACCTAAAAAAAAAGTAACACATCATTAGAGCGTCCATCGGGAAGAAATGTGCACGGGCACGTAGTCCTTGAAACGTTAGTCTCGAATCTATCTTTGCATTTGCAAAGCTTTGCTCTTCGCTATATCGTGGAGTTTAGTAAATTTTCTGCTTTACAAGATTGCAAATCCAAGAATGCAGGTGCCGTCAGCTCTTCACTAGAAAAACATATGCTTTCAAAGAGATCTCTACAGTTCTTCCGCCAAGTCAATTTTTTACGATGGTCACCGAATAAGGGTGCAATGGCTAACATATGCACAAATGTAGTTTTAGAAAAACGTCTCGCTTTGTGGAACTTGTTGTCAAAAAAACTGATTCATATTCTCTTCAGGCAACAATATCAAATAGAGGCAGTCGATGAGTCGAATGTTGTAGGTGAAAGAACAAAGCAAAAGCTAACAGAGCCGAAACCAGTAACTCTTCTACTCTCTTGGCAGCTGGAATTTCATAGTTCAAAAAGGTCATTAACACGTTTACAAGAGCATTGCAAAAAATCGGTTTTTCCATTCGCTCAAAAAAATCTCGCCTTGAAAATTTTCTGAACTCCTTTTGTTATGAAACAATCTTCAAAATTTTTGCTATCCAATGACGGCTACTAAATATGCCTGTCAGTCTCAATAAAGGGCAGCAGATGACAAAGAAAGACAGCCAGCTTTGAAGAAAACTTGCAAAGTTTTGGAAAATTTGTTTCCAAAGTTACGCATGATATCCGTTATGGAGCGCAAATTTTCTACCATTCTAAAGACACCGAACTAGGCATTCACGCTTGGTGCTTAAAAAGTTATTGAGTATTGTTCAAATTACGCAAAACTTTCGCGCCAACCTAATATAAAGTCCCGCCACTTATCCATAAATCATGAGGAAAAATTCGAAGGAAAGGATGTTTCAAGGTTTATCTGTAGCTCCGAAAATAAAGATTCATGTTATGGCTTTGTAGCTCTAAAAAAGTTTTACGAGTTTTACGAGAACACAAGCATAATCGGGATAATTTTCCAAAAGATTTCTATTTAGACATTAGCTAATCTCTTCAAATTAGCGATTGATTTAAAAAGAGTATGTGCTTTAACTATGGAACGGCTAACTATACAGTCGACTTTTGCCGGTAAATCGGACTCGAATTGGCTCTATGGCGCTTTATTTCATTTGAACAAGTCGAAAACTTCGCTACGAGCCGATTTGATCGTCTGAGCGTTTTAACGAAGAGACTGCTATATGTCTTGCACAGGTTTGGTCAAGTGTATAGACAGAGTGTTCCCGAAATGTATCAAACTCAATACCCTTTTGTGAATAATTTTAAGGAATTTTGGGCATATCGGAAAACTGCTTTCAACTTACAATTAGATTTACGTTACAGATTTACTCATCCATTATTTTCATTTCTATGGATTATTGAGAACTTCGAGCACTATACCGTCCTTGCCCATCTACTTCCATTTCAAAAACAAAATCCCGAAACGCCTACATTCTCAGCACATTCGTCCGGATCAGTATATGCTCTTTTAGCGCAAAACCTTCAACATTTTGCCGTAAATTGAGCAGCGTTTCAGAGGAGATAATAGTTGAAGTCAGCCCTACAATGAGTTTCCTGAATATTGCAAAAGATGTTTATAGAAGGGAACCATTGGCGATTAAAGAGATCTACTTGGTCCAATTTTCGAGGACACTCTGAATTATTGCACTTTGATAAAAAAGAGCCGAATTTGAAATCAACTTAGGACTTCAGTTTTGCTGGGTCTCGGAAGCGCATTGCCTTGCGCTGCGTAACAGTTGCGTATTCCCGAAAGTTTGAAGGGAAAGTTTGAAAGGAAAGTGTGACAGGGTTCTCACTCATGCGGGAGTTTTTCGAGGTCCTCAATGATGTAATCACATATTTAAGCAACATCGAGAGAATAGTTGTTACGGTCTACCAAGAATGAGTTATGGAAGAAGCGTAATAGCAATGTGTAAGTTTCATATTCGGAACCAGCGACTCTGATTGCCTAGCACCACGAACGATGAAGACCCATCACTCACTGTCGCACGTCCTTCTTCCTGAACTTCGTTTCCTGCTGAGCGATGCGTGGTATTTGTTGTGCTCTGCAGTGTCGAGAAGAGCGTGGAGGTCGGCGTTTGTGGAGACTGCCCTGGTGCAGAGCATAAGGCAGTCTTCATGGGGTGTGTCGTCCGGGCAGATGTGTCGTTTTTGTCCAATCCGAAAGGCTCCCTGAGTACTCTGACACGTTCTTGCTACTACCCAGCGCAGGCGGGACACGATGTGCAGGGTTTTTTCTTTCCTTTTTGCTGATCGAGCACTAAAAATGTTTACCTACAAGAGCAGATTTACTAGGAAAACTCTTGATTTCCACGGGGTGATCGCTGACCCGGGTGTGGAGCGGGAGGACCGCCTCGCGACCGGAAGAACCAAACGGCGGGAGATTTGGCTTGGCCGGCTCTTAGATAGGCATCCTGCCGAAACCGAAGAAGAACTTATTTACAACTTGGGAGGCCTTGCCAGAGTATACCCGGCTGTGCATCGAGTGCGACACCTATTGTCACCCCCACGTCACGTTGGGGCGGTTGACCATCGTGGGGGTTGATGTTCTAGGAGCAATTCAAATTTCTGAAAAGGTATATATGAATGTAATATGGGCTGGTCGATCTTGTTAATCTGAAACAGATCCAAAACATAATTTCGGGGCTCAAAAACTTGGGAGTATGCAAGTAACGGCGTTTTAGTGCGTATCTCAATCAATTTTTCGTCAAACACCTTCAAATTTAGCAATGGTTGCCAGAAATCGAGTAAGCTAGACACTTAGTCTGGTCTTTGAAAGGCTCCCTAAGCTGAAATTGAGCTGCTAAACTGTTGATCTTTGGAGAAATTGCGCATCTTACCGTCTCTCACAGTCAGGAGCCCCGTCCACTTGACAACTCTGATTTACAAAACTGTGCACTTTCACAATATTACCTCCAGGGTTGGGCCCGATAGTGGCAAATGTCAAGCCGGGAGTTGTTTGAGATTTAAAAATGATAAAGCGGTTTTGAGTACATGTTTCATGCATTACTCCTTGTGTCCAGCCCCATAATCAAGAGGGGTTTGCTCTATTAAAGTATGCAACAGATTTAGATTACGGTGTTCTGTGTAATCGTATAGTAAAGCGGTAAAATATGTTTCAGTAACTGTTTTTCGATTTTTTTGTTTCAAATGATTACTAAAACGATATCGTTGTGCAGTAGTGCGCGTTGCAATTCTGATTTCTATTATAACGTTAGCTAGAAAGCACAATGAAAATCTGACATAGATGTAGCTACCATTTGCGAAATGTTAATGTATGGTTATTAATTTTTGGTGCGTGCATACGCAGTAGAAAATAACAATTACTACTGTAGGTCTCTTCGCGATATCAGTTCGAACTGTGTCTTGTCTTGCATGACCTCGTGTAAGCTCGCACTACTGTTTAAAACCACTTGCCTATTTTGAACCGTGTAGATGATTTAAACTGAATGAAAAGTACTCATCAGTCTAGAGCTTTCTTTATAAAGATGAATTGCGTTAATGAAACAGACCTTAATCACAGAACATCATCTCCCATGTTTAGTAGACGTCATCCGTCTAGTCACCTTGGTGCGATGTGTGTTACTGCACACAATTTTAAAATCCCGGATGTGTTGGGCTTCCGCCGTGCCGTACTTGCACCAAGTGCGCATACGGCTAAAATTTGACGCCAAACTACCCGTTTTTTATTTTAATGTTTTTTTTTGTTTTTAGCTGCATGCACGGTCTAGTTCTCAATGATTTGTTACCCACTCGTGCATTGCCGTTTTAGATCGGATATCTCAAAAGTTATCACTTCTGCTTTCAGGTAAGGGAGGCATAAGGGCAATCCTGCAGGATTGTGAAGCAAGTTTGCTTTGCGACGCTAAATAAGATCCACGGAATTCACAAACATCGCACTAACAGCAAAAATTTATGCTGGAAGCAATCTTGTGTTTGAAAACAGCTTCTCATTATAACTCGGCACAAAAAACCAGGATTTTCGATAATCAACAAGAAGTTAAAATCGTATTGTCTAAGACACATTCTAAATATATTCTTTCTACATACGATAATACTGAAAAGCACACTTACTTCACAGTCTTCCAAGATTGCCCTTGTGCCTCCCTTACCTGAAAGCAGAAGTGGTAAATTTTGAGATATCCGATGTAAAGCGGCAATGCACGAGTGCAAAGGTAACAAATCATTGAAAACTAGACCGTGCATGCAGCTAAAAACAAAAAAAAACATTAGTTTGGCATCAAATTTTAGCCGTATGCGCACTTGGTGCAAGTACGGCACGGCGTGAGCTTCGCACCTCATCCGGGATTTAAAAAATTGTGTGCAGTAACACACATCGCATTGAGGTGACTAAACTAATAACGTCTACTATATGTAAACGTTCGTTGAGTTTGAAGAAAGCTGGGTGGTAACTTGAGAGAAAAAACATAGTGCAGCCTGGGCTGTATTAGCTGACGGACTGACGGACCCACAGTTTCAAGTCGATGGCTGCTTCATACTGATCTCGAAGTCCGGATAGTTCCAGCACTACGCTCGAACTGAGTGCTTTGCTGGAATTGTTCCCGAATGTTCGGAATAGTATAACGCAGCCTATTTGTACAACTCAACCGTTTGCGACGCGGTGTTGCAGGCAGACCGACACCATAGCTTGAAAGCTCTACAAAACACCCACAGAGGGTTTCACCTAGCTGTTCGTAGTTTTCCGGCACATGCAACATTACTATGCAGCACGAATAGAGAGAAAGGTTTTTTTGTGATTCAGCTGAATACGTGACAAAAGCTAAACACAGATGGATCGCTCTAATTATAAGCAGAACAGCGCTGATGGACATTACAACTGAAATGATCTTTTACAAAGCAAAACGCTTTTGAGGAAAGCACTAATAAGGGAACGATCCCAACCTAAAGTGGCAAACTGAAATGAACCGCATGTCATTAGCTGCGATTTGATGAGCTGATTCCAAATCTATCAAAGTTATGAGTTATGAGTAATGATCGAAGTCAACAGTTATGAGCGGTTAAATTTGTGAAATGTTTGTGGTTTCAATGTTACTATATTAGGTCGTCCCGAAAGTTCTGTCGCACCATTTTCAAAAACTTCTGATTTTTTCAATCGATTTGACTGCTTTAATTTTTGTATGAAATAGTAAGTCATGCTCTTTATAATGACATCCTAGTTGCTTGCTACTGATCATCTGTTGCATAGATGGGAGCGATAGGATAAAATTAGTCAAAATTCGAATTTTCTGTGTAGGGTCATAAAAAATCGGAAACTCAAAACAAAGATCGGAGCAGTCGATATTGTAGGTTCTTTCACCAGTTCTTTCTAACAGTGCAAAGCTTGCGCTGATTGAGCGTTTCTATGAAAAGTTATGATTTCCCTGAAAAATGCCAAAATAAACCAAATTCGCCCTTTTGTATTGCTTGCTCGAAATTCATAACTTTTCATAGAGACCCTCAATCAGCGCACACTTTGCACTGTTAGAAAGAGCTGGTGAAATAACCTACAATACCGACTGCCCCGATTTTTGCTGCAAGTTTCCAACTTTTTATGACCCAACACAGAAAATCGAAAATTTGACAAATCTTTTTCTACCGCTTATATCTATGCAGTGTATGCTCATTAGAACGCCGCTAAGGTACACCTATGAAGAGAATGAATTGCTCTTTCAAATACAAATGAAAACATGCAAATCCGTTTTGAAAACCAGAAGTTATGATTTTTTGAAACTGGTGCAAACGAACTTTTGGTCCAACTGAATATTGCTTTGAAATTCAACATGAAATTGCATAATTAGTATGAAATTGAGTGTACTGATTTCAAGGAATGTTCACATTTAACGGAAATCCAAAGAAGTGCTTTTGATCAACTAATTTTCGAAGCATGGCCCTGTACATATAATTGCTAAACTTTGACTTTTCATTGCTCATAGCTTTCACCAAAAAACTTTAGTTGCTTTTTGGTTGTTTAAAAACACCTATTTGTTTTTCTTTTTGAATGTGAGCATTCCATGAAACCAGTACACTCAATGTCATGCTAGTCATAAATTCCCAAGTTGGTTTTTAAGCACATTATGCATTGAAATCTCAATGACTTTTACATTTTTAATCGCTCACAACTTTTTCTAGAGATCGGATCGGCATCGCAGATATAGATGATATATTTGGAATCAGCTCATCAAGACACATCTGATAATATGTGGATCATTCTAATTTGCCACTTTAAAGGCATTGTCCACCCTAATTTGAGGGTGTTGAGCTTTTGACAGCATGTAATAGTAGGACCCCCGATCAATCCAGTGCCCAAGTTGTGGCTCAAAATGGCTCTTCGGAAGCGAGAAAACCGCTTCGGAATAGCGATGATGCAGAGGACCCCCATCCCGCCCATTTTGCGCGCCCAACCAATCACCGTTCCGGAAACGGCCTGTGGGATCTCCGCAACGGGGATTGCCGGGGTTTTCGCGAATTCTCGACTTCATATTCGAAATCAGGGACATGGGAAGGCCCTGAAACGACAAAAACGTGGAAGTCGAAAATCTGGGTGAACGGTACCTTTAGGTTGGGATCGTTCCCTTGTAAGAGGCGGTCACACCAGTTCAAGAGATGCATATACCAGCTGATCCTTCCCATAAAGCACGAATAGAGAAAAATGTTTTTTTTGTGATTCAGCTAAATACGTGACGAAAGCTAAACACGGATGGATCGTTCTAATCATGAGCAGAACAGCGCTGATGGACAGTGCAATTAAAATTATTTCTTGCAAAGCCAAACGCTTTTAAAGAAAACAATAATGTAAGAGGCGGTCACACGAGTTCAAGAAATGCATATACCAGCTGCTCCTTCACAATGGTTGGCCTTCTCAACGTGGGGGGGGGTGCAATGTAAGGGTGCCAATAAGTTTTGAGCGTTACATCATGTAATATATATTTTCCTGAAATATTCCACCATGGGGCAAATATGCCTTTGAGTTTGAGTCTTCTGATGCAAATGGGACTTAGAATCTGCTTGTTCGCAAAAGCCCGTTTAATCAACACCATACTGGCACCGTGTTTTATTTTGGGAAGGAGAATATTTTGCTGTTACGGCATTTGCTATTCCCAGGTTTTGCTCTACAAAACCTCATATCCTAGAGCCTGTTCTATTAGTTATAGGATATTTCACGGAATCGTGGTACATTCTTCATTTTTCAAGCATCAATTTCAAGATAACCTGTTAAAATCTGTAGCTTGTACAGGAACCCGATCTTGCAGGAGTAACACAATAAGGGCCGCTGCATTAACTTCCCCGCTAGGGAGGTAATCGCAGCTTAAATTAAAAGCTTTACATCCTACAGCTCCAGATATCTATATTTCACGCTGTATACTATCCGTAAGTATTCCTACTATCCTTCACCACAAACATATCGAACAGAAGCGAGAAGCTGTACAAGCCGCATTTTTCAGCTCTTTGTATGATCCCCTGATGATCCCCGGGGAAGGATCGTTCGCTCTTTAAAGTCATTTTTCCTTCTTCAAACTTAATGAAAACATTTCGAAGTTGCACTGATTATCTAACCCAACAGTGCTTAGCATATTGCTGATGAGAACACATGTGAAATATCGAAATTTTCGATGAACCCCAACTTTCGACTTGTGGTTTATCGTAAATTTCATGAATGCAAAACATCACTTGTTCTTATCAGCAACATGCTTAGCACTATTGGGTGTGATAAGCAATACAACTTTGGAATGTTTTCATTAACTTTGAAGGAAGAAAAATGACTTTAAAGAGTAGACGGTTGTCCTCCAGGGAATCCTGCAAAAAGTTGGAAAGTGCGGCTTGTATAGCTTCTCGCTTCTGTTCAATATGTTCATAGTGGAGGATGGTGAGAATACTTACTGAAAGTAAACAGCCAGACATCTGGAGCTTCAGGTATGTAGCCGCGATCCCCTCCCCAGCGGAATTGTTAATGCATGCGGCTCTAATATGTGTTTTTGGCTTGCAAAAATAACTTTACAGATTGTTGTTTTTAATGAAAAATTATTAATCGTAAAAATACGACGGCTATACTTTTCGGCCACCCGTGTACATGCGAGTGTATGCTCTGAGAAGGTCTCCAAAGCTGTGAAATTCGGAATTTAGGATTCTAACTTAATTCATAGCTTAGCCGATCGGGTCAGATTTAAAACTCAGTAAATCTGCTTTTAAGGAAAAGCTATTAGACTTGTTCAGTAGGAAAAAACAAAAGAAACCCTGCACATCGGAATTCACTTACGGCGGACAGTAACAACAACAATGTCACAGTCCTCAGGGCGCCACTTTTATGGGGTTTTGCATTTACAACACCAAAATAGCCTTTACAAATGCGGACCTCTACGCTCTTCTCGACGCCGCAGAGCACATTAAGTGCCACGTCATCGTTTTGCACGAAGTCCAGGAAGAAGGAAGTGCGACAAATAAGTGATGGGATTTCCATCATTCATGGTGCTAAGCTAATCAGAGTTGCTGGTTCCGAATACAAAAATTTGCACTTTATTATAAAGCTTTTTTCTTAACTTATTCTTGGTGAACCGTAACAACTATTCTTTCGATATTGCTCAAATATGTGATCACATCACTGAAAAGCACGGAAAACTCCCGCATGAGTGATAACCCTGTTACACTTTCCTCTTAAACTTTTGGGAATTTGTGAAATTTTCAGATCACAATGGCAATGTAAATCTAATTTTTACAAGTACTATAGAAGGTTGTCTCAAAAGCGGCAAAAAACATGAGAGCGAAAACCATTCACATATCGACGAACATTTGAATAAACACAAAGCAAATTATTGCTTCTATGTAAATGTCGAAACATTTATGCAACTTCTGCATTCAGAATAATGTGTTTTACAAAAACTGGTCAATATTTGTCTGCTGCACAAGCAGCAAGGTGTTTTTGTTTTTCAAAATTACCTTGATGCTGTTTCTAAAGCGCAACATTCATGCGGTTCTTGAATACTTTGCTACATATCTTCCTTTCCAGTAATAGAAAAAGAGGAAAGATGGCATTAGCACCGATCCTTTGACAAATGGAGGGCGCGGCTACTGCACTTGCTGTTTTGATGGAAAAGGCAAGCAATTTAAACAGTGCAGTGCATTAATGGCACGCTCATTGTAGCTTCTGGTTATTATGATGCGTAGCGGAGCTGTCAGTGCAGGCTTCTGATTAAGTTTAAAGCTTTTACACCCTTCTGTAGGTGTGCGATTGTGCCATAATTTCATTGAATTCTCCCGTCAAATGAAAAGGGATTATACAAGGTGCGAAGAAAATTCTTTCCTCAAACAAAAATCTTAAAAAATAACATGCATCATAGCTCTTAATAATCCGACTGAATCCCAAAATGAGAACATTCTAGCGTTCTACAAGGACTGCCCCTCTCCAAAATTTTGCAGCTTCATCCAGCCGCGGATCCCTACTTACGCAGCAACTCATATCAATTTTTACTCTCTTTTACATTCAAGAGAGATTTTCAAAGTTCTTAAGTTTTCAATGAGAAGTGTTAAATCATTTACTGCTCAAGGAAGGTAGGAGGGATTCAAAATATTCCGAAAATGACCAATCCGCAGTAGCATGGGAAAAAGGTTCGTGAATTTTTTACAAAAAAAGGATGCACGCAACAGGCTGCGATCACAAAACGTGACACAAATACTGGGTACAATATAAGTCGAAATTATGACGTATACAAAGCTCGACTTCTTTTCATTCTTTTTGTTACTTTTTGCTGGTATGTGGAATCTTAAAGTGTGATTTGAATCCATTTCATTGAGTAAGAAAAAATCGGACTAGACTTTCTTCGAGAATTTCTGCGATCCTTCCGGGCTATAACTTCTTTTGTTTAGCCAATACAAGACGTTACTAATTTATGATAAGTATAGAATACTGAAGAAGCAATTAGTTTTGCATACTACAAGATATGAGTTAACAAATGAAGTTCTGAAGTAGCTAGTTTTCATGCCACGTTTACTGGCCTCTTTCTAAAGCGTGCAGCAACTTTTTCGCGAAAAAATTCACAAATATTTTTTCCGTGCAATTGCGGATCGGTTACGTTCGGAATGTGGAAGTTACTTCTACCGTCCTCAAGCAATAGACTATTTCCAAGTTCTCATCGAAAACGCGAAGCTGCAAAATTTTGGGGCAGTCTTTGTAGAATGCTAGAATGTTCTCATTTTGGGATTCACATCGTTTTAATTAAAAGCTATGATGCATGCCGATTTATTGAGATTTTTATTCAAGGAAAGCACTTTCTTTGCACCCTGTAGAGTTAATTTCTTTTCATTTAACCGGATTTCAATGCAAATTATGGCACAAGCGCACACCTACAAGAGAATGTAAAAGCTATAAACCTAATCAGAAGCCTGCACTGACAGCTCCGCTCACGTCATAATAACGAGAAGCTACAATGAGCCTGCCACTAATGCACTGCACTGTTTGAATTGCTTGCCTTTTTCATCAAAACAGCAAGTGCAATAGCCGCGCCACCGCCAGCTGCTAGCTGGCACCTGTTCCAAAGTTTAGCAATCAGTTAAAGCGATTTTTAATGTGCAAAGCAGAAGTAATGTTTCGTACTGAGTGCAGAAAAGGTAGCAAATTCACGTCCAAAACAAAAATTACCATTTCACTTAAGTGACCGAATATTTGGCAAGTTCAAGATTCCATTGGCGTAATTGACAGTCGTAATTACGAAAATGATAAAATACTTGGTAGGCTTCTTTATCATGCAACTTGTACCGCGTGTGTCTACACACTGCCGTCTGTAATCGACACCTCCACAGTCGGGGTTGGGGTTTCGGGAAAAACATGGGAAGCTGCGAGGGCTCCCTTTGGTAAGCATCCTACTTGATCTCAAGACCTTTACACTGGGAACGCTGTTTTGCCGTTTTGGTCTATGGCTTTTGAAGGTACTCAAATTGGCAGCTTCCTCTTACGCTTTGCTATAGCTTTTGCAACATTAATCGGCAATGACATTTCTGCACACTCTCTGTTCCAAGCTGCATGTGCTCTTTCGCAAGCACCGTTTGTACAGTTAAATTAATACTTTGTCCAAAGTCGCTTTATTACAGCGAAGCTCTGTGTATTTGAAATGGCTGAAGGGAGGTCTACTTAGACACCAGACATCAGTAAGTGTTTGCGCGTTTTCACTGAAGTGCTCTCTACATTGTTATACCTCTTATTTGTCATTATCTGAAACACATTACATGGAAACTTGCAGCACAAGCAGCTTATGCGCTCATTAGGGCATTCTGATACCTTCGCTGGAATTGGTCATATTGATGTGTGAGTACTATGATGGTATTTGGTGTTTCAATCTATTGATTTCAAGAATATTTTTTTGGAGAAGTTGAGTGAAGGCTGAAGCCTAGCAGAATTGGTGATGAAGACGAAACACGATCATGTCCAAGCTTTGCTTAAAAGGCAAAAAGCGTTCAGTTTCAATAATTTGTGTAGCGCTATAGATGAGACATGCTTAGGATAAAAAATGACATTCAGAAGGGCAAAATTTTTTCTCTTAAAAACATTAAAGGAAGTATATTTTATGATAAGATTGTCACTAATCGACGATGCAAAATGAAGACTATATCGAGCACGGAATTCAAGGCTTACAATACAACATTTCTTTCTGTAACGGAAAGCTATGCACTCGCTTCTGTACTATTGAAAACAAAGAACCGCGTTTATGAGACAATATGAAAACTGCACATCAAAAAACTGAGTGAACATATTGAAAACTGTGTGAGACGGAAAGCGAACAGCGAAAGTGCAGGTATGCAAGTAGCAAAAAGGATGCGGACATTCTTACAAGGCAGTATGGCAGGCTTCTTCGCACAGGACTTAATTTGAGCAACAGGCTCTCAAATTCTCGATGCGCTGATAGGCGTACCATGAGCCATTATTAAAAGGTGTTAGTTGTAGACGAAATTTGGGTTGTTGCAAAAATAATGTGCATTTATCTGGGCCTATTTTCGAAACAACTTTCTTTCGTTAAACTTTGTTTTTCGATATAGGTTCTGCATAAGATTGGAAAGCTCTCTTCATGTAGTTTCTAGTTATGGACCAAGCTTTTATCTCTTTTGTGAGGATTTTGCCAACATTTTGTACATCCGCAGTCAAAATCGGAATCTCATTGCTTGAAGTTTTATGACCAGCCACGATTCAGGCGCAAATGAACGAATTTTTGAAAAGACTTAGTTACTGTATGGGATGAGTATTGTTTATATTACTTTGAACCGAAAGTTCTGTCGCACCATTTTCAAAAAATCATAACCTCTTTCCCTCACAATGATTTTGCGCAAATAAAATTTTATCAGAAAGCGAAAAGCGTATAGTTTTCAAAAGTCGGATGCCTTCCAATATGCTCAGGTTGCAGAGATAAAAATGAAATAACGAGATCATCTAAAATTCGGAATTTTTGAGCAAGAAATCTGAAAATTCAGAAACTGTGCGATAAAATCCGTAAAAGTCATTATTCTAATTCTTCTTATATTAGGTTGGTGCAAAAATAATGAGCGTTTTTATTTGCTTGCTTTAACAAAGCAACCATACTCAACCCAACAAAGAGTAAGGGGTACTGTTCGATAGAGCAAAGCAAGCTCTACTAGATGGCACTCATGCCTTTGCGCCATGCTCGATCCACGGAGAGTTCGAACTCAAAATCTAAAGATTTCCAAATGCCCAAAAAGTCGAAAAAAATCAGATCTTCGTCCAAATAATTTCTACGAACCTCCCACTCGCTCATATCAATACTATCGATATCTGATATCCATATGTGCAATTGCCGTATTTTTTCCTTGACTAGAAAACGAGAAAACGAAAATTCCCCTGATTTTCTCAAAGCAATGCTGAGCCGTTTTTGCATATGTAGTTCTATACTACAAGCCTAGGTAAGCATAACTGTAAGTTTTCAGCTCATTCCAAGCGGTAGTTTTCGAAAAATAACGAATTCGGATTTTTTCGTTTCAGTTTCAGTGCTAAAATCGATATTTCTTGAAAAGTACCGCTCGAAATAGGCTGAAAACTTACAGTTATGCTTACCTAGGCTTGTAGTATAGAACTACATATGCAAAAACGGCTCAGCATTGCTTTGAGAAAATCAGGGGAATTTTTGTTTTCTCGTTTTCTAGTCAAGGAAAAAATACGGCAATTGCACATATGGATATCAGATATCGATAGTATTGATATGAGCGAGTGGGAGGTTCGTAGAAATTATTTGGACGAAGATCTGATTTTTTTCGACTTTTTGGGCATTTGGAAATCTTTAGATTTTGAGTTCGATCTCTCCGTGGATCGAGCATGGCGCAAAGGCATGAGTGCCATCTTGTAGAGCTTGCTTTGCTCTATCGAACAGTACCCCTTATTCTTTGTTGGGTTGAGTCTGGTTGCTTTGTTGAAGCAAGCAAATAAAAACGCTCATTATTTTTGCACCAACCTAATATTAGGTCGGTGCAAAAGTTTTGTCAGTTTTTTCAATCCATCGGCAATCACGCTAGAACGAAGATAAACAAAGACTTCAAAAAGTATCCGAAGCAGAATTTCTTCCTCTTTCCAGCTGCCAAACTCCCATTGTGTTTCGTTGCGAGAGTGACGAGATATTTGCTGCAAATTACAACAACTCGTTTTTACCATGTCCAACATTCGCTAATTTTCAATATTTTTGTATGAGACTTTCGAAGGAGCTCTATTAACCGGCAGAGAGCGCAAACCTTTTGCCAACAGATGCAATTTTTTGTAGCTCTACAGCTTGTCTTTCAAAATTTCTACGATTTATTTTTTGAAGTGACCAAATTATACATTCAGCCTATTTTGATCTCGTAGAAAATAAAATTTTGAACATTGCAGTCACCACTCGATTCAGAATTTTCTCCTCTTTCTAACACTTGTCTTTTTTTCCGAGACCAGCAAAATCTGTGGAAAAAATCGCAGTATTTCTCAATTTTAGGAGCGCGCACTGACGTAACCTATGTTTCAAAATCTTCATAATTTGAAGCGAAAATCGCTCATTCAATTTGTAATGGTAGCGGTAGTAATAATCGTTTGTTGAACCTCAGTTTTCTGTAGGTTTTGCAGTAATTGGTGCAACAACAGGTTATGCGATTTTTCCAAAACACAAGACTTTTAGGAAATTACTTAGCGAAACTCTGCAAAAGCAGCTGATAAAAAGAAAAAATTGCATAAGTTGGCAAAATGTTAGCCCTATCTGCTGACTATCAGGGCTTTTTCGAAAGTTTCATGCAAAAATTTTGAAAATTAGCGAAATTTGGATATGGTAAAAACGAGTGGTTGTAATTTGCAGCATATATCTCGTCACTCTTGCAACGAAACACATTGGAAGTTTAGCAGCTGGAAAGAGGGAGAAATTCTGCATCGGATACATTTTGATTTATTGATTTATCTTTATTCTAACGTGTTTGCCGACGGATTGTAAAAACTGACAAAACTTTTGCACCGACCTAATATTTGATTACCAACTGAGTCAAGTTTGTGCTGATCGAGGTTTTTTTTAGAGGTTATGACTTTTTGGAAAAAAATGCCAAAAAATCACTTTTCTAAGAATTCTTAAGAAATTGATTTTTCGGCATTTTTTTCAAAAAAAAAACTTTTGAAAGAAGAGCTGATCAGCACAAACTTAACTCAGTCAGTAGGATGATGGCTGTTCTGAATGTTATCGCACAGTTTCCAGATTTTCAGAATTTTTGCTTGGAAATTCCGAATTTCGGATGTTCTTGTTCTTTCATTTTTATCTCTGCAACCTGATGTAAGAAAATTCCCAGGAAAGCTTTGAAAACTACATTTTACGCTTTCTGATGAAATTTGAGTTGCGCAAAATCGTTTTGAGGGAAAGAAGTTATGATTTTTTGAAAGTGGTGCGACAGAACTTTCGGTTCAACCTAATATATTGCTGATTCAAATGAATTTTTCGTATATATCTGGACTAAGAAATCGATGCCCCAGGGTAGATACTTGCTGCCCGGCATTCTATGCTTCAAAAATTGTTTGCAATTAGGCAAATGCTGCAGCTCCGCTTATTTTTGTATGCTTGAGGTTAGTACATCTTCCCTACAATTTTTGCAGAAAAACTTAGCTATTTAGCGCATGAAAAATTCTTTCGTAGTTTGGGACTTTCTCACTTACCACAAATAGGCTCAGAAAAGTGAACAATTTTGAATTTTTCATTTTTTCTTTTGCAGAACTCCCTCCTTAAAGCCGTTTCTATACATTCGTGTACTACTGGCTAGCCTCTACAACTAATTAGCAGCCATAGGAGCAAAACTTGAAGGGGGTTGCAATCTTTCAAGACGAGGTTTTCGAAAGAAAAACTTTGGGATTTTCAAGGCATAGTATTCTTTTCGTTTGCGATATCAGTATTAGCAGATGCGCGGGAAGGTTTACTGTTTCAGATGGTCTTGATAGCATGAAATATTAGGTTGGTGCAAAAGTAATGCGCATTTTTCTAGCCCTTGTTTCAGGACAACGTTTTTCCATCAGAGAAAAACTTCTATACTTTCAAAAAGCTCCTTTCATGCTCTTTCCAATGACGGTAGAGGGGAGCTTTTAGCCTCATTCGTTAGAATTTGATAGAGCTTCATACAACCGCGCTCGAAACCAGAATTTTATTGCACTTTTTTGGCTAAAATTCAAGGGCGAATAAATTAACTATTATATGTAACAGAAATTGTCTACTTTATGCCCACTTTGCTATTTTCTTAGAAATAACCTAGGCTGAGATTTCGGCGCGCAAAATGAGTAGTGGGTTTGGCCATTCCGCGGTCCATAGATTTCTTTTGAAGAGACAATCGCTTACGTTTTGCTTATTTCTGTAAGCGTAAGTGTGGCCTCCTGTTAACAGTTTTTGCAGAAATGTGGAAGCTGTTCAGTAGACAGAAATCCAAAAATCTCCATATTTTGGATTTTGAGGCCTACGAAAAAATGTCGAAAAAAGCGGAAAAATTTTGAACATTATTTTCTTTTCCTTTCTCAAATCTTCTTTGTTCGAGCCTTTTTCGACCTTTTTGTACTACTGAATAGCGGCTACATGACATACTACTTATCATTCACACTTACAGATTTTAAAGGGAGTTATGATCGGTTAAAAACAGGGTTTAAGAGAAAAACTTTTTTTGCTTGTCAGTCCATAATTTTGTGCTCATTAGGGATATGAGTATAGTTGGTGTGCGCTGTATTGAGAAATACTTGGTGCCTCCGATGGCGTTTACCCCACTGAAGACTGTAGATTTTTTAGATAGTTATAGCACGTTAAAGCAAACTCGCGAAACGCGCATTACTCTAGCACCAACCTAATAATATGAAGACTGGATAAAGTTACAGCTTTCCAAAGTAGAATGCAAAACGGACATTATTTTTGCAACAACTTAATAGATAGAAACTATCAAGTACATCCAGAACTTACAATTCCAGCTCAAAAGAAATTAACTTATTTTTTCTGATAGTGTGCGACCGAAAAGAATGAACATGCAATAAAAGCTTGTGAAAAGCTTGCTTGGAAGTATGAAAGTGCACTGACGAGTACTTCAACTGAAAAGCCAGGCCGCCCCATTAAATCCTACTTATCTGTCCAGTCTGTAGTGGATTTTCCAGACATGAAAGCACTCTGCATGGGTTTGACTGTGGGCATTTCTTTCTTTTTTTGACACTATATGTTCTTTTTCAGATCATACTGTATACAACCGCTGAGCCTTCAAGCAACGAGCAGGCTAAGAAAATGGATGATCAAGAATTGAACAGACTTGCACATAGATTTCTTACGAACAGACTGCATAAAGAAGCGGTAAGTGACTGAACCATGTGAGGTCTTGAAAAGTCGAAACGCGAAGCATCCAAATTCGAGGTTTTGTAAAAGTTATTTTCAGAGATTTTGCCCCGTTCTCAGAGACGGGGCCCGAGGTTTGATAACATTAGGTTTGTTGAAAGGCAGTGGCTTAAAAACATTCCTCGCTACAGCGGTACTCTGGGATTCTGTTCTGAGGTAATGCTTTAATAACAAATGTACGCCTTCTTTACAAAAATGTGTTTTGCAGAAGAATTTACATTCCTCAGTACGTTGTACTACTGCTTGAAAAATATCAACACAATCTGAAAGAGGTATGCTCACTACTACCTACTAAATGTTTCGTAGAAAATATCTTAAACTTATCAAGAAGTTTGTATGTATAAACGAGGTATTTGAAGTCAACAGTAATTTGACTGCGTGGCTGAATGTATTCGAGATTTAGCATAGTAATTGAATATTGAAAAATATTGATAAGTCATCACACGCTTTTGTATCAAAAGCATGATCTATTTCTAAACGAATTTTACTTTGACGTTTTTGATTAAATGTTCGAAAACCTATCTAATGGCACGACATATTTGGTCACTGCAGCTCTGTCCGAGCAATCATGGAATTTTCATATATTTTCTGCTGTTTAGTTTTGTTGAATAGAGAAAAATATGCGTATCATATTTAACAAGCTGTAGAATTTGTAATTTGCACAAGCAGAGGTGAAAGCAAACTAAGTGAAGCTGAATTTTGATGTTTCCGGCAACTTCACCAATGACCTAGAAGCCTTGTCATAGCTTAAGCGATTTTTTTTGCTAATCAAGCGTCGAGAGATAAACAACACCTAAATTCTCGATTCATACTGTTTTCAAGAGATCACAACTTATTGTAAAGACGCTGATCAACACAGACTACGTGGATCTTATACTTTTCTGTTTCAATTTATTGCAAGTTTATAAAAATAAATAAATAAATAAATATGGTAGACTTGCTTGAAATCACCAAGCTCTGACGATCTTCTACTCCACATTTTCTGTAAAATCTATGCTCAAATACAGTGTCCGGGCAGGTTTGGAAATAGCTAATTTTAACACATTACCGAAGCGGGCTCTCCATGAGTTATATCCTAACTGCGAGTGCAAAATACTGCTTCTGAAGCGAGAACATAGCTTTAGAGTTGTAAACAAACTCGCTCCTCGATTCAGATTCGTCCCTACCAAAGCAGGAAATCACCGGTATAGTCCGCTGCATTGGCAGTTTCGTTAGGCCATGTTCTGGCGCAGTTAGGACGATAATGAGTCAAAGGTGGTCTGTATACTTTTCCAAAACTGTTTTTTCGTCTGAAGCATATATTGCACTCGCAGTCGGGCTACAGCTTGCATGCCATTCTGTAGATGTCTGCGAGATTGTGTAAGAATTGTAAAGACAGCAATAGCGTTGATGATGATCCATATATTTTAGATGCAGCAGTTTTACAATTTTATCTATAGCAATGACGGTCTGGGAAATTTTTTTAGGAGGAGGAGGGTAAGGGAATTAAAGAATTTCTTTTAAAGAACGGCGTAGCGTTAGCCACTCCCAAAATGTTAACCAACAAATTTTGTATGATCGCTAAGGTTTTTTCTCCCTTTTACAATCTACATAGAACTTTTCAAACAAAAAATTGATAGAAACAGCCTATTTGAAAGGAATTGTAAAATATGGCAAGAAGGATAGAAAAATAATGATATCGGTTGCGGTATGAACATTTCAATAAAGTATTTTCTTCAAAGTATAAATTCGTAAAGCGAAGGACGAAGCGATAACATTTTTCAAGTCTGTTCACTCGCAGAAGTCACAAGTTTTTCTAGGGCAACAGTAAATCTCCATAAAAGCTGCTCCCTTTCATTGAATCTTCAAATAATGAAACTTAAGGGCCGGGCAACGGGCACGCGATTTCAGCACATTTTAAATGTACAGAGGATGAGCATTTTATCAACCCACGTAAGTTATACACACCATGCAGGTGCAGTTTGCTAGTATTGGATCTAAAGACTTCTGGCAAATTGCCAAATCACGTTGCGACTGAAATCACGTGAAGTATGCCCGGCCCTTTAGATGAACTGTATATTTTCTGTGGGCCGGGTATACCGGGCAGCGATTTATCGCCTCGCGAGCTCTGTCAGAAGGACAAGTGTTACACGTGCATAGCATCCCCGTCAATATGTGCTAGCTGTTCGGCGCGACACTTCGCTGACCGTTTTTTGCTAAGCCATACCGATCCGCGCGAAATCGCCGCGATCGTCGTTTAGCTTAGCGAATTCGCTTCGCTTATTGCAAATGAGCGACGCGACGCACCGCTTAGATTGGGATTCCTTTCCGAAGAGTGTTTTCAAATGTTTTTATCATTGCTCGCACTGCTATCTTGCCCACTGAATCTAAAACTAGTCCGTATTTCCCAAGCACCTGTTTTCTGTAAATCATGATGTTTTGTACTCAATTCAATCCTTAATTGAGTCCGAAAATTTTTGAATGGATTTTTGAACTTTTGAACCATCGCAAGCATTTTGCTTTTCATTTTGTCTACAATTCTAGTGGCAAAGATAATTGAAGCAATTAGTGGCAGAGATACCGGTTTAGTCTTCGTTTCACTCCTCGTTCTTTTTCTTTGCAGAATTTTCCTTTCTTTACAACGTTCATGATCCAAGAATGGATTTGTCAAAGAATGTCGAAAAAAAAGAAAAAACCAAAAGTTTAAACCTGTAGCTCGACTTAAACAGTGAACTTGTCCGAAAATGAATCATGTGATGTATTTTGAGAATGCACAAATCGCACCGAAAGTATGCCCTATATCCGAGCGATTAGCGACCCGTAGCGCGTTTTTGTCGCTAGTTCTTAGCGAATCGCGACGATCACAAATCGCGACGATTGCCTCGCGACGGGTATGCCGGCCCTTGAGAGTAAAAGATAAAATGTTGCGATGACTTTCTAGATGTGGCTGCTAATGATCCAGACGACTTACATTTTTTGATCTCTAAGTAATGGGGCAATGATTAAGTACGCGCAAAAGTGTCTGCGTAAGTACACCTTCTGTTTTTTTTGCCATCCAAGTTTTGAAAGACAACTCGAATTTTGAGTAATCTTTGTGCCGCAAACTGGTCTCTGTGGAAAGTTTCCGCTATTAGTGACAGCCCGTCCATTATCGTGCAGGCGTGAATCTCATTCAAAAATGCAAGAACAGAAAGTTTGTGGGAATTGTGACCTACAGAAAGACCGTTATCACTAAAGTTTCTTCACAAAACACAGCTCGAAATTAAGAATTTCACAAATGCTTCTCTAAAACACTGCGACGTTCCTCGTACGTCACACTTTTTTTTGCCGACAAAGGAACCATGTTTAGTCGCAACAGCCTTTCCAGATAGAATGTAATATTAGATTGTCCCGAAAGTTTTGTCGGTTTCTTTCACTGCTCACTAAAACTCACAGAACACCAACCCATACACGGCTCAAAGACCACTTAATTCAGATTTTTATCCTCTTTCTTACAGTTATACTCGCTCTCTGATTTACCCTGTCTTTGCAATGTTATCGCCATGGCTTTTTGAGCAGCTCAGCAGTAACGCCAAATTTTTCCTGAATTTTAGAATTTTTTTATTTTGATGTTTTCAAAGAGCGCTGGTAATTGTTATGTAGAGCAAACCTTTGGCTACACTGTATTTATTTTAGATTACACGAACCGCGTTTATTAAGTCCTTTATAATTGTTTATTTGATAAAAACCGCGGCTTTTTGATTGAGTTCAAAACGTGAAAGTAGCAAAAATTCCAAAAAGCTGCTTTTTCGAAGCGAATTAAAGTTGGTTATGTTGCAAAAAGGATGTTTAGTAAAAACTATGTTTTAATATGCAGAAAAATCAAAAGCTTTCATGTGTTTTGTGCAGTTGCCTTTTTCATGAATTTGCCAAAAATCGAGACCTCCGGAGAAATAATTCTTAAAGCTAAAGTCAGCAAATTAGAAGAATCTAAAATAACCATCTTGTAGTCCAAGAGTTGCTCTATTTGATCCACACTTAATCTTTTTGAATCTATGTAATGAAATTTTTGAAAATTAGCCTAACTTTGAGCAGGTAAAATTGACAGGTGGAGAACTTTGGCAATTATCAAAAAAAGCATACCAATGGTATGGAGATGTATCCATAAGAAAGAGAAGGAAAAGCTGCATCGAATGCATGTTAAAACTCACTCAGGTATTTATTGTGCGTGGTTTTACAGTGGTTTGAAAAAAACCGACAGAACTTTCGGGACAACCTAACACATAGTGAAAATCATAAAACGGTACTTCCAAATCTGCTTTTCTTATCTGCGAAAAGTTTGTGCATAAAGAGTTATGAGCTTTTGAAGCAACAAATTAAATGTGCATTTGTTTTACAGGGTGCGCCAGAATTATTTGTGCGTGATTTTTAAGTATGGCTTGAGAAAAATCACAAAATATCTTACTGATTAAGTTGCGCGCAACACGCAGGTATTTTTTCAGAGAATCTTCTGCTTCTTCATAAAAAATGCTCCTGTGATGCAGGGAACACACCTCATGATAGAGCAAGTTTCCGGCTGCAACATACTGTAAGCGCAAAATCAAGGAGTCTGGCAAGAAAATTATCGGCGTTTAAAGAAAATCATGTGTTTGCTACATGCTCAAAAACTGCACATTTTAGGGGTGCGAATGAGCGAAAGAAAAGCAGAAACTGACTCCAAATCGAGTTGGAGTTAAATTTCATCAGTGAGAGAAAACTGAATATTTATCTAGAAGCTTTGTGGAAGCATTATAGCATTGAATCCGGTGACAAATACGTTTTTATAACCTACAAATGTGATTTGAAAACGAAACGGCCACTGACACGCGGGTGACATCTGCATACTTTTTGTTGCCATTTTTGGAAGAATAATTGTTGGCAAACGCAGGTACTACGATTCGATAGCGCAAAGCTTCCCCTACACTGGGGACATAAAATCCCTTGAAAATGTCTCGAGAATCTCCAGTTACGTAATGAACTATAACTACCGAAAAATTAGGTTTTTGCGCCTTTTAAAAGTATTAGGACGACAATTTCATTATTTGCACAAAGGTATAGCAATCACCTTGGGCTCATAAAACACTATTTTGTAGAGGATGATTGCAGCATTCTACCACATAAATTTTGAAATCAAAACTATGAGTAGCTTTTTTGCAGCACTCATGCAAAGTTGACGCAAATACTTTTAGCGCACCCTGTATAATGAAATGCTAAAATCTCAATAGCCCTTAGATAAAGCCCCCAAATGTAAAAAAAATTTTTATCTAGGGGTGTTTATGACTAAGAAGCTCTGATTATCACTGCTTTATTGAAGCGCTGAAAAAATATTACGACAATTTTTGTCCTATTCGAACATGTAATTTTTTGCTTTATTAGAAGCTCATCCATGAATATTCTGCGTAAAGCGAGTGTTTGGCAGCAGATATTTTGTATTCGATGGGAACCCCTTTTTTATTCAACAGTTTTAAATATGAATATTAATATTCTAAGCATAACATCTGTGTTCAATGAACACATCAGATTTGTACAAAACAACGTAACTATTGTTCTAGTCTAAGCAGCAAAACAGCCATGTACTTCAAACTATCATCTATATCCCTTTCTGACGCGATTCGCACGGCGAAAACAATTAAAAGATGAAGATTTTTGAATTGTTGCTGAAAGCGACTAACTAGGGAAGGATACTTGGTGACCAAGGCCACTCATAATTCTTTCTTAAAAAAATGCGCCTTCTAATGCTGATTCAAAAACTGTCTTTCATATCTGCGACACGATAATTTAAATAGAGTTATGATTTGTTAGGTTGTCCCAAAAGTTCTGTCGTTTCATGAAAAAACTTGTAACTTCCTGTTATAATAACGGATCTGCTTCTCTCTAATTTTATCAGAAAGAAGAAGTCTTCCTTTTTATAGGGTGCCTCGATTAGCTGCTACTATGCACTCATCACAGAGATAAAAATGGAAAAAGAAGACAAAGAAAACCACTTGAGTTTTGAGCATTTTAAATTAGGTCGCCACAAGACTGGAACGCGACAAAAAAATCTGATATTGTCAGTATATAAGTTTTATAACTTACACTTTGCATCAGAGAAAAGCTGTGCTGTTTTGACGTCTCTATGAAAAGTTATATTCTGGAGTTTACAATAGAGAACATCAAATTTGTCATTTTTCCTGAAAACCCCTAGAAAAAGGGAGACTTTTTTTTTCTGATAAAATTAAAGAAAAGCAGATCCGTTGTTACAACAGGAAGTTACAAATTTTCAATTATGAAACGACAGAACTTTCAGGACAACCTAATATTTTAAGAATGATCGCTCTACTGCAAAGGGTCAAAATCATATATAAAAAGTTTGCATTGTGCTGAATTGATTTAGGTAGGTATAAATAAACAGTACTCTTTTCATGATCGTCTCCAGTAGCTTTGAATGGTATGCTAGAACAAATCTGGTGAATTCAACTACACAAAAAGTGCGCAAATTTTCTACAAAATAACTCCGGAAATGTTCGAAAAAAATATTGCACTGCTTTCATTAAAAAAACGTTGAATGCTGTAATTCAATGCCGGAAAAGATTTTGAATAAAACGCTTCACAGGATTATAAAAAAATTTTTTTGGAACTGTAGCGTCTCTATTAAGAAAATGTTTTAGAATGGGTCCGGATAAGGAAAAATGCCCGCTTCTGTAACAAAGATGTAACTCTACCGTGAAGTTCTGTACTATGCATCGAATTTGAAATGTCGTCTATACCATAGGCTTAGCAAGTAGAGCAAATAATGTATTTCAGTAAAAAATAAATAATAAGTGCCAGAAACTTTGACACCAACAAAGCCACCTCTTTTGGCTTTCGATGAAATGCTTTTTCTGGAGTACGAAAAAATTTGTCGCTTTTTAGGCCGTGCAGCTGAAAATAACAATCGTAACGCTTTAGTTTAACATTTCAGTGGTTGAAACGTCAGCCCACAGTTGAATATGGTTGCGCTGGTAGGCGCGATTGGCCTTCTGGCACAAATGGAACCATAGCCTGTGTTCTGCACAAACCAAAAAGAACCAAATGCAGTCACCCAAACATACATGTGGATGGATCTACTTTTGGTCAACAGTTTGAAGACCTTTGGAAGCCAATTAGATAGTGCCACCGTTGTTTCTGCTTCTACTCAGGGATACATCGTTCGCATAATAAATATCTCATCGAACTGCCGTCATTTTGTTATGTTGAAAGCTTGCACCTCATGTGTTGAAGCGATATGTCGAAAATGAAGAGCTGCTTCGAGGTTAAACCTTTGCTTAAACTCGTTGGCAAAACATGCAGTCAAAAGCAACAGTTCTTTGAAAGTCTGACCTTTTTAGCCACTTGTTTTCCTCACACAGGCACATTGCGTTTCGTGACTGTATTACCCTCGAAAATATGTGATTCCTGAATTCCAACGAAGGTGGTGCACTCCATTCATCACCAGTGCGATCTACAGACGGTTTCGAATAAAATGAACTCGCAGTCAATATTTCGATCCACTCGTTATTCAACACGTCTGAACAAGCCTATTCCTGTACAGCTTCACAATCATAAAACAGCCTTAAAAATGCTGTTGAGAAAACGCAAAACATGGTTTTTCAAGTGATTAGGTTACTTGACCTTTAACCGCTTCACCAAGCCACACTTCTTCTTACAATTGTCTCGCCCAGCTACGAGTCAGTGTGGTTCAGGCGATTTTGTAACGATCTATTTGACTCTTCCAAGGCTTCAAAGTGCTTGTGTCTTCTTGCCGCCGTAGCAGCATGTGCCAGAAGTTTGATAAGACTTATTGTTAGGACAAGAAGGAACGGTGAACATTGCAAAAGATACACGAGCTATTAATGAAGAACTGCGGTGATTGACCTGTGTGCATGCACAAATGCGTTGTACTGCTGCAAAACGTAGTGCTGTCTCCTGTACTTGTGGAAGGAGAGCAGCAGTCAGTCTTGCAGTACTTTTGTCAACCTACACCTTATTACTCTTACTGAAAATGTTTCTAATTTACATTAAATGTCCCATCCTACAGAAATTACAGGATAGAGATCTTTTGCCAAGAAAGTGTGGAATTTGTCTTATATCAAGTCTTCTAACCGTCCACCTGTCCAAACTAAATTGATTTTACCAGAATTCACCACTAAAACATTCTCCTTTTTCCAAAAGAAACTCCAACGAAGTTGATAGTTTGAGAGGCACTTCTAATATTTTAGACTTTCAACGTGATTCAGAAGTTCAATTTTCAATAGGGATAGTAAGTCGCGAATTGAGAAGAAGTACTGGAAGATTGACAACTGCTGTTTTCCACACGTGCAGAAGATATCATTATGTTTCGCAGTCGTACAACGCATGTGCACATGTGCACAAGTCAACCACCTTCGCTCTTCACTAGCACGTGCACCTTTTGCAATGTTCACCGTTCGATCTTGTTCTAAATCTTATCGAACATCATGGTATGTAAAGGCTGCTGCATGACGAAGGCGCAATGGCGATATTAGTTGAGCGTGCGCGAACGCGACGCGCGCGTATCCTCACCATTGTAGATCCCGCACCTCATGCGTTCTGCGGTTAATAAAGCCGCGTTCGCGCCCGCAGATATTGCGCCTTCGTCATGCAGCAGCCTATACTGTCACGGCCTTTTTAAGCGGACACAAGCACTACGAAGCCTTGGAAAAGTCGAGTAAATGGTCACAGACGCATGAAACAACACTGATTCGTTGCTGAGCCGAAAATTCGTTAGAAGTATGGTCCATCAGGCTTGATGAAGTGATAAAAAGGTCCGCTGCTTTTTTAAAGCTTTTTTTAAAGAGTGTCTCAAGATTCCGAAACAGTGTAAAAATAGACATGCTTATACATGCTGAATAACTAAATCCCATATTGGGAAGGAGTCTTATAAGTACGAAACGCGTTGTGCACTTTTGCAATATGTAAGCTCATAGTTTCTTTTCAAACAACCTTTTAAGATAGACAATTTGATACACTGTGGCTGCATCAGCATGCCACAGCTTTTCAAAAGTAAAACTACATACATGACCTGTTAAAGGTGAGATATTTCGTGTATGTATAAATTCAACAAGCACAAGGATAACAAATTCAAATAACCAAAAAAAATCTGTTGCAAAATCCAAAAGTAAGCACTATGTTAATTGAAGTATTGAAAAGAGGATTTAACATGATTTCGACTACTCCGCATAGCAAGAATTTTGTCTCATCTGGTGGCGAGGATTTCATTCCGATTCCTTAAGTGTGACTCTAAACACTGAGTCTGAACTTTGAACATGTTCCAAAAGTTTTTCTTGCAAGTGTTCTCGCCTGTGTTTGAGCATATACGGTCAACTCTTCTTTTGTCCAACTGTAAGCGATATTTTTTCTTTCTCTCGGAGGACAACGTCGGATGTCCTTAGTTTGTTTACAGAAGAGTTCTAACACCTTTCAGTTATTCAAGAAGTAATTTATGATTCATACCATGCTACGTCAGAATCAATGGGCAAGCGTTTTGTAATCTTCAACCGAATCATATGTTATTTCCGGACTTATTTTACAAATATGCAAAAAAATCACGCACATCAGATGCTTCAAACAGCAATAAACACGATAATTGGTACATGGAGTAAATGAAGGATCTCTTACTCTATCACCATCAGTCATTTGCAAAGTCAGAATTATCGATACCACAAAAAATTTTCCCATAATTTGAAAATTTACCTGAAATTATTAGGTAGTTAACTAAGTTTTGTAACTAATCTCGTGACCTTTGGTTTTTTTATCTAGGCAAGCTTTTTTTTGTTTATAAAGGGGTGTAGGTACATACTGGAACAAATTCCAGTGTCAGCGACAAAATATAATAGAAAAATTCAAGAGTGGTAAAGTGTGGACTCCGGCCAGCTTTCCATATGTACCGCCGCGCCGCGCACGCAGCGCATGCCTTCAGTGCACTTTTTTTTCCCGCCTCTGTTGGTTTTTATGCTTTTTTTATCTCACGGACTTCGTTTTTCCTGTAATCTGTTCATTTTAGGGTTAAGCGACTTACGACAGCTGATGTATAAAAGCTTTTACCAATAGAGGTCTTGGGGAGCATATCTCAAAAAGTTCTAGTTTTTATTCTCGGTAGTGAAGACTGAGTGCATTTTAGGGAGAGCTATCTGCAAAGTTTTCTATGACGAACCTAATATCTCTCCGAATAGGTTTGTTTTGTATAAGTGCTTTTAGTTCCTTTCCGATGCGACATTGAAGCTTCCTTTTGTACAATCTCAGACAGTCGGTGCCGTAGCTCCGGAGAACAGTCGACTGGCAGAGCCGCGGAGGACCCAACTGACCATTGAGAGCGGGGCGAGAGGGCGGTCCCTTCTTGTAGGTCACGGTGACGTCACAAGCAGGCGAATGGGACCCCTCCCCGGGACGCGCAAATCTCTGCTCCGGAGGTACGCCAGATTTGGGAGAGCCCCGGAGCACAAAATGGGAGGTCTCTAATAGATACGCAGCCAATTTGCTGTGCTGTTACGCAGCTTAGCATTTTCGAAAATTCGCGCTCGCTTTTCTTTTTTTTTGGTTTTCGTGTTTTCGTCGGCGCGTTGGCGTTTATGTTGTTTCAAGTTATTCGTTTTCAGGTTTATTTCGGATTTTCGTGCGGATGCACTCAATCGCTTTTGGTGTTCGGCTCTCGTTTTCGACTTGCTGTCGTTTTTCCGCGTTCTTTTCCGTTCTTTTTCTTTTTCGTGCTGCTCTTCGGCGCTTTTGGCGTTTATTTGTTTAGTTCCTTCTTTTCAGGTTCCAGGTTTCAGATTTTCGTGCGGATGCACTTAGTCGCTTTTAGTGTTTGGCTCTTTTCGACTTGCTGAGACATCGTTGACTATTGATGGAGTGGTTTTTGTGAATCCTGGAGTTCGAAACAAAAAGTTCATGAACAATTCGTGTTGAGTCACTATTAGTATGCGATATATAAAGCTAGTGCTATGCAACGTGCTGGTCGCGCTGGTCGTAGTAAGCCTGGTTAGCTTTAATGGACCTAATCGTCCTCACATTGGGAAACTTTGCATTTTAAGAAAGTGTTTGCGGAGATCCCTTTGTTGCTCTACATGCTCACGAGCTTCCTGAGGTACCCCTTCCAGAATCTCATGTACGAAAAAGTCTGCCTTGCACTTATGACCAGGTATTGTAATGCTTGCTCAGCTTATCCTAAACTTTCGTTTCTAGCGCTTGTCTTTTTGTTTGAATGTATCAGCCTATTACTCTGACAAAGTCATACAACTGGAGCGAATCACTTTAATTTTTTATCATCCATCGTACTGCTTCCGTCACTCCTTTCAATTCTAGCATTAGAAGCAGGTGAGATGGGGATTGCTATGATTTTGGTAGGTTATACATGACGTTGGAACAAAGTCATTTTAGCTGCGGATATGTGGAGCAACAAAGTCTCACTCTAATTCGTTTTTTGGCTTGATCCTTTGCACAACAAACAACATCGTTCAAACTGTTTACATGACCTTGTCAGTTTATATGCTGCTCATAAGCCACGCTCCGTTTGGATCTGTGGCGGATATACAATTTTTAGTTCTTTGTGAGCGTTTTTCTTCTGTTGGAGTGCTTATGTTGACGTGAGTTAATTTTGTGAGGCTCAATGCACGCGAAAGGCACTCGCCTTTGTAGACTCTACTCGTCATACGATAGTTATCATTCATTCTTTGATTAAGAGACGTGAGCGCGCTTTGCGTACATTTCATTAACAAGTTCATGAATGAGTTTGATTACTACCGCGTATGATTGATTTACTATTAGATTTCGTGGAAGAACATGTTTAAGCTCGTTGAACCACGCTGGCTTGAACACTTTTTTTAACATATTCCTGATATTAGATAATAAAAACGCGGTAGAACTCATCTGAACTTGTTGATCAAACGTACGCAGAGCGTGCTCGCGTCTCTTAGTCAGAGGATGAATGATATATGTTGCAGTAGTCGCAGAAGCGGTATTGCTTGCGTCCTCAAATGAACTATAGTACTCCCTTATATGAATCCTCTAGTCACAATCCCTAGTTATGGCGTAAAAACACATCCACTACTCGTCGCAGTATTAGAACAGCTGGTCTCGAAGGTGCTATTGGCCTTGGAGGTACTATAGCATATGCCGTTTTTGGCACAATCTGAGAGCAAGCATCTATTCTGAACTTCCCCTCTTAGCTTGTTTTTATTTCTGGCACTAATACGGATTAACATTCATGGTATAGTGGACCTCTTAAGTAGTTCACGTGATTTTTTTATGACACGTAAAAAGCTAAAACGCATCGATTAAGAGTTTACAGCATCAGCTCAAAATGTTCCTGTTTTCAATCCTACAAAAAAGCGGAGACACGGGCTCAGATGGGGAAGAGTGAAGGTGGAAAGGGCAGGTAGCCGGTTTTCGGCACTCGCTTATTTCTCATATAATCGTTTCCGTAGGAAAATGTACCAGCAGAGCGACAGTACGTACGGGGATGATTACTATACGCTCAACTGCATCTATTCGATACTTGCAGCCGTCGTGGAGCAAACGTGATGATACCTATGGACAGAAGCGAACTCAAGCTCAACGCAATGTACAACAATTTTGTTTTGCGATTTGCAGTAGATTGTTTGCAGTTAACTCGAAATAAATGTCTTGTCCCCTCATTCTTCTATCTTCTATCTGCAAACGCTAGGGGGGGGTAAAGAACGGGGTTGAGGGTTGCGCTGAACTCCTACCCGGGGGGGGGGGGGTGGGGGGTCGTATTCGGCGGTCATATGCCATGCTCGACGCTGGTCTAGAGCTAGTTTGGGTGGAGTTTAGAGACATAATTGGGGTTTGGAGCTTAATTAGGGGCTACTGTATGCCGCGGCAGACTTCCGGAGCACAAAATGGGAGTTTTCCGGAGCACAAAATGGGAGTTTTCCGGAGCACAAAATGGGAGGGCTCCGGAGCACGAGTGGCAATCCCCCGCTGGGGAAACCCCGCGGCTCTGCCCTTTCTGCTTCGGAGGTATGGCGTCAACTGTCTGAGATTACACGCTCGAGCTTACACTTCTCATGTTTATTACGACTACAGAAGAATAACGTTTCAGAAATGCTCCTTTCTCTGTAACTTCTATGATTTTCACCCATCATTAGTAGTATCATACAATCATTCACGAGATTGACTAGAAACTAAGTGTGAAAGTTATGTAAATTCTCTTCTACTTAGGATTTTCTCGAGCTGAGATCAAAGGGTTTCCATTTTTTATTTCTCTCCTATCTTCACGTAAAAATGTTTTTTTGTTTAAAAGTGAGATGAGAAGCGTCAACAGAGCGCGCGTTGGCGCGCGATGCTTATGCGCCGCGGAGGTTCCTATGGGAAGCTGGCCAGGGCCCCTACTATAGCAAACTGACCGAAACCATCAAATGATGTGATGGTCTAATCATGATTACATCGTGGCGAATATGGTCATCTTCTTACAGCCACTCAGTTCAATCGGTCACACAAAATCATGAAACAAGTAAGTAGCTATCAGGGATCAAACTTTGCAATTTCTGCTCGTTTCATTCTAAACCAAACTACAAATTAATCAGGTTAATACTGTTTTTACCTTATCAGATGGACTAGCAAATATAGCACTTCATTTTATGAGACGCAGACGTGAAATCACCACATCATTGTTCAAAATGAATGTGTTGGTTTCACACCGTGCTAACGCGTAAAGCATTGAAGTAAGGCTAAAAAATTGTAAATGCAACTGACGCCTTGTGAGTGTAGTACACAACAGATTATGCATTTTTTACGATGGAATCGAGTTTACATAAAGGCGGAGGCAGGCGGCACAAAGCTGATTCAGTGTTTCTGTAACGCCTACAAGTCGCAGCATCAGCGCCATCTGAATTATGCTTACAGTAATACTTCCAAAGCATGCTAAATTTGATAGCACACCATTAAATTCTAACATCATATCGCTAAAGTAACAAGAACAAACTAGCTCTCCAGGCAAGAGCAAAATGAAGCCGTCTTTGCAAACTGGAATACTTACAGCGTTTCCAGACTGTGTAACAATTCTTGCTAGAGATTATCCCATTTTGATCAACGAAATGAAACGAAATTTGAAGATAAGTAGAGACTTGCCGCTCTTGTGAGATTAAAAGAGTCGCTGTGAGCAAGGCTGCGGAGAAGCAGCCGTAAGTGACTAACAAGGGAAGTACTTCCAACAGTTGAGGCCGTTTGATATGAAATGCATGTCGTCTAAAACACTTTTGAACACTTTCAAATCTGCTTTCCGTTTCTGCGGAACGCTCATCTCAAAGAAGATGTGGTAGCCAAAATCAAACCTGGGCGCTGATTAAGTTTGAGGACTCTGCTATCTACGTTGGTGGTACAATGGTGTAAGGTGCTTGTGCTGTAGGCGGAAATCATCAGTGAGTCGTTAGAGACCTTTTCCATTTTTAGTGCGAGGATTAGTGCGAGTATTTTGAGCGTAAGTTAGCGCACTTAACTGTCTACAAACACTTACAGCGGTGTGGCTTTGAACTAGAAAAGAGAGTTTTTTTGGCAGAACTGCATGTAATAAGAGTCTCTCTACGGGATTTGAACCATTGACTCAAGCGCCATCATATTTTGTAGAGAAATGGTCGACTGAATACCGGATCAGGCGCTTGCAGCTGCGTTGAATGGTGATTAACAAGGCGCGAGGCAGCCTTAAAGGCAGCGTTTAGGCAAATCTGGGGGAATTTTAAGTGGATATTAATTTTGGGGCCCCTAACTAAATCACTGCCCAACCGGCACCTTAGCTAGTGCTCTAACGGCTGAGAAATGTCCTCGAAAATGGACTCCAGCATCGTATTTTGCATGAATCATATCGCAACCCATCACTTTCGCGTGGGTCCTTGCGAGAAAATGATGGGTTGGGCCATGATTCCATGCGAAATACGATCCTAGGGTTTAGTTTGGAGACTTATATCTCAGCCGTTAGTGCGCCACCTGCGCTGCCGCCCAAAATTACTTTCCACGTAAAATCCCCATAGGTCCCTTTGGGCGCTGCCTTTAATTCCACTACGCTATGCTGCACTCCCTTTCGCCTTCTAAATCTCTCCCCGCTAGAATCTCTCGTCACTGCGCTTTGAGATCGGAAAGGAGGTGCGAAAAGACCTAGACCGCGCATCGCATTTCAGATGGCGGTATACAAATCAATTTAGAAATAACCATAAAAAGTTTTATAATCACTTAATTAACAGATCATGAATTTATGTTGCATGAAAATAAATCAAAGGATAGTTTAGAAATCAAAACCCAGTTTCTGATGAGTTTAAATTAGCCAAACAACGAAAACATGCAAAATGTATGGTTTTTCAGTCACAAACTCAGACAGTGCGATGCAATATAAGTTGATGGTTGCTGTCCTGATGCGGTTTCCTCAATGGTACCATTTTCAAAGCTTTCCATAGCAGCGGATAACTTCTAGCGACCACGGACATCTCTCCTTTGCAGTTTTGTGCTGCGCAGAAATAGTTGTGATAGTAAAAATTTTTAGTAAAATTAGATTAACTAACCTCTTCTATGCGATAGTGTTCCTAGTGTCACGATGCTTATTCTCGCAACCATCAGTCAGTTCCTCAAAGTAAGAATGCGTTTTCGTTTTTAACAGCCCACAAAGCTTCATATCATAAATCTTGAGACCGATTGAATTTTTTATCACTTGCTTATAAAACGATTCAGCCGCGCTTGTTCTCCTCAAATCTTTCACATTTTATTGCACCACATATCGCAGTAGACCCCGTGAAACCATATTTCTTTCGAGTAAACCAAAGAACTTTTGCAGATAGTAGATATGAAACGTGTCTGCTATTTATTGAAGGGAAACTCACTGCCGACAATTTTCACTTTTCAATGCCAACATTCTAGGTCTTTTTTTAAAAAACCACTTTCTTTATTGTGTTGACACCACCAAATTATGGATCTTATTTTTTGGTTCCCGCATAAATTGTCATGCCCCGAATGTTTTGTCATCCTGTTCTAGGAATGCGCCAAGCGCCAAGTAACATGGAACTGAGCTTATGGAATAGCCTCTCTGGCCAATTTGATCGCAGCCTAAATTATCGACAATGCTCAATAATCTTTATACAAATTTCAACTTACTAGGTTTCATACATAATCCTAAAATCTCCATTGCCCAAACTTTGGCGCAAGCATTTATAAATCTTCTTGTAAACGGCTCGGTTTTGTTTCTCTGGCTTGTAACATCGAACACAATTGATGCCTAAAATGTAAATTGAAATTTGCTTTTCAAATCAAATTCTATAACGAATTTCAAACCTGACACCCATGCAGCGTGTATTGTATAAAGTTGTCTTTTTCATGCCAGACTGTATGGTTATAGGGTTCAACAACTCCGCCCCCTATGATCGCGTGCAAGCCAACATCAGTCGTTGACTACAAGGGAAGGAAGGTTTTTCAAGTAGCGATGGCTACCGTCTTCCAGGGCTTCATACGCTAACAGCTTTCCTTATCTGCGGCGCGTTTTGGGCGAAGAGTTGCAGGGGTTTTTAGCGGAAAACGGAAGTTGACCCAAGTACAATTAGCAACGGTACACCATTATGTGCCGTATGATGTAGTTATTAGTATGGTGGCCCTGCAGGGTGCAGCTACCAGGTTCGATTCTCTTGCTCTGGTTTTCGTTTTACTGGTCTACATAAAACTTGTATAAGCATGGGCATCGTCTATGTTTACACCACCCCTACCTTATATTTAATTGCAAATTTCTTCAAAGAAGTGTTATTACTCGGTGTTTCCAAAGGTCCTTGTGCACTGATAAAAGGAAAGAACAAAATGTGCAAAGCACATTTTCACAATGAGAGCAGAAGACTACTTCTGAACACTCCGAATGGTCTCGGTAGGCCCATTCTGCAAGATACTAGCACTGTTGCTTTGGCTTACCTTCACACGTACAGTAAGCATAATAAAAAAAAATCCCAAAAAAAAATAAGAACATAATTTTCGTTATTAGCATGTCAAATAACTCCTGTGGGTCAGATTTCGGCAAATTTTGAGGTTTCCAGATATTAGGACACTCAAATAAGGTGGTCATTTTCGAAGATGTTAACTTTGAAGTACTACTACTTTTTTGCTTCATCTAAGCTCCAAAATCTGCATTTAAGAGCAAGCCAAATCGTTTGTTTAATTTTTCGCTTTCAAATTCCCAGACTAGAAAATACCAAACAGGCTCAAATCCCTTTGTGAAGGTTACGAGGATCAGGTTATTGAATTCACTTGTTCTTGCAGCCTTCCATCGCGAAACGCGTAGTAGCGCAGACTTGGCATATTACCGTAACTCATTATTTTCGCATTGTTTTCCTTTTGCACAGCTAAGGAAAAACGACTATATTTTTTCCTAGGAAAAACAATTTTTAATGATCTGTAATGTGGAGAAGAAGGTTTAGCGGTAGCAACCATATAGAGACAAAGACATGAATGCTTTGAAGGTAAGTTAATGGGGTGTGGCAGCCACAGCTTTTTGGGGGTTGTGCCACACCCCATTAACCTACATCAGAGAAGAATTTTAGCGAACAAAATGGACATGGTTTGATAGCCTGATTGTTGTAATTTTCATAAGAATAATCTGAGCCTGATTCGTCTTCTTTGCTCTGAGTGGAGTTGGTGAAAGCGCAGCCATTAAAAGCGAAAAATGGGACAAAAGAGATTTAGGCTGCTTCTAATTCCATAGGTTGATGGTGTTTTGAAGCAGGATTCATGATATGGGTAGAGAGGGATTGGTGCTTTGTATTAAGTACAGAAAGAGTTAGCTAGTTTACTTTTGAAATATAGTTAATCATGTTTGAAAATGACCACTTCACTTGAATGGTCCAATATTGGGACCTTACGAAATTGCTAAAACTTGGCTCATGAGGGTCATCTGACATGATAGGTACGAATGTATGCCTAATTATGCATGGTAGAGATTTTATGTCATTCCTACGGAAGGCGAGCGATAATGGCGGTGAGGGGAGGGGGGGGGGGCTATTAAAAGATGAGGAGAGGAGGGGGGTCGTATCCGGCGCTTGTGTGCCACACGTCTTGCTCCCCTGATTATAACCCAAACGAATCGCAGAAGTTCTCGAAAAGTTTCCAGTCTGATTCAAAGCCTAAACGAAAAACGTAGGTTTATTCGAATTTGAGCAATATACCGCCAAAAGTTTCCTTTCTCACCGTCCCAGTCTAGACTTACTCAAAGGCTAGCAGAGTGAGGTTGAGCTTTGGAAACGATTCACCTTGGTTACCGCACTTCAGTAAGTCCGTACAGATAGACAGTAATGAACGTCGCTGGATGTCGTCCAGCTTGTCAACGCTTATATGTGCGGCTGTGAGATCACATAAAGGTAAATACGGAAGGAGATTTAACAGACATTTATTTTTAGGATTCACTCTCGGTTTTCTCGCACATATCCACGCTGCTTTGAGTATTTTTCTTGCTCATATTTCAGTCTCATACCATGAAATAGTGCATTTAGATCCACAATCACTTTCATCGGCATTTCCACTTCTTCAAGTTTGCTTCTCAGCTTTACGCCCCAATGGTGTTGTAATAATCTTCGCCTTTTCTCCGTCAGATGTTCTTTAGCCTATTACTTAGCATCCTACTCGTCTCTCTTATGTAAAAATTTTAACAGTTTAATTATTCCAGCTGGTACTCACACCTGCCTTTGCACAATCTTCACTCCTTCCATAGGGGCACATAATGCATTGTTCTAAAACCATTCGCTATCGTACATCCTATTCCGAACTAACTGTTTCTCCAAGTTAACATTCGGGAAGCATGATATCATTCTGCAGTTGAGTTTGGTTTATGCATTGTCTAATCGTTGCACTGACTCTATCTGATATGAACGGGGAGCAAAGCGGTAATTTGTTTTCGCTGCGCTTGCGGATATGTGTTTCAGAATGCGTGTAAATTTACGGTGTTGTCCCTTTGTACATAACCGTTGCCGCGCGCGATTTTCATTGCCACTTTCCGCGATTCATGCCGTCTGTCGTTGCTTGTGAATTCCGCTGTAGCCGTTTTGATCATGTTGTGTACTTGTTCTTTTTGTTGCTGCGGAGTGAGCTGATTTAGCGTAGATCAGGTTCTTGGAGATTTCTTTACGATGCCTCTTAATACGCAAAACACCCTAAGACAAATCAATCTGGGTATTGAGGTAAGAAAGCCATCTGTTACGTGGTGTTTATCGGGTAAATTTGATGTACTGAGACTATTGTAACGATGTTCAGACATCTTTACAACAGTCCATCTCGGCTGGAGCGGAGGCTATCACACACAGTCGTCGACGTAACAACAGTACATCAAAGGCATGCGTTCAAGTACTGACTCCTCAATTCTGCTTGTGAAACATATCGCAAGAACAGGCAACAGACGTTGACCCATAACGTTCTCATATCTGAGAGTAACAATCCCCAAACCACCGGAAGATATTACGATTCATACATGCTTGAATGAGAACCAGTACCTTTGCTCAGACCAGTGGTACTTATGTGATATGCTTATCCAATGACTCTGAAAGAGCTTGCCGGCGTCATCTTTATGAACATTGGTATAGAGAGATGATACATCAAATGACTCCATGACTGCATCATGCTCACACTTCATGCTGTGCGCTGCTCTAAGAATTGATGGGTATTGGATAAGTGTAAAGGTAGATTTGATAGAAGCTGACTCACGATCTTGCTAAGAAACTACGCCATGTGATCTGTTGGACATACACCACAGCTGATTATGAACCGCGTCTTAAAGATTTCAGATGACATAAAGCGCAAATCGTGCGATGAAGCTTTATGCGTTTTGATCAGTCGATCGAAAACCTGACAGCTACTCACAAGGGAAGTTCACTTAATCGAAGCGGCGATTCGGAAGGAGACCTACACCAATGGATAGAGCTTAAAACGCTGATCTCGGATATACCTTTTATATCTGCGACGCATTGTTCTGAAAAAAGTTATGAGCTTTTTTAAAGCCAAATTTTTGTGCATTTTGAATCGCAAAATCAAGATAACCTCTACACAAAAGTGTGCAAACTCAAGCAAACCATCTGTGGTGGCTACAAGATGGTTCAGTGGAATTTTTAAATCTTTATCGTTATTCTTCAACATAAAGGCCGGCTGGGTGCCGGACCAACACAAGACGAGCATGCCGTCCTCGGGGTTGGCCCGAGTCAGGCTACAAAGGGTATTATGCGATAACATATGGCGAGTATGATGCGATACAACACATGGCGCGGGGAAGGGGTTCCTGGGATCAGGAACACTCCGGCGCCGCCAAAAAAATTGTAAACATGTAAAAAAATGGATTTCACTTTCTTGCTGATATTGACGTGGTAGTTCGATGGAGTTGTAAGCGATGTGGAGTGGGCGATGGGGTTGTAGTAGTTGATGGAGTTGAAGCGGGCGATGGAGTTGTAGTCGATGGAGTTGGAGTAGGCGTGAAGGCGAAGAAGGTAGAAGCGAGTAGTAGATCACGTTTGGCGTCGTTTGAAGCCGCCGGGGCGCTGACGATTACTGCAGAGGAGTGTGTTATGTGGTAAACCACAATGTACACAGCTCACTCCGCAGTCGTCAGTATGCTTGTCCTTCAAGCATCTTTCGCATAATCCAATCCGTGCTGCTTGCAGAGCTCGTCCGACTGCATCCGGGAACCGACTGCATCTAGCGGTATTGTGCATATCTTTGTTTTGATGTAAATCACAAAATGCACATGGGGAACGTGGCTCGGATCGTCTGACTAGCTCGTTGCAAGACAGTTCGATTGAACTCAGTTGGCGTAGCATGCACTCGTGGGTGGACTCCATACGTAGGTGAATTTCGCGGATTGCAGACGCGATGGGGGCAAAGGCTGGGCTAGTATCAATATCTTCGAGTAAGTCGTCGAGTTGGGACATGATTGTTGATGAACTTAGTGATGCTCTGATATTTATACTAGCTTACTCTCCGCCCACTTTTTTGTATATATGATGGTATGGACAGGTGTTTACTTGCAAGGAGGAATGGCTAATCGTGGATAGTATGTTTGAGTAATTTGATATGCTCTTAATGCTGTTGGCCTGCTAAGCACTTGATGAAGCATTCGAAAAGTGTTTTTACAATGAGGATAGCGATGCGTATAACTGTTGTGAGTATGTTTATCACAATTTTGAATACTAGCAGTATTGCTGTTGGACCAAATAGGTATGTCATGCCGATGAGCATGGTAACCGTAGCGAATGTCCCGATAGCTAACTTCCAGTGCTCGGACATGGTTTTTAGAAGAGGTTGAAGGTCGGGTAAGTCAAAATCTGTAATTGAATTTGGAGTGTGTTGGTTGTTTTCTTCGGGAAACACAGTACTCCTTTTGCTTCGAGGGTGGTAATTGAGTGTCCCTCGTAATTCAAATGTCATATCTTGACCATTGCAGATCGTGTGACATTTCTGTAGGATTAATGCGTTGCTGAACTCCATTGATACAGTATTGATTGTGTTGTTATCACCGCATTCAATCGAAAACACTTGCGTCTCGCACTGAACTGTTGCCCAAGAGGGTATCTGAGTAAAACATGCTATCTGTAATTGAGCTCCCTCTAAGCAATTGTAACATCCTTTCAGTGCTATCAGGGTCATATTGCAAGGCTGTTCAATGATGTAATTAGAACTGTTTACCAACAGATTGGACTCCAGCATGACAGTCATTTCGCCTTCATAGGAATATGCGTTTACCTCTTCATTTTCTAAGCGGATGTTTGTGAATGGAGTTGTGATTGGCAAGATGTTGGTGACATCTTTTTGAAGACTCGAAATGGAATGCGGAGGGCATTTACATGCTTTTGGGGCTTTGAGATTTTCGCATATGCAGATCATACGATTTTCGCATTTCGAAAATCTCTCTAATGCTTGTTCTTTTGAATCGCATTCAACAGGAATGATGTGTCCTTCAGGTAAAATCAGGCCTTCGTTTTTGGAAATAGCAAATCTTCTATCCATGAGAGGAAAATGCGGTTTCTGGATGGAAATCACCGTTATGGATATCCCGCTTATATTCTGACTCACATACGGCTGTAGGCTTATCGATTTTTGTACACCCTTGTGATACATTGTGATATCGATTGCTATCTCCGCTGCGGCGGCCCATTCGATGCAGCGAACGACTTCGTAGACTGACCTACTTTTTGGCACTTGCGCGAGGCGAAGAAATGAGCATGCGGGCAGGGGCAATAAGCACCCGCAGGCGATGCCGCCGCATGTCTGATCACATGCGAGATAACCTGGGTAATTTGATGCCATTGCTAACTCTGGTATAGTAGCATTGGGCAGAATGTTATTGCATGCATTTTGTAGACATGATCCCATCTGAGCGCATCTAGTCGTGCGATAGAAATTGACTTTCGTGCTTCTAGTAAAGAAGAGCGATTCTTTCTTACACACTAGTTGCATGGGTTCATTTCTTAGTTTTATCATACCTACAATCGTATTGGCATGTCGAATTTATATGCAGATTTCTTTATGTAGTTTATCAAATATGATTTCTTCGCTGAATGTGTAGGTACATTCTCCTCTTGATTTGCATACCATCTCTACCGTTTTGCGCATATGTATATGCTGGCAAGCGGACACTTCTGTTATCCCGATTAGTGTTATCAGCATGATTGCAATTGCTGTACGCTTGGTTAGAGGGATTGGGTGGAAGGTGTACAAGTCTTGTTGGGGTTCGTCCAAACTCTCGCCTATGTTACGATGTGTGTAAGCGCAAATGCTCCATATCATGACCATGGGGATGATTGTTCCGAAGTATAAGATTAGCGCTACTGTGACGATGGCCCCAAATGGCCAGCAATGCGGGTTTCCTATAAGGTCTTTGCTTAGTATGCTGGACATATTTTCGCATAGATCTGGAGGATGGCATTTTTTGACTTCCGTGATTGTGCCAGCTGTGGAAGTATGTCGCATCTGTACGTTTACCATGCGATGCAGTGCTGATGTAGGAAGCATAAACTGCATCTCTTCTGTATTTGCAGCGAAGGATTTGCAATGGTTATCGAAACATAGTTCGAATTTCCCTGGTGGAGGGGTAATTTGTACTGTGCCATCTGTGCAGTTGATATGAAGCTGCTTTGATGCGGATATAGGATCGATCAGCATTAGCAGCATCAGTGTGATGAGAGCAGAAGTTGACCTTCCGCCAGAAGTGGGGGTCACTGGTCTGTCCAAATCTCGTTCGTATTCCTGTATGTCATCTAGCGCACGCGTTTTAGACGCTCTTCTCAGATGATCCCTATTTCCTCTCATCTCTGATGGCTGGTGATCTATGTTGTCATCTTCATTTGGATGAAGCGATAGTGTAGGGTGTTCTGGTGTGGAACGAATTTCAAGTGGGTAAATTTTGTTAAGGGGTCGTTGTAATATTTTGTGATTAGGCATTAGTATACGTGCCGTTCTTATCATGCCATCGTTACTTTCAAGCAACTCTACTATTTTGCCGTATGCCCATTGTCCCCGCGGTATGAAATCTTCCTCTATCAATACAATTTCTCCAATATTGGGATGTTTTGCAGTATGCCGTGGTTGTTCTAGATGGCATCTGTGGCTATCGCGCAATAGTGTCAGATAATCGATGTTCCATTTTTCCCAGAACTTATTTGCTATCGTTTCGGAGTATGCGAGAGCCTCATACGCTTGTTCTGCTGTTTGTATGAGTGCTGGGTCATACGACGGATCAGATTCGAAACTGGCCGTTGCCGAACTAGGGATGGCAAACTTTAGATTTCCTTGCAGGAAGTCTACCGGTCTGAGGGGAATCTCTGTTATGTCACTGGAATAGAGCTTTGTAATTGGACTGTGTTGATAATAGCTTCTATCCGTGCGGTGACAGTTGTCATTTGTTCAAGAGTCAACTTTTTTCTTCCTATTGACTTTTGAAAGGCCTTTTTTACAGAAGACACCAATCTTTCCCAAACGCCTCCCATCCATGGGGAAGCGGGAGGATTGAAGATCCATTTTATCCCTTCGGACGCGCTGTAGTCCATCACGGAATTCCCAGTGGATTCATCTTGTTCAAATAGGGTTTCGATAATTTTTTGACCTAGTTTGAAGTTAGTTCCACAATCAGTTCTTATCAGAGATGGAACTCCTCTTCGGGAAACAAAGCGGACGAAGGTATCGAGAAAAGCCCCTGTAGAGAGACTGGCGGTTACCTCTAAGTGAACTGCTCTTGTAGTTAAGCATGTATAAAGGCAGATGTACATTCTTTGGTTTTCATCCGATTCAAACGGCCCCATAAAATCGCAGCCGATATTTTGAAATGGTTTGCTTATTGACACCCTGTCAGCTGGCAATGGTGGCATTTCTGGCGCACCGAATGGTAAACCTTGAACTCTTCGACATGTACTGCAATTTCTTAAGTACTTTTTGATTGCGCGTGATGGTTGCGGAATCCAGTATTTTTGCCTGGCTAATGACAATACTTGATCTTGGCCGCAGTGTGCGTTCTCGCGATGCAGCTCGGAGATAATGAGGCGCGCGAGGTCAGAGTCATTTGCCACATAAATGGGCATTTTTGTATCAAAGGGAATTCTGGCATTTTGTAGTCTTGATTTGTAACGAATCACTCCAGATTCGTCTCGCACGATGATCTGATTTGGAAACCTTTTCTGTAGTGATTTTAGTTCTATGCTTTTATGTGCTAATGAAATAATGATATTTTCGCTTTTTTGCATGTCTTCGCAGGTTATCTGCGGCTCTGGATTGAAATCGTGCAAGATTATCGTGGTAATCATTGTATTTCTTGACAAATTGCATCTCGATATCCATTTATGTAGTAATTTTCCAATTCGAGCCAATGTACGAATCACCGTTTTGTAACGTGAAAATCTTGACAAATCAATAAGTGATTGAGTTTCACTTTCCCTGCTGTTTTCGGAAGTTTCAATGGCAGGGAGTTCGTGGAATTCGTTGTAGTCTTCGTCTACACTGATTGAGGAAAGGTCGCGTAATTTCCAGTCGTAATTATCAAGTTTTAACCATTGTGGACTTCTGATCCATGCGTGGTCATTGATCTGTGATCTTGACAAACCTCTGGTTCCAGCATCAGCTGGATTGTCCTGGGTTGGAACATGGAAAAATCTTACTGGAATACCTTTGTTTTCAAGTTCATTTTTGAGTTTATGAATTCTATCTCTTTGATTAGTTACGAATGGTGGTAATTTTCGCGTAGACTTGATCCACTGCAGCGCTATTTCGCTATCGCTTACGATTTGTACTCGCTCAATTCGGAATTCGAGGTTTGCTGATATACTTTTGCTTAGCCTCATTCCAATGAGGATTCCGATCAATTCCAAGCGAGGAATCGTTTGTCTGCTCTTTTTAGGTGTTAGTTTTGATTTCCCACAAATCAATTGAGTGACCTCTCTGGTGTCATTATATCGCAGAAAGGCGCAGGTCGCGATGGCTAAGTTGCTGGCGTCGCAGAAAATCCATAGAGTAGGTCGTGACCCGAGACTATGTCGCACCTGTGAGGTGTGAACTTTCGCGCAATGCGTTAGCACATTCTGAGTAAGTTTTCTAGGGAACCTGATGGTTGTATTTGTTATCTCTTTGCAAGTTGAGTTCCATTTTTGTGTCAATTCTTTGTTGACAGCGTCATTCCAGTCTATGCCCGTTTCGAAAATTTCGCGCATCAAGCATTTTAATTTGACTATTAGTGGTGCCGTTACCCCTATGGGATCATAGATGGAGTTAATTGTGCTAACTACATCTCTCTTTGTGAGATTTAGTTTTGGTAAAATGTTTACTTTTACCTCAAATTCGTCTGTTTTTGTATAGTAAACAACTCCAAGAAACTTTACTACCTCTACGGGATTTCTGTCCTGAACGGGTATAGCGTTATTTACGTCGTTTGAGTTAGACAAGTATTCACGTAAATTCATTCCAATTTCGCGAAATAGTTGCTTTGACTCAGCATATTTTTGCAACGCTTCGTCCTTGCTATCGGCTGTCATTAAGATGTTGTCTACATAGATGTTTTGAGCGATTTCTTGTGAAAGAGGTGTGTTTTTTTCATTCAGATAAGCTAGTATTGTCATGTTTAAAATACTAGGCGAAGCCGTCACACCAAATGGCAGACGGTTGAATCTGTAAACTATCAGATTGTCTTTTGTCGGCCGGAGTTTGATGTCTTTGACCCAAAGAAAGCGACAAAGGTCTTTGTGCTCGCTTGTCAATCTGATTTGTGTAAACGCAGCCTCGATATCACATGTTAGAATAAACTTGCTAAATCTGCTGCGAATTAGAATGTCGTGGATTTTGTTGACGAATGATTCTCCAGTGAAAATGACGTCGTTTAATGAAAGTTGTCCTCTTTGTTTGGAAGATGCATCAAAAACAATTCTGAGGGGTTTTGTAGCAGAGTTTTTCCATACTCCCGAATGGGGCATATAGTAGATTGTTGCCGAGTTTTCGATCTGATAGGTTGCTTTTTCAATTATGCCATTTGCAAGGTACTTGTCTAGCATGTTTGTGTAGCAGGAACTTTGTGATGGACTTTTTGCTAGCTGCCTTTGCAAAAATTCAAGTCGACGATAGGCAATTGCGTAATTATCAGCCAGGTCAATTACATTATCTTTCAATGGAAATGGGGCGGTTACCACACCTCCTTCGAATGAAATCTTTTTGGAGTAGTTCTGATAATATTGGAACGTTTTTTCGCTGGTAGAAAATTCGTCCGTAGAAATTCCTAATCCGTCGAGTTCGAATATTTTTTGAAGCATTTCTAGCTCGTTACTATCTTCGATCAGCGTGAGAGCATGAGAAACGTCTTCTCCGGGGAGTTCTGGCGCGATTGCTCCACGTCCGTGGAGTATGGGGCCCAGAACAGTTTTCGCTACATAAAGTCCAGATGGCAATCTTGTGTTGTTGCTACTGAGAACGAAGTCGTAGTAGTAATCGAGCCCTATCAAGATTTGGGGGTCTTGATGTTCGCCCCTTATTCTCGGATTACACAAGCAAATCTCATGTTCCTGCAAAAATTGCTTATCCTGTTCCATGAGACGCGCGGAAGGGTAACCTTTTGTTATTACGGGCTTAGTTCTAACGATCAGTTCTATTTCCTTGCCAAATACGGTGGAAATTTTGATTGGAACGTGGAAGGTTTTGAATTTCTCAATATGACCTCCAATGCCCGACATTGTGCAGATATCGCTGCTTTGTTTATGTAGGTCAAATTCATGTGCAATTGTCTCGTTGATCAATGTTCGTTGTGCCCCAGTATCGAAAATTACCAAAACTCGTTCAAATTTTTGAGTTCGGTTACTCCACAAGTTTGCTTCCGCGGTCATAAGCACTATTTGATCTTTTTTGTACTTTGTAGCGGTGCTCTGCTGTGGTGAAGTGTTGGGTACTTCCTCCTTGTGGAAATTGTTCATTTCATTCCTGGGAACCTCTTGATCTGTGCGATTGCGCCATAATCCTTGGCCTGTTCTCGGTTCCACAGCAGGGGGTCTTTTGCTGCTGTTTTGTGGATTACCGAAGCGATTCGCTCGTGAAGTTGATTGATTTACCGTATTTCCTGATCTTCTTGAGTTTGGAAAGCACAAGGTGGAATGGTGCATTCGCCCACATATGGGGCAATCAGGCTTGTTGCACTGATTGCTTCTGTGTTGGTTAGAAAAGCACTTCCAGCAGCGTTTTGAATCCGTGATTACTTTTCTCTTTCTTTCAACATCCGTGATTGCACGGCAGTTTGTGGAAAAATGGTCCGCACTAGCGCAAAAGATGCATTTTTTCTCGTCTTTTGGGTAGTTCCCTCTCTCTGTGGCTTGATGTTTTTTACTTTCTTGATGTTCGCTTTTGGAGTGGAACTGTAGCCAGGATTCCACATATTTTTTGGCGTTGATCTCGTTTTCGATTTGATCAAGGACCTCTTCGACCTTTACTTCTTCCTTTCCTTGCAGAGCTAGGAGCACATTTTTTACTATGCTGTATGGGAATTTCTCCAGAATTTTTTCTGTCCACATTGCATCTGTCAGTTTGGGAACGTCTTGTCCTGCTGATATCATTTGGTTGATCAGCATGCGAATTTTATCGAATGTATGTGAGCAACCGTCCGCTGTGTTTTTTGCAGGTGGGAGATTGATAAGTTTCTGGACGATTTTTGCTCTGTTCACCGGTTTATTGCCGTATTTTTTCTTGAGCGTTTCTACCATCCATGTGTAGTTCTGTGGAATCAGTTGGATTCCCTTAACGGCCATCTCTGCTCTTCCTTTGAGGCTGTCTCTTAAGAGAAGTATCTTTTCTACCGTGCTTAGTACCTTACTTTGGTGAACAAGGGTCTCATACACCGCCCAGAATTCTGGGAACTCTTCTTCGTCTCCCCAAAATCTTGGTAGTTGCATTGCACTCGGTTTCAAGGTTCTACATATCACATCTTCTTCCACCACAGCTCTGCTGCTTCCTTCTTCCACTACAGCTCTGCTGCTTTCTTCCAATACAGCTCTGCTGCTTTCTGGAACTCTGGTGCTGTCGGAGCTATCTTCTGATAGCCAGGCTGCATCATTTGGATTGATCACTTCGTCGCTATTTTCGACAGTGTTGCTCCCGGAGCTTGTTTCTGTGACATTTGGGTGAAATGTTTTAGGTAACGTTGTGCCTAGTTTACGCGACAGCCGTTCTGCGTGATTTCGTGCTTCGGTAAGTCTGGTTCCTAATATCAGAATCATTTCATTTGCTTTTGCTATGTTTTCCATACATTTCGTTTCTTTTTCTAGTTCTTCAAGTTCTTTTTCCATTTCTTTTTTACTTAGTCTTGTCTTGCTGTCCTCCCACTTGTTTTGAAGTCTGTCTAGGAGGACTTGACGGGCATCTCTACTTTGTTGGATAGATTGTATGCTGCCGGTTATCAGGTTTATCGATCCTAGGCACGTCTCGTAGTTTTCATCGTCTGATTCTTGAAGGGTTAGTTCCTCTTTGTATGGTGCGAATTTTTGCAGTAGCATTTGCAAAGTTTTTGCACTTTGTGCAATTGGTCTTTTGAAGAAAAATAGCGCCATTTTTCTGTTTTTGCGCTGGTGATTTGCTTATTTTTTTTGGTGTTCCAGGAGAGTGTCCTGGACCTGGGGGCCAGCGGGGGTTTGCTGGACTATTTTTTGCCAGGATGGGTTGCCCTGGACTTGTGTGCCAGCGGGGGCTTGCTGGACTTTTTTGCCAGGTTAGGGTGGCCTGGACTTGTATCGGCTATTTCTTTTAGTCGATGCACCAATTTGTGGTGGCTACAAGATGGTTCAGTGGAATTTTTAAATCTTTATCGTTATTCTTCAACATAAAGGCCGGCTGGGTGCCGGACCAACACAAGACGAGCATGCCGTCCTCGGGGTTGGCCCGAGTCAGGCTACAAAGGGTATTATGCGATAACATATGGCGAGTATGATGCGATACAACACATGGCGCGGGGAAGGGGTTCCTGGGATCAGGAACACCATCTAGTAAGCAATGTAGGTCTAAATCGAGTTCATCCGAACGCTTTCGAGTGTTTTTCGAACATGTTGTTCATCCACAGGTAGTCATTTCAATCCTAGATCACACTTCCATTATGTGTACAAAAAAGCCCCATAACTTCCATCTAGAAAAACGGCGTCGGAAACTTTTTGGAAAGTACCAATGGATAGAACGTAAAACGATGTCCCCAAATTTATCTTCAATATCCGCGAAGCGTTCTTCTAGATAGAGGTTATGGGCTTTTTTTGTATATATAATAAAAGTGTGATCCAGAAAGGAAATGGCGACCTATGGATAAACAACATGATCGGAAAACACTCGAAAACGTTCGGATGAACCTCGAGTTAGACCTACAATGCTTACTAAGTGGTTTGCTTGAGCTTGCACATTTTGTTAGCGATTATTATGGTTTTGCGAATCAAAATGCACAAAAATTTGTCTTTAAAAAAGCTCATAACTTTTTTCAGAACAATGCGTCGCAGATATAAAAGGTATATCCGAGATCAGCGTTTCAAGCTCTATCCATTGGTGTAGGTCTCCTTCCGGATCGCCACTTCGACTAAGTGAAATTCCCTTGTCAGATTAATTCGTCTTACAGTGTTTTGCGTGTTAAGAGGTATCGTAAAGAAATTCCAAGAACCTGATCTATGCCAAATCAGCTCACTCCGCAGCAACAAAAAGAACAACACAACATGATCAAAACAGCTACAGCGGAGTTCCGGCTTTAATCGCGGAATCTGGCAATGAAAATCGCGCGCGGCAACGGTTATGTACAAAGGGACAACATCGTAAATTTACACGCATTCTGAAACACATATCCGCAAGCGCAGCGAAAATGAATTACCGCTTTGCTCCCCGTTCATATCAGATAGAGTCAGTGCAACGATTAGACAATGCATAAACCAAACTCAACTGTAGAATAATATCATGCTTCCCGAATGTTAACTTGAAGAAACAGTTCCGGAATAGGATGTGCAATAGGGAATGGGTCTCAGAACAATGCATTACGTGCCCCTATAGAAGGAGTGGAGATTGTGCAAAGGCAGGTGTGAGTACCAGCTGGAATAATTAAACTGTCAAAATTTTTACATAAGAGAGACGAGTAGAATGCTAAGTAAAAGGCTAAAGAACATCTGAAGGAGAAAAGGCGAGGATTATTACAACACCATTGGGGCGTAAAGCTGAGGAGCAAACTTGAAGAAGTGGAAATGTCGATGAAAGTGATTGTGGGTCTAAATGCACTGTTTCATGGTATGAGACTGAAATATGAGCAAGAAAAATACTCGAAAGAGCGTGGATATGTGCGAGAAAACCGAGAGTGAATCTTAAAAATGGATGTCTGTTAAATCTCCTTCCGTATTTACCGTTATGTGATCTCACATCCGCACATAAAAGCGTTGACAAGCTGGACGTCAGCGACGTCCATTACTGCCTATCTGTACGGACTTAGTGAAATGCGGCGGATCCAAGGTCGGCTCGTTTCCACAGCTCAGTGATCTCACGCTGCTGCAGGGTGAGAGAGGAGGCTCTTGACGGTATTGCCCAAATCCGAATAAACCTACGATTTTCGTCCAGATTTTTGAAGAAGGCGAGACTGTTCAGACCGTCAGGGCTAATAAAAATCCACCTAAAACCTGGGTTGGCATAATACGGCATATAATCCAGAAAATGCTTCGAAATTCCAAAGTTCGGCAGATTATATTCTCTTCTTCAACATCCTTTGTCTTCATAAAATCAATCGTAACTTCTTTTGGCTAAACAAGGAAAAGTATAGCACGGACGGATCGCAGAAATTCTCAAAAAGGTTCGTGTCTGATCTCCTCTTGCTAAGTGAAGTGAATTCAGAATATGCTTCGAAATTCCAGATTCTAGCAAATGTAACAGAGAATGAAAAAAATACGTCGAGCTCTCGAGTAGTCGAGCTTACATCATAATTTCGAGTAGATAAATAATTGTGTATAGCTTCCGTCGTTTACTGATGGCCGAAATCACTTCTACCGTCCTCAAGCAGTAGAAGATTCTAAAGTTTTCATTGATAACGAAACAATTTTGATTTCTCCATAATTGTAAAAGAGAATGGCAAAAATTGAATGAGTCGCCGTAACTAGGGATCAACCACTGGGTGAAGTTGCAAAATTTTGGGACAGTTTTTTTTTAGAATGCTAGAATGTTTTCATTTAGATTCATGGCGGATTCACTAAAAAAGCTATGACTGCCAATTTTTTGAGCTTTTTTGAGAAAGGTACTTTTTCACCTTTAAATTTAGTCCCTTTTCATTTTACCGGAAGAATTCACTGAAAACTATTGCACAATCGCACACCTACAAGAGAGTGTAAAAACTGTGAACTTAATCAAAAGTCTGCACTCTGACAGCTTTGCTACTCATCATCAAAAGAAGCGACAGAGAGCATGCCACTTATTGTGAGCATGCCACTAACTGCACTGTTCAAATTGCTTGTCATTTCCATCAAAACAGCAAGTGCAATAGCTGCGACCTCCATTTGTCAAAGGATCGGTACTGGTTGTTGCCACCTTTTCGCTCCTTCTATAATTAGACTGCATGATATGTAGCAATGAGCAGCACAGTGCAAGAACCGCATGAAAATTGCGCTTTAGGAACGAAACATTAACTTAATTATGCAGAATGCAGCTTGTGTACTAGGCAAATATTGACCACATTGAACACATTATTCTGACTTCAGACATTGCGGATGGTTCGACAGCCAGGAGCAAGTAATTTGCTCTCGTCTCACTTCTAAAATGTTCTTCAATTAGTGAATGTCTATCGCTCGATGTTTCTCGTCGCTTATAGGAGCATTCGTACTACTGGCTGTAATTTAGATTTGCAGTGCCATTGTGAAAAAGAGCATTTCACTGGAAAATTTTCCAAAATCTGAAAAAAAGTGTAACAGGGTTTTCACGCACGCTGGAGTTTTTCGAGCTCCTCAGTGATGTAATCACGTGATTGAGAAACGTTGAAAGTATAGTTGTTACGGTTTACCTAAAATGAGTTACGAAAGAAGCATTATAGACTCTGATCAGTCTAGCACCACGAATGATGAAGATCCCATCACCCATCTGTTGCACTTCCTTCCTGGACTCTTCGTTTCCTGCAGAGCGATGACGTTGTACTTGATGTGCTCTGCAGCGTCGAGGAAGTCCGCATTTATGGCGTTGTAGATGCGAGGCATAAGGCAGTCTCTATGGCGCGTCGTCCTAAACTTGTCGTTTTCTCATACAGTGTTGACACCCTGAGGACCCTGGTATCGTTCTTGTTACCGTCCGTCGTAGGAGAAATCTGATGTGCAAGGTCTCTGAACAAGGCATTCTTAAACCGGTGTGAACGCCTCGTTAGTGGTTTTTCTCGAAAGCGTTTTGCTTTGCAAGAAATCATTTCAATGTTTTTGTCACGTATACAGTTAAATCACAAAAAAATCATTCTTCTCACATTCGTACGCATAGTGACATGTTGCATGTGCCAGCAAACTCCGAACAACTAGGGAAACGCTTTGTAGGTAATCTGTAGAGCTTTTCAAGCTACGTTGTTAGCCCGGGTCTGACTGCGTAACAGTGCGTTGCAAGCGTTGAGTGTACAGATAGTCTTGGAACTGGGGGTCTGTCAGGTGGCGTAATTCAGAAGCCCAAAAAACAGCCCAGGTTGCTCTATGTTTTCTCCTTCGAATCACCCAAGTTCAAGCTCAACGAACGTTAAGATGCATGGGAGATGAAGTTTCCGTAATTGAAATTTCTTTCATTAACACTAATTTATTTTCATGAAGAACGCTCTAAACTGATGACTACTTTCCAATCAGTGTAAGTCATCTACACGATCCAAAGTGGGCAAGTATTGCAAAGTTCTTGGACAGTACTGCATTGCAGAGAGCTCACACAAGAGCTTCGCACATGAAATGGCGCTATCAGTTCGAACTGATATCGCAAAGAGGCTTACAATGGTGATTGTTATTTTCTGCTACTCTGCTACTATTCTTTTCTGCTTATTCACTTAGCAGAAAATAGTAACCATAACATCACGCAAATGGTAGCCACAGCTAGGTTAGATTTCCACTTTGCCTTCTATCTAGCATTATAGCAGCTAATCATAATTGCAGCGCGCACTACTGCACAACGATATCATTTTAGTGGTCATTTAAAACGAAAAAAATTCAAAAGCAGTTAATGAAACATACTTCACTATTTGTACGACGATTGTACGATTGTTGTTTTTCGCGTTGTTTTTTGTACGATTACAAAAAACAACGCGTATAATCTAACAAGGAATGTATGTTAAGTCAAAGTGGCCTTTTTAGATGGGCAGTGGTAATCATCAGAGCGCTTTATTCGCAAGATACTCTAAAAAAATATATTACATTTGGTGGCATTATTTTAGGGCTAGTAAGATTCTAGCAACTCATTTTATCCGAAACACATTCAATTTTTGGCTCCAAAAACGCTCATGACTCCTCGTGCATGAACGCTCTGCAGATAAGAAAGCCAGATTTGGAGTTAGCGTTTTATGCCCTTCAATATGGTATACATTTTGTTTAGAAAGGCCACTTCGACTAAACAAGCTTCCCTTGTAAGTCTGCCCGCACTAAAAATCAGGTGTTCAGCAAAAGTAGCATTATTACTAAAATGTCTCTGCCGCAAGCTGTCCAAAGTGGGGCAAAATCTAGCATTATAAAAGACATTTGGCGCATAGTAGGCGTGATATCAACTTGATACACGCTTAGAAGCAGGAAATGATTTCGATGTCAAATGTAAAATACAAAAACAAAACCTCTCTTAGAAAAAGTAAAACCTCTTGGATTTTCACAGAGAGCAAACGACGATAAGTATGAGCGTTCGCTAAAAATCAATTCAGTCATCAGATGATTCTGTTTCACCTGAGTTCGGCCTTTCTTCAGTTCATGTCGTTGCAAAAACATATCCATATACATCAGATCTTCCATCGTTTATTAGATTATTTCCGTTGAAAAGTTCATATAGCACCATCTAGGGTTTTCATTTTCTGCCATGAAAACTGCAGCAAGCTCAAAAATTAGCAATTTAAAAATGGCTTCTGTGGCCTTGCTTTAGAATATGGCCATACCTCGCGCTATCGCTGGCGATTTGGGAGTGCGCCAAAAATGTGCTTCAAGAATTATGAGCGTTGTAACAATGCCGAATCGCGCGTCGAGCGGAACCGCGCGAGGTATGAACGATGCCTTGCAGATGATAGCCTTTGAAAATGGTGCAGCGTAAAGTCTTATCAGAAATCAAGAACAGTTAGCAAAATTTGGATACCGCAATAAATGCTAAGGTTACAGAGGAAGGTAGAACTTTTGAAATTAAGTAGAATTGGATAAAGCGCCGATGATTGGACGTCGCCCGTGTCGTTTTTATGAAACTTCAACAAAACTTTTGCAAGTCAAGAATTGTCATTTGGCAAAGGCTATTGGTTTTGCCTTTCTACATGCCTCGCTCCTGCTCGTTTATTGGCGAAAAATCTACTATTAAACACTCCAAATGCAGGCGATTGCCAGTGAATGCAGAAGTGCTAGAATGTGCAAAGATACGTAACCTCGAGTCATTTGTAACTTGGTATAGTAAGACTGCACACTAAGCCCTATCAGCGACGGCACCCTTACTGGTAACCTCCCAGTGAAACATTTTATAGCCTGACAAAGTGTGGAAATATGTTCTATTGACTAACACATGATCAAAAAAATGAAAGAGACAAAAAAAAACAAGAGAAATCACTGGAAATAAGCAGGTTCTAGTTCTTCTGTTCGTCAGTTAGCGTGTGTGGTGTGCATTACGCATATTAAGTTACGGATGACTTGACATTGCAGATACTTATGGAGCTGCTTTCGCAAAATACAATTTCCGCATTTTTTTCGAGTTAGGATCGGTTTGAGCAAGAGGTGTGGCTATTTAGCTTTAAATAGAATAAAGTTAAAATGTTGCTGAGAAAGCTACAAGCTTTAGGCTATCCAATAATGTATTTGTTATTCGGTAAAGTTTCTTTGTAGTTAAGTTATGAAGTATGGCACAATCCCATTAACTTACTTTCAGAGCATTCATACCTTTTGGTTTTTACACACTTGAGATCGCTAAAATTTTCTCTCCACAGAAAGAATTTCAATCAAAATCGTTATCGTTTTATTTTTTGTTCATGGCAATACTCGGTTACTGTAGAGTGTTAAATATAAGTAATATAATATATAAATAGTAACATAAAGTAATATGAATAATAAGAATCTGCTCGAAAAAAGCGCTAGGATGTTGAACAAGCATCGAATTGATTCTTTCGATATTGAAAGGGAGCATGATACAATTGCAAAACCATTTAGACGTCGACACCGTAACATCAGTAGGTCGAGGAGCACGCAAACTTTGCATAGAAAAGAGATTATAACTCGCTTCAGAATAGCGCTAAGCAGCTAGAAACAGCATATTTATAAGCATATATTACATATACGTATATTTATATTTACAGCATAACTATTTAACATGCCAGTCAAACGTGTTAGAGCGTGCACAAACAAAAAATCCCCAGGTGGCTCTCAGCTTACAGGTTTGAACATGAATTCGACGCAACAGACCAACGGAACGGGTATCGAGGATTATAACAATATGACCGCCCAAAATTTGATCTCCTCGATAATAGAGCGTAATTGAGACCCCATCATAGATGATATGCTGAAAGCGTTGGCGGAAAATGCCGAAAGAGTTTTCAGCTATGATTGATGATGAAAAAAGATCTCGTAGCCTCGTTATCAGTGGAGTGGAGGAGCCACCTGAAAACATGGGAGCACTGCAAAGACGTAACTATCTCCAGGAAAAGGTAGATTCAATTTTAGAAGCCTTGGACATCGATTGTCCCCCCAGTGAGCTTTACTGGATGGGAAAATCGAATGCATCAAATTCCAGGCTTATCAAATGTGTGCTACCGTCTACCTTTTACTGGAGGCGTGCTCTTGCTAATGCTCACTTGCTACGACACGCAGGGTTTGCTGGTATATTTGTTCGTCGGAGTATGACGTAAGATGAACGCAAGAAGGAATTCGAACTCAGAGAGATGGCACGAGAACGCAATAAAGGAAAGAAGAACAAAGAATGGGTAGTTTTTCGCGGTCAGTTGGTATAGCCCTGGCCATACGTACAGCGATTTCATCGTCGCGATTTCATCGCCGAAGCATTTCGTGATTTTAGCGACGAAATCGCGACTATCAAATCGCTCATCGCGAGTTCTGGCCATACCTGCCTGTTTAGCGATAAGGTGAAAATACACACTTCAGACTCGTTCTACGGTTTCTTTTGGCTTTCAGAAGAAATATTTAGTGTGATTTCTTTACAATTGCAGGTTTCTTCGTCTTTTTCGACACCATTAAGTTTTTTCATCAACTTATATTACTTTCTCGCGCATTTGCATTCATCATTCAACCTTTCTCATTAGATACAGGATGTAAAGCCAATTTTACCAATAGCTGCGGTTTCATACGTTGCTAATTTTTTCGCGATATTCAGACATCTAGATACTACGCATGCTGTTTAGTTACGAGCTTCGAACAACCAAAAATATTCATTTTGAATGATGGTACGAATTAGAAGAAAAGCGCAACACAACACGAAAGAAGTGCAATTTAGGAAATCTGCATTACATCTTAACATCTCCGCAAGAAAAGTCGAAAGGAAAAAGATTTGTTCCAAAAACTCCCAAAAAAGAAATCCAATTTTAGCGATATCGCGCCGTCGCGGGTTTCAAAGTTGCGACGCGATATCGCAAGATTTCGGCCAAATCGCGACGATTTCGCTGGAATCCGTATGGCCTAGGAAAACACGGTCTGCGATCCGTCGCGCCGGACAGCTAGCACGACCGATATGCATGATTTGCCGGCATGAAATAGGGGGAATGGCAGTTGTCCGATTGCAGAAATCGCATCGCGGTGATTTTCTTGACGGTATGGCCAGGGCTTAAGAGTTAGTGATCTGGCAAATCGGAGATCGGAAAACGCATAATTTCGCACGGTACTCAGCATAAAATCAAAGCTTATCTAATCAATGCCAGAAGTTTGATAAACAAAATTCCACAGTTTCATGCCTTTCTTTCTGATTACAAGCCTGATCTTGTTTTTATCACCGAAACATGGTTTTCTCCAAAAAATTTTGATAGTGAAATAATAGGCAACTTTCCGTATTGCGTTTTTCGATCAGATAGGACGACACGTAGAGGTGGCGGAGTGTGCGTTCTAGCTTATGCTGAACTCTTAGCTTTGAGAATTGATGTATGTGATAGAATCAAAGCAAGTATTTTATGTGTCGATGTGTCACAAACCAAGCTCTTGAAAATAAGAACTATCTTAGTTTATCTACCTCCGAATAGCCAGATGATTGACGAGGATCAACTATTTACAGTGCTTATTGGCGATTTCAATCTACAGATCGACTGGAGCTGTGCTAGACCTCTCAATAACATATCTGCAAAATTCGCCAGTCTTTTTTGCTGAACTTGGTTTGAAACAATTTGTTAATTTCCCGACACATGCAACCAACATCCTTGATTTGATTCTCTCATCAGCACAGATTATATCAAACGTACAAATATTGGCACCTCTCGCTAACTCTGACCATTCTATGATCACTTTTACTTTTGATGTAAACTATTGTACCCCTAATCTTCCTCCCATGCCTGATTTTGTCAACATGGATTTTTCATCATTGAACCTTTACCTCCGGAGCGTTGACTGGATGAATGTGTTTATCAGTACTCCTCGGTTGATGATGTGTATCAAAGGTTTTGCAAAGTTATGTACGATGCCCTTAGAATTTTGTGCCTTTTCGAGTTCAGCATCATAACTCAAAATATCCTCTACACATAAGAAATCTGTTGGAGCAAAAAAATCGTCTCTTCTTTTCTTTGAAAAATCCACTTAATAATGCCCTATACAGAAAGATATGCCAGGATATCGATTACTATCTGAAGAAACTTCTTGCACATAAAGAGCGTAAACTTGCTGCTAAAGCTTTTTCAAAATACTTGCTCTGCTATGTTAAGAAGATATTTAGAAAAAATCACCGAATTCCAGTTTTGAAAGATACAAATGGCACCTACTCAGATAATCGCGGGGGGGCAAGCGGCCATGCGAATTTTGACAAGCGGGCACCGGAAAAATAGTTCGCTGATTTTTTGTGGTCCGCTTGCAGAAATTTGGAATAATTTTGGCCGATTTTTAGACGAACGCTCGGAGATCTATCGCGGTTTTTGTATACATAAGTTGCGGCACAGTGGCCGCATTCTCGCGGATTTTCCGCGAGAACATGCAAAATTATTGAGAGCCGCACGGTCCTTTTTGAAGGACCGCACAGCCCTCAGGTACTTTCCGCTGAAAGAAAGTACCCCAAACTTGGGTAATAAAACCATCGATGGCACCTCTGCCACCTAGAGTCTCATCTTTTCTCGGCGTACGCCCGAAACTGCGTAAAAAGAGTCTGAGCGCCTGCTGAAAGTTTGGCCAGCGCTCGCTGAAAGAGATTGTTTGACGAGCGCTTGCAGAAAATTTTGTATTGATGCCCGCTTGCAGAAAACGCAAATACCGCCCGCTGAAGATTTGGCGGCGCCCCGAAATCCTGCTGACCGCCTGCAGAAAAGCGCGAGTTTGCGGACCGCCTGCCCCCGGCGATTATCTGAGTACAGTACAAATTCCGATAAAGCCAATGCGCTTGCTAATTATTTCGCTAGCGTTTTCAACCCTGTAGCTCCTGATTTTTTAACAGACAATGAAGTTGTCGCAGTTCAAGCTAATCGACATCTGTGCGACGTATACCTCGATTATTCTGATGTTTACAGGGTTTTAAAGTCATTGAAGCCTTCACTTACAGAACCTTTCGACGGCATACCCCGGATCATATATGAGGAATGTGCAGAATCACTTTGCAAGCCTTTGACACACATTTTTTCTATTTCTATGCTTACTTGCGAAGTTCCACTCTTATGGAATGAGTCCCTGATTACACCGATTTCTAAAGTATCTTCCCCAGAACTGGTGACAGAATTTCGCCCGATCAGCATGACTTCTTCTTCGGTCAAGGTTATGGAAAAGATTCTGAGAGATAAACTGACATCATGGCTTTTGAGATCGGGTGCCATCCCCAAGGAGCAACGTGGCTTCTTAGAAGGGGCTAGTAACACAACCAACTTAGCAGATACTATTTTTGACTGGACAATGGCGGTCAATAACAACCAATCAGTTGATATCATTTTCATTGACCTTTCGAAGGCTTTTGATAAAGTGTGCCATAAAAAGCTCTTGATAAAGCTCAAAAGACTTGGAGTTTCTGGAAAGTTACTTTCTTGGTTGGAATCTTATCTACATAACATACACATGACTGTAAAAATTGGACTTGATTACTCCAATAGACACTCTTGTAATAGTGGCGTTCCCCAAGGAGGTGCACTTTCGCCTTTACTTTTTTGATATATACAATGGATCTTCCTTCAATCTTGAAGACGTCACTTCATATTAAAGTACAAATGTATGCTGATGATGTAAGACTTTATGGAATCTATGACTCCTCTAACTATGACGAGATTCGTAATGCTTTGAAGACGTCCCTCGAAAAAATGCTCTGTTGGTCACATGAATGGGATCTTCCCATAAATCTTGACAAATGTGCGGTCATGCATATCGGGGGAAATGAAGGAGCTAGTTATGAAATTAACGGAATCACATTAGCAGAATGCAAGCTGATGAAAGATCTGGGAGTAATGATTGAACCATCTCTCAAATTTTCTCAACATACAGATGTCATCACCAAAAAAGCATACAATGTACTATATGCTATTTTCAGATCTGTACATTCTCAAAATTCTGCCATATTCAAAAAACTGTACAAAACTTTTGTCTTGCCTCATTTAGAATACTGTTCACAGATTTGGAATCCATATTTGAAAAGAGATGTCAGAAAGATAGAGAAAGTTCAACAAACATTCACACGTTTGTTATACTTTAAATGTTGGAAAGGTATGACTAGAGCTACCCTCCCATCTTACCCTAACCGTCTTGCAGAACTAAATATGAAAAGCTTAGAACAACGCAGAAAAATTTTTGATCTTGTTTTCTGTTTTCGATTACTACGGAAACAACTGAGCATTCCTGCAAGCAAGTACTGGGTTTTTATGCCTACCAGTCCACGCTCCCCTTCTTTCAGTTTGCATTATAACAGGATCAAAAGAAGACAATTTTTACTGACGTACAACAACTTATTTTGCCGAGGAGCGAGACGGTTACAGCATTTACCTTCGAGCATTCTCAGTTCGACCTGCGGCTTTAGTTTCAAGTCAAAATGAAGGAGAGTTGATTTGCAGCAACTTCTGTTTAGTCAGTAATACTTTCTTAGAGTAACTTTCTTTCCTTCAGCTGTACTGGTAGACAAGCCTACTGTGAATGGTATTACTCAAGAAGTTGTTATTGGCAAAGACAGTCGTAATCACAATGCAATGAAGGATTTAGGAGGGCATGCATACCAAATACAACCATCAAATTCTGTTTTTTTCTTTTTTTTCTATATTAATTTCTTTCATATGTCTTAGTAACCCAATATTCCCGTCACGTTAATTTAGGTCTAATGTTTGCTTCTCTTTTCAATCAATATAGCTTGTTGACTTGCTTCTAATCGAATTACAAAAACTGAAACCATTTGATATTTTTTCGGAGTCATTGGACTCTCCCCGGAATCATTTGGGCAAGGTTGATCAATATTACTTCACCAACCGAGCCCTGCTTTGCTTATTTTATTATGCAAGAGCTTCTGCTGGCAAATGAGTTGGCATGATTGCCTTCTTCACAGATAACAATCAACAAGTTTGATTCTTCCCGCTCATTTATGAATTACCCATTCACTATAACCTATTACAATTCACTTAGAATCATTGCTCACCCTGGCTTACTTCTGGTGAAGTCAAAAATTACGGCCACCATCAAACCTTGGCTGTTTGTTAATCAAAATCATCATTTTGCTGGCAAAAGGGGGCATGGGTCCATCTCCATGAATCACATTATTCTATTCTGATAATTGTAATCATGGAGCAGTCAAATACAAGCCTTCATCACACTTTTATCCAAATTGGACCCAAACTACGTGATGCCATAGTATTGCGCTTAAAGTATGTCAATCTTTCTTGATTTTATGACGTTCTTCTTCCTACCATTTCTATTCGAACGTCTTTTTTTCTATTCTACCGGATTTTTTGTTTTTATGGTCTACACTTAATGCATTATGATTGAAATGGCGCACTTATGTGCAATAAATATCAAATATCAAATATTTGGAATCAGCGTTCCAAGCTCATTCCAGATATATGTGTCTCATCTTAGAAGGCGAATCTTAGTTAGTTTCCTTACCTTGTAAGTGCAGAAAATGTAGCCAAGTCACGTCCAAAACAAGGATGACCATCTCACTCAAATGACCGGATATTTGGAAAGTTCAGGATTCTATTATGTTTTATTTGGGATTTTCAGGATTCCACATAAATTATATTTACCCCTGTAAAAGTTACATACAAAGAAAAAACGATTCAATGTTTTTTTAGGCATTTTATAGCCTTCTGAAAAATTCTTAATCTGCTCCGCAGTCGAAAAATCTGCTCCAGCCACAAAGAGCGCCCTGAGCAAATGCAGCACAAACCCTTCGAGTTCATTTTATCACTAGGTCAAATTCATTATCTGTTTTCTTGTGTTCTTGTATTATTTTTCGTATCGTGTTTGCTTCGTTTCAGATGAACGGAATCATGCAGTTTCTTCCGTTCATTTGATGGACTTTTCGTTCTTTTGAAGGGTTTTTTACATTTGAGGTTTAGAGTCAAAGGGGAATTTGTACGATATTCTCAGGATCAAAAGGGACTTCGTATTGAAAATAACCTCGTGCCAGCTCGTGTTGAGCTATGTTGCCAAGTCAAGAAAATAACATGTCTTTTGTTATGCATGTGCTGCTCCAAATTTTACTTGTATAGGAGAACCACTCGTAATGAAATGTGAATCTACACACTGCCCTCTGCAATCGAACCTCTCAGACAGTCGACGTTAGGGTTCGGGATAAACTTGAAAAAGCTCCGGGATCTCCCTTGTGGTGAGCATCCCATTTGTTCCCGAAACTTCCTCACTGGGGACGCTGTTTTGCTGTTTTGGAGAATCAGTGGCTTCTCAAGCTACTAAAAATGTCAACTCTCTCTTACACTTTGTTATAGCGACTTTGCAATACTAAGCGGCAATGATATTTTGCACATTTTCTGTTCTAAGCTGCATGTGCTCTTTCGGAAGCACCGTTTGTACCACTCAAATTAATACTTTGCTCAATGTTGCTTCATAACAGTAGAGCCTAGTGCATCTGAAATGGCTGAAGAGAGGTCTACATAGACAGTTAGACACAGTACTCGGCACAAGCTGGCCCCAGGGAAATTCCAAACGAGGTTTCCTTTGATCTTGCAAATTTCGTGCAAAGTGCTTTTTGACCCTAAACCCTAAACTTAAAAACCCCTCAAAAACGAAACGTCGACTAAAAAACGTCGCTATTTTTGTTATCGTTAATATTCAAAATACATCAACCGAAAACTTGCAGCACAAGCGGCTTTTTTGCGCATTTCTACGGCATTCTGATGCGTGGCTGCAATTGCTCATCTAATGTGTGTATACTACGTAAATGGTATTCGACGTTTCACTCTGTTTTCATTTATTTTTTGGAGAAGTTAAGTTGAAGGTTAAAGCTCAGCAGAATAGTTAATGTTCTATATCCTCAAGTTAACGAGGCACGGTCATTATCGGAAGTTTGCAAAAAAGGCAGAAAGTGTTCAGTTTCAGTAATTCGTATAGCGCTGTAAACGAGACATGCTTAGGATAAAAATGATATTCAGAAATTTTTGCCACTAGAAACAATTCAGAAATATTTGCCACTAGAAACACTGGAGGAAGCATATCTCATGATAAAATAGTTACTAATTGACGATGCAAAACGAAGACGATATCGAGCACGAAATTCAAAACCTTGTACAATACAACATGTTTTCTATGAGAGAAAGCTACACACTCGTATCTGTAGTACTCTTAAAACAGAGAATTACATTTTTGAAACACTTTGAAAACTCCACATTGACTCAATGAGTGAACACATTGAAAGCTGTTGTGGTTACCTACAACTTCGTAGCTCAATGAGGATGTACCGGTGCATATGCACCGTGAGAGTGAATTTTACATTGTTGCCGCAAATATCTTGCACTTCACACCACCGATGACGCGTGTGAGATTGCAAACGAACAGCGAAAGTGTAGTACTCAGGTTGCAAAAGTGGTGCGATATTTTCATAAAGGCAGTATGGCAGGGTTTCCTCCACGACTTAATTTTAGTAACGAACTCTCATATCCAAAATGGATCAAGAACAATATCTATCCATAAGGTTAATTTTGCTGTTGTTTCTTCATTCATAGTATGTAAGGTAGCGACTAAACAATAGGAGGTACCATACACATATCAAGCCTACAGTTAAGTTCAAAGGAATTCAGCTTGTTCTTTCTATTCACAATATACGATTGAAATGAATGATCATGTAGCCAGATTTCATGAATGCGCACTAAGGTACCGTAAATTTCGCTCTAATTGCAAAGTCAAGCCGTATCAGAGCCTATATATTCGTCTAGTCAGTAGTGGGTGTCACCCAAAAATGAAAGCACTCTGCATGAGTTTGATTGTGGGTATTTCTATCTTTTTTTTGACATTATATGTTTTTTTTCAGATCATACTGTATGCAAGCAGCGAGTCTTCAAGCAACGAAGAGGCCAAGAAAATGGATCGTACTAGACTGAACAGAAATGCGGGAAATTATCTTACAGGAGAAATGGGATTAAAAGCGGTAAGTGACTGAAGCATGCAAGGTCTTGAAAAATTGAATCTCGACGTATCCAAATCCAAGGCATTCAATCTAAAAGGTATTCTTCAGACCCCTTGCACCGTTCTCTCGGACGGGGCCCGATATTTAATATCTGCACTATATTTGTGGCAAATCAGCAGTGGTTTTGGAACATACGGTGATACAGCACTACTCTGGGAAACTTTTCCGAAGTAAGGCTTGAAACACCGACAACTGAACTTTTATTATCAAAAACCGTGTTTGCAGGAATCAGTACTTTCCCAGGTCCGTTAAAATACTTTTGAAAAGATATCGAGAGGACATAACAAAGGTACGCTTACTGTCACCTACTGAAGGTTTTGAAAAACCGTTGAAATATCAAAAACTCATCGTGAATGTTTGAATAAAGGTAATATTTAAATTCAATAGTAATATAAATTAAATATCGAAATAGTAATAGTCCATCAGAGGCGTTCGTGTTAGAAGATTTATTCTTGCATGATTCATTCTTGAACAAATTCTACTTGTACGTTTTTGACTAGAGTGTTCGAAAACTCACTCAATTGCCCGATATATTGGGTCACTGAAGTTCTGTCAAAGCATTCATGCATTAAAAATACTTTCTGTTTTAGAGGTTGTTGACTAAAAAAAATATGTGTTTCATAATTTACGCAACTTGTAAAATGTGTAATTTGTACAAGCAGAGGTGAAAGCGAACAAAATGGATTAGCCGTGCTTTGCTTTTCGGAAATGACCAACACTCAAATTCTCTAATCGTGTTTTTCCATATCGATCACAACTTTACATGGAACTTATAGTGTTTTGTTCCAATCTACTGCGCTTTATATAGCAGACTTGCTTGAAATCATCAAGCTTTTGTGATCTTTTACTCCACATTTTCTGTAAAATCCGTGCTTAAAAGCACCTTCCACCCTAAGTTGAGGATCTTGAGCTTTTGACAGCATATGATAGTAGGGCCCACTATCAAGCCAATGCCCAAGTCGCGGCGCAAAATGTCGCTTCGGAAGCGAGAAAACCGCTTCGGAATAAAGATGCACGAGGACCCCCAGACCACCGCCCTCCCATGCCCGCCCATCCTATCGCCGTTCCCAAAAGCTGGCCTGTGGGTTCTCTGGAACGGGATTTCAAGGTTTTCGCGAATTTTCGACTTTATCCGGAGTAAAGGACATGAGAAGGCCCTGAAACGACAAAAACCTGCAAGTCAAGAGACTTAGACGGTGCCTTTAAAGAGAGTGTCCGGGCAGGTTTGGAGCAGCTAGCTTTAGCCCATTACTAAAGCGGGCTCTACAGCAATATATCCTCACTGCTAGTGCAGACTACTTCTTCTAAAGAGAGAAAATAGCTTTAGAAGTGTACACAGACCCGTTCCTCGATTCATCATCGTCCTTATCAAAGCAGGAATTTGCGTTGGGGTACTCCGCTGCAATAATAGCGTCATTACGGCCATGTTGATTAGGACGATACTGAATTGAGAGGTGGATCTGTATACACTTCCAAAACTGTTTCCTCCTTCCAGAAGCATATTTCATTTCTGTCAGGCCATAGCTTGCACGGAGCCATTTTGAGGATGTCTGCGAGATTGTATAAGGTAGAAATAGCGTTCATGGCAAGTCATATATTAAGTCGTGTAATAAGTTCGTTTGCATTTGTGTTTTAGTTTTTTCTCCATTTTGCAAGCATTTGAAAAGATATTTGGATGCGTTCGAAAGTTCTAAGTCTGCTCTACCAAACTATTTTAATTATCTTCTCAATTTTTGAGAAGTTGATCAAAAAATTCGACTGTAAGCCGGAAAATTCGAGAAAACGAAAATTTCTTTTTCGACGTTTTTTCTCTCTTTCTCTCGTTGATCATTGATAAATTCATTCGAAAAGCAAAAGACTATTGAAAACAACAGGCTTACCCTAAAATCCCATAGATAATAGCGGTTTAATTTACTGGTGAAAAATGAATTGGAAAAATTGAAATTGAATGCAGTCACCGCTCCAACTTGATGGATGGATAAATAAAAATCGGACAAGAAGTTTAGAAGAGCTCTAAACCCCGCCCCTATATAAACAATTCATATAGAAAAATAGCGATTTTAACGGAATTTCGGAATTTTTATATGAATTGTTTATTAAGTGGGCGGTCTAGAGTTGAGGGGCGGAGCTCCTTCTAATCTTCTCCGATTTTTATTTATCCATCCATCAAATTAGAGGGGTGACTGCATTCAATTTCAATTTTTTCAATTCATTTTTCACCGGTAAATTAAACCGCTCTCTATGGGATTTTAGGGTATCACTTATGCACTTACTCCCACTATTTAAGTTTGCTCACTTTCTTTCACCGATTTGCAAAAATTGGCAGTGCAATACTTTGTCGCAAAGGCGTTCTTCTTTCGCCTACGTGAGTTGTGTGTCCCACAAAACCTGGCTTTTGGAGTAAGTTACCCATATAATGATTTCAATAATTTCATAATCAGAAACTTTCTGTTTGCCACTTTTGTATTGTTCGGGGACTATCTCCGCTCAAGGAGCCTTCAGATACTCAACGTTGTCGCCAAAGAAACGTTAAAAACAGGCCTATCTTTGAGCTTGCAACACGAAGTCTTCAGAGATTTTAGCATTCTTAAGTAGTTTGCAGAAGGTACAGCATATTATCTATGAACGTCGCAAATTTTTCGAGCTGTTTTTAGAGGCACCGTCCACCCTAAGTTGTGGGTGTTGAGCTCTTGGCAGCATATAATAGTAGGGCCCCCTATCAATCCGATGCCCAAGTCGCGGCCCAAAATGCCGCTTCGGAAGCGAGAAAATCGCTTCGGAATAGCGAAGAGCACGAGGACCCCCATCCATGCCCGCCCTCCCCCATCCATGCCCGCCCAATTGTGCGCGCCCATCCAATCACCGTTCCTGAAAGCCGCCTGTGGGCCCTCCGGAACGGGGATTGTCGGGGTTTTCTCGCATTCTCGACTTCATATTCGGAATCAGGGACACGAGAAGGTCCTGAAACGACAAAAACGTGGATTTCGAAAATCTGGGTGGATGGTGCCTTTAAGAGTCTAAAAGCATTTCAGACGCAGCGTAACATAGTTGACAAAAATGAAATTTCTATTTTCTCAAATAATCCGGTTTGTAATCGGATTTTTTATTCAAATTCTCGAAATTGAGGAAATAATGACAGCAGTTTGATAGAGCAGAAGAACTTTGAAAGCATACAAACATTTGCCAAATGCTCTGCAAAATATTGAGAAAAAAGTAAAACAAAAATGCGAATGAACTTATTACACAACTTAATATCTATAAATGCACCATGTTTATCCATAGTAGTGACGGCCTGAGAAGTTTTTTTTGGGAGGGGGGATGGAGAAGGGGATTGAAGTTCTTTCCAAAGAACGGCGTGGCGTTAGCCACGCTCTTCGAGAAACCTTTTGAAGTTGTCATTTCGCGGCTTTAACCTACTTGCTATAAGTCATGTAGACGATTCTCAGAAATTTCGAGACCCATTCTTGCTAGAATAGATTACCAAGGGTCCCAAAACTGAGTTGAAAAACTTTGACTCAAAATTCCGTTTTTTTATCGAGTATAGTATATCGAAACATTTATGCAGTAAAATGTTTACCAAGAAATTTTTTGAAATCGGTAAAGTCTTTTCTTGCATTTGCAATCGGCGTAGAACTTTTCAAACAAAAAGACTTGACAAAACAAAACAAAACACTTCAAACAAAAAACTTGTTGATACTAAAACAGCCTCTTGAGAGGAGCTATAGACTATGGCAAGAAGGACAGAAGTACAATGATATCGGCTGCGACATGATTTAATACCTCTCTTCTTCAAAGTACCCTTTGCTTCGATTGAGAGCGGGGCTCCGTAGCCTACACCTTAACTGCTCAGTTAGTGGGCAAGCTCCAACAGTCCACTTAAAGCGCAAATGACCGTTATGTTTACAAATAGTCAATCTATTTTGTCACTTTTTTCAGTCGAAATTGGAGAAGGGCTGTCAAAAAGTTAAAGCAGATTCTTTTAGAGATGAGGTTGAGCTTCAAACTCTGCGATTTGTCAATTTGATAATCATCCCTTATTAGCATTGTTGAGTTAGATAACCAGTACAACTACAAGCTAGAAAATGCAGCTTGAAGAACTTATCACTTCGATATGTTTTTAGGAACGATAGTAGAAACGCTGGATGGATAGGCAGCGAAAACTCTAGGGGCCGCATGCTAACCTCCCCGCTGGGGAGGGGATCGCAGCTTAAAAGAAAGCTTCATACTTTAAAACTCCACATACCTGGATTTCACGTTGTGTGCCTATCCGTAAGTATTCCTACTACCCTTCACTATGAACATGTTGAAGAGGAGCGAGAAGCTGTACGAACCGCATTTTCCAGCTTTTGTATGATCCCTGATGATCCCCCGCGCTTTTCTTTGAAGTCATTTTTCTATCTCCGAAGTTAACGAAAACCTTCCAAGGTTGTACTGAACATCTAACACAACAGTGCTAAGCATGTTGCTGATGAGAACAAATGAGTTTTTGAAAAGTCGAATTGTTCGGCAAACCTCAATTTTCGACCTGTGGAGATCATCGAAAATTTCATGACTTCAAAACATCATGTTCTTATCAGCAACATGTTTAGCACTGTTGGGTTAGATAATACGCACAACTTTGGAAGTTTTTCGTTAACTTCGGAGAATGAAAAATGCATCAGGGATCATACAAAAGCTGGAAAATGCGGTTTTTCTCGCTGCTGTACATTGCGTTCATAGTGAAGGATAGTAGAAATACTTACGGATAGGTACACAACGTTAATTCCAGATATCTAAAGCTTCAGAATATAAAGCTTTCTTTCAAGCTGCGAGCGCCACGCGTTAAAAATTTGACATGTCATATATAAGTTTCAGAGGTTTTACCAAAAGTTTATACCTATCAGTCTAAGCTCAATCTGTTTTGTATTCGATGACACCATTTTTATTCAACAGTTTCAAATATGAACATTGCGGCGGAATATTCTAAGCATACATCGTGTGCTCAGCGAACACACCAATTCCCCAAATGATGTGACTATTTTTCTACCATTTGTGCGGCGAAACAAGCGGCAGCCAGACACTTCAAACCATCACTTATATCCTTTTCTCACGAAATTCGCATGGCGGAAACAATAAACAATTCAAAGAGGAAGATTTTTGTATCGTCGCTGAGAATGACTAAAACGTTTGAAAATGTCTTGGATTGTATTGTTTTCATTGAAAAAACCGTTGAACAGGTCATTTAAAATGCCGCCCTACCGCACCGGAAAAAATCTCGAATAAAACATGTCAGACTGAGACCAAGCGCTCTGATACTTGGCAGGACACAATCCTCATAGAATCCATGAAAAATTTCAGGACCATGCACCTTTTTTATAAAAATGTTTGATAATATGGGTCCGAATAACAAAAAGTACCCGTACTTGTAATAAAGATGTAACTATACCGTACATTTTGTACTATGCATCCGATCTGAGATGTCGTCTATGTTTCCATAAGCTCAGCAGGTGAGCCAAGCAAAGGTAACAGGAACCTAAACTTCGAAAAAGAAACTTTTTGCGGTTTTTGATGGAGTCTTTTTGTAGATTACAAACAAGTCTTTTATTTTACAGACCCGTGTATAGACTATGGGGATCGTAACGCTTATTTCAACATTTCAGTGGTTGGAAGGTCATAACACAGTTCAATTTGGTTGTGATGGTAGGCGCAATCGGCATCACCCTGGAATAAATGGAACCATAGCCTGTGTTGTGTACATGTCAGAAAACTGCAAGCATCCAAACTTAGATGTCAGTAAATCCAAAAAATCCGATTTTGGTAGGAAGTTCCAAGATCATCTCAACTTCACCGGAATCCCAAAAGGGGGTGACACCGTTGTTTCTGCTCCCGCCTAGGGACGTATCGTTCGCACAATAAATTTTTCGCTAAATAATCGTCATCTTGTTGTGTCGGAGGCTTGCACCTCTATTAATGAAGCGAAAGTGGAAAATGAAGAGTTGCTTTGATGTCGGACCTTTAACTAAGCGATCGTATACACTCGATGGCGAAACATGTGAAAGCAAGAAATCTCTGAAAATCTGACCTTTTAGCTGCTTGTTTTTCCCATACAACAGTTCTTTCGTAACTGTAGGACCCCACTCCTAAAAAAAATGGATTTTCAGAATCCTAGCACATATGGTGCTCCAGTCATTACCAATGTGATCTACACACGGTTTCGAGTAAAATGAACTCGCAATCAATATTTCGATCCACTTGTTATTCAGCACATCTGCACAAGCCTATTCTTGCACTGCTTCATAATCATAAGACAACCTTGGAAAAATGCTATCGAGAAAAAACCAAAAACATGGTTTCATTTTCCGCTACTAGACCTTTTACCACTTCATTAAGCCTAATAGAATTGCTTCTAACAAATTTGTCGCCCAGCTATAAAACTATTGTTTCATGCGTTTGTAACGATTTATTCAACTTTTTCAAGGCTTCATAGCGTTTGTCTGCTTGAAAACGCCGTGCAGTATATCCCAAGTTAAAATTTAGGACAAGGCAGAACGCTAAACTTTGTAAAGGATGCACGCGGTATTAGCAATGGCAATGATGGACCTTTGTGCATGCCGCTGTACTGCTGTGAGACGTAGTGTTCTTTCCTGCACTTGTGGAGAAGAAGTTAGTCTTCCAGTTCTTGTCAACCTGCGCCTTATTACTTTTACTGAAAATCGAATTATCTAAACTAAGTGTCCCTATCCTATACGAATTTTGCAAGAGAATCTTTTGCCAAGAAGGTGTGAATTTGATTGCGTGAGTCTATGAGTCTTTTAGCTATTTAGCCGTCTAAACAAGATTAATTTCGCACATTTCACGACTAAACATTTCCTCTGTTGCGATGTTCATCGTAACGTCCTGTCCTAAATCTTATTGAAAAATTTTTTGAAATATACTGCCATGGCGTTTCCATGCATACACAAACATTATGAAACCTTGAAAAGTCGTCGAATCCGATGCTGGGCGAAAATCTGTCAGGACTATGTCCATCAGGCTTGATGAAGTCAACACGTTTCGGACCGCGACGCGCGCGGCGAAAAAGAGTACACTTTCAACCATTAGCCAACAAAGGGAGCTTATTTCGAAGGCTATGTGCTACATCTGTAATCAGCACGTCAGGTAAGTCCCATACACAAAGTTCTGAGTGAGTTTGAAGTGTTTAAAATTTGCGCTTGAGAAGGACTACTGTGCTTTCTCGGAAGATAGGAACAAGAACTCAGTTTGTAGTAGTATCCAAAAGTATCTATGTTGTAAACGGTACCAGTATTGAAACTACGTTTATTATTCTCTTTGATAACGAAGCAAAGAAAAGTTGCGACGTCGCACGCGTCTTTCGCTTTGCCGCGCTTCGTTGCAACTGATGTTCGATTTGTGCTCATATCTCCTAGACGAATATTGACGGCACGACTCTACAGAGTCAGTTGAAAAGTAGAAGCTTAGGCCTTTGACTTGATAATCTTGAACTAAAAGAAAACTTCCTGTAAACGTCAAAAAGATCCTTCAAAGCAGCGTGCTGCACCATGTGCGGCAACGCTCCGAAGCGTGTTAAAAAGTTACAGTGGCCCGAATCATTACTTGACACTTTTTAGTTCATGATTTTCTCTGTTAACTCTGTTTCAAATCAAACGAATTCGTTATAGAATTTTTCAGAGAATTTCAGAGCAAGACTCATGTACCAGGCTAGTCATACAAAGGAATGTTAGTATTATATTTATAACAAAGGTCTACCTGACTTTCTGCAATAGCAGATACACTTGATTCACAAGTACTAAAATGTTAGGAAAAAAGCGAAAGCTCTTTATTAAGAGCATAGCTTACAAAAGTTCAAGTGGTCTTTTTCCTGAATGAGAAATAATCATTGTCAGATAATGAGAGTTAGACGTAAAAAAGAACGGTTCACATTTATACCCCCCCCCCCCCCTTTTACGCCTCATTTATGGAAAATAGATTCGGAGAAAGATGACTATAACTGTTATGAAAAGTTATGCGATTGAACATATCTATGAATAGTTACGATATCCGCTACTTTTGAATCAACGTGTTTTTGTTCCGTAGAGAATTGTGCATAATGAATTACATTCTCTACTCAGACAGTCGACGGCATACCTCCGGAGCAGAAATGGCCGAGTCGCGGGGTTTCCCCAGGTGGGGGTTGCCTTCGTGCTCCGGAGCCCTCCCATTTGTGCTCCGGAAACCTCCCATTTATGCTTCGGAGTCCTCCCATTTTGCGCTCCGGAGACCTCCCATTTTGTGCTCCAGAGCCCTCCCATATGCTTCAGAGTCCTCCCATTTTGTGCTCCGGAGACCTCCCATTTTGTGCTCCAGAGCCCTCCCATTTGGGCTCCGGAGACCTCCCAATTTGTGCTCCGGAGCCCTCCCATTTTGTGCTCCGGAGACCTCCCATTTGCGCTCCTGAGACCTCCCATTTGTGCTCCGGAGCCCTGCCATTTTCTGCTCCGGAGGTGTCCCAAATCTGGCGTACTCGCGGCGGGCAAATCTCTCCGCCGCGGCTCTGCCAAATCTGGCGTACCTCCGGAGCAGAAATGGCGTACCTTTGGAGCAGATCCGGAGAAGGTCCCACTCGCCTGCCGGTGACGTCACCGTGACCTACAAGAAGGACCCCCCCCCCGCCCCGCTCTCATTGGTCAATCGGGTCCGCCGCGGCTCTGCCAAATTTCGACTGTCCGGTAGTACAAAAAAGTCTATCATTTAGGATAAACTACACAACAATGACAAAAACTTCATGATTTCGTAGAGTTCCTGAAGAAGCAAAAAGGAAACGATAGGTTTATAATTGAAGAACAGCAAATCATCATAATTTTGATGTGGTGAAAAACTCCAACAAGGAAACGATACTTGGTGTACGTGGCCTTTTGAAATGAAACGTACACCATCACACTCGTCTTGGAACGCTGATTCCGAATTTGACTTCCATTACTGCTAATCGTTTCTCCAAAAGAAGTTATGAATGATTTTTGCGTCAATAGCTGCCTAAGAGAAATACGACCGAATGCCCAACCTTTTAAAAAGAAGTTTGGTCAAAGAAATGCAAAATTGAAAAACACAAAAGGATTCGCACCTAAAACTGAATCAACTTATGAGGCTGTCGCACTGGCCACTACACCACACCAGAGCTGCGGTTTTGGCATTTCGACCTTTGGCGCGAAATCCTTCATAGCTTTTTTCAGAGAAATAAAACGGAAGAATTCGGACCTATATGTTGCAGTAATATACAAATCTTTTTATTCGAAGTTTTTCTGCTAAAACATACTCGTTGTTAAGAAAAAGTGAGTTTATTTAGTTTACAAAAATATTATGATTACGCTTGATTGAATTTTTTCGTGATTATGTTATTTTTCCTTTTCATTATAATGCATCATTTGCGCACCGAATCTTCACTATGTGCCAGAATTTATAATGTTTTACATCTCATCTAAGGTCACGGACACCGAGTATCGTCTTCTTGTAAGATGGAAAATCTTATAAATTCTGGCACATAGTGAAGATTCAGTGCGCAAATGATGCATTATAATGAAAAGGAAAAATAACATAATCACGAAAAAATTCGATCAAGCGTAATCATAATATTTTTGTAAAAATAAACTCACTTTTTCTAAACAACAAGTATTAGCAGAAAAAATTCGAATAAAGAGATTTGTACTACTGCAACATATAGACGCTTATCAGCTGTTGGTATTGCTTGCATGATTACAAGGCTGTGTGCATGTGCACTATAGTCGTCCTCACCCGCTAGTCGCCCAGTGGACAAGTTCGAATTCGGACTGGAGCAAGCTGTTGAGAAAGAGCAGGGCCCATTTAGCCCTTGGTTATCCTACATATGTTTTCTTCTGTTTTTCTTGTTTTCAAACAATACTTATTGTGTTTTAACAATGTAAATAGTTGAAGTTGACGACTTTGATGTTGTTGAGCGGTGGTTTCGCGCTTCTATGCACTTTGTTCAATTATAAGTTTAGGTAAGCTTAGCGCGCGGCATCCTGCCCTTACGCAAGATTATACATAATCTTCTTCCTTTATTTTTTGTTGTTAGCGGCTACTTTTATGTTAAAAACCAAGCTTCTCGTTAGAGTTGACGATGGTGTTGTTGCTAAAAGATTCTAAATACTACTTTTGATTCCTTAACCCCTTTTCAAAGTAAGCTTGGTCGAACGATGCAAAATGGAACTGGTTACACAAAACTTACTAAAGCAACAGTTCAGCTAATCATTGAGCAACGTACAAGCGCATTACTTGTCTTCATCGTATCTCCAAGCTCACCTGAATTTGAAGAAAAACGGATAGAAGTACGAAACATCGCTTAACAGCACTAAAGTCAATTTTGATCACGTATATTGCTAAAACACAGAAAATAACAGTTATAAAAAGACAATAACAGTTAGAAAAAGACAAGGCTTCAAAGGAGCTCCACGCCTCAGGTCACACAAGAAGTTTTTACTGCAGGCTTCGAAAAAAATGTGTGTCTTAGCCTTTTATAAAATCGTAGTGTGAACAAATCTCATTGATCAATCTAGATTATTTTCGATGCCAGCCACAAACAAATATGATCGGTTCCAAGTGTTGGTTTCACGAGATCCAGCGCGCATGTTTATGGCTTTTTTCTCAAAAACATCGCTTTAACACAATGGTGACTAAGGTCTTTCACGGGCCAATCATCAACACTTTGAGATAAAATCACGCATAATCCCATCCATAATCTACAGTAGAGTGGAGATGTTGACAAAAACAATGGGGGTTATTGTAGGTCATGCACAAAAAAAACTTCCGAAGCTTCCGAAGTGTCTTTGGTCTAAGATAGTAGTCGTTCAAACAAATTCAAGCTTTGACACACCAAGTATAGCATGTCAAGCGGTCGTCAATGTGTTAAATAGACTAGTGTACATTTATCAAGCACTCAGTCAAATCACGCGGGCGTATGTCATAGAAAAAGACGCGGTTGTTCCATAGGCTGTTGAAAAAATAATGTCATTTTTTATTTGTCTTTAGCAAAATAACCAGATTCAACCCACGAAAGTTCAAGGGTTATTGCTCGACAGAGAAAAGCAAACTCTACAAAATGGCATTCATGATTTAGCGCCAAGTTTGAACCATGGAAAGTTTGAACACAAGATCTAAAGAGTCTAAATCGGAAAATCGGATCTCAGTCCAAATAATCTTTACGGACCCCTCACTCGCGTATGTCTTTGCTTTCCATACCAGACATCCTGCGCAGTTGCTGTACTTTTTTGATTGGAAGTTGAGGAACGCAAATTTTCGTGTTTTTTTAAGCAATGCTGAGCCTCTTTCACACAGGTAACTCTATATGGTAAAGACTGTAGATTTCCAGCCTATTCCGAGCGGTAGTTTTCGAGAAATGTCAAATTTAGCGCTGAAGCCGAGGAGGAGAAAGTTAAGTTTGATATTTCACAAAAACACTGCTTAAAATAGGCTAAAAACTTACACTTATACTTACATAGGCTTATAACATAGAATCAATTGTGTGAGAAGGGCTTAGCATTGCTTCATAAAAAGAATAAAATTCATTCTCTCAGTTTCTAGTCAAGGAAAAAACACAGCCACTGCACATATGGATGTCTGATATCAAAAGTATAGACATACGCAAGTGAGCAATTTGTAGAAATTCTTTGGACGGAGATCCGATTTTAAAAATTTTTTCTGACATTGAACTCTTCAAATTTTCGGTTCAAACTTACCATGGATCGAACTTGGAGCTAAATCATGAATGCCATCTTGTATAATAGATCTTGCTTTGTTCCAGTTAAATGTACCACTCGCTCTTACTTGGGTTGAGACTGATTGTTTTGCTAAAGCAAGCAAGTAAAAGAAGACACTATTTTTTTGAAACCCTAATTAAAGGGCATTGAAGCAGCAAATTTTTGGAGTGCTGCTTTCTACCAGTTCGTAGCACAGATGAGGAGTATTACCACCTCTTCTCATTGACCTGCAATGCAAAGCAAGAACAGTGCAAAGCAATGATTACACACATCAGAGAAATGAACGGTAGCTGACGCGAACTTTGCCACATACAACTCAGTGTAGGTTTAGACGAGATAACACGTCACTATAACTCATGCAGGCGCTTTGCCTCACTAAAGAGTAAGCTCAAATCCAATCCAACTACATTCTTTTCGGTTATCTCCTAGTCTGAACTCGACATGAAATGCTTTTTGCAATTTTTCAAAAAAGAAGTCCTTGTAGACTTCGGAACAAAAATACAACATCACGTAAGACGCGATCATGAACAAATCAAAACAAATAACGAAAAAATGATGGAACAAAACATGAAACCAACATCGAACAGACGAAAAGAATTGAAGCTGTTTGTGTTCGCCGAATTGGGGGCATGCTGTGTGCGGCGCGCACCCCTGCTCGCTTGGAGCAGGATTGCCGCCGCCATACAAAATATTTGGAGGGTTGTAACTAGGCGAAGAAGAGGGGGTTTAGAAAGGTTCAAAAACTCAGTTGTAGGGTTTTTGATGCAGAACAAGGCTATTTGAGACAGTGTGAGAAAATTATGTGAAGCTACTACTGTGAAGCTGTGAAGCAAAATTCTGTAAGCTACTCTGTGAAGCTTGCCGTGCTCTACCGAAAAGTATCCTCAACATTTTCGAGATGTCAAGAAAAATGGAAGTTAATGCGATGCGACGAGAATTGGAAGCAGACGAAACTTAAGGGACAGCCCAATACTTTTCCATCACGTAGGGGATCAAATAAAGTGCGGTTCATAATTATACGAACACCCAAAATTTTGTAAATTTTCGGACTTTTTGGGAGAAACTCAAAAAGCCGTTGGTACCACGCGATAGAACACAGCCGAAAACGGTATATGATTCATAAGAATGGAAATCGATGTCAATTGTAGGAGTGTTTTTACGCATAATGCGAATTTTTAGCGGTTCATAATTATACGAACACCTCAAACAAAGGTCCATTTTTCATTCAAGATTGCAATCGTTTGAGTCCAAATTTTTTGAAGAGTTACAGTAGCAAAGTCTGAAACATCTGCTACACACTGAACCCAGTGCAGTTCAAAACGAGGACCGTTCCTTTTTTCAGAAGGCTCTAAGTGCTTTGGGAGTGATTGGGCTCCAGAAACATCCGTTCATCTGTGGTTTACGTGCTCTAATTAGCTTCTACCAAAGCTATGAGATGAAATAAGCTCTTTCGATAGGTATTTCGTCTGACGCTTAAAAAATCTTTGCGTTTTCGTGCCGTTTTTCAACCAAGTTCCAACCTTACCACAGAGTTAGCACGATTTCGAGCCTCAAAACTCAGCTTCTTTCATGCGCAAACATTTGATATGAAGTAGCTGCATTGCCTGCATAATAATGTTTCTGTGCCAAAGTTTTTGGGTTTTTTCTAAAACTGATCTTGCGGCTGTGGAGCTACAAACCAAGTAAAGGTGTGATTGCAATAGTAAAAACAGTATTTCTGGTGAAATAACGTCTGCGTGACCAAAACAAACGCTCAACGCTGCTGATTTTTTTCTAGCCAAATACAAAATCTTGTGAACTTTTACATACTATATGCTTACTTCACTGTACGGCTTCAGAAGCTGAGTCTTGAGGCTCGAAATCGTGCTAACTCTGTGGTAAGGTTGAAACGTGGTTGAAAAACGGCACGAAAACGCAAAGATTTTCCAAGCGTCAAACGAAATACCTATCGCAAGAGCTTATTTTATCTCATAGCTTTGGTAGAAACTAATTAGAGCGCGTAAATCACAAAAGAACGGATGTTTTTAAAGCGCAATCACTCCAAAAGCATTTAGAGCTTTTGAAAAAAGTAACGGTCCTCTTTTTGAAATGCACTGGGTTTAGTGTATAGCAGATATATCAGACTTTGTTGCTGTAACTCTACAAAAAATTTGAACTCAAATGATTGCAATCTTGAATGAAAAATGGACCTTTGTTTGAGGTGTTCGTATAATTATGAACCGCCAAAAATTCGAATTAGGCGCAAAAACGCTCCTAAGATTGACATCCATTTCCATTCTTATGGATCATATACCGTTTTCGGCTGTGTTCTATCGCATGGTACCGATGGCTTTTTAAGTTTCTCCCAAAAAGTCCAACTTACAAAATTTTGGGTGTTCGTATAATTATGAACCGCACTTTAGTCTTGTCCCACCTTCATAGCAGCGCTTCACATCTGTACGTCATTGTCCCTCTCTTTCTTCCTACAAAAAATCGTTTAAGGGATTTCTTGCCTTTCTGGCATAGGAAACTATACAGCAGATGGCATAAAAATCTTAGATAAAGTTGTGTGTTGAACCATGAAAGGCTAGAGCTTCCTGATGTCACGAAGCAGGAATCAGAAAATCGACAGCAACAAAGAGCATATAAATATTTTTTCCTTAGATCAAAAAATCTTGAAGCCATGTCATATAAGGCGCTGAAAAAGCAGGTAGCAACTTTGTCCTAACAATTCAAGTGAGCCTCAATGCAGACAGCTAATGAGCGAACAGCCTGAAATTAAAAATGTCGCCGGCTAGCCACACTGTACGGTAGCGACTCAGTGATCATACCTCATTGCTGTTGAATTACGGTAACTTCTCAGCAAGAGTTTCGTGAGAATTTTATTTACGTAAAAACTGAACAAATTTGTCTGCTTTTCAACAAGTGAAAGCTAAAAGTATTACTCTAAATAGTTTTTTAGACAATGCAGTACACAATAGCTGCCCCTCAGACCACATATAATACATATGTGTGAAGATTGCAGATGCATACATGACCTTTTTATGGTAAAATGCTTCTTATATGTGACAAATAAGGCATACAATGAGGAAAAATTCGTTGTAGAATGCAAAAGTTTGTAAAAATCAATTGAAACAATGAAAAGAAGATTAAATATGCGCAAAATATAATACAATGCAAGAGATGCATCTTAATGCATATTTCAAGAAAAATTGTCCGCGGTGCAAAGAATTTACGGTAGCAATTTTAACTTAGAATCTTGATACTTCTCAGTTGTTCCAAATTTTTTTGGTTAGTGAGGGGGCATGAATTAAAAGTTGAGCTCCTCTTGCTGTGGCATAAGATCGCTCGGTGTATTATAGTAGTTTATGATCCAAGGATGGATGATGAATGAGATGGATGAAGGATGTAATTCTAAATGTGAGGATGCTCCTATTAGCAGCTTTGTTAGACAGCTGAGATGTCTGTAAGTGCGAACGTATGATTTTAGCCCTTGCAAACAAAGTGCATCAAAAAAGCATGAACTTATACAGTAAGCACACAATACGTGGAAAAGAGATAAGTTTTTTTTTTCAAACAAGTGAAGGTACAAATTCGTAAGAACTGTTACTTTATTTAGTAAAAGGGCGTAGCCAAATTTCAGATAGAATTCTACAGGGTGCGTCAAAAGTCTGGGAGCCTAATTTTGCAGTACTGCAATTACATATATACTGATGGTTTTGATTCCATTTTTATATAACATAATGCTGCGGTCATCCTCTACAAAATACACCCTACTAGCTGGAAAAGGCTGCCATATGTTTTTATAAGATCAAAAATTACCCAGCTAGTACTTCTGCAAGGCGAAAAACCGATTTTTTTAGTACTTGCAATTTTTGCTATAGCTAGAGATGTTGTTGATATTTCACAACACTTCGATGCACACAATATAGAAGAGGATTTTCGCTACTGAATCATAGTTTGGCTCTTACCTGGAGCTGTTCTTGCATCAAAGGAAAATAAAAGTTTGCGAATGTTACCTACGTGCCAGTGGCCATCCGTCTTCGTAACAAATTTAAAAGCTATAGAAGCGCAACAGGCACTGAGGCCAAGGCTACATTCTTTGCACACGTCTTCTCAATAAGGATCTATCGAAATTCGGTTAAAGAAACACTTTTTTACCCTTTACATCATAATTTTCCTCTTTCCTTCGAGCAATTAGAGCCAAATTTCCGGTATGCGACGTAAACATGCTTGTAATTAAAAATCCGATATTTTTATTCCTAAGCGACGCAAAAAATTCTTTTGGAAGTATGTTGTAGAGAAAAGATTGCTCTATCCTACTGCACATTTGCCAAGGTAAAAGAAGTAGTTATTGTAAAGACGTGGGGCGAATTTCATTACCATTACCTGCGTGCCAAGACAGGTGAACTTGCCAAGATTTTGTAGGGCCGCGTGGAAGCCAAAAGAGGCAATCTAGAAATTCAGGAACTGATCTGTATCCGCGATGGTTCGAATTACATGTGCGCCAAATTTTTCGTTTTTGGGCACGTCCCTTCTCATTTTGTATGAAAAAGTACCAGGCTCCTAGACTTTTGACGCACCCTGTAGAAAAAATTATGAAGAAAGACTAGCGAGAGAGCGCTCTAAACATGGTTAGATTTGAACACATTTCAAAAATATTTATGGGCGAAGATTTTGGCGGAGGAAGGGCAAAAGCTGCTTGTAGAAATTCTCCATCAAAAAAGTGGATTTTGATGAGAAACTAAAGTGATGTTCCACACTGTAATAAATTTGTCTCAAATGCAAAGGTTTCTTTTCACATCTTACATCTCGTGCTTTTTGTTATTGACACGCTGCGAACTGCAGAAACATTCAAGATTATTGGAAGCGCGAACCATACTTTACTGCTCTACTTCACTTCACACTTTTAATTGCATCAAGTTTTGTAATTTTGATTTTTAGACGGACAGGCAAACATTGGTATTCTTGGTAAGAGCTCAATTTTGTCATCTAGCTAATGAATTTCTTTGCCGCACATTGCACGCATTGACTCCCACAGACTTTTTCCATCATCCTCACATCACATCGATTTTTCTCATTTTCCTGGGGCAAATGCAGCCCTTCGGGGCTTTTGCATGCTTATTTACACTATATAAGTCATGTTTCCGTAAAACGAACTCTACATCAGTTAAGGACCAGACCTTCGCTTGCACTGAAAAGGATAATTTGTATTCAATTTTCAAGATCTAGAGTTTTGATTATAGCATTTGTTGTAGATTGTTTGATTTCCATGCTTCAGTTCCAGCTGCAAATTTGCATTCGCACCTAAGAGCAATCATTATGAGAGTAGATATGACAAATATTTTAGTCCATGGAAAAGCTGATGCGAATTGTGGCCTTTTATTTATGAAAATATTTAGTCGGCCTTATAAGAGATATTATAAATATATAAATATTTAGTCGGCCTTATAGATCACTTATAAGAGGTCGGACTATTTTACTGAATGAAAAAGATTTTCTTAAAGCATAGTGTGAAGCCGATGAGATAAATATCTATTGCTTTTAATCCCATCGGTTTATACATACTCTCATCGTCCAAAATCGAATCTCGTAGGTTATCTTTCTTGAGATGGATTTATTCAACCTTTGTTCAACCTCTCAACTTTTCTCCAAGCATCATCTGAATTTATTTCGAAATTTATTTCGTTCACATTTTGTTACCCTCGCTCCCTAATTCCGAAGGCTTGATGGAATGCTAATTTCCAAACTCATGAACAGATCCTATAGTGACTCGAACCACTCTTCTCAACATTACGTATAAATTATTGAGTATCTAAATCTTGATGTTTTTGCATATATCCTAGACCTTTACAAGGCCACGTTCCTGTAAAAACGATGATATCGTTGGTTTTTTCTTTATAGCGCAATGTCTTCAGAAAACGTTTACGAATTTGAAGGTTAGATTACTGTAGCAATATATTAGGTTGTGACATAAGTCTTGTTACACTTAACTTCTAACGGCGATAAGTCATACACCTCATAGTCTTTGCAGGACTTCAGGGTACCAACCGATAGAGCAAAGCAAGCTCTACAAAATGGTCTGCAAAATTTCGCACCAGCTCCGACCCACCGTAAGTTTGCAGCCAAAATGTGAGTCGTACTGAAATTCAAAAAATCGCGAAAAATTCATATCTTTGTTTAAACAAATCCTACGGATCTCCAACTTGCTCATAAAAATTGCCCACTATATCAAACACTCATATGTACCGTTGCTGTACTTTTTCCTTATCTAGAAATCGAGAAAAAGAATTTTTTTTAGTTTTTACAAAAACGAAGCTATGCTGTTTCTTTTTATGTAGTTGTATACTACAATCCCTTAGAAGTATAACCGTAAATTTTCAGCTTCCCAGAAGCCCTAGTTTTCGAGAAATGCCAAATTTGGCTTTTATCACTCGGGTGTTCAATGCTAAATTAGGTATTTCTCGAAAACTAGGGCTTCTGGGAAGCTGAAAATTTACGGTTATACTTCTAAGGGATTGTAGTATACAACTACATAAAAAGAAACAGCATAGCTTCGTTTTTGTAAAAACTAAAAAAAATTCTTTTTCTCGATTTCTAGATAAGGAAAAAGTACAGCAACGGTACATATGAGTGTTTGATATAGTGGGCAATTTTTATGAGCAAGTTGGAGATCCGTAGGATTTGTTTAAACAAAGATATGAATTTTTCGCGATTTTTTGAATTTCAGTACGACTCACATTTTGGCTGCAAACTTACGGTGGGTCGGAGCTGGTGCGAAATTTTGCAGACCATTTTGTAGAGCTTGCTTTGCTCTATCGGTTGGTACCCTGAAGTCCTGCAAAGACTATGAGGTGTATGACTTATCGCCGTTAGAAGTTAAATGTAACAAGACTTATGTCACAACCTAATACTTTCCTTGATCATGTCACATCAAATCAATATTTTGCAGTCATGAACCTAATTAAAATTGGTTCTATATCACATTTACGAAAGTAAAAATTTCTTTTCTCGCTAAATCGGAAGCTCAGATTTCTAGGATTTTTTTTTTATTTACGGAACACCATATTGATTTTTCGCTTTGAACTAAAGAATACTTGAAGCATTGTAACATCTTCAAAAATATGTACATTCGCAAGGCATCTCTGATAGGCACTAGCAATTCGCTGAAATAAGAAAGATATCCGTGCGAAAAGGGGCTTGTTTGGCTGTGAAATAAACAACTTCCGTTTTCTTTTGGTCGTTTCCGCTTAAATTGTTACAAAAGTTCTGCGTATTTGCTCAGAAAATGAACGAAAGCAACACATCAAAGGCGAAACGTTCTTTTTTCTGCTTACTTTGCTCATTTTATGGAATGTAAATGGCGAAGGGATAAAAACGGCGAAGGGATGAAAACTTAGTGATGTCAAAGCAGTGAAGTGGACGTTAATGGTCTTAATGTGGACAAAACAAATTCTATCTACCCATTATTTTATCCAAATCACTTTTGCGACTTTACTCTGCTTAATTCATTTTGCCTCATTTTTCTTTTGCTCTACTTACTTTGTGTCTCTCCACCAGATAATTACATAGCTTTCATTCTTTTATAGATAGTAGGCAAGGCAAAGTGATTAGGCTTAACAACAATGAGGAAATAAGTTTGAATTCAAAAAGTTTTTATGGAAGATTGCGTGAATAGGATTTATTATTTGAGTTTGTTTCATTTTATTGCGTTTGCAAATACCGCTTCCGTGCATTTTCAAAAAAAACCATCCATTCATTTTTTGAAAAGCATGTGGTTCTGAAAGGAAAGCCTTGGATTCTTGGAATGAAACGCTGACTTGATAACTTTCTTGAATGAGTTTAGGTGTCACATGAGTCATACATGAGACATCCGCTAAGTGATTAGTCATTAAAAATATTAGTAATGTCTTCATTCTCAATAGATTGCCAATTTTCACGATCTCGAGTCTCGACAGATTCACTGAAGGTTAAATCCATCAGCAATCATTTTTCAATTCTCTCGCTTTGATCAAATTTGAAAAAGTACTGCCAAACTAAAGGGCAATTTGAGTAAAAAGACAAATGAATGGCTTTTTGGCTTTCTGTGTATCGGAATTTTCAATAATTGCTGTTAACAAGGAAAAAGAGACAAGTGAATGCCTTTTTGACTTTCTGTGTATCGGAATTTTCAATGGATGTTGCTAACAAGACTAAGGGAAAAACAAGGTTAAGTAAAAAATCTTGTAAAAAAGTAAAAAGTAAAAACTAGTAAACATTTGGTGAGAAATTTAGTAAAATTTAGTAAAAACAAAAGAACAACTTTACTTACTAACTAAAAAAGTTTTTTGCTTTACAGAATCCCAGCTCTTTTGCCAAAACTGCAGCTGCTTTAACATAGTAGTTCCATAGTATGTTAGCTCATCCTTTTAAGTAACGGTTACACAAATTTCAAGTTAGCAAATCTACCCTGAGTAAACTCCTGGTTTGTTCAGAGAATATGAAATATGCACACTCGTTCGTTCATACATACTGTCAATGTTAACATACTCGAGTATTTGCTAAACGAAAATAACGAAAGTAAGAGAGCTTGCTAAAAAAAACTTGTATCGTTTGACAATGACTCACCGGCTCAATTTATTTTTAGCAGCGTAGCACTCAATCATCAGAGTACGTCTGCCTCCCCAAGTATTTTGGTTTCCCATTTGTCATAATTCAGTGCTAGAAGAAAAGTCTCGAATACCTAGACATTTTGAAATCTCTTGGAGTTTTCAGCCAAGTTACTAAAACCGCGAAGCCTTTGTTTATCTTGTTGGTTCAATGATTAACTGAAACTCGAGTTCCTTTGTAAATACTGTGTTTCACTTGAGTTTAATAAACGTTCTCATTCTCATTTTTTTACAAATTATGTAATGAATTGAGGTATAAAGTAGTAATCTTTCTGCGATTATTTGTGGAACTATCGACTTGCAAAAAGATTTATGTTTGTCAAAACTGAAAAGTTGCAGCTTCTTTCTAATTTCACACGTCTTGTCTATGATAGAATATGACTGCCAACTCCATGCCTCTTTGGAATAAAAATTTATTCACTTGAAGACAATGTCTAGGCAGCTTCGTGAGTTCGCGGGAGAAAATCGTGGGAACAAGACTGTTCCGACAATGTCGTCGGTTGCAGGGGCGTGTTTTGCCACGGTCTTCTACTTTGAAAAGAACTAGTGACCCCCGCGACCTTGCGTGTTGCATGCCGGGGAGTGTGGTAGATCATATGATTGCAAGTTCAGCGATGTGCTCCTTTTATGTGCAAAGGTGCTATCAGTGTCTATGCACACGTTGGGTTGAACCAGACTTCGCACCGTGGCGTACGCGACGTATGCAGCGTACGCCGCGCAGTCCGGCCTACCGTTTTGAAATCAATCCTCTCTTTGAAATTCTGTGGTGGGGTATTAAAGTTCTAGAAATCTGTAGAAGCGGCCGCTTTCCTTCGTTAAAGGCAGTGTCCATGCAAAAAGTCGATTTTGAGATTTTGTGCTTACCCGGGCCTATTCGCTATGCTGAATCCGATAGACCACAATGGAGAGTCAAAAAAGGCCCTAACGCAGGAGGGAAATCGCAGGTGGGCGGGGCCGTTCACACCGTGACGTCACTCTCCCAGGCTTCAGGAGCGATCTTCTCGGTTTCGATTTTATGTCATGCGTTTCGCAGTTGACTGGTGGTGATGCTGGGACGAATAGCGGAAGCGAGAAAATCGCTCCTGAAGCTGGGAGAGTGACGCCACTATGTGAACAGCCCCGCCCACCTGCAATTTCCCTCCTCCTTTGGGGCCTTTTTTCGCCGTTTTCGCGCTCTCCAGTGTTGATTTTCGGATTCAGCATAGCGAATAGGCCCAGGCAAGCACAAAATCTCGAAATCGACTTTTTGCTTGGACACTGCCTTTAAAGGCAGCGTCCGGGCAAAAAGTCGATTTTGAGATTTTGTGCTTACCCGGGCCTATTCGCTACGCTGAATCCGAAAATCACCACTAAAGAGCGCGAAAACGGCGAAAAAGGGCTCTAACGCAGGAGGAAAATCGGCAGAGGGCGGGGCTGTCGCCAGGGTGGATTCACGCTCCCAGCTTCCGGAGCGATCTTCTTGGTTCCTTTAGTGGCCCTAACATCGCTACCGGCCAAGTGCAAACGCGTGACTTGAGATCGGAACCGAGAAGATCGCTCCAGAAGCTGGGAGCGTGAACCCACCTTGGCGACAGCCCCGCCCCCTGCCGATTTTCCTCCTGCGTTAGAGCCCTTTTTCGCGTTTTCGCGCTCTCCAGTGGTGATTTTCGGATTCAGGCGAATAGGCCCGGGTAAGCACGAAATCTCAAAATCGACTTTTTGCCCGGACGCTGCCTTTAAGCTAAATCGAGAGTGCTTATTTCTCTCTCCACACGACCTTTTGAGGCCCTGATATTCTTCTCCCATGAATTTTCTAGTCGAAGTGCACACAATCCCCTCCACCAAGTTAGCCTCAGTACCTGCTTTAGTTCCCCATAGTACCTCCTCTCCCCTCCTCCCCCTCCCTTCCCCTCCCTCTCTATACTATCATCAACTCGAAGCGTTAGGGTGGTCCCACGGTTGAGGTGTGATCAACGATTTAACAAATCCGCAATGCTTAGGCATTCATCGTCGGGAAGCAATGACACCTCACTACCAAGTCAAAATCCCAAAGTCTTCCTCTCAAATTTCCTATCAGATTGCGCTATTGCCAGACTGGATTTGCATAGAAGTAAATTTTCTAAATAAAGGCAGCGTTTAGGCAAAATGAAACATATGGGATTCAAAACAGAAAGTAATTTTGGGATCCTAGCTAAGACACTGCTCAAGCGGCAGCTCAGATGGTGTACTCACGGCTGGGATATTCGCCTCCAAACTGCACCCCTATGATCGCAATAACGGACGACTTGCCTCATGTTCGCACGGTTTCATAGCGACCCACCACTTTCGCGTATCCTCGCGCGATGCAAGTCGTCCATTGATACGATCCTGAGGCTCAGGTTGGAGGAGAATAACTTAGCCGTGACTGAGTCATTCACGCTGTGGCTTGTGCAGTGTTTTGTTAAAATCCCAGAATTACTGTCTACGCGAAATCCCCATAGGTACAGATTTGCCTGGACGCTGCCTTTAGGTACTATATATGTCAGAAAGATCAACAGAAGATCATGTAGCTAAAATCCGCGAAAACAAAGCCGATTTGACTCTTTCTTGTGGCCTTAATCAGAAAGAACTCTAGATTAGCCTACCCACTAAGTAGCTAGCCCACTAAGTTCATTGTTGATTGTAGCCACTGGTTCCTGTAACAGGCGACCAATGCCCCTTTCGACCATCTCCCGCCCAAGTTTTTGTCCTCGAATGCTCTTTAAAGAAAGTCCTGCGTTCCATGATGCACCCTTGAGTGGGTAGTAGAGAGGGAGTATCCATACTTGAATGCTAAGAGCTACCACCATGTTTCCCTATTCCTTTCTACATCATAAAGCACTCCCCGTCAGACTCTCTTCCAAGGTTCTACCAACTTTGATACCCACAGCGTGTTCTCCAATGTTTCAAACCTCATCCCACGATACAACACTTTCTCGCTTTTCTCGACTTCTGCCTTCCTATGCCAAAGCGCATCATGCTCCTTTATGGTCAGAGATTACGCAACTTCTCTCCTTGCTTGAGTTCTGCGGTATCAACTCCTTACTCTTTCAAAGTTGATGTGGCTTAAAGGCAGTAGCTCGGCAAAGTGAGACCCATGGCAAAACAAGGTCACAGAGGACAGAGCCTCCATAATGGAACTATGGGTCAAAGTTCGATGTTTCTCTGTCATTTTTAACCCCCGAAAATTCAACGCGAGCAGCGCTTCCATCTCCCCTCATCTCCGACCCCGCCCACGTTGCGATTTCCCTTCCATCGTCAGAGCGCCCATTCCGCTACGCCATAAGCGTAAAGGTTCCGTAACGACTCTGCGTTTTCGCCATGGCGGGCTTTGCGACAACTCTCTATGTTTGAAATTAGGTGGGCGGAGTCGGAGAGGAGGGGAGATGAGCGCTGCTTTCGCGGTAAAATTTCGAGAGTCAGAAGTTACAGAGAAAGATCGAACTTGGGCCCATAAGTTCTATTATGGGGCTCCTACCCTGACTTTGTTTTGCCACGGGTCTCACTCTGCCGAGCCACTGCCTTCAAGTGCCATAGCTTCCCAACTTCGCAACTTTATGCTTCTAAAACGTAAGATCCCCAAAAACCCTGCCAAGCTTTTCTGACCGGTGCCTATTTTCCTTCAAAATTCTTAAGGCAACGCATGTTGTAGAAAAACAAATCAAGGGATTTGGAGCTTTAGGATAAACTGCTTAGGCCCGTATCCACGTATATCTCCGCGGGAAGGGAAGCGGATCTGAGAGGGTATGCGTCATATCTTGCTACCGTAAGTATCATTCTTTTTTTTTTCTGACTGGGTTTTGAAGGTTCTCAAACCCTAGTACCTGTGCATAACAGTTGACAGGGTATCGTCATACAAGATTAGATTTTCAATGTTTTGTGTGATCTCCAGGAATCACTCTCATAGTTAAGGTTATTTATCTTCCTATGAACACAATGAAAACATAGTAAAATTGTGGAGGATATAATATGGCACTGCTAATGTTTATAGTAGAAATAAGCAAAATTTAGTTTATGAGACCTTCGATAACCACTGCTCGCGAGTTAAGGAGTATTGGAAAAACATGCCGTAGTATACCCTCAGTACTTTACAGGGGTGTTTCATTGAGTTTTCAGGGAGATAAATGACTTTGAAAATGAAAGGTGATCTCTGGGGATCGCCAGAGGAACATACAAGATAGTGAAAATTTAATCTTGTATGGCAGTAACCTAGCATTTATTATGCGTTCATTTATTGTGCCAGAGTATGAGAACCTTCATGAGCCAGATAGAGAAAGAAGAAGAAAGATGTCTAGAGTAGCGCAATATGATGCGTCCCCTCTCACAAGGGAAGGATACTTGGTCGAAGTGGCTTCCCCATATAAATTGTATACTATCTTGTAAAGCATGGAACGGTGATTTCAAATTTGCTTTCGTTATCTGCAAAGCGCTAATGGGGGGTGGAGTTATGAGAACTTTTTGAAGCAAAAATCTGAATGCGGCTACAATAAAATTATTTAGAACTGCAGCCTGTGAGCTCGAATGGGGCCATCACTACTGTCGGGGCGCCTTGTGCAATTAATACCTTCAGCCTAATTAGGAATGACCTCAACACCTGTTTTCACTTTGGTAAACCCTAAAATTTTTGCCTCGAAAATTTCCATAACTCCCTTCTTAGAAGGCGCTTTGCAGATACCGAAAGCAAATTTGGACTCAGCGCTTTATGCCCCATAAGGCCCGTGTGCACGTACATCCCCGCTGGGGAGGGGAGGGGATCTGAGAGGGGATGCGTCATAGCTCGCTTCTCTAGCCACCTTTCTTCTTCATTATCTATCTTGCTTATGAAAGTTCTCATGCCCTAATACCTGCGCATAATTGATGCCAGGTTTTACTGGCATAATTGATTAGATTTTCATTGTCTTGTGTAATCCCCTGGGGATCCCCAGGAGATCCCCAGGGGATCACCTCTCACTTTCAGTGCCATTTATCTTTCTGAAAACTCAGAAAACCTGTGAAATTATACTGAGGTTGTACTACGGCACCGCTAAGCATGTTTTTGACAGAAGAAATGGAATCTGAAGATTGTGAATTTTTCGATGATCCCAAGCTCGTGAGCTAGGGATTACCGAGAATTTCGATATCCTGAGATTTCACTTATTTCTACTATAAACATCTTTAGCAGTGCCGTCGTATATAGGCAGTACAATTTTACACCGTTTCATTGAGTTTCCAGAAAAATAATTGGCATTGAAATTGAGAGGTGAACCCCTGGAGATCCCCTGGGGATCCCCAGGGATCACACAAAATGATGGAAATCTAAACAGTTATGCCAGTAACCTAGCATCAATTATGTGCATGTATTAGGGTATGAGAGCCTTAATAAGCAAGATAAAGAAGGAAGAAGAAAGATACCTAGGGCCGCATGCACGAACAGGAGAGCTGGGGAGGGGATCGCAGCTTCAGCAGAAAGCTTCATATCCTGAAGCTCCGAATTTCTGGATTTCACGCTGTCTACCTGTCCGTAAGTATTCCTACCACCCTTTACTATGAACATATTGAACAGGAGCAAGAAGCTGTACAAGCCGCTTTTTTCCAGCTTTTTGTACGATTCCCTGGTGATCCCCGGGGGACGACCGGTTCTTCTTTAAAGTCATTTTTCTTTCTGCGAAGTTAACGAAAACCATCCAAAGTTGTACTGAACATCTAATACAACAGTGCTCAGCATGTTGCTGATGAGAACAAATGAGTTTTTGAAAAGTCGAATTTTCCGGTAAACCTCAAATTTCGACCTGTGGATCATCGAAAATTTCATGACTTCAAAACATCGATTGTTCTTACCAGAAATATGATTAGCACTGTTGGGTTAGATAAGCAGTACAACCTTGGAATGTTTTAATTAACTTTGAAGAAAGAAAAACGACTTTAAAGAAGTGGCGGTCGTTCCCCGGGGATCACTAGGGGATCGTACAAAAAGCTCTAAAAATCCGCTTGTTCAGCTTCTCGCTCCTGTTCAGTATGTTCATAGTGAAGGATGGTAGGAATACTTACGGACAGGTAGACAGCGTGAAATTCAGAAGTTCGGAGCTTCAGGATATGAAGCTTTCTTTTAAGCTGCGATCCCCTCCCCAGCTCTCTTGTTCGTGCATGCGGCCCCTAGAGTAGCAGAATATGACGCATCTCCTCTCAGATCCCCTCCCTTCCCCAGCGAGGATATACGTGCATACGGGTCTAAGATAGTATACATTTCATCTGGAAACTCCACTTCGACTGAGTACTTCCCTTGTCAGATCCCCTTCCCTCCCCGCGAGGATTACGTGCAAACGGGCCTTAAAAGAAAGAAAGCTTTCCTAAAGTCCCAAAGCTCTTGGTTTTGCGCTTTGTATTCATCCTCAGACGCTTCCATTATCCTTTAATGTGGACATATTGAACACGAACGTATTGTTGTAAAACCGCATTTTTCAGTTTCTTGTAATCCCCCTCCACAGACCCGGACGCTTTTACCCTTTTTTCTCGGCGTTCTTTCAAAATCATTTTTTTCTTTGCATCGAAAGCATCCAAAAGTACACTGTTTTTTTTGAACCTTAAAGGCACCGTCTATCCTATATGAGAGTCTTGCGCTTTTGGCAGCATGTGATAATAAGGCCCTCTATCAAGCCAATGCCCAAGTCACGGCGCAAAATGTCGCTTCGGGAGCGAGGAAAACGCCCCGGAATAACGAAGATGCACGAGGACCCCCAGACGGCACCGCCCTCTCCATCCATGCCCGCCATCCGTGCGCGCCCATCCAATCACCGTCGCGGAAGATCGACCTGCAGGTTCTTCAGAACGGGGATTGTCGGGGTTTCCGCGGATTCCCGAAATCATATTCGGAATCAGGGACATGAGAAGGTCCTAAATGACAAAAACCTGGAAGTCGAAAATTTGGGTGGACGGTGCCTTGTGTGCTAGTGCTATGCAAATTTCTGTAAGAGACAGTGATGCACCGAAGTGCTGGAAAGTACGGAACTTGGGGTTTAGCGAAAATCTTGATGTCCTAAGAACTTGCTTGTTCTCAACAAAAATATGCATAGCACTGCTGCTTAGCACAGTACAACTATGGGATGTTTTCATAAATTTTAACGAAGGAAAACACTCTAAACCAAATATTGTTAGCAGCTGGGGATTAGCGGAGGGCATAAGCTGCAGCTTCAAGATATGAAGTTTCCTTTTGAGCTGCGCTGCCCTTCCCCGGCTATGTACTTGAAGCTACCCTTAGCTGGAATTTCTGAGTTCCAGCCTCAATATGATTTCCCTCACCTCTAAAGCAGTGACTTTACCGTGTCAAATCCTGAATTCCTTTCCTCGAAAACCTTCGTCTAAGGCCTAAGGCATACCTCTCGCGATTTCGTGAAATCGCTACATCCTCGCCACTTGGCTTTTTGCCAGATGTCTTCAGATCAAGCATGCGCGGCTCTTAGGTGCATGAGCCTGTAGATTCCGTGAGTTGCAACAAACGCAGCAAGTCTGGCCCAAGAAAAATGCGTTCACGATCAGCTACGAAGAGTCGTTGCAGTGCCAGATCGCGTAGCGACTGAAATCGCCTGAGGTATGCCTTAGGCCTAAGCTAGTAATTCTCCTGTTCAGCGAATCTAGGCAAAAGCCCTGAGGTCACTCGAGGAGCCCAATGTCTCTCCCCCTTTGTCAACAAATCAAAGTGTGTACAGCACCCAAATCCCTTAACTTTCCCTCACAAAATCTCAAAACCTCTCCAGTAAATTAATCTGAACAGTGTGTCTACAATTTCATCCGCTAGAACATTCATTACTGAAATGCCGCGAGTCCATAATGTCCATGCTTTTTATTGTGAGTTCCATCTCTTCACCTATCAAAAGTTAACCTCTGGTTTTTGTAAGCTCTCCCTAGGTTTTTTGGTACGGGTGCCAGGGTTTTCTCCTTGAAAAATCTCCCTATGAAAAGGTATTCGTACAATGCGCACTCCTTCTCTCTCTCACGATAACATGCTGAAACGCAAGATTCCCTCTTCAATGTTTTCCAGCCAAGTTCGCGGCTTCCTCTCTCAAAACTGTTGAGTAAAAGCTCATAGTTTGATCTTGAATACTTCTTCTCTCTGCACAAAGCTGATCTAGCCAAAGCGCGCATAGATTCCTGATCCCTCTATTTTGCATTTCATAACAAGTCATTTGATTTGATGTTTCCTGCAGGGTGCTTAGTTTCGGTTGTGGCTCACCCCAACAGCTTCAAAGTCTCTTTTCCAAAACTCTTCGAGGGTGTCCACAACCTCTGCGAATTTACATCGAATATCCTGATATCCCTTTTGATGGTCTCATCATGGTGAAAATCGAAAAAAAAACATCAATAGTATGTAGTAGAAACGCTTGCGGACAGACCACGTACCAGGTGATAAATCCGAAACACTGGAGCTACAGAATAGAAAATTTTATTTCAAAATATGTTCCCCTCTTCAGTGGGGATGTTAAAGGCAGCGGCTCGGCAGAATTTCGGGGCGGGGCCTGAAACGAAAAAGGTGGGGCGCGGCTTTTTCCGACGTATCTTCACTGAATGCGGACCTAAGAAGTTTCGGAAAAAGCGCATTTCTGCCATTTTCATGCCCTGAAAAGCCCAGATATGGGTTCCTCATGGCGAGAAGTCTCCGAAAATTAAAGAATGGAAATCGAAATTCTGCCGAGCCGTTGCCTTCAATGCATGTGGCCCTCAGGGTTGGGCCAGAGTGCGCTGGGAAAGCGGCTATGCAGCGTACGCTGTACGCTCACGTACAGATTTCCAACTGCAATGACAAGCTTGACAATTCTATACTACGAACAAATTATGCGATTTATTTATCATGAAGTGCAACAAAAAGGTTTGTGTTTGAGGTGAGCAAAAGCGAGCTGTAAAATAATGGAAATCTTTCTACCACACAGTTCTTGCTGCTTTTCTTCATATTAGCCTCCGGTATGTCAATCTTAGGGCCGCATGCACTAACCTCCCCAGCGGGGAGGATAGTGCATGCGGCCCTTAGTCATTCACAAAATCCAATCACAGCTCCAATGCATCAGTTTCATCTCATGTCCCCCCATCTTTATTCATATTACCAACTCACAATATAGAGCACGCATGATACTATTCCCCATTCTACTGAAGCTCCACTTTCTGCAAGGAACCTCCATGATTTTTTCATTGCGTCAACGAAATTATCAATCAACCATGACCTAGCTCAAAGGGAACTCTGCGAAGATCAATTTACTCATTCGCTCAAAACCATCACATTGAATCGACACATAATGACAAGCCACAAGCACTCTCCTCGAATCCGACACTCTCACAAAATTCACGACTATGGGGTTTTGCCAAATGATTGACGTCCTCGTCGTGGACACTTTACGCAGCATGCCATTTGGAAACGGGACCATCCAAGCATGTTAAGATATACTGTATTCAGAAAAAAACTTATCGACATACTTGAAGTGATTGGAAGCCAAAATTTGAAGTAGAAATGTGTTTGGTGAGAAGAAAAAAATTGAGAACTTTGTTGGTGTAGCATACAAGCAATATCTTCAGCGTTCTTCATGATTAAAGGCAGTGTCCAAGCAAAAAGCCGATTTTGATATTTTGTGCTTTTCTGGGCCTATTCGCCATGCTGAATCCGATAAACCACATTGGAGAGCGCGAAAACGGCGAAAAATGGCTCTAACACAGGAAGGAAATCGGAGGTGGGCGGGGCCGTTCACACCGTGACGTCACTCTCCCAGGCTTTAGGAGCGATCTTCTCTGTTCCGGTTTTATATATGCGTTTCGCAGTTGGCTGGTGGTGATATTAGGGCGATTAGCGGAAGCGAGAAGATCGTTCCTGAAGCTGGGAGAGTGACGGCACTATGTGAACAGCCCCGCCCACCTGCAATATCCCTCCTCCGTTAGAGCCTTTTTTCGCCGTTTTCGCGTTCTCCAGTGTTGATTTTCGGATTCAGCATGGCGATTAGGCCTAGATAAGCACAAAATTTCAAAATCGGCTTTTTGCTTGGACACTGCCTTTAAAGGCAGTGTCCACGCAGATTTGGAGCTCCTCAGTTCCAACATTCTATTGAAGCGGACTCCTCATACAGACCATAGTCCAGTTTCGAGTGCAAAATTTTGCTTGTGAAGCGAGTAAACCGCTTCAGAAGTCTGAACAGAGACGCCCCCTTGTCCGTACCGAAGCAAGTAATCGTGCCGGACGCGTGGTTGCAGCCAATGACAGCGTCGCAACGGCGGCGTCCCAGTCGGATTCCCTGCTTCGGTACAAATAAAGGGGCGTATCTGTTCAGACTTGTGAAGTGGTTTACTCGCTTCACAAGCAATATTTTGCACTCGAAACCGGGCTATGGTCTGCATGAGGAGCCCGCTTCAGTAAACTGTTGGAACTGAGCAGCTCCAAATCTGCGTGGACACTGCCTTTAAGCAAAGCCCTATACCAATATCGGTTCAAATTCCAGTTTGTGTAACAGTGATAGATTAGATTGTACAAGATTTGAAACGCTTGTTGCTGGCTCAACTAACTTCTGCTTTTGCGAGAAGACTATGTAACGTTAAAGCCAAGCGTGCAAACCTGATAAAGAAGCTAACTTTGGCGCTCAAAGGCAGCGTCTAAAATCTACTCCGGAAGTCTTCCGGACCCGCCCCCTCGTTTCGGATTTCGTCCACTTACACGTACTTTTCGGCGAATGCAACATGTAAAAATTCAAAAAAGCTCATTTTCGCTATTTTTACGCGCTGCAAAGCCCAAATATTGTTAACATGAAAGCTCCGAAAAGTTGAAAAACTGGGAAGCGAAACTTTGAGGGGGCACTGCCTTTGGGCTATACTATACGCGTGCGGGCGTGGTCGATGCTAAGGTGTGGCGAAGAGGATACAATCTGTCTCAATCCCAACCGGGCCAAAATTAGCATGGCGAAAGTCCGCGTCGCTCGGGTTTTGAACGTCTGTGGCCTGCTTGCCTGCTCTCTTTTCGATCATATGCAGCGCAAAGTACGGGCGCCCGTGCGCGCAAATTTACAACGCTTCGGCTAAAACCCGATTGTAGCAGACTTTAGCGATTGTCACAGTATACAGATTGCTACATCTCAGCAACTTTTCCATATCGGGCTCGAGATCCTGTTCTGCGAAATTTTTGTGACCAGGTTACCCAAGATTCCCTTTTCTATAGCTCTCGAACCAAGATGCCCATTCTTTCCCAAACCCAGCCACAACGTACCACGATAACAGCTTCTCCCCAAAAGCATTTATGCCCAAAATTCACTTCTCTGGCCTCTTATGTTAATGCTCTGAATCTATGATACCCACTCTTTCCTTGAGCTGACGTCATGTCGCCTCCTATCCACAAACTCTTAGATGTTTAATCCGAAAGATTTCCGCCAATGTCTAATTGAATCGGTGTACCACCGTTTTTGACCTCTCTTCAAAAACTTTTATAGAAGCCTCTCCAGGGATTTTGAGTTGTTCGCTCCTTCACATTCCTGCTGACCACAGCATTCTGTCCCCTTACTTCAATGCCATGTTCTAAATATTCTAAATTTTTTTCTACGATGTCTATGTGCGGTGCGCACACTTTCTTCCCCAAAACTCTCCTCAGTAAGCTTGAGTCCCACGTTGTCTTTACTTTTCCAAACCCAAGGCTGATATAACTAAAGTGCCACAGCTTCCTATCCACACAACTTGCCAATGCAAAAGCCCTGAAAAAGTGAGGCACAAGGTAATTATGAGTTACAATGGTTACATCCTCCTTAAAACTCTTTTAGGTTGCAATGAATTGCAATTCTCTCGAGGTCGCCACACTTTCTCAATTTCTGCTCACTCTGCGGCAATGCCCACAACTTTCAAATCCCTCAATTTCCCGTGTCAACTCCATTCATCCAGTTGCATGACCAGGATGCCGCAGCATTCTCTAGATTCTCCTACGTATAAATGCCGTGAATTTGCTTACTGACAACTTTTCGTCTTTTCTGATGACTTAAGAAGGATATCCTCGGCTTCCATGCCTCAATTTTCCATATCAAACAAAAAATCTTTCTGCATTTTCTTCCGTCCAAAGTATCATGGCTTCGCCTAGCAGAACCCCTGTAGCTGAGGTGTCTTGAGCTCGCCGAGCCTTTCTTTATCGTTCCGCAGTGCTGACAAGACGAAGCCCGCAGCTTTTTTTCTTCAAGACATAACCCAAAATTCTCTTCGAAAAGTTTTCTGGATCCAAATGCAAGCAGTTTTCCGCCGAAAAATTTGTCTAACTAATATGTGGTGCTATAGGAGCAGCGAAAGTGCCCATAGGTTTGCACTGTGGCGAGCTTTTTCATGTCAAAGCCGCAAAATCTCTTCTCTTCGGGGAAGTACTGTAAATTTTGCACATGTGCTCATCTCTCACCTCCTCAAAGAAAGCTGACCTAGTCAAAACCCTCACAGCTTTCATTCTTGTTCCGCACTGCCTCAACTCTTCCGACTCCTGTCGAGGTACCCACATCTCTCTCCCGAAATACTGCTTTCTTTTTAGTCCCCACTCTGCTCACACTCTTTCCTTCACTGCTAAAGCGAACGCATTCCTTTTTATTCCCTCAACTTTCCATGCCACAACTTAAATAACACTAAAGCCTTCCTGAAGTGCCCACAGTTCCCCTTTCCAGAATTCCGCTCCGGCTATCACAACATCCTTCCTCCCCCCCCCCCTCTTCTGGTGACTCACAAGGGGAGGAAGGTCGGTCGAAGTGGCCTTTCAAGAAGCAATGGATAACGTCTCGTAAGCTTCAAATGCTGACATCAAATCTGCCTTCCTTATCTGCGACGAGTTTTTGGGTGAGGAGTTATGAAAAGTTTTGGGGGGCTGACGTCGACGCAAGTACAATCAGCAACGGAAGGGTGTTATGTGCCGTCTGGTGTAGTGGTTAGTATGATCTTGCAGGCCGAAGCTACCAGGCTCAGTCCCCTGTTCTGGTTTTCGCTTTGCTGACCTACAAAAAACTTGAACGAGCATGGTCATCGTCTATACACCAGTCCTCCTTCTTTCAATTGCAAATTTCTTCAAAAAAAAAGTCGTATTATCGACGTTTTCAAAGGTATATGTGTACTAATGAAAGGAGAGGACAAAATATGCAAAACATAGGCATTTTCACAATGAAAGCAACGAATGGAGGCTACTTCTGAGCAGTCCGAATGATCTCCTATCAAATTGGAAGGGAACCGGCATGTGCGGGCGTTTCAAAAACTCAGGATTTGCATCAAAGTAGCCGCAGCGTACCAAGAATAAGCCAAGGTATTTCCGAAACGCGGTGCAGTGAACTGATAGTAAAATAATGATAGGTACCATATGATGGAATCGCGAGCATAAACAACATAATGCAGACATTTCTACCCCCATTTCACTTGCGGAGACCTTCAAAGAGAGCAGTTACTGCGTCGGAATTCTGATAAAAGAGAGGAGTGGTATATAGACGATGCCCATGCTCATACAAGTTTTTTGTAGACCTGAAAAACGTAAAGCACAACAAGAGAATCGAACCTCGGAGGTCCTGCCTGCAAGACCGACGCGCTAACCACTACATCAACAGCACACAGCTGATGCTTTGTGCATCAGCTGTGTGCCGTCTTGATTGTACTTATGTACTGCATCAGCTGTGTGCCGTCCTGATTGTACTTGTGTCGACTTCCACCCCTAGAAACCTCTTCGCCCAAAAACGCGATAAGTAAGGCAGATTTGAAACCAGCGTTTGAAGCTTTACAAGATGGTGTCCAACGCATCTTAAAAGACCACTTCGACGACCTTATTTCCTTGTCAACCAAAGCGCCCGCATTTTCCATCCTCCTCGAATATTTTCACGCGAAATCCTCAAAACCTCTTTCACAAAGATTTGGGTGCTGCAAGCAAAACATCGTCACCAAAGAGAGGAGCGAAGCTAAGAAGATCTCCATATCCTAAAGCTCCAGAAACTTTGATATGACGCTTGCAACCTCCAATCGTTGTAATTCCCTTTACTATGAACATTTTGAACAGGAGCGAACTGTTGTATAGCTGCAACTTGTGACTTCCTAGGATCTGCCGATAACCGTAAGCGACGAAACGTCAAAACTTCAAAGTCATTTCCGTACTTTGAAAGAAAACGTCCTACAGTTATATCATTACTATTATTTATCTAATTCAATACTGTTTTTGGAGGAACAAATGAATGGAACTCTTATGTCAAAGCGCAATTCCCTCTCGATATCCTTTCTAGGTGCTTTGAGTTCACAGTGTCCCCAATCTTTCCCTCTACTCCCCCCCCCCCCCCAACTTAGGGCGCCGAGAGGATCGCAGCTCAAAATAAAGCTTCATATCCTGAAGCTCCGCTATCTAGATTTCACGCTGTCTACCTATAGTAAGTACTCCCACCATCCTTTACTATGAACATATCGAACAGAAGCGAGAAGCTGTACAAGCCGCATTTTCCAGCTTTTTGTATGATCCCCTGATGATCCCCTGGGGACGACCGTCTATTCTTTGAAGTCATTTTTCTTTCTTCAAAGTTAAGGAAAACATTCCAAAGTTGTACTGATTATCGCACCCAATAGTGCTAAGCATATTGCTGATGAGAACAAATGGGTTTCTGAAATATCGAAATTTTCGATAAACCCCAACTTTCGACCTGTGGTTCGTCGAAAATTTCATGAATCCAAAATATCATTTGTTCTCATCAGCAATATGCTTAGCACTATTGGGTGAGATAATCAGTACAACTCTGGAACAACGTTTTCATCGACCTTGAAGGAAGAAAAATGAATTCAAGGAAAAGATGATCGTCCCCGGGGGATCATAGGGGATCACACAAAAAGCTGGAGAATGCGGTTTGTACGGCTTCTCGCTTCTGTTCAATATGTTCAAAGTGAAAGATGGTGGGAATACTTACTGCTAGGTAGACAACGTGAAATCCAGATATCTGGAGCTTCAGGATAAAAAGCTTCTTTTAAGCGCGATCCCGTCCCCGGCGAGATGTTAGCTCAAGCGGCCTTAGGTCCCCGTCAGAGTGCCGAAGCCACGCCAGCGCCGCCGAGCCAGCGTTCGATCGATACACGTGTATTTCGTTGGGGCGGGGCTAGCTGACCTAGTTCTTAGCCAGGTAGATGCACTGACTATTGATCTCGGCGGGAGCCTTAAAGGCAATGGCTCGGGAAAATTGCGACTGCGGGCTTTCCACGATTACATGGCCTTCTGGACCAGCTGAGTCCGGTACTGCGCTTGAAAAGTCAAAAACCTGCTTTTTTAGCGTTTCTTGGCCTTGGAGATTGCTGGAGGGGCGGAGCGAGGGATTCACCCCAAAAGGAGCAACCGGCTGCACGAGATGTAATGCCACCATTTTTGGCGGCAAACAGTACCACGATGGTTGCCTAGGCTGATCAGCCAATTGCAGCCAAAATAGGTGGAGTTACGGTCTCCTGCGGCCGGCCGCTCCCTTTGAGGTGAATCCCTCGCTCCGCCCCTCCAGCAATCTCCAAGGCCCGGAAACGCCAAAAAAGCAGTTCTTTGACTTTTCAAGCGCAGTACCGGACTCAGCTGATCCAGAAGGCCATGTAATCGTGGAAAGCCCGCAGTCGCAATTTTCCCGAGCCACTGCCTTAATGAGTTCACACCGTTCCCAACCTTCCCCTCCCCCCCCCCCTCCATTTTAACCAACTCAAGTTCCCATGTTGAAGTCCAAACTCCTCCATGGGTTTCGTGGCCCAAGTACCGAAGTTCTCTCCTTCAGAATCTTTTTTTTTTGAGTGGGAGCGCTGAGCTCCACGCTGACCATTCCTTCTCCTAGCACAAAGCTGCTCTAGCCAATGCATACAACGCGTGCAAAAACCCCGACTCTTCGTGGAAGAATCCCCTCTCCCCGCCCCCCCCCCCCTCATTCTTTCTTAGGGCCGCATGCACTAACAAGAGAGCCGGGGAGGGGATCGCAGCTTCAGAAGAAAGCTTCATATCCTGAAGCACCGAACTTCTGGATTTCAGGCTGTCCGCCTGTCCGTAAGCATTTCTACCATCCTTTACTATGAACATATTGAACAGGAGCAAGAAGCTGTACAAGCCGCTTTTTCCAGCTTTTCGTACGATCCCCTGGTGATCCCCGGAGGACGACCGTCTCTTCTTTAAAATCATTTTTCTTCTTTCGAAGTCAGTGAAAAGCCTCCAAAGTTGTGCAGTTCATCTAATAGAACAGTGCTAAGCATGTTGCTGATGAGAACAAACGAGTTTCTGAAAAATCGAATTTTTTGATAAACCCCAAATTTCGACCTGTGGTTCATCGAAAAATTCATGACTTCGAAACATCAATTGTTCTTACCAGAAATATGAATAGCACTGTTGGGTTAGATAAGCAGTACAACCTTGGAATGTTTTAATTAACTTTGAAGAAAGAAAAATGACTTTAAAGAAGAAAGGGTTGTTCCCCGGGGATCACCAGGGGATCGTACAAAAAGCTCTAAAAATCCGCTTGTTCAGCTTCTCGCTCCTGTTCAGTATGTTCACAGTGAAGGATGGTAGGAATACTTACGGACAGGTAGACAGCGTGAAATCCAGAAGTTCGGAGCTTCAGGATATGAAGCTTTCTTTTAAGCTGCGACGCTCCCCAGCTCCCCTGTTAGTGCATGCGGCCCTTAGAAGGTACACTGTCACACGGCCCCCACTCTTTGTCGCTCTCTGTTCCGCTACTCACCTCCATGTTGGAGCTCTTCTCCTTGGGTTTCCTGGCAAAGTGACCGAACTTCCTCCACCACAACATTTTAAGTGAGAGCGCTGAGCTCCACGCTGCCCACTCTTTCTCACTGCCCAAAGCTGCTGTAGCCACTGCATGCGAACGCGCCAAAATCTACTTTTAGATTTTCGTGCCCAGAATTCCATACCATCCTTTCCCCTTTCCTTTATGACCTGAAAGTTTCAGGCTGGATTACTCCTGAGCAGGTCCCCACTCCCCAAATGATTCCTGCTCTTTTCCCTCCTTCTTCACTCCCACCTTTACTACCTCAATGTTCCATGTTGGAGTCCAAATTCCCTTTCATGGGTTCCCTGGCCCGAGTACACAGTGTTCCTTCCTCCAGAAGTTTTTGAAGCGGTAGAGTTGAGCTCCACACTAAATATTTCTTCTCCTTGCCCAGAGCTGCTGTAGTCAATGCATATGAACGCGCCAAGATCCATTCCCCGAATCTTTTCGAAAAAGGATGCTCAAACTCCCCCTCCCCTCCCCCTCCCCTGAATTCCTATAAGTGCTTTGACACACGGCCCCGCCCTTTGTCCCTGTTCTGCTACCTCAGATTTGCCTGCTGGAGCCCAGACTCTTTTTCGTGGGTTTCCTAGCAAAATATTCAAATTCCCTTCACCAGAACTTTTTTGAGTGAGAGGGAGCGCTGAGCTCCACGCTGCCGCTAATTCTCCGGCCCACAAAAATTTGCGGGACGAATAGTGGTGATCCATGCAAAAGAAGAGCAACTTTCGAAAAATGTGATGGTGATGAATAGACGATAACTGAGATTGTCATGATAAACGTAATAATTGAGTTACACATCACACACACGCAGAGGAGTTTCGCACCCCGCCAGAAGCATGTTATGCTACACGTAACAGAAATGGATTGTTTCGATGCAATATGCTCCTATCCTGCAAAAAATGAGAACAATCCCACAAAGTTGTGTTGAGGATTGCTGGTCGCAGAACTGACAAGATTTCAAAACGGAATCTACCATAACAAACAAAAAACATTGCCAGGTGACTCCATGCTTCCTAACCAGTAGGTTCATAACTCACCAATTACATCGCGTCGAACAAACTCACCTCTGAGTTGCTCCACATAGGAGGCCGCTGCAAAAGAAGAGCAACTTTCGAGAAATATCCAAAACAAGAATCCACTGTGTGAAGAATATCCGTAGACGACCGCCCCGTTTCGTGCATTCACATCACCTCGAACGTGCCCTTTTGGAGCCTTGCCAGTTTTAGCCCGCAGTTACATGTCCTTTAACTTCTTTTGGCGCTAATCAAGTCCCAAAATTTCAGTGTCGAGTATCCTGCTAAACTCGGTTTAGAGGGTTAGAACCGCCAAGCCAAGGTCATGTTAGTTTTGTGCGGTAGCGCCATTCTGTCAGATTACGGTGGGTATGCGCTAGGGGTCAAAATCACGAATTTTGCTGAAACTTGGCCTAAGGGTGAGGGTCATTCGGTATGCTGACCACAAAATCATACTCTTTCTGCATGTTAGGGCCTCTTCGTGAGATTACTGTGGGTCCACGCGCTATTCGGCTATCCGGGCCCGAAATTTTTTGTCGTGGATTTGGCTCAAACCTGGTAATATAAAATCACAATCCAGTTTTTCAAATCACAAGATCTCAAAGAACCACTTCGATCAAACATTATCATTCCCTTGTCAATATCAGCGTGTTGTCCTGTAAGATAGTAAGAACCTATACGTTCAAGATTATCGACCGCGCAGCGAAATTATACCGGCGATTCATGTCCAAAGACTGGGCGCCATTGCGTCCGATGAAGATGGGAGACGGTCAAGAGGCGCGATTTCTCTGGCTGTCACCAACTCAAAACTCCAGTTTAGTGCTATGCGATTCTTCAAAAAGTACCGGATAAAATGCATTGGCTTACTATCGGTTTGAGGTTACCGCTTGCTGAGTGTGTCCATCTAGCAATAAGAATCGCGCCTCTTAATATACACCCAACGAAGATAGCTCGTGCATGGAAGAGACGCAGATGGTAAGAGGAACAGAAGAGCCCATGGTCAAAGAAACGCAGATACGTCCATAGTCTTTGCATGCGATGAATCGCCTATATTTTTTGGATAATCCGATTCAGCCGCCCGTCCACATCGTTATTTGCTAATTTGAATCGATGAAAAAAGCGCGGAAGCCAAGAAAGGGTGCTCGCACTACATAAGCATTTTTGCAAGATCACAGCAAAGTCTGTGAGTGTCTGAAGCGAGGGACAGGGAAAAATGGCAACTTCTGTACTGGGGCCCGCACGTCACGTGAGGACGGGCCATCTAAGTATTAGGTTGTAACAGAATAAATGCAGGTTTTCCATACCTCTTTTTCAAAGCGTGGTTCAAAACAAAATTCCATTGTCTTTAGATACTATCTATACCATCTGAAAACGCTCTTCTTCTAGTTTCTTAGTCATGCTTTCGTTTCAGGAGGACTGGGTTTATTTCGAAATTACGTGCTTTTGAAATGAAGAGGGTAAACTTTGAAATTCTTTTATTTTACACTCTTTGCTCTAAATCCACCGCAAAAAATCGGAATTTTTCGCAAATTGGCATACTGTTTGTACGTGATATGTGCTACAAAACTCACATTGAAGCAAATTTCTCAAAAGTTTCCAGACTGAGAAATCTCATTTCAAACCCAAACAACCTCTGCTATCATTCTGCGGCGTATAAAAATCCCAAATGCGAGGCGATTGTGGAACTTTCGCCTTGCGCAGAAAGAACAGACATGGAACACCTAATGGCAAAAAACTGGGAGCCTTTATTCCCTTCGGCGGCGAGAAAATTCAAAAAATAGCAAAAAAAAAAGCACATTTTCGTCTTTTCAGAGCGCTTGTGAAGATTGAGTGATTACAAATTTTTTGCAATATTTTCCAGCAAAATTTTTTTCGTGAAATTCAACTTTAACGCTGCTGCACAACCGACTATTGTCTACACAGTGAGTGAAGTTTGTGCCATTCTACTACATTGTATAGTGAGTTATGATCTCTCGAATTAAAGGTTTTTAAAGAAAAATTTTGGCAGTCTTCGGGCTATAAAATTTTTCTCAATGAAGCTACAAGGATATGGTAGTGCGTACTAAATTGCCAAAAGTTTGCTGATTGCAGCAATTTTTATTGGAAACGGATTGACTATTTCTGTAAAAAGTTATTGTAATCCAAACTCAAAATTTGGAAAACCTGCATTAATTCTGTTACAACCTAATATCTAGGCAAGTAAGTATCACAGCAAAGCTCTCACTAAAAAAGCTCGATATTTTTTAGAACGAAGTTTATATTCATGATATATGGAAAGGGATAGGTTCCAGTCGAGTCACAGTTCAGTATAGCCACTAACATCAACATCACACCTATGCCAATAACTATATATCTTCGCATACGAAAACTAACTCAGATAGTTTCAGCCAGAAGCAACTCCTCAAAAATCCTGTTACTGCTCATGGCACACAAAGATTAGACTGAAACAATTCACATTTGGCATTCTAAGAGAAAAAATAAGCAGCGAGGAGAACGAAAGCGCGTGCCACGGGTTTCCGTTATTCCTAGATCCTCAAATTCGCGTTATCAGTTTAAGTCTTTAAAATTAGATTAATCAGCAGATTAGAATAGATATGAACCTCTTCGACAGCGCTCTGCGCACCAATATACAGCGCAAATCGATAATTACAAAATTCTGCCGCTATCCGAAGCGGGCTGCGAGCGCGCGATTTTACGCAGCGTTTTGGTCTGATCATTGGGACAGTCTCAAACAATACTTACAAATGACAGCACGAAAGTTGGGTCCAAGTCCACCAACGATAATCTGGTTAGGTTGTCACATAGCTAATAATTAAACCAACGTAATTACTGGAACCAGCAACTATCAATAATGGGGCCACTGAACTTACATGAGTTGATCGTTCGCGCAGCCGGCAGAGTAGATCCAGAACCAGCCATACTATTTCTGTGATTCCCGTCATCATAGAGCGCAGCAAAGTCCACTTCAAAAACCATAAGAAAAGACGGGAGTTTTCACACTCCATGGATAACGGAAGTTATAAGAACACTACCTGATCGTAAAGGTTGTGACTATTGCTCACGCAGAATGCCAAAGGCTTCAGACCAGTAAAACAATTTTCGTACTGGGGTAACGAGCGAGAGGAACGATGGTTGGCGATTGTCAATGACCGCGCACATTTTACCACATTTTTGTCCACCCGCAGGCAAATAATCCAAGGCATTTCCTTCTTCTATCTTTTTAGTTAGACATAAAAGTTGTGTAGGTTTTGAATTTTGAAGATGTTAGAAAAACCTAAAAATCTTAGAAAGGGTTCAGAACCCACCAACTAAAAAAGGGTTCAGAAGTTAGAGAATTCCAAGAATTTTTTTTTTGCAATAGAAACACCATGCACTTATCGCCTGGCTTCGGGCAACTTACAGAGTAAAGCGTTCATCCCAACTCTGCCAGTTTTCACTAATTTCAAATCCTGAATCTCAAATCAATTTGTGAGGCAAATAGTGCATTACCATGCGTTGGCAATAGCTGACAATTGCTGTCGTTCCTCTAGCACCATTCTTATGAGAAAGCCCAAGCGCGAGCAATGGCCGCAAGCTCATTATGCGATCAGGCAGAGCCCTATAAGATATCACGGTAATTGCCGCTACCTCTGTCATGCCATCTTTTGAAAAAGTGCACAGGACCTTGAGCGCTGCAAGCTCTCGTATAGGTTGAAAAGTCTAGATCCTGCTCAGTAAAAACATTTGAAGCATGTCAGTTCACTTGCAAGCGCTTTGGCTGCTTCGGGCTCATGTACAGTACATATACCGAAAAAAATGCGACGTTCGCACAGTTGTCTACCATATAGAAACTGAACATTTCACATCCTAACTTGGCGAATCTGAAGTAAACTCATCTACTTGTGATTGATGGCAAAACAGTGGCAAGAGTCTTCATGAGGACCTATCTAAACTGTATCGCAATCGTCGACGTACTGGCCTAAATTGCGGAGCACGAGTGGCGCGGCTGAGATATCAAGATAGCGACTTGTGCTGGTACAAGCGTTTGGTAGGCGCCCACGCGACTGTTTTGTTCGCAACCTAAGGTTTCATGCGACGGTAGTGTGCTAAGCCTCCCTGGACTGTTGAGAGTGAGCCTTGACATACATCGCTCGCCCCCAATCTTCTTTTGAGTCATCTACGGGCGCTGCGAGCAATACAACCTGCGGCGGCTTTTGCCTAAGTAGAGGAAAAGAGATTTGCCGAGTGATGTCTCAACTTTTCAGGTGAGTGCAAGCCCTACACACATTTACACATCTAACATCCTTATGTCAAGAATATTTCAAAGAGGTTCGGGGGCCGGCGCTCACCTGATTAGATTGAGGATTCTAGAAGAACCGAAAACATGACAAAGAAATAAAATCTCACTTTTCGGCAACGTATAGCCCCCTTCTAGAAAAGCGAAATCTACCCAAAAACGAGAAAAATTACAGAGCGAATTTTTGCAATCAAATGGTTTCCTGAGCGCCTCAAAGGCAAAATCGAGCACGCGATGCATGTGCGCAGCAGCGGTGAAAGCTAATTCTCAACAATGGTGGTCGCCCACGTACGCGAGGCGTGTGCGAGCGCACGAGCTGCAACCATGAAAGACGCTAAAACACGCCGTTCGCATCTGCTTCGTACAACAAACCGATCGCGTTCGCCAGAGATCAGCGTATAAATATGCGATGCTGGCAGGGAGACACCTATACCTTGCCACCTACGAAACCATTTTAGTGACAATTTGAGCATCGTTGATTATTGTAGTCTCTTTGAATGATTTTGATGCTCAAAAAAATCAAGAGAATAACGAGATGTAGGAAAAGACAAAAACTCACTTCTCTCAACGCAGACGGTAAAGCAGAGGGTCTGGCTGTCGCAGGTGAGGTCAACGCATGGCGTCCTGTGCGGCAAGCATCGTCTACAGCAGACAAGGGAACGCTGATAGTTGGCAATTCATGGATGATTAAAATTGGTCGTTTTTCACAGCAGAGCGAAGGTTGATTCTCCGTACTCACACCCCTTGACCAGACCCAAAAGAGTTTTGAGGTACCAGTGCAAGACCACGCCTCAAAAGGTACACAGTTGCACGCCGCAACGGCGAATGAACGGGAAGCAAGGGTGACAGCGAAACTATGAGCAGCTCCAACAATGATGCAGTGATTCCAGCTTTCTGGAACATTTTTGTTGTCCTGCAACAAATTACAGCGACAGATTTACCTACCTGGCTCTTCTCCGAAATCGAACTTGAACTCTCCGCACCCATACCAACAAGGAAAGTGGGTTTACTGTCTCCTGCAATGGATACGGTACGAGAGATAGGTAGGACGGTTGAAAAGAAACAAAGAAAAGTCTTGCCCGGTACATGTGCCAGCACAGGAAGTGAAGACTTATGCCTATGGATGGGAGGAGCTGACGGTGGCAGAGCTGGTACTAATCGCTGCAATCTGGTGCTTAGGCCCGGCCAGACTTCGCTCAAAATCGCCCAAAAGCGCCCAAAAGCGCTCAAGAACGCTCAAAAGCGCCCAAAAGCGCTCAAAGCGACCAGATTTCTCCGGCCTATCTTCACTTTCTCGTGTGAGGAGAGATGCGAGAAACTGAAAAAGGCCAGAGAAGTTTGGGCGCTTTTGAGCGCTTTTTAGCGCTTTTGGGCGGAGTCTGGCCAGGGCCTTAGAGTTGCAATATAGGAAGAGCGTAAAATAAAAATTAGAACCAATTCATAAAAATTTGACAATGCTGGGTTTAGCGAGGGTGGAGGAACGGTGTACACAACTCAATTCCCTTCGCTCTAATTTTGCTGATCGCGACAACTCACATATAAGCTAAGCTTAGCCTGCTTCTCGTATTTTCACACATCCATCTTGCCATCTACAAGATCTACAAGAAAGTAGCACAATCTTAAAAATTACGGATGAAAGTTAAGCGCACCTTTTAGAGAAGTCCACTGCCTGGAAATGCGTAGCCGCTCTTCCGTCCAACATGATCAGGTACAATACAGTGCAACGCCGCCAAAACACTCCATTCTAATTGTAAGACCATCACCCATATGACTTACACTCAGCACTTGGCATCAATCCTTGCTCCTTCACTCATGATCCTTTCCCTGGTCCTCTTGCACGGATGGCACTTGCCAAGGAACTACGGCAGGTAATCCCTAAATGGAAATAAAGTCGGCATGAGGGACAATGTGTTAGACAAGAATACCCAAAAGGGAACTTGTGCCATTGAACGCTGGGCGCTATTCGGCTATCCGAGCCCCAAAAATTTTTGGTCATGGATTTCGCTAAAACTTGGCTCAGGGCTCAGGGTTATCTGGCATGCTGATCACGAATATCACGTTTTTTCCGCGCGAAGACGCCTCCCCGTGCGGTTACGGTGGGTATACGGTAGGGGTCCAAAATCACGGATTTCGCTGAAACTTGGCCTAGGGAGGTTATTCGACCTGCTGATGGCGAATACCATATTTATTTCGTACGGTAGCGTCATTTTCTGAGGCTACGGTTGGTATATGATAGGGGGTCAAAATCATGGATTGCACAGAAATTTGGCCTAGGGAGGCTATCGACATGCTAATCACGAAGATCATACTCTTCTCGCATGATAAGTCCTTTTTATGAAGTTACTGTGGGTTTACGGTAGGGGCCAAAAAATGGCAAATTTGCCTGAAACTTTGTGTTTGGTGTTGGGTGTCCGACTTACCCTACCGTCATGCCTTTCATACAGGACCATCGCGGCGCGCGACACACTCTGCAATGGCTTTGCCTAAGCAAACACAGGGGAGGATGATTTACCGCGGGAGACGGTCAAGAGGCGCGATTTCTCTGGCTGTCACCAACTCAAAACTCCAGTTTAGTGCTATGCGATTCTTCAAAAAGTACCGGATAAAGCGCATTGGCTTACTGTCGGTTTGAGGTTACCGCTTGCTGAGTTTCGTGGCTTTTGATGAAAAACGGACCGAAATATTTACAATTTTGTTCCTAACTGCATTTTCATGGGTTTCTGACCTTCATTGCTGTTTCAAATTGGTTTCAAGTTAGCACGATTGAGCTACCCGAGCCATTGTCTAATATATCTCCTTCTAAAATTTAGATACTCTTAGAATGTTATAAAGCACTTATTATGTGCCATTTGGTGTCCATCTGGCAATAAGAATCGCGCCTTGGTATACACCCATTTACCGCGCATCGTACGCCCTACCGTATAGCTACCATATCCATACAGGAAAACGTTTTCGTGAGGTAAAAACAAGATATTGGAGATGAGCATGCAAATTACCCCCCCCCCCGCCAAGTTTCAGGCAAATCCACGACTTTGACCCCCACCGTATACCCACCGTAACCCCAGAAAAGGGCGCTACCGTACAAAACCAGTATGATATTCGGCATCAGCGGGTCGAATAACCCCCCTACACCGATTTTGAGCGAAATCCACGATTTTGGCCTCCTACCGTATACCCACCGTAACCCTGGAAAATGACGCTACCGTGCAAAACCAGTACGATATCTGTGATCAGCGACCTGAATAACTCCCCTGGGCCAAGTATTAGCAAAATCCATGACGACAAATTTTTGGGGCCCGGATAGCCGAATAGCACCGAAAGAATACCTGCCAAAAATCTGTCGAAAATGCATCGAATAATTGTTGCGCGCTGTGACCTACTGACAACTGCCCTGTAAGATGACCTTAAAAATCTTTTGTCTGAGAGAGATCGTAAAACGCTTACCATGTCTTGCACATTTCCAGGATACAGTTACTGTTTTGGTTCATTCAAAGTCAGCTTTCTTATGCAGACGGCACCAAAGCTTCGTCAAAATTCCACACACGCATAAGGCCTCGGGCAGAGTTCATGCGATTTTATTGCCTCGCGATTCTCTAAACTATCACAACCGTGAAGCAAGATGATCTCCAGCAAAACAACAGTTACGAGTCTAATGCATGTAGATCATCTTGCATTTCGGTTGTGATAGTTTTCCGACAAGACTAATAGTGACTAACGATCACAACCGAAATGCAAGATAACCGTCATGCAATGGACTTGTAACTGTTGTCTTGTTTGGAGAAACGCTAGTAATTAGATGAAGTCGCGTGAACGCTGCCCGAGGCCTAAACGACAAGCGCAAACCAGCAATATCGAAGTATAGATTGGACTGATAAATTTGATAGCATTTGCCGCGAATGCTCATCATTTGCCGCCTCTTCAATGCCGTCAGCCTTTGTGACAACCTGTACAGACGGGTAAGAGAGCCTCCTTGGTAGCACCAGATTCAAAATACCACAAATAAGGCTGGCAGCCTAGGAACACAAGTAGTGTTACTCCAAAGGTACAGATGCAGTCAATATAGCATCTAGTGATACCCAAATTTTGATAAGATGGCTCCTTGACTGTATTGGCAAAAATAGATCGACATAGGAGGATCGAGCTGCATGCAGCTAAAAGGAGTGTCATACATTGACGAGACAGCTTTACTGGAATGTAGGGTGTACGCGTGCTCTTCCAGCCCTTCATTTGTAGCGCGCAAAATAGACAGTCTGTTCCCCAGTGATGTGCCCATAGACATTACTGCTCGCATCAACTCGCTGGCTTTCGCTTCTTTCACATTTTAACCTGCAAACCACCTTGACTGCCTGAATTGAACATGTCGAAGGAGCGCAAAGTAGCGAATTGATAGTGGTACGTACCTATAGGCACACCTTCGAGGGGCAAACGATGAGTCTGTATCGCTGAAAAACGCATACACTACCATATAGTACATGCCACGACAACGCAAAGCCCGCATAAGCACAACTGCTTAAGGTGCTGCCATTTCTTCGGAAGAGTACCTCGCATCGAACACTGTTTAGCGCATTTGCCTAACATCAATCTGAACAATGATAGCTCTGGAAAACGGCACGAACTTTCAGACACCTAATACAATTTTAACGCATTTTTGTTTCAGCGTATCAAATCCCACGGGTGGCCCAGAAAATTCGTTGTTTACAGTGACTATCTGGGCCTGAACAAACAAAAAGGTGGAAATGACAGCGCGAATCAAAAAAGTTTCATAGGGGTTTGATTGTAACAGTCTATTCGCGAAAATTGTAATATGTTTCTGCATGTCAAACAACAAAAAAACCATGTTTCTCTAGTGAGGAAGATCTCGAAGGTAATTGTGCATGAGTATAATAATTTTGAGTTACGGGAGAAGAGTATAATAAGTATAGTAAGTTCTATACATAGCGATCTTTTTCAAGACATGACCGTTACTTCCTCAGTTTTGTTTCGATTATGGACAAACTGACATTCTCCAAAACATCTTTGCCAGCCCTACCAGCGCCGTAATCATTAGTCTCAATCATCGGACCCTGTTCTACCTGTGTGAGGGCCCATCGCCCAATGGAGCGGCGTCTATAACGTGAAACACGCTCGGTCAAAAGTCGGAATGATGTGTCCCGCTCCAGGCCGTGCTACATTGTAGAGACGAAAAACGTCGTTATAAGGGTCAGCATGCTCAGCTCTGGATGGAAAGAAAAACAAGACTGAAGGACTAAAAGCATGAAGCGAACTTGTGACTGAGTAACACTAAAAACGAAGATGAATTCTATAATCAACAGTAAAACACCGTTGATCTGCATTTCATACGCTTCCTTCCTCGTGGCAACCGGACTGATCGCTTTCGGAGCGATAAACTTCTGCAATGAAACTTAGGTGAACAGTATACATAACAGATGGGGAGAAAAACCTTTGAGAGAGAGAAAGAGAGAGAGAGAGAGAGAGAGAGAGAGAGGAAGACAAAACAAAGAAAGAATATTAAACAGTTGAGGGAAAGCGAGCGGTGGCAGCCGTGAAAAACAGGGCGCGCGCGCCGGGACCACCGCTCGCTTTCCCGCTCTGTGACGCCTTTTTGAATTTTGCTTGCGATTCTATATATTATGATATCGAAGGGAGGCTATGTCGAACCTCTGAAGCGATTTTCTCGCTCCAGGAGCGGTATCCGTTGAGCTATGGCTTGAACGCAAAGGCCTGCTGCAGTAATTCGTTTGTCATGAGGTGCCTTGAATTCGCCGGGATACTGCCCTTTAGCAGCACTTACTGTCGAGCGTCCTTCCAGAGCATTTTAGAGATATAGGCCGTCCGCGCAGCGCACGGAGAGCAACGCTGTTGCGTACATTGAAGGCAGTTCACGACTGGAAGAAGCGCAGAGAAAAACAGGCGGCGAGAGTGCACGAAGAAAGAGGAGTAACGCACAATACACACCTTGTGCACTCTCCGCGTCCTGCGCGGACGGCCTATACCATTCCAGAGGGAGGAAATGAGAAAAAATATCCAAGAATCAATACAGTTAAGGTATGCATGATATTACTATCACCATCTCCTTTCCACTTACGCTGTTTGAGAATACGATTCAATAGGTGATTCGGGCAAAGTTGAAAACTATGCGAGTATTGCAACATTTTATGGTGAAATTCACAAGTAAGCAAGGAAATTCAAAAGCTGCTTCTGAATCCGTATCTTATTTCCGCACCTGATCCTTGAAAACTATCATAGAGATAAGTTTCGAATCTTTCTCAATCGTTGCTGCATTGCGGAATACATGAAAACTCTTCGAATTGACGAAATTGCTTTGACACCTCGGATAACATTATATGGTTAGCGACCGGTCCAATGATACGAATTGCCGAGTGAGATTTGCGTGTAATGTTGAGCTGACGTATATCCATGTAAATCTATCGCTTCATGTTAGATATTTCTTACCTCAACAAGGTATTCTGAATAAAATAACATGTTATTCTGTGATCCTTTATTTTCAATGATCTCACCAAAACATATGAGTGGTGCTTACTCGTCTTGCTTAGTCTTCCTTCTATGTATACTGATTTTTTTCGATGCACTTATCGTTCCTCTCCCTTGGCTGTAAAAATCTATTGAGAGCCGGTTTAATCCCGTTTAAGCTTATATATCTTTAACTAAAATCAGAAATATGATCTGACGAGTAAGATGTGATAAATACCCATGAGAATTATCTCATTTTGTTTGAAGACGATTGATTGCTGTAAGCCATACATATGTCCATCCGTACTTAATGATCTACTGCATTGAAAAGCTTTATCGAGTGGCTGCAATTTTCAATAAGTTGAATATTTAGACATCTACAGCGATTTATTTCAAGTTTCTTTTGCTTTTTTCATTACCTTGTGATGGATGACATCTTTCTACACTTCAATACTTTGGGAATTTCCCCTAACCTGAGTGGTACATTTTTTTTTGTACCTATTCTCGATCTTCCACAAACGAGTCGGGAGAGTGGCAGTAATAAGCGTTTTTTAAGTCTATCTCTCATAACCTGACAAAGACCTTTCGAAAAAAATAAGCGCTGGCTTTTCTAGAAGTCACCTGTCATTTCGTCCAGCTAACAGCGCAGATTATGTCTTCTTAGGTTTCATCCTGTCACTTCTTATTTGCAAGCTAAGTTTTTCTTCCAATTCTTTCAACTTCTCCCAATTCTTTCTTCTATTGCTTCTTAAAATTTCTGCCAATTCCAATTCTTCTTTCTTCCATTTCTTCGTAACATTTCATTTTTCGTGACTCAAGTGCATCTGCTACTGCAGAAAATCTATTAGTAGTTTTTGCTGCTATAAACACTAGCGTTCCTCTATATTATTGGGATGGTACGTGAGTCTTGCTCTCAAATCTTTTTAAAAAACCATTGATATTTTTTCTCACAAGGGAAGTCACTTAACTTAGGTCGGGCTTTTAAAATGTGACACATATGGTTGGAATCAGCTTGAAAAGCTGATTTCAAATCTGCTTTCCTTAGCTGCGAAGCGTTCCTCTGAAGCGAGTTATGAGCTTTTTCCTGAGCAAATTTTGCGTGTTGGCCGACTTAGGCATGCTACGGTATCGTCATCTAGGTAGTGGTTCAAATGCATATTATACCCTATCAAAGCCAAATGACTCAATTTGATGTTATTTTGATTTTCCACCACTTTTTGGGCAGATTTTCATCTAAAGACCTTCTTTCCATATTCAGTTGTATGTCAGTGACACATACTAAGAAAGCTCATAACTCGCTTCAGAGGAACGCTTCGCAGCTAAGAATAGCATATTTGAAATCAGCGTTCCGAGCTGAATCTAAATATATGTGTCTCATTTCAAAAGCCCGACCTAAGTTAAGTGACTTCCCTTGTCAGTTCTACGCATTTGTTTGATTCTGTAGTAGAAGGTCAGGGTGTGTGTTAACAAGGGAGGTGATTCGGTCGAAGTGGCCTTTTCGAATTGATACGACTATAAAGAGCATCAAACGTTGATTCCAAATCTGTCTTCGTTATCTGCCGAGCGCCTGTAGACATCGAGTTATGCATATTTTCTTGGTGCGAAAAATGAATGCATAATCTAAGTAAAATAAAATTTTACAGTCTTTTCAACGCTCAAATAGAGCAGTGTTAAGTATGAATGCTTTGGATAAAAGATATCGTTTAAATAAAGTGCCTTGATAATCAACATTGGACCATTTGAGCAATTCTGACGAATATTGTCCTAAGTATGCATTTATCTTCTCAACTTAAAAAACGCTCATACTCGACGTTTAGGGGAGCTCGGCAGATAACGAAGACAGGTTTGGAATCAGCGTTTGATGCTCTTTATAGTCGTATCAATTCCATTTGGAAAGGCCACTTCGACCGAAAACACCCCCCTTGTAAGATAAATAATCAGGGCCCGGCACGAGGGTGGCAAATGACAAGCTGGAAATCGTTTTGGGTAAAACAGCAAAAAATCGTTTTCGCGGGGTGTGGGGCGACTTGAAAAAAAATTGGTAGTTCATGCTCTTTACTTATCTTAACATGTCATGTGCCTCAATAGCTTAACACTGGAGTTCGCTCGCCTCAAACCGCGCCATCGCTAATTGGCGCACGCGCGACGTCGCTACCGATACTATTTGCGACAGCATACATGACAGTTCTCAATGTATGCGTAACGGTAACATAACGTAACGGCACCAAATTTCCTAAGCTAATGAAAGAGGCTAATGGAAACAAAGTATGAACAATTATGAAAAACTTATGTGAATGGAGACCGTGCCCAACTTTTTCCAACTGGGTTGTCATTTGACACCTGAGGTTGGAAAACTTCCAATTCACATAATTTTTTCAAAATTTTTACATAGATGCTCTACACCTTAGTATATCTTGACATTGTGGTTTCAAACCTCCTCCTCTCCTCATTGCTAGAGCCAAAAATAGCTTTAGCAGCCCCTTTTCCTGGGGAGGAAAGCGCGCTCCAATCGATAACGGCGTATTCTTGTCATGAATGAATTGTTTTTTTTTCTTTGATAAAACTTGTTCTCTGGGTAAAGTGTTTACTGCGCAATCACTGAGATCACTTTTTGGGTCAAAGGGAAATTCGTTTCTAGAAACCCTTTTGACAACCTCGTGCCAGGCCCTGTAAACGATATTGCAAACTGCAAATAAGCATACTTACTCTCGCAGTGGTCGATATGCCGCGCACATAGTCGTCTTTTCTGAAGCAATAAGTTTGTCGCAAGACTGAGAAGGGGTAGAAAGGCAAAGATTGGAAACAAATGAGCTCCCAGCTTTTTTTCCAAATTCCTAGGAATCGTTATGACATGAATATAGAGTTTGAAAAAGATTTTGACCTGCGCAACGCATCACTGTTACAAGGTGTCGTTGATGTTGGCTGCCTCCAAATAATCATGCGCTCCCTAACTGTTAATTTAAAGTGATTGAAGTTTTGGTTGCTAAAATGTTACAAGGCTGAACAAAATTTGCTTTCACTTTTAGTTGTGGTTTTACGACTTAGCCTAACCCGATTGATTCAGTAGAATTTCGTGCTGTTGTATGTATGAATAGTTGTGATATTTAAGACTTTTTGAGGCTTTTTTGCTCTATATATTTGGTTGAGTCGAAAGTTTGTTCGCACCATTTTCAAGAAGTCTTGGCTTCCTTCTTACGTAGTTGCCCAGCACAAATAAATTCAGAAAGAGTAGAGCATATATTGGCAATGACACCTTGCTTGCTCTTTAATACGCTTTGTTTGCTGAGGTGGAGAGAGAAATTCGTTTGAAATTCCGCAATTTGAAGCAAGCCCGTTAAATATCCAAAAAGTTCGCAAAAAAATTCAAAACACTCAGAGTCATAGGTTTAACCTCATTTTTCTGGCCGAACAAAGTCTGCATCGATCTTCTTTTTGAACAGCTATGAATTTCGAGGGAATATGCCAAACAATCGAATCTCTTATTTTCTTCTTAGCATTTTTCCTAGAAAAGCATAACGTTTCAAAAAAGAGGCCGATCGGTGCAAACTTTGCTTAATAAGGGGGGTAAGAAAACTTATAAGGTTGTGTTTTGGATTTTTTTGCAAAGTTTTAGATGTTTAAGGGGCTTGCCTCAAACTGCCAAATCTCGAGTGATCTTTTTCTCCATTTTTATCTCTACAAACAAAGTTTAGCTAAGAGCAAGCAAAATGTTATTGAGTATATTACTCATTATAAAAGAATCTTACCGGGCAAGTATACATGAGAAAAGAAAGCTACGATTTTTTAAAAATGAACTGAGCGAACTTTGGTGTGAGCGAACTTTCAGTTTAACCTAAAAGTATGCATGGCAAAATCAAAAAATGCAAAAAAGAAACCCCATCGTTTAAGGTAAATCATACAGCAGTAAAAAAACTTCATGATTTTATTGCGATTACGTGAAAACAGAAAGGAAGCGACAGGTTTACACTAAAAAAAAAACAGCAAATTAGCACATATTCATAAATGACGAAAATTGCTAATAACAAAATGGAAGATTCGAGAAATTTCAGCACACAGTTTAGCTTTGGAGCGTAAATGGGACGCAGTGTAATGGAAAGAAAAAATGACATAAGCACAAAAAAAGTTCGACGAAGGAAGTATAATATGTTGTGTAATTGTAATAAACTCAAATTCCAAAATAACAAGTATACTGCAGCAGGACTATCTAGAAAATGGAAAATCGCTTGTTACTGCGACATTCTGGCGCTTACCAGCTGTTTACAATGATTGCATGACGTGGGTTACAGAGAACTGTGTGCATGTGCGACCCCTTGTAGTTGGCATGATCGAGCTCTAGTTTCGTGCCGTATCTCTGCGTGTTTACGTCAGAGATAGTAAATCCTTTGCTTTCTGTCGTAAAGATGAATTAGTCGTGGCAACTTGTCGTATCCTGTTGGACAGAAGACGACTACTATGACTATCCTGAAATCAGGCAGTAATGATAGAAGATACCCAATGTAAAAGTTGGACGTGGCTCAGCCAGGCTCCACACCTCTCACGACATGAGGGGTTTTACTGCAGGCCTTGACAAAAGTTTGTCTTAGACTTTTTAAAAATTGTAACTTGAAGAATCTCATTAACCAATCTGGATTTCTGTGAAGAAATAAACATCGTTATGATCGGTTCCGACCAGGGCTAGGCACAGCTGGCACCGTATCAAGCTGGATATCGTTTTCAAGGCGGAAAGCAAAGGGGATATCGTTTTCCGTGGGCCGAGGCGGAGAAGAGCCGCAAGAATGCCGCCGGCATGCCACCGGCATGCCTTCCATCAAACAGACAAAGGCGTTGTTTTCAGCCAAAACGCAACAGTATGACACCAAATTTGGTGCGTGCATGCGCGTTGGGAGATCCGAAATATGGCCCAAAAATTCATAAAAACTCACGTAAATGAAAGCTGTGCTGAACTTTTTTTCTGAATTAGCTGGCACCACTTTGGTTACATAAGTTTTCACACTTTTTTTACACATAATGTATCTACACTGCAAAAGTTTATATACAGAGAAGGAACAATTTTATGATGTTTTCTTTTCAGCGTTTTATAGCCATTTAAAAATTCTGGTCTGCTCCGCAGTCAAAAATCGGCTTTTTCTGGTTCTCAAGATGTGATTCAGCCACTCAGAAAGCTCAGAAAGCTGTAGAAAGTTGTTCCATGAAATCAGCATGCATGAAAACCCTGTTACATACTCTTACATAATCTAAAAATAATGACGGGTCTTCACAACAGGTCAAAGGGGACTTCGTACAAAATTTTCACGATCAAATGGGATTTCGTTTTGAAATTTACCTGGTGCCAGCTCGTGCCGAGCCCTCCTTCCGAGTATTGATTGTCACGCCATTCAAACATGGTATGGGTTTTTCCTTAATAATTTGGTCGCTATAACACATTGACGACTAAGGTCATTCACAGGCCAATCAACATTTTTGAGAAAAAATTACGACGTTCCCATGTACAATATACCCACAGTAGAGCCGAGACGTCGATAAAAACAATCGAGGTTATATCTAGGTGGCACAAAAATAAACTTCCGAAGCGGCTTCGATTCAAGATAGTAGCCGTTTAGACGAAATTTGAGCTTTGACAAACTATGCGTGTCGAGCTGTCGTCAAAGTTTTAGATAGACTGGTGTACATTCATCAACCACTTAGTCAAATCATGCAGACGTATGCCAAGAAAAGAAGGCGCAGTTGTTTTTTGTGCCGATGCAGATGTCTGCTGCGATTTCGATGAATTATCTTCTAGAAGGGCATCAAGGCAGCGAATTCTTGAAGCGTGGCTTTCCACTAATGCTGTCGTAGCGCAGATAACTGGAGTATTACCATCTCTTCCCTTCTACCTACATTGCAAAGCAAGAATAGTGCAAAGCAACGATTACGCACATCAGAGTAATGAAGGTGACTAATGCGAATTTTGTTACATACGGCTTATAGGCTTAGACGAGATAACACGTCATCAACACTCATGCAAACGGCGCTTTGCCTCACCGGGTAACCCAAAATATCCAGCCCAACCATATTCTTTTTGTTCATCTTCCACCACGTCTACTATTGTAAAAAGTTCCCCTAGTAAATTACATCAGCAAAAGAAATGTCTCCAAACCAGGTAGACCATCAAATATTTACACTGTGTCGTATTGTGAAGATATGTTCACAGCTCATCCATTATCAAACAAAAAATGGGCAAGTGACCTGTTAATTCTTGTAAGTGATTGAAATAAGTTTTAAAACTTTTTGAAAATTCAAATTAGTCTTAAAACATTTTTTTCGGTGGCGTGGAGCTATGGGCCCGCAAAATTTTTGAGGAGCATTCCAAATAGTTTTTCGGAGTGCAACTAACGTTATGTACCTAATTCGAAAAAATTTTTGTCCCGCCCCCTTCCGGACGGAAGTCCCGGTACTGCCACTGCAACCGTATTCATTTATCTTAATCCCAGAATTCATAATCACAAGATGCTGCTAGATAGCTCGAATCAAGAATCAACGAATAAGGGTCTCATGTTTTCATTAAGAATGATGAAACAGTTTTTAATTCCGCAGAACTCATCAATCTTTTCTCTTTCATTTGCACGTAGTAGCTCTATCTTACTCTCTTTCTTGCCACATTGCATAACTTTTTTGGTTCTTTCTTGAGACAGATGCGGTTTGCAAAGCACTTATGCTTATTTGAGTGCTTATTTTACACTTGAGAAAAATCAGTTTTGTTCACTGAACCTCATAAAAACTTGAAAGTCAAGTTTGTTTTCGAGTAAAAGCTTTTAAACTGATTATTACCTTACAATTGCCTAGTTGTTGCAATAGGACATCAAACAAGGTTTTTCGCCGTCATTGAATATCGGACTCGATTCTTTATGGAAGCGCAGGAATGCATTAACTTTTACAGCTCTCCATTCAATTTGAAGTTAATTGCGTTAAAATTCCTCTTACAAGAGAAGGATACTTGGTCGAAGTGGTACACAGTCTCATAGAGCATGGAACGCTCAAGTCTGCTTTTGCTATCTGCAAAGCGCTTTTAAGAGGGAAGTTATGGGAGTTTTTTTTGGGACAAAAATGCAAAAGCACGGCCACTATGAAATCATTTATTGCTGTAGTCTGTAAGCTCAAATGGGGCCAAGATTACTGCCTGATCGTTTTATGTAATTAACATTCTTAGTATAATAAACTTATGCCAGTCATTACTTCTTTCAAGCGCCGGAAAGACCTCAACGCCTGTAATTACTTTAATGAAACTCTTGAGTTTTAACTCAAAAATTCCCATAACTCCCTTTCCAGGAATGTTCTGCAGATAACAAAGACAGGTTTGGAATCAGCGCTCCATGCTCTATAAGACAGTTTACTTTTCATATAGAAACCCCACTTTGACCAAGTATCCTTCCCTTGCTTTTGGTTACTATCAGTCCTCCTCGTTCTTCCCAGTTTCCCAACTTGCCAAGTTTTGGCTTCCTCTGATGTTCATTGAAGCAGCGTTTCTTGAAAGTAATATTTTCTTACAACATGTCGAAACTTTGATTTTTTGCATTTTCTGTAAACTTCTTGAAAATAGCCAAAATTGAGCCAAACGGCCAAAATTATACCGCAATCAAGCGTCGGTTGAGCGCTGTGACAGTAAAGCAGTTTTCCTTAATTATCTAGTGGAATGTTATCACACAGTTTCGTCCAGATTCACATATGCAATGCCTTGCCACGTTTCTGTGCACATGAGCCCAATTCTCAGAAAAAAAGGCTCATGACTCCTACCAGGAATGCATTGTAGACAGTGAAGATAGATTTGAAATCAGCGCCTCTACATCTATGCACACAAATGCATGGTTCTCATATGACCACTCAACCAAGTATCCTTCCCTTGTAGAATGTGATTTTTTTTCTGTCTCATCATACATATTTACTATACATTTGTACCCAAAGATAACATATTCCACGTGAATACTATGTATCGCTGGCTACCGCATTCAGCTCCAGAAATAAAGCTTTTTCGGAAAAAAATTTTTACAGTATGAAGCTTTGCACCCTTTCTATAGTCTTCAACCAATATTGCCTAGATTTAGGCTTGGTTTTTGAAAATTTTAGGTTCAATAGAAACAATGCAATGAAACGTTTCCAAAGAGAAAAGTAAAGCGGAAACATTTTGAGCTATAGCTTCTTTGCTAGATTTTTATTTAACATATTATGGTTACAAGTTAAGCTAATCAGTCAAAAACTTAATCCTATGTGTTCACGCTACCAACTTTTTTTTTCTAAAGATGCAAATATTCTATCAACTTACTCAAGCTATCTTCTCACATGGGGCAAGCATTTGTAGTATCTATTTCTTCTCAACACAACAGATTTTTTGGACAAGTTTTCTTGCATTATTCTTCCTTTTTCAAACCTCTCTCTCATATGCCACTGTTTCGTTGCTGAACATTTTGCATACGACTCATATGTCGTACGTTCCTGCTACATATTCCCCTATCTTGATCCATTCCTCATCGCTGTGTAGAGGCACACTGAGAATTTACACAAAAGATGTCTTCATTTTGTTCTTTTTTTTCGGCGCCTTTCAAATCACATTGCCGATGGAATGTTCGCATCATAATGCGGATGGATGTCACTTGTATTCTCTATCAACTCTTTCTTCAAGTGTCATTTGCGATATAATCCGGTCCCTCTGTTCGATACGGTCACACTGATTGAGTGTTTTCATTGCACTTTGCTTTACTTTCACTTTGATGCTTCTGTGGGAAATTTTTCGATATTGGGCGATTTTTGTTATTCAATTTCTGCTAATTGAAACAGTTCTACTTAAAAAACGACTTTCTTTAAACAACACAGTTGTAGTTTACGCTCTAACATACAATCTTTATCTGCCTCTCAATACGTTTTCGAAAACCTTTCTGAATTAGTTGAATGGCTGAAGTAATCTACCAACGAATTAACACCGTGTCAGTTTTTTTGTCTTTCAAGTGGGCAACATGTAGCCGCTGCTGTAAAAGCGATTCAGGAGAGAAAACCCTTAGGAAAGCCCATTTTATGTTACTTTCCATATAATTTCCTAATCACAAAAGAAAGGAAACCGTAGAATAGGAAAACAACAGTCAGTCGTAGCAGTGCTATAATAATTTTTACTTTTCATTCGATTTTGCTTACATAAGAGATGTAGTTCGAAAAAAGCAAAGAAGAAAGTATCAAATAATATAAAAGAGATTCAAAAAAATATTCATGAGTATTAGCCTTATCAAAAATTGCTTAGTTGTGCTTAGGATATGAGGAGAGAAAATCAAGGTGCCCTAAATAGGCAACACTTTCGACCGCAATAAATAGTTTCTGCTAAGACCGCTTATCTACTCCTAATGCATTACTGCTAGAAACTTCTCGAACGTCTTCAACCGCAGGAGAGGTTATTTTTGGGCCATACTTGTACCATTTCATACGCGAGGAAGAAAGGATAATGGGTAAGTTTACCCGGAAAGAAGGTTGGGCACTTAACAGCTTCTCATTTCTTGCGCTAAAGGCTTAAGTGAGAATTTGATGGAGACGCATGTAAGGTCTCAAATTACTGATCAAATAAATTTCATGGTTCTGCTCACAAAACAATGAAGTAACAGAGTATTTTGAACGCTATATTGACATTAGTTTCTTCAAGTGTCGTCTCGCCCACTCTAACAGACCTGTCAAACTGCGTATCTTCATTTAAACGTTCTTTGTTCGTTCCATAACATCCTTTGACTTGTTTCGGAACCCGGGGCTTCCAAGCTTCCAGCAACCGGATGCCATTGTCGGTGATAAATTCCCCCACCTCTAGCCCTCAGCTCTCCTCGTATCGACATGAGGTCAACAAAATTTTCGACTTTACGTTCAGGCCCTCAATGCCCATTTCACAAAAAAAAAGCTGAAAAATTGAAGAATTTGTTGTATGCGCTAAATTTATTTGTATGAGTGCGAGTTCTGCCAAAGTCTCTGCTACCTACTTTTGCACACCTGCACACCGTGTCTTCCCCTCCCTCCTCCGTCCCCCCTCCCTTCTTCCCCTCCCTCCCACTTACTGCAATTCACCTCTTCATCAGTCAATGTACCGTGGAAATATGCAAATTGACGAATTTACTGTGACTCATCACATGATGTGAGCTGACATATGCAACCGGTCCGTCCAGACATCTCGCCGCTTGAGATGGTTGTGTGATAATTTAGCGTAAATTTCTTTATGTACGCTTATCCCTTATCTTTCTTGCTGGCAGACTGTCTATGGTTACAAACCCCTTTTTATTAGGTAGGGCTATTTTTGATCTGTGGGAGTGGGTTCTTTTCTAATACACCCTTCCCGAGAATAGCATTTCCATCATGTCAGAGAAAAATTTTTGCTTTCCCCCCCCCCCCGGAAAAGCTGAAAAACGGAAAAAGCGGAAATGCTCGTTACGCCACTGTTATCTACCTGTGTCAAGTCCTTTACCATATTTATTTTCTTGTTCAGCTTTTTCATTTTGACATTTTGGATCCCACGTCAGTTCTTTGTAATCTTGCTTTATTCATCAAAAGTTTTTGTCTTGATATTGGCTTTTTTTCAAGGAAAGTCCTCTTTCCTCAGCGTATAATGAACGAATGCTTGCTTTCTTCTCTCACCACATCGTGATTGATGAGCTATTCTCTAGCCGGCTTTCCTTCTCGATTGAGAAATCGTTAATTTTCACGTGTGCCAGTTATTTTCATGCATTTCTTTGAATAACAACGTGCAAAAATATGCTCATATGAACAACCTCCTGTAAAACCGAGCTATTACCTAGATTTTTTTTGCAGAGTCATCTCTCATCTGATATTTGTCATCTGTCTCCACATCAATTAGTTTTGTGCGGATGTTACCTACCGGGGCCCGAAAGAAAGGGGACATTGTTTTCGTTTCCGAAATATTACAAATTAGGTTTTTTAGGTAAAGTTTCCAAAAAGTGTCAAAGGGTAATTTTGCGAAAGTTAGGAAAACATTGTTTTCAAAAAGCTTAAAAACGAACTCATGCTGGGCTTTGTCACCTATAGATTTCGTGCATTACAATTCAGCCAATCAGCATTTAATTGAGAATTTTTTGAGTGTGGCTTCCAGAGTGTCAGTCTCGTATTAAATAATCACTTTGCATTTCCTTATCCTTTTTCTTGCAGTCAGAGCGAGACTGCATAGTTATAATCATGACCAATCCGCAATGACAAATGCATATTTCGTCGCACGCGTGCTCACTCATAGTTTAGTTATGAAAATTCATTGGTCGGCATCGTTGAACGAAGGGCGTTCTGTACTTACTAATCAAAAAAGTGTAACTTACTCATTTCTTATTTCCTAAGTCATCCGTAGAAGGCTCAACTTTCGATCTAAGTGAAATGTGAGATTTATAGCTAGACTCAGCAACTCAGTCAAATTAGTATTAAAGCTCTCAGTTTTCTCAGTTTTTTTTTGGAATTCTTTTTTTCTCACTGGAAAAGGACACTATTTGAAGAGCTTGTATTTCAATATGTAATGAACAGAAATCATTTGCTTTGCACTGTAAGTGGTAACACTAGCTCTAATACATGAATAGCCAGTGTTTTCAAAATATTAAAGTTATTTACGTCTATCCAATAAGTACACAACTAATTTAACCTCAAAAGTATATCAATATTTTTCACGTCGTACATTGCTTAAAAAACATCATCTGACAACAAACTAGGCAGACGGAATAGTTATTCGAAAAGGAATATACAAGTTTACAACTAACTATTATACGAGACGTAACTAGGAAGGGAGGTACAAAGTTACCGTTTTTCAAGACTGAATTCAAAACTTTATAAGACTTCTCTTGTTATACTGCAGCATTTTATGGATTAACTTCCAGCCTGCATTATCTGACGTGAACCTTGACGCATCCGATCTTTCTTAGCCTTTTCAAAAAAAAAATCGCAATTTTGCTTTTATCAGGTGATCTAGAAGAAAGTAAAACGAGGAAGTGGACTTCCTCGTTCCACTTTTTCACTCGTTGGTGTCATTGAATCTTTGTGCACTTCATGCTCGATAAAAACTATGCTCTTGAACACTTCCGTCCAGATTGAGGTTGTCAAAAGCTTTTCATTACTCGCAACCCCTCCTCGGTGTTTTACGCAAGTCAGCTATCGTGCTTAATGAGCTTTCTTCAATTAAGTTCATCACACAGTGCTCAATATCGCATTTTCCGCACCTATTCACTAGTAAAACTAACTTTTGATTTGAATTGTTTTGCGGTGACCTAGAATGAGATGTAGCTATATGTCTCACTACAACTGAGGACTGTTTTTGTAACAATCTCGTAAATCTTCTGCGCATTTTGCATGTAATTTGTAGCGTTTATAAAGTTTCAAAAGTAACCTCCACTTAATAATGATTGTTAGTAGAGTATTCGACCCCTTGCGTCTCTTCGAGATTTGGCAGGTTTGGTTTCGAGAAGGCTTTTCGTTGCAATCGAAAACGCTGAGTAAGAGTATTCACTTTTATGGTTTTTTAGTGCAAGAGAGTGCACAAGCTAGACGAATGAAATCTGTTTTAAATAAACGCTTAACCCCACAAGATTGCGTTCGGCCATTTATTTTTGCGTTTTTGAAATCATTTATGCAAGTTTCCTTCTTTCTTTTCGACGTTAAAAGATCTGCGATCATGAACACATTGCTTTGTAGAACAACTTACTTTCAACACGGTATTTTCGCGTGTTATGCAGAGAGAACATAAGATAAGTCGCCGAGATAGAAAAACCAACCGTGCATTGGGTAGTCGTTGCCACGAATCCCACGCCTTCCGTTTTCTTTTTCAACCATTTCCGCACATCGATTGTTGCTGAGTCTGTACGCATTTGCTCTGAGGGTATTTGCTAGAATTTATGAAGCGCAGCAACCGTGCCCTGCAGATATTTTTTCTAGATTGGGCATTGCCGTGTGCTTCCCTATGTAAACCAAAAAGTGGCGAAAGTATAAGTTTAGCTTCAAAGGGACAATAGATAATGAGGTTGAAAATACTTTCTTGCCATCCCATTTCTTAAACTTTTGAAGACTTTTTGCGTCCATATTCTACGTATTGCTTCTACCTAAGTCTTATTTCATTGATTCTTGTATATTAGGTTGTCCCAAAAGTTTTGTGAATTTCTTTCATCGCTCACTAAAACTTACAGAACACCAATCCATGGACGGTTTAGGTGCCGTTTCAAACAGATTTTTATTCTCTCCCTTACAACTATACTTGCTTTCTGATCTACTCTGTCTTTGCAATGTTATCGCCATGGTTTTGAGCATCTCAGCAGTAACGCCAAATATTTCCTGAATTTTAAAATTCTTTATTCTGATGTTTTTAAAGAGCCATGGTAACTGTTACGTAAAGCAGACCTTTGGCTACACTGTACCCATTTTAGATTACGTAAGCTGCGTTTACCAAGTCCGTTATAATTATTTATTCAATAGAAACCGCAGCTTTTTGATTCAGTTCAACATGTAAAAGTACCAAAAATTTGAAAAACCTGCTTTTCAAAGCGAATTAAAGTTGGTTATGTTGCATAAATAATGTTTAGTAAGAATCTTGCTCCAATACGCAAAAATTTAAAAGCTTTCGTGTATTTGATGCAGTTGCATGTTTCATGACTTTGCCAAAAATCGAGTCCTCCAGAGAAATAAATTTTTGAAGCTAAAAACAGCAGATTGGGAGAATCTAAAATTACTACCTTTTAGTCCGAGAAGTGCCCTATTTGATCCATTCCTATCTTTTTCTAAACTTCGGAATGAAATTAATAAAAATTAGCCTAACTTTGAGGGTGAAATTGACGGGCGGAGAATTCTGACAATTATCAAAAAAGCATGCAAGATTACGGCTCGAAAATACATCCATAAGGAAGAGAAGGAAATGCTGCATCGAATGCATTTCGAAACACACTCAGGTCTTCAATGTGCGTGGTTTTAGAGTGGTTTGAAAAAACCGACAAAACTTTCGGGACAACCTAAAATTTACCCGTCGATCACGAGATTTTTGACTTCGCCCGTTTCCGTCATTAAAAATTTTCTGATGTCACTTTTCATAACTGGGCAAGTTGCGAAGGATTTTATAAATAGAATGCAATGCGGGTCACTGTAATTAACAATGAACTACTTTTGGCTTCTGCACTTGCAAGTAGGGAAAATTCAATTGAGTTTTCTCGTTCACTCTTTTCATGAAGTTGGATGTGTATAGCTAACTCTAGAACAAAAAGCAAAGCACTGAAATCAACTGTTGTGCTGTGTTAAGCAATTCGTAAAAGAACATCGCAAAGACATCTACATTTTGAAACGAAAAATTTCTTGAAAAATAATCGGTGCTCTAATTTTTAACTATACAAGATCATTCACATGTATGGGTTTTTGTAATTGCTTCATTTGCCGAGGCAGTCAGTTTAAGCAATTATAAACTCTTTATAAACTATATAACTATTTATAAACACTTTGTGCACAGCAAGATATTTGAAGTCGACCAAAATGTCAATGCTGCAGCGGGTGAGAAGATTGTTTCAAACCCATGATTTCCAAAAGTTTCGAGTTTGGTGATACAGCTCTTAGCTGTTTCAATTGTATGTCAACTCGATTTTGCTCACCATCTGATTTAGCATTTTCCGACTATCCACTAGTGTGCAACCAGTTTTCCTCCGTCTTCATTATTATACTTAATGACATAAGTTTGAGCTTTTATTGCATCAAAACGATCATTTCGCATTGTCCAAGATAAGATGAGTCTGTAGAAATCACTAATAAGTTGAAGCCTTATCACATTTTTTTGCAACTTCCGAGGTCAATTTGATTCCAGGCCACTAGGTATACAAGATAGCTAGAACTCGGTTACTGTATAGTGGTTCAACACCACTTTGTCGGCTCTGTTCAGGTAAACATTACTTTAAATCTGCATCTTTCAAGTTCTTGCCTTGCTGACGGATTGGGAGTCATCTTAAGTCTTGAGGCGGGTTTTGATAGGGTGGCTCATTCATGCACTCGACAATTTCAAACTTTGAAGAAGGCGATATCGCTCAAACGTCAGTCAAATAAAGGATATACTAGTTTCGATTTGCAGCTAAACAAGCCAAAAGGTTCGTACTTTTTATAGATTGTCTTTTTTGCTTGAAAAAATCAAAACTAACTATAACTACATGTTGTACATTAGCTCGAAAAGCTTTCTGCATGATATGTCATTTGTCTAATGAGTTTGCGATATGTAGCGCGACTTTGAGAGATGTGCAAAAACTGTCGACTTATTCTGAAACACCACTACAATGACTGTGATGAGGAACGAGTTGCCAGACCGCGAACTTCCCGCGATTATCCTAAAAGTTTTTTTATCACTCTTTTCATAACTCGCATGGAAATAGTCACTAGGCTCAATTCACACTACTAATGACCTTCCTGTGATTGATTGCAACTGTTTGCAGTAATCCATTCCTTCAGTTCTATCAGGATTGGATTTTTAATAGTCTATGGCTTTGGATACTTTCTAAATACTATACCGAGGCCTCGTAGGTTTTCATGCATGTGCTGATAATTCGATTGTTGAGAACTTTTGCGAGATGGGAACGACTACTTTGTCGATCAATACCACAAAGCAAAAGATGGGGCCGTCATTGAAACAATACAAGATCAAGATTGAAGCAATATCATATTAGAATGGACGAATGTCTACCAACGAAACGAATGGTTTATCTGATTGAAATGAGTAACTGTCCTTCGACTGAGTGATGAATATATTGCAATAAATAAAGCCAATTAAGAAGATGGTCTTTTCGCACAAGGGTCCTTAGCGCCACCCTGCCGTGCTTAAGCAAAGGCACCGCAGGTTGGCCGCTCGGCAGTTGTTTTGTATAGGAAGCATACGGTCATGCGAATCGCCTTGCACCCAACGTACGACCAAAAATGTGTTTTGCTCATCGTTATCAGCGAGTTGCAAACGTTGCATCACATACGTTTGACGAACAAAGAAGACACTGCGTTTTTTTGTCAGGTTTGCCCACTAGGGCAAACAAGGCCTAATTATCTTACTCTGATCAAGCACCAGGCGTCATGGTGCTCATGGTGTGCTTGAAATTCTAATCAAACGTCTTTTATATGTTGATAAACTTTTCTAAGTGTGAGTTTTCGTGCTTTCCAATATCTTGTATCAGCTTGTTATATCTTCTGCTGCACTAGGAGAAGACTGGAAAATAATGGCAAAGAAGCAATCCAAACATCCTATGCAGCTTTTTCTACTCTTTCATTGTTACGCGCTACATGCAATCAAGACAGGAATTTTGATGACGTTTTTGTGTTGAAATTAAAATGAGGGAATTGTAATAAATGATTTGCAAGTAAATGTCGTTTGTGGTTCACCAAATCAAAATAACAAATTGGCTCTTCGAACCAGAATAACAAAAAACATACAAATTCTCGAGACTTCTACGAATTCTACTGTGGCGCCTAAGAAACTATAGCGGGTAACGTGGTCAAGATGCGCTTTACAATCACAAAAAAGCTATTTTTTGATGATAGCTGAAATCATTTTTCGTTTGAAATTGCTGATAAAAGAACGGAAATGATTGGGAACGACGCACCACATGAATGTGCATTTGCCTATGTGCGCAGTTCAGAGCTTGTAATGTAGTAAACTGAATGGCCAAATATCTGAGAACTATTGCTGTTTTTTTTTGAACGAGTGTTTTCGTCCGTTGGAGCAAAGCTCTGCACGTATAGAGTTGGCTACATTAGTGACAGCTGTTCAGAAGTTGTCGTTCTAGTCTTATTTTGATTTTCTTATTTTTGAGCTTATTCATGCCCACGGAATATATTGAGAAAGAGCTGCTATAAGCAATGGTTTTTTGGTTATGGCGCGGTCATAGCCGTTCATCAATACACTTTAGCGACATTTTTTTTATTATTTGCGTACGGAGCGGAAGTAAGAAGACCGAGTAAAAAAGAGCTCATATCGCTGGAATGACTCAATATCCTACTGGTTTAGCTTACCATCATCGCTGTAAAGCACTCAGTTACACGAGTATCTGTGTATCCATCCACTCGTTTTCTCAGTGAATGTCTCTGCGATTCAGCCTCTTAGCAATTAATAGTATAATTCTGAAGTATGGCTTACTTGCACTAGGTCAAGTTGCGTATCGTTTGCAGAAGAAAGCAAAAAATATCATTTTTGCTGGCCGTGCGAATGTTGCCAGAAGACTGCACATAATGATATGCGGCTAGAAGACCCAGTCTAGTAAGCTTTAGCGCATTTTTACACTGTCTGCACTTATGACTTTGACTCATCGTCCAGTACTTGCAACAATGACAGAAAGGATCAGAGCACTGAAAACAGTGTGTTAACACTTTGTAATCCTTTGAATAGTCTTCACCTTGTGGAAAAGAATGCAAGCATAACCCTCAATAGGTGCTAAGCTAACTTTCAAGCTTGATTTTACTTGATTCTCTCAAATAACACTTCATAATGTATGCTAACTGCAACTCGCCTTGTAAAATAAGAAGCTATAGCATCTAATTCTTTTTAAGATTTTGCTTTTTATGATAAAAAGTCGAGTCTTAATCAGCTGATTAACACGACATTGAAAGCTTATCGCTTGGTGTTTTTTTCTTTTTACCGCAGCTCTCTTCTGAATAATGGCAGGCCTCACAAAAACTACTTATTGCAGTCATCAGTCAAACGGTCTGGAAATGTAGTTTACGAAGAAGACTGCACTTGTTTTTTGTATGCATGCAGATGTCGACTACATTCCATGCATTGCGACTGAGACAATCTGCATTCAGTCGATTGTTTCTCTTGAGCGTATCTTTGTAACCCTATCTTCATGGTCACATAAACTGAGATAATGCTGTTTTTAACACATTGACGATCATGCAGATTCTTAATTGTCTGCCTTCCGGGACCAAGGCCTTTTGCGGACCAGCCCATATTTTTCGATTATGATTACGCATACTGCCATCTACAGTACACCTACAGTAATTCTGAAAAGCTGACAAAAAAGGTAGAAGTCATCCCTAGATTTGAGGCAAAAGAAAGCTCATGGAGTAAGTATCCTACGATTGTCACATTCGCTTGCAGTGCAGGGAGCATTGCATAATTATGAGGTTCTTTATGAGTAATCGAGAATGACAAATACTTCCGTCACACATAGCATGAGCTCACTCATAGTCAGGCAAAATGACATGTCATCAAGATAGTCATGCTTAACGGACGTTTATAAACTGGGAAAAGAAGAAATCCAACAAGACAATTTCCATATTTTGGAGCTTATCTGCCAGCAGATAATTTACTGCAATGCACTTGATGGTATACTAGCATTAGTAGTTTGTGAATCACATCGAATAAAGTTTTTTCACGCTTTGGAGATTGCGCCAGCACGATGATTGTCATTGCATTTGTGACCGCAATACTTTGTCGATTCATGCTTCAAATTGCCTATTTGGCATCATTCCAATGTAAGTGATACTGTTGCTTTAGCATCCAGAAACTCATTAATCGGTTTTTTTATCAGACTGTGAATTCCACACGAAGAAGCTCTTCAAGATGTGTGGGGTTCCTTGTAGAAAAAAAATTTGTTGCAGTGAGTTCTTTAGAACTTTCTGCGGGATCCACGTGAAAGATCTTGCGAGGCAGCTGACCACATTTTTTTGGGCCAAGGAAATGGATGACTCATGGTATTGACGAAGTACAGATTAGCGTTTGGTAAATTGGAATGTTAACTAGACAGAGGAAATGCAGCTATCTATCTATAGAGAACTGTCGAGCTTTCGCTTTCTTACTTTTCTGTTGCCATGGCTTAACCTACCCTAAATTGCAAAGTTTTGCTAATGCCATTGATTAGTGTTTTCGTTGCCTGTGCAATTCACCGTCATGTTTATAGCTCTTTCGGCACTGAAACGTTTAAATGACCAGTTGCAAACGTATAATCATCTTTCAAATGCATCCAAGATTTTTCAAAGAAAAATTTTTTGGTTCTAGTCATACGCGTTTTAGGTTTATTGCTGGCAAACCGGAAACTCATCTTGGTCTCACATATTTCCTTGTTCAAACGCAAAGCAACCAGTACAAATGCTACCGTTTATTAGGAATTGAACAGAAAGGCGAACACACTAGAGTATATTACATTGAAAGAATCTTTCCCATTCATAGTCACTATATCTTACTTATCTTTAATTTGCTGTCCTATTCGTGCCTTACTGTGCTCACCTTGCACGTAATATCTCAATTTTGCTTTTTCTTTTATCGTCGCACACTTCTTTCTTTTTTGAGACAGATGCCACGAAAAGTTGATAAACTTATTTGGCTTATTTACTTCTTTGTAAACACCATTCCCATCCATTGAGCTTTGCAAAAACAAATGTATTTTACTACAAAACACAAACAAAAAAGATTGCTTTGTCTCTCTTTCTCAAAACCATAAAAACAGTGCGGACTCAAAACGGGATGGGGACATTGCCTACATGAGTTATGAAATCGCGCAGGTGACGTCTTATAAGGCCTTTTTTGGAAAAGTCTGATAAAATCATTGAAATTTTAGGAGCTCGAAGAAATTTTTTTTTGGAAAATTCGGCAAACTATGCAAAAGACATTTTCGCAACTCGAAATCTCAAGGGTACTTTAACTCTTTTGTAAATCGTGAAATTCTCAGTTTGCCTTATTACTCACGTCATCAAATAACTCCTCTTCCATTTTTTGAGTCGTCGAGCGCCCTGAGTCTTTTGTCTCTGTTAATGCCCGTGACTATATGCACTTCTTCATCACAATCGGTTCTATCAGACCTTCAATTTTTCACTAGTCTTCCACAATATACTTTTGTAAATATCATTTTTGCTCAATTCATCTCACAGTGAACACTTGATTTAAACATATGAGTTTTATAAATTCGTTCTTAATTAAGCATGACAACTAACTCACAACTGACAGAATTCCGAGAACCGTCACGATTACTGTCTAGAGGTGCGTGTTTTTGGATTAATGCGCAGAGACTATTACATCTGGTGTATGTTTTTACAGCATCACGTCCAATTTAAGAAGAATTATTCTTAGAAATTTTTTAGTGCTTGATTGCCAAAACCAAATTCAGTGATTATTCAAGATTTCGCTTTCAACTTTCCGACATTCAAAATACTGCTTTGTGTCGAACGGCGGATACATTCACAAAGTTTTATTTTGATACAACTGAAGACAAAGTGTACTAAGCGGCCGCACGTAAACCAATCGTCACCGCTGAGTCATTTCTATCTATGCGCATGATGTAGAGTGTTATGTCTCAAATTCAGACTTTGGTTTTATAATGAACAGCTAAGACTGAAGGCATGCGAAAGCCAACGCTGCTGAGCTGTCACTAGACAAAAAGTGAAGGAGCTGTGTTGTCTGCGGGTGAAGCCGAACACTTGATGGATTGTGTACTAAAAATAGTCGTTATCAAGGATATCATTCAAACTATTCGACAGTATTGCGCTTACAAAATGTTTATGCACAAGTGCTCGAAATGTTTCTGGTGTTCTTTACAAGTTTTTCGCCATTCTTTTGTTAAGTGCGGTTGTCTGCGGACATCACAGTGTTTCCTGTTTCATTTTCTTTTCACTGTAGCGTGCGACACACGTTGACAAATTTATTTCTCCCATCTGAGCATCCGAATCCATTTCTTCCGCATGCTGCAGCCGAGAGATAGCAAATATCATAAACCATACGGACATTTCCGGAACAAATCTAGATGTCGCAGCCTCTTCTTGGACATGCAAGAATGGATTGGGTGAAATAAGAGAAGCAACCATGCAATAGACAGCCATTGTCGCTGGGCGCACGCTTTCCGTTTTCTTTCTCCATTTCCGCGAACTAACTGTTATACACGTTTTCTGGATTCGAGGATTTTGGTTTCAATGGACAAAGCGCGACCAATCAAGGTCGCGTGCAAAAGTTTTTCTCTTCCGCCGCTTTGCTCATTGCCTAAATGGACTCTGAAAAAGAAAAAGCGACGAAAGCATAAGCGAATTCGTGATGTCAGAGATGTTGAGTGGACGACATTGGGGTTGGCGAAAGCGAAAAAAACTTTCCACTTGCTCTCTTGTTCGATTCGACTCTGCCAGCAGTTTAGCAGTTTCATTTTGTGCAGTAACTCCCTTCCTTTCTTGTTGCACCCGTATGATTGAATCTATAATACCACATATTGAGTATTGTTCACATTATATTGACTTATCGCATAACTCTTGCACCAAGAAGTTGGAATATTGTCCTGAAAATGTTTGTATTAGAAAATTAATCAAAAACAAAAAGATTAATTCAAATTGAAACTAAACTAAATAATTATTCGCAGAGACAACTGATCAATACAGACTTTTCCTGGTAGCAAAAGTAGATCATAGAGTAAAACAAAAAAGCTTCAGTACGTCTTAGCAAACTTAGATTAGCACGCGAAAATTCAATGAGTGTTTTGCTTGATGAATTGTGTCGTCTGCTATCCTAGAAAAAATTGCCCAAGAACTAATGCATTTATAATTCTCAAATGTAAATCAAACGATAACACTAAAATCACAAGCTATTATGTTCGATAGCATCCGGCAAGGCTTGTGTGTCAATATACAATTTTCATTTTTCAATTTTCATATCCTTGATCTAGGGAACACCTCTCTTTGCGAAATATGTTGGACTAGGAAAGGTTATGCCAAACAACAAAAGAAGTTCACACCGCCTGCAACTTATCCGGACACCAAGCCAACGAGGAGATAGGCAAATTCTTTATTCACTCTTTCTTGTGAGATCGAATATGCTTGACAGCCTTTTGCGAGCAGACAGCAAAGTTCAGTAAATCAGTACTGCCTCTGTAAAAAATCCGTCTTCCGTGATTTAAAACGGCTGCTTTGCATTCTTTCCATACCGTTTCTATGTGTCACACAAAATGAACATTACTAAGCGCTTACGAATCTTACTTCATAAATTCCTCGTGACGCATTTTCGACGAAGTGTTATTCAAATATATCTTCAACATGTCTGTCTTTCCCGGTTAACTTCTTTATCACCTTGAATCGCGTTTCCTGAGTTAGTCTCTTTTCATATATGTAAAAATGATTCATATGTTGAGCAGGGTGTTTGCTTAACGAACTTAGCCCTCAACAAAAGTAACATCGAATAGACTCTCACAAAGCGCTTGATTTTTTTTTCAGAATTGAAACAACACTATGCAGGATATGGCATCACGTAAATCTATATTCATAAACGTTAGGATGATATACTTCTATATGTAAAGTTAAAATAAGATCTCCCCAACTAAGATGCCTACGAGGGAAATAAGGCTGAAAGACTTCTCGTTGGTTGCTTGAGCGTAGTCTAAGATTGGTACAGATTTATCGCACAGAACAGAATACAGACTAACGTTTTGGCGAACTCGCCTTCTTCAGAGTCTGAAAAGTCGAAGACACATAAGTAAACTATCCGACCAAACACCTCATCGACCACAGAAAAGAGACCAACCCCTAGGAAAAACAACAGCCTCAACCAAAACCAAGATTAAGCTAGTGCTCACCTTAAAAGATGATAATAATTAGGTGGGTGCAGACCACCTAATTATTATCATCTATAATCGTCTTTGTACAACTCCTAGTTGTGTGATTTGTCCGTTTGGAAAGGCAGGAGACTGTATGGTATCAGGTGTTGTCTACCTTATCACGTGTACATATTGTGGAGACACGTATATTGGCGAGACGGGGCGCATCCTGTAAACGCGCATCAAAGAACACTTAGATGGTCTCAGCAAATGCAACGTAGCTACTCCGTTAGGCATGCATCGCAGGTTCAGCCATGACGACGCGGAGGTGGGAGTGCAGGTTCGAATCCTGGCGCGTGAACCCGAAATCCTAGCGCGCAAGACACTCGACGCGTTTTGGATAGCCGCCCAAAATCCAAAAATCAACCGGAAGGACGAGTGCCTAGCCATTACTAACGAACTGTCACCATATCAGAGCCTCTGTGGCTTTTGAATAATGAGGTCAGCACCGGGTCACTAGTCAACTATAAAAGTTAAGCGGTACAGTTTTTGACATAAGTGGTCTGCACCCACCTAATTATTATCATCTTCTAAGGTGAGCACTTGCTTAATCTTGGTTTTGGTTGAGGCTGTTGTTCTTTCTAGGGGTTGGTCTCTTTTCTGTGGTCGATGAGGTGTTTGATCGGATAGTTTACTTATGTGTCTTTGACTTTTCAGACTCTGAAGAAGGCGAGTTCGCCGAAACGTTAGTCTGTATTCTGTTCTGTGCGATAAATCTGTACCAATCTTGGACTACGCTCAAGCAACCAACGAGAAGATTACAACAATGCCAAGATTTATGGATAGTCGAACATGGCTGAAAGACTGTTGGATAAGGCAAAACTCTGATTCGATTAGTAACTTACACAAGGTTTTTGTGATTAATTGGAAACCCTCTTCATCAGAGTTTTTTTCACTTTTGTTGATGTCTCAAGTGCTAATGTTTCCTTTCCAAGCAGATACATGATATAGCGTAAGGTGACATTCAATGGAATATGATTGTAAAAATAGTAAAGAACAAATGTCCATTGTTCAGACAGTTGTCCGCAAGAGCCCAAAATGGTTGCACGTATATTATGGACGACACTGAGATAAGCTGCAACTTAGCAGTGTTCGTTGTTTATGCGAGACCTATCTTTTCGGTAGTGCCTTTGTTTATCCACTTCAAAAGATTGTATGATGCAATGCGGGATGACTAACTGTTGTTAGCAGTGTTTTTTTTTTGGGTAAGGGAATGTAGATATATCCACTTTTAGTGCACCAAATAGCGGTTCGATTACGTATGCGCGCATTGAAAAAATCAGGTACAAAATCAGTTACAAAAGTTTGGTAAACTTTCTGTTTGCGAAGCTTGTCTATAATACTCAAGCATGCTTATGTTAGGAAGCAAAAAACCAGGGAGAAAATCTGACGTGCTGGTCACGGAAATGACACTCATTTCGCGTATCTAAGCCTTTTATGTAAGGTTACGCAGAATTCATTGTACCATTTCTTCCATGATGTTATTTGAATATGATCAAAGTGTTCTTTAGGTCAGATTATTGTACAAACCTGACCGTTCCAAATCTTGCCATTGACATATTTCAATGCAGCGTTGACACATTCGGCTCATTTAACTTTTGAAGGAGCCAGATCTCCATTTGCCATCACTTCCAATTCTTTTTTCACTCAACTTAGCATATAACCCCCTAGCGGCACTTTTCTCGATTTGCTGTTCAAGTGCTTGACTTAGGTGATGCAAAGTATCATTTCTGCTTCAAAAACGTAAGACCTCAAATTTCACCAGCTTTCAGAAACTGTAATTCACACCACAACAACGATCGTTAAAATTTCAATGTGTCGGAAAAAAATCATGGAAAAGTTGCAAAACTTAGCTGTTTATCAATACTGTTTATTCGCTACAATTAAGCCAAATTTCACACTTTATAAAGTAGCCATTTTTAGATTATGGTTCTTGGAAGTTTAGTCTCTATCACAGATAAATTTTTTCATTACTTTGTGATTCAATATTACTTCAGTTGCCTTCAAAGGCACCTTTCTCACAGTTACTCCTCTGTGATCAGTGTCATTGCCTTTATATATTACCTTAAACAACGCATGATCAACTTAGTGAGAGAGCAAGGGATCTTTACGAAAAACATGCACACACAAGCTGGTCATCTCAATACGCCCAAATGATGACTGGGGCACCAGTACTCTGAAAAGCATCCTAAGCGGAAGTGCCAAACTTTTTTTTTGCTTTCATGTGACTTTTGTGTGCACACGATTACATAACTGCCTTGTATGGAAAGCATTTATTCTGTGAACCTTGGCATTGAAAATTCACCACTACGATTGTGCCAGTCACGGACAGGGTTAAAAATTAGCCTTGATCAAACGACTACCTATCAACAGGCACCAGGAGCCACTCATTTATGTTTCAGTATCACTTAACGTCTAATTTCGTACCCTCTCGCTGATTTTTTCTTAGGGGTAATCTTATGCTCATTTTAAAAATGATTTTGCCGTGCACCATTTTACGGAATAAGAACAAACTTAGAAATGCAAAATATCAATACTAAATTTTACCAGCTTAGTTTTCGAAACTTTTCGCCTCTTTTAAACACTAAACAATGTCTCAGGAAAAGCTTCATCATTGGACTGAACCTGCTATGATGTTTAAGACCGTACTGTATGGACTTACGAAAACAAAATTTTGGAAGTCAAATTTTTCCTACAAAAAGTCCCTATAATTGTTCATTTTTTTATACATCTTATATGCATTATTCGTTGCTCACTATAGTTTCTATCAACTGGTATTAGATGGCCGCTCGTCCGAATCTTTTTTTTTCAAGGGTGCAGTCAGTCTTACCCTTTTTTGAATGGATAGACACTAATTTTTCAAATGACCCTTTATGCATGATCCGATGACAAAAACGCAACGTATGCCATGTTTATTTTCATTCACCATCTCCCTTTCGTCATTCCCTTTTTAGTGATGAGTTTAACTACGATGGGGTCATTTTTACTGCAATTCTATTGTTATTAAGTTGGTGCAAAAATGTCCGTTTTGCAAAGTTTCACTTTAAAAAGCTTTATTTTTGTCCAGTCTTCATATTTTTGGTTGTAGCCAAGACCATCAAAAGCAGTTAGCTTACAGTGATGTCGCAAACGCAAAGAAAAAAAAGAAACAGAATTTGAAATTTAGTTTTTCTGGGCCTATTTTTGGTGTGCTGAAGGTCGCGAGTTATGATTATTTGGAATTCTTTATGCGCTGAATGGCTACTTTTTTCTGCAAAACTTATCGGCAAGATGTCCTGACTTCAAGCTTGCAGAAATGAGCAAAGCTTCAGCGACTGTCATCACGGGATATTTTTGACCCAGTGCCAGCAGTGCAAAATGCTGATCATAGAAGAGAAAAGTCTAATCGCACTACTGTTAGTCAATACATGATACATAAGGAAGCTTTCCAACGATATGCAGAATCACCAAAATGAAAGCTTGGTGGGAAAAGTTGCTTGGAAAATAGACATGGAAAAACGGACGTTGGCCCCATTCTTGTTCTGCAAAAGCAACTAAATATTATTCAAAGATTTATTCGTTTCGTTCATTGTTATTGCGTTCTAAAACCGGCTCTCTTTTGAATTGCGTTAGATTATTATGCGGGTTAATGTCAGTTGTATTCTTTGTCAGCTGTCTCTTTAATTCATTCTCGATTCGATCCGGTTTCGTCTGGACTCAGTGCTGTCACGCTAATTGAGATCTGCGGTATTGGCTGCAATTGGAGATCAAGGCTTTTGAAAAATGTCTCGCACTCGTGCTTTTCAAGTCTCCCAATTCCTCTAATTAAACTAGTCTCGAATAATTGTTTTTTTGGGATTCTACATTTTTCTGAGAAGTTTGACTGCAATATTCACGCATGCTAAGAGCTAAACAGATTTAAGATTGTGTATCCTTCCTGTCCAGAACTCGTCTTCGCGCTGCACTTTGCAAAACGTACTTTTTTCCTTGATGCTTTTCCCAGATCAACACCATACAGTTATTTATAGGGTGCCCCATATTTTTCACCGTTTACACCCTAAAAGCATTTCTCAAAAACTGGGGCACCTATGAAGCTTACAAAAACATGGCCATACTTATGTATGTATGAGCTGAATGATCACGTGCGTGGGAGGAGCTCAGGACATCTAAGGACGGAGTTTGCCATTTTTGCTTTTTACCTCAGTCATTTTCTCTTTATTTCTAGCCAGAAAAAGAATGAAAATTGTACAGTTGAATGTTCGACGTGTCAAGTGTATGCGAGGATACATAAATGGGGAATTTTTAAGAATTTCTGGGGAGGAAATACGATTTTTTGATGGAAAAGCTCGTTTTTGACTACTATCAGATTTCAGCTCAAAAGTTGATGTGGAATACGATTTGTGCAGATTCTTGATAGCCAGCTTAAAGAGCTTGCTCTTCCCTAACGAATGATTATTGAATTCACATTAAATGAAGAAAAGATATAAAAAGACGACGCTTGTAGTAAAAACGGTAAAAAATTATGGGCACCCTCGTATGAATTATGTAGACACTAGCTGGCTTACCCGGCTCCGCCGTATCCGGACCAAACTTGGCACACATACACTTCTGGCTCCGGCGGGTGTCACAGTCCACTTTTCGTTATCGATCGATGTCGATTTTACCGATTTTTATCGATTTTTTTGCAGAATTCACCTACAGGGCTAGGAGTTGGCACAGGGGGGGGGAAGTGAGCATGGGGATTCCGAATACAATATTAGTTTCCAGAATTATCGATTACTTTTATTGATTTTATCGATTTTTTGTAAATTTTGACATGCGAGGCTGGGATTTTGCACAGGGGTAATCGAGCATGCTGATTACGAACACAATATTAGTTTTCAGGATCGTCCATTACTTTTCTCGATTTTATCGATTTTTTTTGTAAAGTTTGACCTGCGGGGCTGGGAGTTTGCACAGGGGGTAATCGAGCATGCTGACTACGACATCGGAATCCCCATGCTCGATTACCCCCCTGTGCCAACTCCCAGCCCCGTAGGTGAATTCAGCAAAAAAATCGATAAAAATCGATAAAATCGATATCGATCGATGACGAAAAGTAGCCTATGACACCCGCCGGGGCCCGAAGTGTACGTGTGCCAAGTTTGGTCCGGATCGGTTCAGAAATGGAATTTTCTATTCGGAACATACGTACAGACAGACAGACATACAGACAGACAGACATACAAACAGACATTCAGCTTTATATATAAGATTGTATTAATATCATTATTGCACGTCTAGATCGTCAAAGTCTCTGCGTTTAGACCTACATCATTCGTTCTGAAAAATATGAACGCAGCGAGTTCATTGACTTTGCAACTTTTCGAAAATGGTTTTGCAATCCACAACTGAACTGTATGCTTAAGATAATCGCACCGTTTTTCAGTGAAAGTTATGCAATTAGCAGGGACAAGTAGCAAAGAAGGAATAAAGTTTATAACAGAGGAATAATGGTATCTAATATGTCGACACTCCAAGAGCTTACTTTGTATTTTTTCTTGCATTGGAAGATACAAGGCAAGGCTTACTTATCGTTACTGAGTTGAAAGTATTCAGGAATTCATATATTTTGTAAACGTATTATTTCATTTAAACTGTTTGTTATGTATAACGTAAACAAGATCAATGTGATTATCTATGAGTAATCAATGGTATGGCAACAATAATTATCATTATTCTTTGACACAATTCTTGTATCATTTGTAGTTGGCAGTGTCAAGAACGTTGAGCACAAAAAATTTTGAAACATGTTGATGTCCCAGGTGTGAATGCAAAACTCGAAACGCTGTTTCACACTTCTTATCTTATAGCATCCAGTTCTTTTGCTCTTTGCAGTTTTGTGCTAATGCTTTACATAATGCTTGTTCTTGAGTGGTATCGTATTACCCATCATCGTAATGAATTACAGCAAGATACTAGTTTGAAACATATGTGTGTTCAAACATCGAAGAAAAGTCGTTTCTGGGCTTTGGTATTTTTACTCTTGCACGAAAAATGTTAGAAGAACTGGAAGACAGTTGTATTCTACACATGAAAGCTGGCTAAACCAGAACTAGACTCGTCGAGTCCAGAATTCTCAATCATTTCCGTGCTCTTTAGTATTATTCTTCTCGCCGACTGCAGGTTCCAATAAGATCATGGTAGAGTAATTTTATGGGTTGAGTCCCAGATTACTAGTCAAACAAATTTTATGGCGCTGCTCACAAAAACACTTCGCTATGACCAAAGCGTACTGAAAACGCTATATTGACACTAATTTCTTTAAGGGTCGTTCGTTGCACTCGAGCAGACCCGTCGAATTGCATATCTCCTCTTAAATGTCTTCCCTCCCATGACGATTTATGGCTCATTGCTAAACCGGGATTTCTAGGATTCCAGCAACAATGCACACGGACGTCTCCATGATTATAAAGCTGCTTGAAATTCTTCTCAGATTCAGAGATTCAAACGTTGACGCAACTGCTTAATTCTTTTGCATTTCCAGCTTTCGTAAACAGTGTTCTTGAAGAATTTGACGTTGATCAAATTCATTCCACAGTTTTTTTCAGAGCTATTGCTTGCTGGAAAAATGCCAATGATCTTTAGCTTTAAACTGTCAATTAGCTTCTTGAATTACTTCTCTCAGAACTTTGTAAATGGTACAAATAATGTTCTCTACATTCACCGTTAAGATTTCGCATTATTTGTGTCTCTTACATATAGGTATTGTCCTTGGCATAAGAGATCGTCTGCTAGGAGCTTTGTGTAACGGGGTTGTTTAGTGATAAGACCCGATCAACCATCAACGGTGAATAACTCGGGTTTGAACGCAATATTTTACCCAAATCGCACCAAACTAACAAGAACAAAAGCTTGTTGAGACTAAACAGCGATTTAGACAAACAACACTGAATTTTACCCGATGTGATCTTCTCAGCAAGGTACTCTAGCTAAAGGAGGTTCGCTTTTTTTTGAGAGCGCGTTTACAGTCCCTAACGCGGTTTCTTTGCGCTCTGTCTCTAAGCGCTGTCCACCAGCATCAGATATAGCTCCTGAGTAAAAGCCAACTTGGTCTTCTATTTCCCGTTCATAGGAACTGGTAGATCGGTAATCTTGCTGTAAATTTATTACTCTAGTTATGCGCAGAAAACTTCTTAATTTCGTTATTCTTCGTTTTGACAATAAATTCAGCATCGAATTTTTTCGACTGTCATGTTCCATTCAATCGAATCGACTTTTGTGGCTCTTTGTCTGCTCAATAAAAAGGCACAAAATACACTTAGAAAAACTCTTCTTTTTCGTGTCAGTGAAAGAAGATTTTAATAGTTAGAAAAGACAAATTATAGCGTGATTAGCACAAAATGTTCCTCCAACGTCGCGCAGGCGGTAATTGAGATGGTGCGTGTAACGTGCAAACGCGAGACCAATCCTGGGTGAAACAGTTTATAGCTATTCCATTAGCGGTATGACTGCTTTTTAAAATAGTTTGTCATTAGATGGGAAGAAGTTGATACATACCATTACAGAAGTTGATAGAATTGCTGTGCTATAAATGTACGCAAACAGTGCATTTCACTTAAGGCAAAGTCGCATTTCACGGCCAGTTAATGGCGTAATTGCTGTCTGCTTTTGTTGTTTAGCTGAAACGGCAACACGTATAATACAAACATACTGATGATTTCATTACATTCTTCGCTTGCGTCTGGTGTTTAGAAGGTCTGAGCCTTCAACAGATGTGCAAAAAATCCTATTCCACTTCTTCACACTTTTTACGGGACAGTATAATCTTGATTTTCACTGTTAAATGCCTCACCCATTGCAGCATTTATATAGTAGACGTCATTCGTCTAGTCACCTCGGTGCTATGTGTGTTACTGCACACAAATTTGAAATCCTGGATGAGGCGCTGGGGTCCCGCCGTACCGAGCTTACATTAAGTGGACAGTACGGCTAAAATTTAACGTCAAACTGTCTGTTCTTCATATTTTAATGCTTTATTCTGTTCTTAGATCATACACGGTCTAGTTTTCTTTTATTTGTCGTTTTTATATGCCATGCATGCGTTCCAGATCGAATGTCTCAAATTTATCACTTTTACTTTTGAGACGAGGCAAAAAACTTGCAGGATTTCGAAGTAAGTCTGCTTTCGTCAGTATTGTCGGATGTAGAAGGAGCAGTGTATTTTTTGAGCAGTATTAGTTTCTGCTCCTCATTGATATTGAAAACTGTTGTTTTTTTTTATGCTGAGTTTATTTTGAGAAGCTTTTTTAGACCGAAGAAAGAAGCTTGTACTGCCTAACAGAGACTCTAGTCTTTCTTCTTGAAAGCAGACCTACTTCAAAATCTTGCAAGTTTGCCAATCTGCTTCCTCCTGAAGTAAAAGTGATAAATTTTGAGGTACTCGGTCTGGAACGGCATGCATGGCGAAAGGCGACATATAATCGAGAACTAGACCGTGCGTAAAGCTAAGAGCAGAAAAAACATTAAAATGTGGAAAATAAGCAGTATGGGGTCAAATTTTAGCCGTACTGTGCACTTGGTGTAAGCACGGTACGGCGGAACCCCAGTGCCTCATCCAGGATTTCAAACTTGTGTGCAGTAACACACATTGTACCGAGGTGACTAGACGGATGACGTCTACTATGCTCTAATGGGTAGAGGACATTAAAGGCACTGTCCGGGCAAAAACTTGATTTTGAAATTGTGTGCTTACCCGGGCCTAATCCCTATGCTGAATCCACACTGGAGAGCACGAAAACGGCAAAAAAGGCTCTAACGATGGAGGAAATCTGCAAGTGGGGGGGGGGGGGGGGAGGGGGTCTTTCACTGTCCAGGCTCCCAGCTTCCGGAACGATTTTCCCAATTCTGCTAGCCGACCTAACATCGCCACCGTCCAAATTTGAACAATTGACTTGCCGGAACCGAGAATACCCGGAAGTTGGGAGCGTGATTTCACACAGGGAAACACCGCCCACCTGATAATTTCCCTCCCGCGTTAGAGCCCGTTTCACCGTTTTCGCGCTCTTCAGTGTGGATTTTCGGATTCAGCATAGGGTATAGGCCCGGGTAAGCACAAAATCTCAAAATCAAGTTTTTTTGCGCGGACACTGCTCTTAAGTCGCCGAAAAGGGCGGTCCCAGACATTTGCAACAAATCGCGCGCCTTCACCATCACTGCCACATGCTACCTGTCCGCGTGAGTGGAGCCTAATGGCGACCTACTGTGTTCTACTCTAAAGACTGCTGCATGACGATGGCGCAAAAGTAGTATTAGCTGAGCGGCCGCAAAGGCGGCGCGCACGTTTCCTCACAGTTGTGACTCCTGCGCCTCATGCGACCTGCGGCTAATAAAGCCGCGATCGTGCTCATGAGTATTGCGTCTCCTTCATGCAGCAGCCTTTATGTACTTTGAGTATTCTCACGTGTTATCTGCACAGGTGACGCTGAGAGTTCAAATACGTCAAAGTGATTGACTTCGCATTTCAGCAAGCTGAAAATTTATTAAACTTGTAAATTACCTTATGTAGGTACTTATCGAACATAGTAATAATCTCTTTTTTGAGAACTCTGCAGGTATTCTCTAAGTGTCCCATCATTTTCCGTTCCTTAGCACTTAGAATGTAAATAGAATTTTAGCAAAAAAAGCTTTGAAAATCATAGAGGAAATCGAAAATTTGTCACTATATTATTACTGAGCTCGTCAAGTGGCTCAGGGCCATGTAACGAAGAACATTGCAACGTCTTCAACTCATATAACTTTTTGAACGACTTTTCATACATATCAGTTATTGCCTGTACATCTTATATGTAAAGCTGAATGTCTGTTTGTCTGTATGTCTGTCTGTATGTATGTATGTATGTATGTATGTATGTACGTATGTTCCGAATAGAAAATTCCATTTCTGAACCGATCCGGACCAAACTTGGCACACATACACTTCGGGCCCCGGCGGGTGTCATAGGCTACTTTTCGTATCGATCGATATCGATTTTATCGATTTTTTGCAAAATTTGAGCTACGGGGCTGGGAGTTGGCACAGGGGGGGGTAAGTGAGCATGCTGATTACGAATACAATATTAGTTTTTAAAATCGTGCATTACTTTTATCGATTTTATCGATTTTTTGCAAAATTTGAGCTACGGGGCTGGGATTTGGCACAGGGGGGTAATCGAGCATGCTGATCACCCCCGTAGGAGTGATCAGCATGCTCGATTACACCCCTCTGCCAAATTTCAGCCCCCTAGCCCAAATTTTGCAAAAAATTGATAAAATCGACATCGATCGATAACGAAAAGTGGACTGTGACACCCACCGGGGCCCGAAGTGTATGTGTGGCAAGTTTGGTCTGGATCGGTTAAGAAATGGAATTTTTTATTCGGAACGTACGGCGGAGCCGGGTAAGCCAGCTAGTTGTAAATAAGCTCTTGATTACTTCCTTAACTTCAAGACGCAGTTTTGAAACCTCGCGTTTTTCCACTAGACATCGAAACTCAAATTCTTTTTAAAAATTTTGGGACGATCAGGTATTGAGCAGAGGAACTTCCATAAAGATGGAAAGAAGGAGTGAATATGGAGACGAGGAAGTGTGAAAATGAAGGGGCGGGGAAGGGAAGAAGGGTGGGCGGGAAGATATGTTTGATTGACGGGCGGGCCTCGACATATCCTTTGATATTTACCCAAAAACGATATCCATCTTGCCCACGCTTCAATTTTGTAGGAGCTGTGGAGTGCATGCTTTTCAAATGTTACCTAACTAAGGTATTTACTTTCCTGAAGCTAAGATACATACAGCTAGAGAAATTGACTTTCTGGCTTTTTGAACTTTATGCTTGCATGTCTGAAATTGTATATTCAAGCGAAAACGTCCTAAAAACATCCAAAGGATAGATTTCTATGGCTTTCAGTTTGTGCTGTAAAATGTAGCGCTTTATAACAAACTAGAAAACGTAGCATTTTGTATCATAAGCTAAAGAAAGCTTCACCATGTAACTTTCCAATCCTTTTCGAACAGTTGCACGGGAGAAAATCATTTGATTTCAAATCAGAACGCATCCTGTTTGGCGAAAAGCTTTTGATATTGAAGAGAAAGCTTCCATCAATGAGTGTTCCACCTAATAGGCCGAAGAACTCGTTTCTGAGTCAACATTGTCACATTTTTTGGGCTTATATCAGCAACATTGCGCCAATATTGCATCGATAACTTGATTGATAAGTGAACGCATCATCCTTCATAGAACGTCAATCTTCTGCTACAATCTTTTGCTGTATCATGAGTAAATTCAGATTTTTTCTTGGAGTTTTTGGCCATTTTCTTTTAACCTATGATAATTACAAGGAGCCTCTCCATTTCCTTTCTCCCCTTCCGACAATTGGGATCCTAGAGTGTCCACATAAGGTATGAATGCAGGTGACTTCTTTTCACATGTGAATGACTGAAATTATTATTGGAGATCTCAAAATGCCAAATGCTTTGTAAACAAAATTTATTCTAATTTTCATTTGCAATGAATCTTATTTCAATACTGACCGAGCATACATGGAAACATATGACTGGCGGTCCCAAAGAAATCTCTCGAGAGGAAGGAAAGCAAAAACTTTTTTGAATGAAGGCTGTTAGCCGCGCTCTTGATGAAATCAAACTTTTTGTTCATAATTTTCACAAGCTTGTAAACTGGATGTTGGGGAAAGGGCGCTGGGCGGGGAGAGGGGAGGGGAGTTTAGCAGTAAGGCCTTCTTCAAATGCCCTGTCTTCTCTTTTTTCTGTCTTCAGAGCTTTCCATTTCGATAAGGTTGATAAGAATGCTGATATTTTCTGCAAGTATCTGAAGTTACATGCATAATTTTATAGCTCATGTAAAATAGAAAGAACATTTCTCCAGGGAAGAGAGGGAGACGATCAAGAGTTTGTGTTATTGGATAGGATATAGGGTTAAACAGCCATCTTGCGTAGTGCATTTGGGGTGTCCATCTGGCAATAAAAGTCGCGCTTCTTCACATAAAGCCGGGGGCAGGCAGGCAGAGGTGTCGATGACGACCAACGCTGGACACTCAAGTTCGGCTCATTCTCAACTACTACCGCTCCTGACCGTACGTCTTGTGAGTGGATCTTTTTTGTACATATCTGCATATAACTGGAAATTTGGGAATAAATGTATTTGGATGAGTCCAATTACCCTAACTTCACACGTATAAAGCGCACTTTTTCGAATTTTCAAGCTAGCCGCTCAGCCGCTTTACTTTATTCCGGAAAGAAATCCTTACATCGCACGAATCTCTCAAGCAATAGACAGCACGTTATGGGGTCCTTTGGTTGCAAAGTCCTTTGGCGTGTCTGGGCTGGTCGATTTTGGAAAAAATCTCCCGCGCCTTATACGCGTGAAATTCGGGTACAAAATCATTGTCCTGCGTGGCAGTGTTTCAAGTTTACCAAGGCCCACTGAAGCAAAACACCCCAAATTCTTCAAAGCAATTGAAGCGCATCATATTCAAATGAAATTTGTAGACCGTTTAGAAAATCATCCCATCACGCAATCAAAGTGAATGAAAATTTGTATCAGTCACAAGAACCTCTAAACTATCTCAGATTGTTTAAGTTCACTTTTTGATGCATCACGGAGATTTTGCCACTCAAATTGTAAACAGTCTAATACTTTTCTGGACCCGGATTATCGACAAATTCTAGTGACATACAATATGGAGCAACGTTTCGCAATAGTTTTCCATCAAGGCGTCTTTCAGGCGCATCTGTTTTTGCTAATAGAGTGGATGTGGAATGTCCTTTCTGGCCTGATTCCATTGCTTGGCCTTTGCAAACCTTACGCCATTAGCATTCATGGAAAAATGCAAAGAATGTTTGCTGACGCCATTTTCTCAGTCAAAAAATGCACTTTTGCTGGTATTTTTTCTATGCATGACCTTTTGTGGTAGAAAAAGAATTCAGCAGGAGGGTCTACTATATTCCTTTAACTCAGAGGAAATCCTTTTTTTACTTTGGTACTATTTTTTTCTCATTCTTTCCTATCTTCTTTTTCTCCTTACTTTTTACTCTGAATGTATTTGATAGAAAAATGAGGAAATAAATATTTAAATGAATAAGTACGTAAATATCTTTTCGAGCCCAAAAAATTGAATTATTAATGAATGAAGTTTGAATCCACTGTCACATCTTTCATTTCCATCTTTTCCGGAATTTGCACATGGAATTATCCTTTTGCTAAATTTTTGTGAGTCCGCTTCTATGTCTACGATTTTTATTTTTTCATATAAATACGGAATATTTGTAGTATAGTCCAAAACGTATACGTACCCGTTATTTTCTTTTTTTTTTCAAAGCTACAATGTGGAATTTTTCTGTGTTGATAGATTTCGATAGATCAGCTTCGTATCTTTTATCTTTCGATTTTCTCAGGATGCCCAATTTCAAATTTTCGAGTTGACAGAATTGAAAAGATCTATATAATATAATGGCCCCAATTTTCCTATTTGCTAGTTTTTCAATTTTTTCCAGCATTCAATTTTCGAGGCTTTTTCTGCTTTGATAAAAAAAAGGTGTTAGTACGATGCCTACTTTCATGTCTTCCACCTTACTTAATATTTTTGTAGCATGAACTGAATTATTCTTTGAGGAAAATTCAGGTTTTCCTTTTTTCTATCTTTTTTTTCACCATTTCAACCCATTGTCTTATCATTTTTTTTCAAAAAGGTGCTTTCCCGCCCAGCTGTTCTTCCATCCTATGTCGTTTGACCAAACAACTGATAAGTCTTGCCTGTCCTATCACTCTTCCTGTCACTCAAACGCAGTTTCTTCTGCTATGACTTGACTGTTTCCGGTGTTCATTCTTTCGGGAACTGTTCCCATAAAATTTTCTTTCTCTTTTTATTCCCGAAATCGTCACAGAACAGAGTTCTTTTTGAATTTCTGATTGGAAGGCCATTTCCTCTTCGTCACCAGATGCTTCTGATCAAGTCCTGAGGAATTCATAGAATGTGAATGTACTTTTGGGCGAATGAGAAACATCTGGTGATGAATGTTGGAGAATGCAAAGCGATTGGTTCCAGGAGGTTTGATAGGGTCTTTGTGTATTTAACAGTTCAAACCGCAGTTCATTCTTGATTATTTATTGAAATATTTCTGTTCTATTATTATTCAGCTCTCTCTTTTCTGACCGTAATAACTTTTTTTTGTTTCCCTTTCCTGCAGATATTTGCTATCCGTTTATTTTTCCAACTCACTTTTATTTTTCTTCCATTTCTTCCTCTACTAATGGCGACTTGGTATTCAAAATCATCCACTTTTTTGACCTAACCTTGTAATTTTATTTTTTCAACCATTTTTTTCTTCCATCGATCATCAGTGACGATTTAGTGATCAGTAGGTCATTCAGTTGTTAACTACCCCAGAAATTTTATTTTTCATTCATTTCTTCTTCCATCAACGATGGCTTGTGTTCAGTAAAACATCTATTCACTTACCATAAAATTTTGTGTTTCATTCATTTCTTATTCTATAAAAAATGTGGATCATCCATTTTTTGACCTACCCATACACTTCTACTTTCATCCATTTCTTCTTCCATCATGGTGTTCTGTAGATCATCCACTTTTTTGATCTACCCATATGATCATCATTCGATGTGGACGGGTTTGCCTCTATCTTTATTTTCGAATAAATGAATTATCATTGATAATTCATATTTATCTGCTTTTCCTCGATGGGAATTCTGTTTTTTGCCCTTTTCTAAGATTTACTGACATTTTTAGGAAGATCTTGGGACTATACACCGTAAGTTTTTTCTAGTGCTATTTCGTACAATCAGCCATCCCTATCTATATTTTCAATCACCAATCTTTTTTGTTTTTGTTGCATTTTTACACAAATCTCAGTTGTTCCCCCCGTATGATTCTCCTGTGTGTGCTAGTGAACGCTTCGCACGATATTATTTTTGCACTTTTTGGAAACAATTCAGTAATTTTTTTCTGTTTCAGTAACAACCAGTCAAATTATTCCACCCGAATAATGACAACATGTCAACTACCAATATGCCATATCACGGTACGTTTATTGTCTTTTTTGCACTTTTTATCTTTACTTCCTCTGGGGTGTTTCCTTATTTAAAAAAGCAATGACTTTATTACAGCAAAATTTGCTATTGACTACGATACCGGTTGTTAAACTATTTGCATCGCAAAAACTAGTGAATATTGGAAAATTCGTTGCAAAAACTCTTTTCTATCACCAAAATCGTAGAAATCATAAAATTCAAAGAAAAGTAATGAGGTCACAATGAAGGTAATTTTTGAGCGGAGATGCTATCTGCTTGCAATAATGACCCCCCCCCCCAAAACAGCTAATTTCAGTCTTCACTACACTTTACTTGCGCAGTCAATGGCCGATTTGTGAAAAGAATGATAAAGAGAGTAAACCTTGTTTTTTTATTAGATTCTGCATTTGCAGCTTTTCCAAAAAACAGGGCTCGGCACAGCTGGCTGGCACCGGGTCAAACTGAATATCGTTTTTGGGACAGAAAGGCGAGAGGGATATGATTTTTGTGGCCGAAAAAAAATTACGACGCTTTTTAGCCTAAGTTTCGTTTTTTCGAGGGGTATTTTACATTTAGGGTCAAAAGGAACTTCATAAAATTTTTGAGAATCAAGTGGCACATCGTTTTGCCATTTCGCTGATGCCAGCTCCTGCCGAACACTAACAAAAAAATGCAAAATTTGATTACGCCTTTAGATCAATTCAGATAACATATTACCGAGGTTGCTAAATTACCAAAAAGTAACCTTATGACTTAAATTTTGCAAGTGACTTGTTGTACATGTGGATAAGATTTTGAAAATTTCCAAAAATACAAAGTAGCTTTGTAGAAATTTTGAGACTTATCTATCGTCATTCCCTTGTCTTGAAATTTTGAGATTATAGCTAGCCCGCAGATATTTGGAAAGCAACCCAGAAAATTTTGATGCATAAGGCCTTTCGTTGAAAAAAATTTCCTTGTTTTTCCGGGGCGAACAAAATTTCTCGTATATGCATGTGAAGCGAAGTATCTAAAGCCTTGGTTTTTTATGTGAAAATCTTCAGTTAGTGAGCTTTGTGGCTATCTTTTTTTGCTAAGATATAGATATTTAAGTCCAGCTCTACTGATAAATATTCAAAGAATTTAGAATTTTTTCCAAGCATTATTTTTCAATGTTTAGTCGAAATTGTATTTCGTATTTGATTTCTAAAATCATATCCGTCATCTATAGCGGTCATGATTATTTCAGACCAAAAAGCCATTTTTTCTATGGAAAAAGTCCACAGTTAGCTAAAATGTCCCACTTTTCCCATTCTTCACCTTGTCTTTGTGGTTAATTACCGCAGCGGCCTCTATGATTTTTGCTCCAAGTTTTCCGCGACCTTATCAGTTCCTGTTAACAAGCCCTGAAATGACGTCTGATAAGCTAGAACAGAACTTAATAGGGTCGTTCTCCCTTATCGATGAAACAAGCTAGCTTTCAAAACGTTTGATGTGTCTGACCGCCAATTCTTTCACTTGATAAATATTTGTTCAGAGATCTTCAAGTTTGAATTTTCCGCAGTTAAAAAACGTTTTTATTTCATCCTTCAATCCAGCACTATATAGTTTTCTCTAACAGACTGTATTTAACATTGGTATTCAGTAAAACATGAAGAAATAGCTAAGATAAAAAATTTAAAGACTGTTCAAGTATGGCAGGCATTTTTGCGCAAAAAAACCTTTTAAAGGCTATAAATTCTCTATGGAGAGATTATATTCAGTTTACTGATCGTTGAATAAGCTCATAAAATTTCAAAAGTGAATGAACAATGGCTCTTTTAGTGGAGCAATGACTGAATTGGCGAAGGGGTACTGTAAATGATGAGATGAATGAAGTTAGAGGGGCGAATGAGAGTATATTTTTGTGAAAGTGATAAGCTGGAGATGAGGTGTTTGTTGGAATAAATAAGAGTATTGTATATAGAAGTATAAGGATGGGGGGGGGGGGAGAGCTTTCATAAAATTTGGTTTTCGCGCACCCAGCTTTTTTGCAAACGCTTTTGTACTTTGCCACACTCTTCTTCATAAATCAACTTTATTATAAATTACATAAGTTGAATAATATGTACAAAAATTGCTAATATACCGAAAATTACTACTCTTCATAATTGCATCATTTTGAGTAGACGGTTTAATTCTTCTTGTAAATGGGAAATTTTTTGACAGTTTCATAAACCTCACAGAGAACTGGTGCCGATAGACTTAGAAATGCTCAGAAATATAGCCAAAAAATAATGAAGAAAGAAGTATTGATGGTCGGTGCCATGTTAGATCAAAACCGTTTGAGAAATTTAGAGTCTCTTAATTTTGCCATATAAAAGCCTAATGAAAACTTATTCACTCAATTAATGAGTGTATCTGATAAATGTTTGAAGAGATTGTAACAGACAAAAAGCTGAGTTGAACAGTGCAACGTATAATGGACGAATAAGTGGTACTTAAGTACCAGAACCATTTGCTTAACTTAAGAAAATTCAACAGTGTATGATCCGTATTGGAAGAAAAGTATAAAGTATGAGTGAATCATTGTAAATTTTGAGTGGCTTTCCTCTATTTCTTTTATTATTTCTTTTTTCTTTCATTTCCCTGAATAACCCTACCATCTTTTACTGTCAACAATCAGCACTGAAGAACATTCAATGGCAGTTGCGCACTTAAGTCAATGCATAAAGATGGACATAAACTGGTTACGATTGTGGTGAAGCCAAAACAACTCGGTGGTACAAGCGGAAAACATTATTTGCATACTCTGATGAATGTGTGCAAAGGTTCCGGCCTTTAGAAAAACATTTCTGTACAAAGACTCTCACGAAACCCTCAATTTCATAGTTCAATTTCTACCAACTTGCGATATTTTCGCGATTTTTTTCAATAATCAGATGACTACTAGTATAGGATTAAAAATTGCCAAAATTTATAGGCAAGAATGCCAAAAAGCATTTCTAGCATATACTTGATGAAAAGCTGGCTCTGTTTTCTCGTTTCCTCTTCGCAGTAGAGCAGAAGCAAGCGGAAATAGGGTCAAGTGGCACTGAAGATAAGCCTATTAATCAGCGGATTTGCTTATGTTCTTCCGAGCCACTGAGTATACAAAACGCATCTGCCAGCGTCAATTGCTCTCGTTCCTGTTGCTGTTTTCTTCCGTCTATCTTTTCGGTTACATCCCAAGCATTTTCTCTTATGAATGGGGACAAAGTCTCATGGGCAAAGGTCGTGCTGTTTATTTATTTTTACACATGAAAAACTCCGAACGGTTGTATTTATGTGATAACTGTATCCAAAAAATTGTTTCGTTCTTACTTTTCTCACTTTAATATCACCAATCTTGCTTGCGGGACAATCAAACTTTGCCTTGCAGAAAGGAAAAGCTCCATTCTTTGTCTCTTATCTCGATACAGAATTCCCTCCATAGAACTTCCTCATTTATCTTTTGGCAGATGTTTGAATAAGGTAAAAACTTGGAATAAGACTTTGATTTTGACGCGGTTAGCAGTAATTTCAGTAACCTAGCTATTTCTGAGGCATGTCGCTAGATTCTTGCGTTTTTGCAGATTTCATTTTTGTTTATAATCAAATTTTACTTACTTGGTACAAACAATGCATTATTTCTTCTCAAAATGAAAGTCACTTAACTTAGGTCGGCCTTTTGAAATGAGACACATATATTTAAAATCAGCTCGGAACGCTGATTCCAAATATGCTGTCCTTAGCTGCGAAGCGTTTGAAGCGAGTTATGAGCTTTTTAGTATGTGTAACTGACATATAACTGAATATGGGAAGAAGGCCTTTAGATGAAATTTTGCCTAAAAAAGTGGTGAGAAATCGAAATAACATCAAACTGAATCATTTGGCTTGATAGGGTGTTGTATGCATTTGAACTACTACCTGGATGACGATACCGTAGCATGCTTAAGTCGGTCAGCACGCAAACTTTGCTTAAGTTTTAGCTCATAACTCGCTTCAGAGGAATGGTTCGCAGCTAAGGACAGCATATTTGGAATCAGCGTTCCGAGCTGATTCTAAATATATATATGTGCCTCATTTCAAAAGGCCGACCTAAGTCAAGTGACTTCCCTTGTTAGTTGACATACATATGTGGTCTATACAATCATTGTAATACCAGTGTGGAAGTAATAAATTGAGAAATCGAAATGTAACGGAATTTTTTTGAATCTGTGAAAGTGGGAATTTTTTAGCGCGTTTTGAACTCATTCCTTATACAAATCCTTGTTTTGTGCAGTCACATGCGATAAGTTTTTTTTAACGCCGACGCAGTCCATGTCTAATTGTTACACTCAATACAGAGAATGACCACAACTGAAAAGAAAAATGATTGAGGATCTAACCTTGGGTATCTTTATTTGCTCTATTGTGTTACTGATTTGACAGCAAAATTTCTTCTCAAAGTCAAGCATCATTGATATGCATCTGTGAAGTAATTGCCTTGATATATTTACACAAAAATTATCATTGAAAAAAAATTTGATGAAAGTCGTAAAAAATGTATGAATCAACTGAATTATGAAAAGATTTTTCTACAAGGTAGATTGAAAAAAGGAAAAAATTTAGTTGTATATAACGAGCGGTGAAGTCCTGCAAGTGGACTAATTCTGTACGAAATTCAGTCATCAACATTTTTATGAAATTCAAATTATTCTCATAGAAAAAACTCTTCTAGAGGATCCCCACTCCTTCTATGTTAGATTTAGAACACTACAAATAAAAGAGAAAATTACATGTGTTATTTTTATCCGTTTCGCTCCCTTAGACGGAATTTGGCTTGATTCCTAAGTCTTCCCCGGAACTCCTCAGTAAGGAAGGAAGACACAGTATCAAGTAAGAAAGTTATGAATTTGAAATTTGAAATTGAAATTTATGAATCCTTTTTTAGGAATTTTGTATTATCGTTAACTGCAATATATTGAGTTAGATTTTTGTAAAAATGTGGGATAATTTACTTCCAATGACTAAAAGTTGAAAAGTTTGGGTAGCATTCCAGAAAAAGTTTCGTAGAGGACAACCAAGCTCTTCCGTTCTTTCAAAACAATTTTATACCTTTTTTCCGCCCAAAAGAATTTTTGGAATCGCCACGCCATTCTTCCCACCTCCTCCTCCCCTCCTCTTTTCTTCATTTCTTCCCCGAGCTCAACTCATAGGATCAATTTATGGTTCAACACAGTTCCTCTTTACCCAGCAGCTTATGTGTCGGGCTCGCGAACAACTACCGTATCATCTGTTCACACCACATCCCAGACTTGTTTACCCATCGGTCGCTACCAGCTTTTACTTACCCGTCACATGGTTAAGGACTTGCACGGTCGATTTATAGCTTTGTAACAAAGAAATCTTATCGTAGAACCAGTTTTTAATTTGTTGGAATCGTGACTTCATTTATTAGAAACATTTATTGACGATATTGTCGAAAAAGCCATTGTCTTCACTCCATTTACGAGCAGTAAAAGTATCATGGTTTTTTTACCTTACCTAGCGAGAAAACTGGTTACCAACTCATTGTTAGAACCCTGACTGAGACGGGGTAAATTTGCTTTTGCAAAATTTGTCTTTGACGCTGAATAGCTTCAAATATCAAAAGGCACCCGTCATTTTGAGGACCAGTTTTCGCTTGACTTGGCGCTTGAAAATGAAGTCTAAAAACTTCTTATTGTCAATAATTTCTCAACGCAATTCTATCTCCTAAGGTGTGACAAACCGAGAACCTGTTCCGAGTTTTTCGGATCGACAGTGGATCCTGAGACGACGTTTATGATGGACTTTCAATAAATATTAACCCCCATTCTTCCGCATCATCACCTTCTAACATGGTCGCATGACTTCGGCAACGTCTTAAATCTTCAATGGAATTGTAGCGCGATCTGTTGTAATTCGCGCATGTCCGTCGATTATCGACCATAAGGAATCATGAGAAGGTTTTATGTAAGTATACTGATAGTAATGTTTTTTGAGAACATTGCGTAACATTGAAACTGGAGTCATGGGACCGCAAAAAAAGCCGAAAATCTGGAAGTGTAATTTACATAATCTGTTTATTAACACACGTAAAATCACCGTCGTCATTTGCATTCCGAATAGCCCTATTTGATATTCACGTAAAATTTTATCATTCCACATTATCAATGTACTGGCTATCAGTAAATTATCCAAACATATATTCGACCAAATTGTGCGGGTGAGCAAATTTTTTGAAGCCAATTCTGAAGCAGTAAATCAAGCGCTCGAAGTCCGCACGCTTTCTGGGGCGGACAGTTTTAATATTTAAGGAAATTATGTGAATGCCTAAAAATTATAACTACGAAAACAGGAACCTTCAATATCTTTTACTCATAAGAAAGTCATGTGACTCTAATGATATTCATGTTCTCATTCCTTTGAACTAAAAAAAGCCTTGTAACTATAAAAAATTGACTGCGAGAAAAAAGAAACTCTGACAATATCTTTTACTTTCGTAAGTTGAAAATCTTAGCAAACTGCAGTTTTTCTGCGCTCTTGCCAAAGTTCTTAGGGTTGCTAATGAGCTAATCGGCAAAAAACCTTCTTAGTCGTTGTAATTTTTAAATCATTTTTATTATTTTTGATCTTCACTATTCCAATCCATAACTCCTTTCATCTTCCAATGATCAGAAAGAACACTTTACGAACATTTACAAACTTCACTAATACCGAAGTTTTGAACAAATTAGGGAAAAACTCTCAGGAGAGGGAAGAACGGGAGCGAGAGGGGGACGGGGAGGGCGGGGGGGGGGGGGGGAGAGAAGAAGTTGCGAAGCTAGGAAGGAGCAGCAGAGATTCGCAAGAGAGCATAATTCGGTAGCATATCGGTTTTTTGCAAACTGTTTGTTTACAGAAGGTTTTTGACTGACACGTTTTCCCTCCTTTCAGATTTTTTTACCATTTGCTAGTGGGCCAGTGATGTAATGGTGCTATTTGCAAGAGCGTTTGCTTCGGGACCCGCCGCGGTTTCCCGATATGTGATGTTTTTTGAATTGCCATTGCGATTTTTTTTACATATTATTACATATTACATGGGGACAAAAATGGCGAGATTGTACTTCAACCTTCTCTGCCTCTCCTAAACTCTTTCTTATTTGATCTACAGTGTCAAAATTTGGTAATTGACAGTTATTTTCCAAATGAAAACTGTAGGCGACTTGGACTTATGACTTCAAAAGTGATTCATTCCCCAAATGTGTCGTATACCAATAACTCCTTTTTCCTGTCCCTTCTGTCTCGTTCTCTGCTGTCCACTTTGCTTTTTATCCCCTAACCTATCATCAACGTCATCAATTCTTACCCACAACCGCTAAATCAACAATTTGATAAGAACTTCTCAGCCAATTCATTTCTCATCTATTGTGATGTGCTGCCAAATAGATTTGCTCTGAATTTGTTGATTGTGATGGATCGGGAAATTCGCGGCTTTGGTCACGATTTGCAGATGCCAATTTTAGCACGTTATCTTCAGCAAAAAAGTGCAAAAAGGTGACTGTACGCACTTTTGCAGGTTGGAAGGAGATAAAAGATTGTAAACTGGCATAATTCAGCCTGATTAGATAAAAGGGCTCGGGTACTTTGTGAGATAGTAAATAAGAAATTCAGAAGTCTGATTTGAAAATTGTGATAATGCTCTCCATTATCAATTTTTAGTCCCTACGCAGATTTTTACCGTTTTTTTTTTGAATCTAGTTCATTTTAACCCGTTTTGATGGATATATCTCAAAACTAAGCATAGGTCTACCCATTTAGCCCTAAAATCGCATCTACAAGCTTTACAATCACAAGAATGAAATACACAGCTTCTAGCGCCCTATACTTTTGCACTTATATGTTAACGCGCTCGATTTCGACTTTTCCTGACCCATGGCTACATACTGAAAAACGTGCGCGATTCAAGTGCGGAACGTGCACAGCTTGGAATGTATGCATATTTACAATGCACAAGAAATGTAGATGGCTGAGTGATGTGCGTGATCCCGACCATAAACATCTTTTTGTGGATCAAAGATCTTCTTCAAATTTGAAACTCTAGGGTTGTGCTATAAATCGCAAAATTCCGCTTCCATCCCGTTCTCCTTTGCAATAAAATTCCCGTTTCATCCGATGCATATGTCTGTTAATCATACATCATTGATGTTTCGTGCTCTAATTTTTGCGGCTATGTATTTCGCTTGGACAAGTGAGTAGCCCCCTCCGCCCCTTCCCTTCATGATCCCGAAATTGGGTTGCAAATTTCCTAATTCGGATGAATAAAATTGCGCAAGTAAGGAGTTCTTATTCAAAACTAATCAAGACAAATTTACATGGAAATCAAGTAGTTTCGTACAGAAAAGGTTTTTTTTTGGGAATTTGCAAGCTTTGGACATCAAGTTCAAGTCATTCAAAAAACTTCACTAGGATGGCTGGAACCACGTCTCATTTAATGTAAAGAGATCTTCTTGCCTCACCCTTCCCTCGCCTCCTCCCCCACCCCCGGAAAAAATTTCTCGGTTTGCCACATGCTTTTACAACATACAAAATGCAAGGGCTAAATAACCACTTGTAAGCGTTCGCTATGGATTGTCTGCCCACGCTGAGAGAATAAGAGCTTAAAAGGGGCGGAACGCAGCCAAAAAAGGGCGTGGCCATATAAAGCAGTGGAAGTGCGCGGCTGCTAATTTTTGAAAATCCCATATTAGAGGTATTGTGCCTGCGTATTATCTAACAAAACTGTGGCTGCTACCGTAATCAGTTAATATTTCCACCAATTCATTTCTTCGTTTTTTATTTTCTGAATCGCATCTTTGCCTTCTAGTTTCCAGCTGTAGTTTACTGTAACTTTGTGTGACTGAATCATATACAGGAAGCATTTTATAGTTTGACCTTTCTTATTCCCAATAAATGTGAAAAAAGCTAGGAAGATTTTGTCATGCAGTGTAATAGTAAGACTGACGACGTGAATGACAATATGCATGCAATCCCATAATTCCATCGAAGAGCGACCATTTGCACGGTAGTTTCTCATGAATCACCAAATCATGTCCATTTACCTTCTTTTGCAAGTACGTCTGGAACTGGTGATGGTTTTAAAAATGCGTTGTAAAATGGTACATTCATCGACAGGACACAAGTGAGACTGTCACGAATAAACTGGGTTCCTTAAAAGGGATTTGGTGGAGGGGAATAAAAATTCTAGGGGTTTGAGATCTGATGCCACAATCTTACAAATCATGGAAAAAGAAATAAGATTTCAAGAATTGCTAATTGAATGGGATAGGGTATTTTACATAATGAGCGCTACTATAAAAGTTACGTACATATTTCTTTCTGGGAATAGCTGGATCAGAAATAATATATGTCGTGATTATAAGAAAAAAATTTTATCAAGGGGAAGGGGGGGGGGGGTAGAAGTAAGACGTAGGCAACAACTTGTTTTGGATGATCATACTCATCTTTCCCATCCCTTTCCACTTCCTTCCTTTATTTACTTTGAGTGGTGGCCCCAGAAGATTTGCAGGGCGGGGGAGGGGAGAGCGTGACAGAGGCTTTTAATAGTATGAAGAATGTAGCGTTAACACGCTTTCAGATTAGGCCTTTTGGTTTCGTACTTTTTGTACAAGAAGCCACGCCCAGAATTTTTTTTACGAAACTCTTTAATCCAACTTTTTAAGAAACTTTTAAGGTTAATTTTAACTATTTTTAGATAAAACAAATTGGTAATCAGACAAAAAAGTTGAACAAAATAGTAAACTAAAAAAGCTAAAGGTGTACTAGAACATCCAAAAATAATATGGGGCATATAGTAATTGTTTTGACAGTTTCACAGTTTTTTTAAGCAATTATAGCGCTTGAAAAACTTGTGATGCTGGTGAAGGGGGAGAGGGGGGGGGGGGAGGAGAAAGGGAGGCATGACAGAACCTCTTTAGAAGGAAGAGTGCAGCGCTAAACCCTTTCAAGACCATTTTTGGATTTTTTCACTTCGTCAATTTTGTAAACCCGAAGCCACTTCCAGATTTTTTTACCAAGTTACTCCACAATTTTGATCTAATTATCATGAAATTTTTTAGATGATTCTAGTCGTTCAGAGATAAAACAAATTAGTTTTATACGTCCTGGACAATTCTATATTCTTAAGAATGTGTGACGCTTTTTTTTGGGGGGGGGGAGAGATAAGGAAGGGGTAATTTGTTGCTCACTTCGTATTTCTATACTGAATCAAAGACCTGTAATTATTGTGCGTTCTTCCATTCCCCAATTTTCCCAATCTACTAAAATTTCTTCCTATTCTTCCATTACCTTGAAACTTCCTATTTTAGCCATGACCACGTGACGTAATGGCAGAGCTACTTGTCTGAAATTGTGCCAAGGTTTATTTTTTCCCCTTACGTCCTTATCCCTCAAAGGTTTTATGTGCATTACAACCTACTGGCGACGAAAGAGATTTTCCGAAAAGTCGAGAATTGTCGCCAGTGTTTAGTGATTTATTGCTGAAACGTAAAGTACATATGACAATGCCAAAGCGATTGGCAAGATTTCAGGCTTTCAAGGCTATTTGGAAAGACTCAATCGCGGCGCAAAAAAAGGCTGAAAAAGGTTTTGGAATTGAAATTCGCGGCGAAATTGCATTGTGTATGGAGATATTTGCATTTTAGTCACATAGGATGGTGAATTCGATGAAATGTCCCGCTGCACCTCTCTTGAAATCGCGCAACACTTAGGCTTTGTAGCCGAATCGAGATTAATGTCAACAAAAATGGGTTTGGATGGCGGGAGGAAGGGGGAGGGGGAGGGGGAGAACATAGCCAAAATTTTATCTGCTTCTCTTTCACCAAACCTGGCATTTACAGATTTTGAATGGTTAATAAAAGTACAAAGTTTGATAGAGTAATTAATGTTCATGAGGGCATCTCCTTGCTTTGTTCATTTTTTTTTGTATTACTGTTTTTCTAGATTTTTTGAATTGATTATTATTTATTTTCCAAAAATTTTGCGCCATAAATTCTATAAATATTCTATGCCTTAACAAATTAATGATTGAACACTTTATTACTTCCTGACGCTTCGTCTTTCATAACCCTTTTATTATTTAAATTTCAAGAATTTATCCAGGCAAAATTTTTGTGGTCATAGGAGCTCCTTGAAGCATAATTTTGTCCGATTCTATCAGCAGCGATTATTTGCGTTTTTATTGTTTTTGTGATAATGCCAAATAATCCAAAAATAGCATTTTTCACACCTATACAAACGAGTTTTCGCTGTGTCTATTTGACGAACAAAGACAAAGGATAGGTAGTACAAATAAACAGCAATTTTTTACACATTCACAATCATGCCTTGAAAATATATCTTAAATGATTTCTTCTGAAGAATCGTGACATTTGAGATTGAAGTAACATTTTCAGCAGGTCACCAGAATGAAGCTGACCTGCCCTTCTGACTCAAACTTCTCTCAAATTCGTCAGATCACCTGGCCATAGTCTGCAAAAAACTGTTTACCATTTCTTCACCTAATCCTTTTACTGGCTGGGTTCCAACAAAAATACCAATCCAAACGAAGATACTAATTTGTAACTATTGGTGCTCAAAGCAAAATAGATGAGTGTCAAATTGCAAGTTCCATACGCACACAAGTTCATGTTATACCTCGAAGGTTAAATTTTGTGCTTTCTGATCACTTGTAGTGACCTTTCTAGGTATATAATGACTGAGTAAAACGGGAAATTTGTAACTTTTCTGCACACTTGAAGCATCAAAAATTACGAAGTTATGTTTTCAAGTCTATGGAAAATAAAGTGAATTTTTTTGTAAATTTGGCGCCTGAAGTTTAGATCATTCCTTGATTACTAAACAAGAGATGTAACGTAAAATATTCGAATGATTTTTTCCGGAGCTAAAACCAGAAATTCATTCTTCTCTTACCTAAAAATCTCATGAAAAATATTTGCACATTTTTTGTTCATTTAGCAAATGTTTACCGCCACTTAGTTTATCTACTGGCCAGGTTCCAAAAATCATTCAAAGCAATAAAACGCACTATATTTGAACTATTGCTGCTCAAAGCAAAAAAAGCTATGTGGTATTCTGCTTTTACACTTTTTATGTCGTCCCAGTTTCTGAATGCAACCATCCAAGCATGTGCAAATAGTTTCTTGCAGCTCCAGCAATAGCCTTCTTCTCTTCATTTCATCTTGTCACACTTTCACTTCGAACACAGAATTTCTTCGAGAAATTTTTTAAATAAAATATCAGCTTTTTTCATTTGTAGTCAAACTCTACAGAGAGGCTGCAAATTTGAAAACAATCTGAAAGTCAATAGTTTGCCGCTATTGAATGAATAATGCTATTTTGAGCGATTCATTATAGAAACAACATCATCGTAATTCAACTTTTATTGTCACAAATATTGATTTTTTATGTACTACAAAAGCTTTTGGCTGAATGCTAAGTTTCGAATTTCCACGTGCTAGCCATTGCAGCCCTTTAGAAGAGTAAGTGATCTGATTATCGATTTGCTATCAGTTTCTTCATAAATTTTTTTTGGTTTTCTGTTTGGAACTATGCCAAGGGCGCAATACAACAGATAAAATTTTAAGTGATTAGTACTAGAACCTTTGAGCATTAGAAAAATTACTGTTCATACCACTCAAAAGGATCATTCTAGTGCATTTCTCTGACAGTAAAATATCTGAGTGAAACGGGAAATTTTGACGGGAAAAATTTTTCATCCTCATACATATTAGCCTTCTAAGGAGGTCAATTCCCTTATTTGCAATGTGTTTTTCGACGAGAAATTAATTTTCTTTGGAAACTGTTCAACAATTTCAAGCGCTGATTTTCTGAATCAGTAAGTAACCGTGAGCAACTAGGAAACTTACATTTTTAGACCTTTGACCGCTGATTTTCTTACCATCACCCGTACAGCAAAACAATGAGAGCGATTTTTTCAGCAGAATAACGAGTGAATGAAACGGGAAATTCTGAGGAGAATTGATCTATTATATTCTCATGTCCTGTCCATGTCCCTTATGGGGATTGTCTTCGACAATTTCTCAAAGTTCTCTTTCACGGTGAACTAAGTCGTAGAAGCTTCAAAAAATCGATAAAATCAGTTTATTAAGCGATCAATGTCAGCAATTTCCAGACGCCAGTACCATGCTCTGTTAAATTAAAACCAACTCACTCTTTTAAGGTCACCATTTCAAAACAACTACCGTACCTTTCTTGCTATATAGTACCTGAGTGAAGCGGGAATTCCTGAGAAGAATACTTGAGACATTTCCACGTCTTGTTCGTAACCTTCTAGGAATAATGACTTACTCGGTGATTTTGCAACATTTTCCTCAATGAGAAGTTTAGGGTTCTCTACAAAAAATCAATAAAGTTAATCTCCTCGAGCAATCGATATCAGCAGTCTCCTAGCTCTTAGCATAGGGTTGTTGACTCGCAAATAATCCACATTTTACATCTGAAGGTGACTGAGTGAAACGGGAAATTTTGAGATAAATTGATTTTTTGTATTACCACATATTAGCAAGAGATGTTAGTATTTTCTTCGATGTCTTCAGAGCCTTCAGCAATGAAAAGTTTGGCATTTTTTATCTGGGAATTAAGCCAAAATAAATTTTTAAAAAATTAAAATCAATTTTTAACAGTCATTACTAAACAAATTGTGGGCTATCCAAAACCACTCGTTCTCTCTCTCAGCCAAAGTTTTTGCTTTCAATAAAAAAAGAACTCGACCATATGCTGCATTTAAATACTTTGGGTAAAACGGGAAATTTTGCAAAAAAAATTTCATATGAAATCTCCAAGAAAAATTTTTGAGTTCCAGAATTTTCTAACTTTCGAGTGTTGTCATTTGCAATCTTTATGTCCGTACTGTACACTTTGTGCGCGTACTTTCACAAACCTTTTGTAAATTTGCGCGCTCTGATGAAGCCGTAAATCTCATAACTTTCGGTGCGCATCTCTCATTTCTTCAGATCTTTTCCGCCTTTTCTTTGCGTTTTTAATCGGCCCACCAATTCACCGTAACTTATTGCCAATTTGGGAGAAAAGAGTGGAACGAAAGATTTCCCATCAAATTTTACTGTCACTTCGAATTTAACGAACAATATGCATAGACATTGGGGCGATGTGTGCACTGGCAATGAGCCGAAGGTCGCGGCAATTTTTTATTTTGCGCAATTTTTTTGCTTTTCTTTACATTGCAGGATCAGAGATAAAGTGCACAACGGCCTATTTGTATTTGAGTAACGAGCATCTTTCGCCAAAGAGTTTACAATGACCTTGTCATAAAGCATTTTGGCTACTGATGACGGAGAATGCGTGACGATTGCCGTAATATCACCGCCTCTCACTTCTTTATATTGCGGCGAATTGAGATACTTTTTATGCTTAGTTGGCTCTTTTGTTTGAGAGACTAGAAAAAGAGAATTGGGCTCATAATGAGCTCATCATATTTTTCAGAATAAGTGTAAGAAGAAAGCGTGGACTATAACACTTCGGATGGGCAAAACTTTTCAGCGCTTAACCTATGCACGATGAAATTTGATAAAGGCTCGAAATTTTTCAATGAAATAAGAAATGAAAGTAACTAAGTTAAAAATCTGAGGAAGAGATCGCACCAAGAGAATGGATATAATTTTTCAAATGAATGAATACTATACAAGTTGTGATGCATTTGGCTCTAAGCCAATTTCACAGTTCCTTGAATGGAAGCGGGTGAATGGCTTGAAGATTATTGTATTTGAACCAATTAATAATAAGTAGATTATCCGAAAGATTATTTAATAAGAAAGCGAGCGCATGCGGTTCATTAGAAAGTGGAAAAAATCGTGGGCATTATAGCTAAAAATATTTCAAATGCAGCCGAACCATTCAATAAGAAATAGAAAGCAAAGAAAGTGGCAGCTCCAAATCTTTTTGGTAGGGGGGGGGGGGGGATTTTTTCATCGAAGGGTGAACCCCTTCATCGTAAAATTTGTTTCATTTTCTATTCCTTAGCAAGTTTTAACCCCAAAACCTCGAAAAATGGTCGTGATGCAGTTCCAGAGTCGACGGGAACTTTTAAGAGCTAATCTAAATTTGTACGAAATTTTAAGAAATTTTGCAACTCTCAGCACCAGAATCCTTGAATTTATGCTTCTTGCCCTCGGACCCAATCCATTCCTTCAATATTTGAGTACTTAGATTCTATCAATCTTGGTTGCTTAGAAAACATAGACTTTCTATACCTGGAATCAAAATTTTTTTGGGAATCTGGCGTTCTGTTCTTCGAACTGCGATAAAAGTATGAGTGTTGGATAATAAGTCATTATATTCTTATATTTGATGATTACTATCAATCAAACTGCATATTTTTCAACAATTAATGAAAAGAACACGGCCGAATGACCAAAGAGTAAATTTGTGTTACATGAACAATCAACCATTTATTGACGAACAAAGGATAATAAAATATTTTGCACAACTCCCATTCCCCCCCCCTTCCCCTCCTCTCTTTGGTCTTTTACTAGCAAAAATTATTCGTCCGATTAGAGGGTAATGTGCAATTTTGGCATCTTCTTGAAAACAAGTGTGGGGCATGATATTCTATTGTGAAACTACACAAATCTTTTGACTGCATTCATTGATGGGCTTGAGGAGAGTGATAATTTTAAAAAAAGACATCAAATAATAGGAAATTTATGAAACTTGAGGTCTCCGGATCTTTTTTTGAGGTTCTCAGTTTCTATGGAAAATCGTATGAAGTGCATGGTATGTATTGTAACGAGCCGTCATTTCAATTAATGGAACCTTATTTACTGAATGACCAAAGAATATAGCTATACATAGATGATGCGTATGAACAAAGGGTAATAAAATATTTTGCATAATTGAGCCAAAAATGTTGGTACATGGGGGTATGAACAAATAATTGCGTAGCTTATTACGGCTAGTTATACCAAATCTGAACTATCATTATGGATCTCTAATTAGAACTAATTCCATATCCATGCCTTGCCACACGCGCTCCCATATCTTGCTAGGAATCGGCGTCGGCATCGTTTTTTCACATAATCGAATTAGTTCTTCGCTGCAAGAGCGACGAGCGCCCCGCTCTACTTTACTGTAAACTAATAGCACAATCCTATTTGCTGAGAAAATTTGCGTCGTTTCGCACCCCCGCGCTCCCGCTCTTTTCGCCATGGTTTTTATAATTCTTGTAACACGTTATAAATTTTCTAAACTACCCTTCTTTCAGTTTTTCTTGGCCCTAAAAAAGAGCTAAGAAACTCTCTTATGCTCATCTGTTACGTTGTTTTTGTATAGCTGCACCTGCTGAATGTGCGACTGCGAACGCGTCCAGTCTCGGCCGAAAAATTACAACACGCAAGACGTCTGCATGACAAATTTCTCGGATAAATTTGAAACTCGCGCCATTTTTACGAATCGCCCCCCGAAAACCCCTTGTTGATGACCAGTTAGCGGCGTTCAAATTGCGTTTGCTGTTGTTGGCTCGCGGCCAATTTATTCTTTGAAATTTGCATTTCTTGCCCAGAAGCTCAAAGAAGGGCATAGTTTTTCGTAAAGCTTGAAATTTGTATTTCCCAATTGCATCAAATTTATTTGTCTAATTCAAATATCTTCTCAAATCAATAATATTCGCTGGTCCTAAAGATTCTGTTTAACTTTCTTTTAGATTTTCCAGATGTATCAAAAATACTCATCATATTCAAAAAATCTTTAAAAAAAGTTTATCACATCGTAGAGGTTGTATATTTCCAGTGTAGTTTCCCAAAAAAAGTCTGAAAATTTGCGCAAATTTGAGATTAAGTCTATTACTATTTTTCATTTCATTTATTACTATTTATTTTTTAATATTTTCAAAATCTTTTCTTGGATTGCTGAATATTCATAGTTAAGATTGTAACTTCACTTGTCTTTTATCAGAGATTTTTTGTTCAACCGAGAATTCGCTGAATTTGAAATTATTTACAAAGTATAAGATTCCGACTTCATTTGTCTTTCAATAGGATAAATTTTAATTACTCAGTAAATTACAGAAAAAATTTACAAAATGTGGGATTGTAGGTTTGTCTTTTTTTCGACATTTGAAACAGTTGAAGTAATTGACCGGATTACAGCATTATCCTAGCCTCTAACTTCAAATTTATCAGCTTTTATATTTTTTAACAATTGGTGATATAAATTCGCATAGATGAAGTGCATGTTATTCACGGGTTTTGTTTTATCTCCAGTCAATAATCGATTTTCCTTACAAAATATTCTATTCACCGTTGAAAAGGCCGCGCGCAGTGTAAAGCTTTCATACGCGTCCTAGAAGTTTTTCTACATCGGTTCGCTCTTCGTCTCCGTTTCTTTCACCCCTTCTCACTGACATTCGGTAAGCTTTACAGCTTTTCTATCTGTCAATATGTTTATCTTGCTGTCATTTTTCCTTCCTTCATTTCCAACTGCATTTCCCAGCAATTTTCTCAGAAACTGGTTATTTGAGTAGGAAAAGTTTTTCCGCAGATAATTGGCACTATGTTGCAGTCTCTTTGCGTCATTTAACCATTGCATGAGCAGTTCTGAAATTCTAGATTTGTCTTGCAAGAGGGAACTAGAGAAAACTTCTGATTTTTTCGTAGCTGGGGTGAGGGGAGGTGAGGGCAGGGGAAAGAGGGGAGTGAAAAGGGACCTCACAGGTGGGTGGGATCGGCGATAGCACCCCTTCCCCCATCCTACCCATTGTTTTGGTAAATTTGCATATCTCTCCCCCACCCCCCGTTAAATTGATCAAATAAGTTTGGGGTGATATTTGATGTACTTATTTATATCCATTTGCCGTTCGGACTGTTGCACGTTGATTATAATAAGTGAAAACACTATAAAGTACTTCAAGATAATCTTATAATATTTTTTGTCAGTCATTCATTCCTTTCTTTATTCACTTCATTCTCGCGTTAAATCGTTTTTATTAATCTATTCGCACTCACTTTTTCATTCATTGTTTCTGTTTTCTTTTATTTATTCCTTCATCCATCTGTTCAGTATTCAGTTATTCAATCATTCATTCATTCATTCATTTAACCATTCATTCATTCATTCCAATCATTAATTCTCATTCATTCCATTTCATTCATTCGTTCACCCCTGTCGACGCGGCTTAAGCTTATTGTTTATGGGCTCTTTACCCTTCGGCCATTTTTTCGACCCCATACCGTCCCTGCTCTGTTTTTCTACCCCCCTCCTCGCCCCCTCGTCGAGCGCTGAATCGTCATTTGCCTCCGTAATCCTGTCTGATTCAAAATATGCCCGAACTTATGATAATGAGAGGTCCGCCACATGAATATAGAATATATCGATCACTTTTTGGGTCGGTTTGAACCCTAGCTCCTCCCCTCCCCCTCCCCTATTACCGTATTCGCACAGACTAAAATAGCCTCTGATGTTTATCCGCTCGAGACCAAAACTCGTACAAAAAATTGTCGAATCGGCTTTGTTTACAAGTTTTAGAAGCGATCTTTTCGAGCTGTTGTTGAAAGCGTTAATCACTTCAATGTGTGTCGTTAACCTCATTTTGAATTCGACTTTCGTTTCGTTTTTTTCTCGCGCCCAGTGGAGGTCAAGTGGTGTCCCCCGTTTACGACTGAGATCGTTTTTGTGAATTTATGGGCTGCAGATCGTTTTCGGGCAAATGGCCAGGATCAGGGAAGCAGATCTGCGCGTGCAAACTTTTTCTTGGAAAAAAAAGCGATGGGTGATTTTTGGGACAGTCAGGGAACGGTCGCATTCTTTTTTAATTATGGAGTTGATATGTATTTTATATCAATATGAAAATATCGTGTCTACTTGATTTGAAATTACCGTGTCTTTTTACCTCCTTTCTCATCTCGCTCCCTCCCCTCACACCCTCTTCTAAACAAACCCAAATCACACTTTGACATCAGAATATTATTCTTGATAATCACTTTGCTTCCTCCCTCTCCCTATATCTTCACCTCTAAGCATTGGTGGACTCTTCCCTTCCCTTTTATCGCCTTCTCCAGGGCTTGAAATTTCGCCAGACTCCGCCCAAACTTTGTCGAGCTATACATTGCTCCCTTGATGTTTATAATCACTTTTTCGCCTACCTCAAAATTTGAGAAAAATTTACCTAAAAATCATCATCTTTTCTAGCGGTTATCCAATAAATTTTTTAGCTGGGAGGGCGAACGTTAGCCACGTTAAACGCACAAGTTTTGCGAAGCTTTCAATTTTCGAGGGTCTGTGATACCGAAATTACAAAAAAGGGTGACGCGTCCACGTCCAAATTTTTTTAATAATTCGAATATTGAGAACGTTCTAAAAGTTGTCCTAGTCTACAGTACAAGTCACTACAATTTCTTATACCGTAAAATAAGTCACTTGCACATTTTTTGACCCATGTGGGCAGCTTGCAAGAATTTCGCGCTTATTTTTTTACAGTGAAATATTCGATGGTTTCCCCAAACCAAGTTCTCCCTCTTGTCCCCCCCCCCCAACCCCTTCCCCCACCACCGCCTTCTTTCCAAAACTGCGGACAAATCTCGAACGATCGTCGTTTTTGTAACCTTATAGCCTGTTGTAAACACAACCATATAGTAGCCGATCACCTTGCAAAGAACGGGCCCACGTTTATGGCCCTGCACTTAACTGTTCGAGTTCGGGTGATACGTATCGGGTTTTTTGCACTTTTCGTTCAGCACATTGCAGAAAGGATATAAATTTACGGTGATCCTCTGTGTATTTTTGTAGCAAAAAAGCTTTATGGGCCCTAGAGCCAATGATTATTTCGGAGTTCTTGATTTGCAGTGATTCATTTGCAAAAATAAATTCTTGTTTGCTCTCTTCCATCCCCTTCTCTATGAATAGGTGTTTAATTACACATCTGCTCAAAGCTCTTTGTTCTTTTCGCTCCAAATTGTTTTTCTGGGAGATTGATGCCCCATTAATACGCTTTTTCATTGCATTCCATTTTTTCCCAAATGATAGGGATAATCTATGTCTTGTCCTACTTATTTTATCAAGTTCGTCTTCAGCTGTTGATTCTTTTTCCAGTTAGTTAATTTCTTGTAGACGACGTACTTTTGCACAACTTTCTCAGCATAGAACCTATTTTTTTACCTTAATATAGATATTTTTTAATGAATATAATGTCAGCATGGAAGAAATATCGTAGAATTTCATTCTTGAATCCACCTTATTTGCAAGGATTTTGGAAAAAATCTAAATCACGAAAAAAAGAGGGTCCTTCAAAATTGTTCAGAGATCAAAAACATTTCGAAAGATTTTTTGGGTCACCGTTGGTTTAAACTGTTTTCAAGGTCTGAAATTTTGAATCTGAAAGCTTCTGGGTTTGGCAACTTGAAAGACTTGAAAAAATGGGGGGGGGGGAAGGGAGGAAAAGAAAAGATAGAACGAGCAAAGAGCTTATGTAGTTGTAGTTTTTATAGGATTTACTAATACTATAAGCCTTGGTTGAATTCCATTCCAATAAAAAAATTGAATTCTTGTGATTTGAAAGCTTTCAATTTTTTAAAGAATTATTCAAGAATTTTCATTATGGCAGTTACTGGCTGCACCAGGGCTATAAATCTTTTCTTAACTACTCAATAAAATGAAATTTCTTAAGATGCTGTATCTTCAGGAAAAAAAAACAGAAAAGTTTTGAAGAATTTTGTCATTAGTGTAATTGCACGCGATATTACTACAATAAATCTTAACCTAATTGCCCAATCAAATAAAATTCCTCAAAACGTTGAGGACTTTTCAAATAAAAATTTTTGCAATGTAATAATCATTTCCTACGGTTCCACTACAGTTCAAGCTTGTATACAAGCATTCATAACAAATTCCTTCGTTTACTTTTTAATCCCAGCATGGCCCATTAGAGCCAAAAACTTTCTCCTAACACTAGGCAATTAACGTACAAGCTTTTCGGGTCCTATAACCAGCCCCCCTAAATCCGTGTTATTTTCCCCATCGTCGTCAACATCGTTCAGCCAACTTCATGGCATCTTTTTGAATGGATCCTGAATGGATCCGCGTAACTGTTCTTTTTGTGCGCGGGTACGAAAGGCAATTTCTCCTCGGTGGTGACTCACCATCGACGTTCATTCATCGCTCGTTGATTGTCAGCCCTAGACTAGACTGTCTCTTAGCGTTCAATCATTCGCTTTCACATTCAAAGACCAATTTTTATTTGAATGGGGGAGGGGAGGGAAGAAATGATGAGGGTGGTGCAATTTTTTCAAAAATGCAAAAAAACGTAAATTCATCTCTTACACCAACAAAATGCAACCACATACTTTCCTCGTTATCAAATCTTTAGTAGTAAGCACTACTGAAAACTTGATGTCAGCACCACAGCGCCAAAAGAAAATTTTTATTTGACGAAAACCTGAAATGGGAAATTTTGTTCGAATGGAACATAGGAACGGTACAGTCTAAAAAATTTTCTCGCAGTCAGGTTTTTTTTGAAGTTGCATGTTCATTACCTTTGTTTATTTATTACTTATTATTCTTTATTATATTTTTTTATTCCAGCTCACTTTCTTGGTTGAAATAAACATGTAAATAAACAAATGATCTGCATTCTGTAACCGTAAAGCAAACTTCATTTAAATGACATAAAAACGAAAATTTTCTGTTTGTGCAAAATGTTTTTTATTTTATTGGTTTGACTATTGAACTAGTAATCTAAAAGTGCTATTCGGAAAAGCGTTCACTTCGGGACTCGCCCTCGGTTTCCCGCTATTTGCAGATTTTTGAATTGAGCTAACGATTCTTTATATATTAGATATTTGAATGCGGAACCTTTCCCTCTAGAAGGAATCGCGAAATTCTTTCGAAAGTTGAGTGCAGATTATGACGGCATACTAGTGTGGGGCCCACACTAGGCAAACCCCCAAGCTTCGCCGAAAAATACTGCTTTTGGAGCGAGAAATCCGGTCCGGAAGTAGCAAAGTAGGCGGGGCGACCATGGTCGCCTGCCCACTTGCATGCTTTATCTCGCCTACGCTTGTTGCAGAGGGTTCTCGAAACAGGGATTTTAGGGGATTCTGCGGATTTTCGACTCCATATTCGGAATCAGGGCTTGAAGGCTTGAAGGCGACAAAAACATTGAACTCGAGATTTTGGGTGGACGGTGCCTTTAAACTTAGATGATTACATTTTTCTCAGTAATCCCTGGAAATTAATATTTGAGTCAAAGAGCTGGGACTCCACGCCCTTCCCCCCCCCCCCTAATAAAATTTTTCGACCTGACACTGCAACCCAAGCAATTTTTCTAGTGTGAGTGCGAGCTTTCAAACTGTCCCTTGGTGTGATTGCACGCCAAGCAGCACATAACAGGTTTATGACATGTTAAGATTATTGTACTGTTCAGTCATGACGTGTTGTACATGTTATAGGCGAAAACAGCAAGCAAATATTCAAATATGAAAATTGAATATTTATGAAGCGAAGATATTGTAAAATTTCTGGGACTTGATGGTTGTTGTGCAGTATACCATCTGCGCATTTAGAATATTGAACTGTTAGAATGCCATTTGACTTCTCCAACTACCGAATTTGTTTTCTGGTTTTTTCAGTTCATGAAACTTCTTATGCCACTTGACAAATTCACACTTTCTCTCTCCCTCCTTCTTTTTTTTTTTGCTTTTTCAACCCTCTTTTGCAATTTTTTCCATCATTAGTGAAGCTTTGACGCTCTTCAAGAAATGTTTTTCTTGACGAGACCACCGTGATGTTTTGAGATTCTCCAAAGATAAGTGCAGCCAGCTAAAAAAAGCCATGCATGTTGACACAAAAGCTTCTATCGTCTGGCGCTTTACGATTTTCAAGCTTTCAAATGTGGAATTTATGGGTTTGTAAGAAAATTCGAAAGTGCAGCTTCAAATGGTTTTTCTTCCTGCAAGGACAGCTTACAGTAAACTCGTGTGCGCTCAAAACATGAGCATCTAGCGCTACCGTACCCCACCGTAAGCAATTTTCAGCTTTCTACAAAGAACTTCATAAATGTGCAGAAAAAAGTTGAAAATACCCAAAATAAATTGATGAAAGGCATTTCCTCACTATAAAGAGAATCTACAGTAAACTTAACGACTTCCAAAACCTGCGCATCTAGTATGCCGCTCTACCATATACCTATATGTACCTACGCAATAGTGATGGTTCGAAAAATTCTTTCGGGCGGGAGAGGACAAAATTATCAATGAGGGAAGCGCGCTCCAAAATAAATCTTAGGGTTATAACGAAATTGTGGTTGCCAAAAATTTCAGCGGAAAGCGTGGCAGGAGCCAATCTCCAAATAATTTTTTGCCAGGCTAACTTGATTTTTTTGGAAATTCAGAAGAAATTTATTGCTTAGAAGTAAAATCTCTCGCGCATCTTTATAACTCGTGTAAGCCACTTCCAAAAATTTTGTAACTCAGCCCCCCCCCCCCTCCCCCCTCCCCCTTGACGCCACGAAAACTCCGGTTTTCTGCTTTGCTAACGGCCTGCAGCACACTCAAGTACTTTCAAGTCTGAGCATCTAATGCGCCGCTACCGTATATCTGCTTATTTCCTACGCAGTCTTTGTTACGCATTAGAATGGGACCAGATGAATCACAAAGGAGCCGCGAAAAAAACTTGGCACAAATTCAAATCTCCCGTCGCGCGGCGCGCGTCAGCACATGACCGTTAGCGTAAAGATTTATTAGCACGACGCATACGCTACGATAACGGACGTAACCCGTTTACGTGCAGAAGTTTTCGGGGCTCGAGTGCAATGTTTTTTCGACGTCGAGGTGAAGAATATGGTGGGAATATTGGGATTTTCGGAGAAAACGATGAGAAAGCGCGTGTGACTGCGGGAAAGTTGTATTCACGCAAAATCTGGGGGGGGGGGGAAGTAGCGCGAAAATTGTTTGCATGTTATAATTCTGACTCACTTGTTCATAACTACATCGCAACAGAGCTTTTTCGAAAAAAAAATCCCTCGCAACCTCTGGGACAGCCACGCCCCTTTTTCTCCCTGATGGCACTCTCGACAAATTTGGAGCTATCATCATTGTACGGATGTCTACATCGCTGATGCTATTTTCCCAATCCTTGAAGCAAAAAAAAATGTTTTGAATGCGCTCCCTCTACCTGACTTAAGATCACCCAGTGTCATTTGGAGTGTCGTTGGGAGAAATGCTCATGTAAGTGCCAAACTTGCTGAAAGTTCTGATTATTCTGTTCAAATACAGAGGATGTTCGCAAAGAATTTTTGGCTTTCTACAATGTCAGAATTTTCTTCCAACGATACACCAATTGACGCTGGGTGCTCATAGGTCGCCATGTAAGTGGGTTTTACAAGATCGGGTTCGAAAACAATATTTTCCTCTAAGAATTCAGTACCGAGTTGGAAAATAGCTTAGTTCAAAGGATCGTGGTCGTAAAATTCAATTATGACCTTGAGACTCACGTCTAAATTTCTCGCCCATACCGTCTCTTTTTGGGCGGATCAGTCGGCATGAGACGGTACTGGGGAGAATTTAGAGTTAACTTTCTCGGCTAAGAATGAATTTTCTGAGTTGCCACTTGGGCAATTACCTTACTCAAAGATTTCTAATCAGTATCAACTTAAGAAGCACATAGACGCGCATCTGCTGAACACCGTTCTCGAGTACGGTACTGGGCAAGAGTTACGGTACCGGGCAGGAAGTCCAAATCTTGCATCCAATTGTTTCAAAATCTTTGAAGAGACTCGAAGTTGCCTCTTCATGCTTGTTTGCAGTTTTTCGTATAGTTACGTTATTCTCGCTGTCTCTCAAGTGTCGGCACCTGGCAAAGCCGCATAGATTGACGAGCGGTGTTCGTCAGATGGACGTGCGCAGAAGCGCATGTAGCCCATGCTGAAAGTTACAGCGTGACGATGGTCGTTGCTTGACGACCAGCCGATCGCTTCGTAAACTATGATTTTACGAATGTGAACTGATATTTTACGCGACATATCCAATGTCTGGACCGGGGGGGGGGGGGAGAGAGTCGCCCTGCAAGAGATAAATGATTGATGTGTACAGGAAAATGCGAGAAAACTGAAACGGGGAAGTTGCAAAGATGGGGAGTTATATATAGTTATGGCAATGGAGTAGGTCTATTGTGGCCTCATAAAGTATATAGACAAACCCCGTAAAAATTCAAAGGTCACGCGATTCCCGCGGAATCCGCGAATTTGCGTTATTCGCAGGATTTGCGTGATTTGTCCATAACTTCCTCTAAAACCAATGTAATTGTAACTTGTAAGCAGATTTTCAATTACCCCTTGATCACGCAAATTATAGCTAGCAATATAAAGGCTGAAATTTTGAATTGTGCGATTAAAAGTGCATGATTGATGATCCTTTCCGGTTGTATGCGCTTCAGTTGCAATTGCCAGTGTTCTAATTCTTATTTTTGCACTTTCGGGCAACAACGAATTAGCACCGAGGTGCCATTTATCACACTTCGTTTAGTACCAAACATTTTTGTCCTCTAATACGATTTTTTACGGGGAAAATTTATTACTGAAAACTGCGGAGTCTTATTTTAGTTTCCGATCCATTTGTCAGTGTTGTTCCAGCACATGGAAACAAGCTTGTCCAAAAGGTTTCTTCTGAAAAACTTTTTTCATTTTCCGGCCAACGGCTAGCTGTAAATTACTGTAACTATAAGATTACTGTGATTAGCGACACAACTAGTTTATCAGTCAAATAGTTTAGCTTTCTTGCATTAGATCATTCCCCAAATTTTGTTTTTTTTTGTAAATTGAAATTAATTTTTATCTATCTATTTATTATTGAATGTTGGAGCTACAAAAAACCCAGTCCTAAATACCTAACCTTTATTTTGCTGAAAGTCTGTTGTTGTACACAATTTCTTTCTTTGTGACACAAACAAAATAAATTTTAATCGCAAATACTTGCCAATTCTATCATTGATGATAGACAATTCGACCCTCCACCATTATTTGAAAGATCTATTTTATTTTATTTTATCTTATTATTTCTATAATTTTCCGTTGTCAGCGGAACAAGATCTTTGAGAAAATACTGACAATTAGATTAAAGTGTCAAACTGGTGAGAAATTAGAAATTTGCATGATTCTTTTTACGCCGTCAAACGAAAAAATTAAGGAAAAAAGTTTTTTGGGGTCCTTCCTAAACTCTTTTTTAAGAAGAGTAGGCCCACAGATATTGTTGAGAAGAGAACTTGGTCAAAGAACTATTACGAGTTTTGATGGTGCTCGCTTCATTTACATTCTTTGTAACCGATTAGCAGGATTTGTTTATAGAAATCTTTGAAATAGTTGCTCTCATGACCAAGAAAAAAATAGCTACAGTAATCCTATTACAATTTTAACAAAGCGCTGTAATTCCCGCGTTGATTTTGCAAAAGAAAAACAAAGCGCGATAAAAATAGCTTTTCTTCGAACGACGACGTTTTCGTTGACAACATCGTACGTCCTTGACACTGTCGTTTTCTTCTTTTCTTCACATGCATCTACGCCACGATGCTTCATTTATCAAATCTTTCATGGCATCAGCACGCTGGTGCTTGTTGTGTCGCGTCCGCAATTGCGTCCTGCAAATTGGTCGGCCACATCGTAGCCTTGCGCACTCTTATAGGGGCAAGTATCACTCTGCAAAATTTATTAGGAAAATTTTGCTCACAATTACTCAGATAATACCCCCCCCCCCCTCCTCGAATCTTCTTTTTTGAAAGAATCCTTCAGAATTTTCTTCGCCCGAAAATCTTTTGTTTGCGCGGTTTTTCCACGAGTTAGTGACATTTGGGCGCCGCCAACTGCCCATTCCAATAAGTTTTTGATGGTACGAGTTTATGGACATCTGCGCAACGATTCCCCCGGTTTACATTTTTACAAAAACCCAGACCGTAAAAATGCGACACCAGATGTCGGTGACGCACAAATGTGCACAAAGTGTGACTATGCACTTTCGGGGTTTTTGTTACTTTCGAAATGACAAAATTTTGCACAAATTCCAACTGTAGTACAGTTAGCTTCAGACAGGGTTAGTTTTTTCCGAATATTTTCCTTAAAGGTTGAAAATTCTTGTAGTCCCACAGGAAGCTCTAGTCGATCTCCCCCCCCCCCCTCCAACCTCCCCCTTGCCCTCCTCCTCTCTCTATGCCTGAACCAATTCCAAGCGATCTTTGCGCTGAAGGCTTGCACCGAATCAAATTATCTGGGCAATTCTGCAGGCATTGTCCCCCAATTTGTGTCCTTCTCTGCCCCCCCCCCCAAAACAACAGCTTGATTTCTTGCCTTGTAGTTGGCTAAAGTCTTCTGAAAAATCGTGTCTCGCTACCCACCACATTTTGTTTTTTTGGCTTCCATGTGGCGAAGTGTGAGATGAAATCGTGGAACCATAAGTTTTACGTGTGACTCATGAGCGATGTATCTCAAGGTCTTTTATTTCTTAGTCACTGCAGGTCTCAAAGTTAATTCGTCATTTTCCAGTCTCTCAGGTTCCATCCATCTGGGTGCATATCTCAGAATTAAGGTGAGGAGAGAAGGGGGCGGGGAAAGCGACAGTTTCCAAGATTTTGATTAGTTATGGTGTATTTTTTTCTGAGATCAAAAATCTATCTGTAAGTTATGTGCATTAGAGGATCTATTGGTGGCTAGAATGGCTACGGTATGGGATTATGGGAAGGATAGAGGGGAAGGGGGGGGGGGGAGCCAAAAGAATCCAGTTTGATCCTTTAAATGCGGGGAATCAGCACAAAAAGTGCATATGAAACACTATCCTTGCTCAGCGAATGCTCTCACATTGCAAATAATTCTTCATCCACTGCACTTTGATCTTTTCATCATTGAAGTTTGGAAAATTATTGAGATATCGTAATCTGACCACTCATTGCTACCGTAACCCTACCGTAATCACTGGAACTTCGACACGATTTTATTCCTGCTAGGAAAACCCAGATTTTTTTTGCCTTGTGTAGTATAACACAATAATCCAAAAGCTCATTGGGCTACCATAAATTTTCATCGAGCTACCGTATTTTGCCTGCTATGGCTACCGTAACCCGACCGTAAACATAAGGCTGCCTTGTCTTGCTTCTTGCCCGCTCTCCCTGCGCCAATATCTCCCTATCCCCCCTCATATTCCAGTTCCTCAGGTATTTTTAGCGCTCTTTACTTTTAATCTGCAGATTCGCGTACTTTTTCCTGCCTAAAATGGGATTTCTTCTTGCGAACCTTACCGAACGTATGTAGCGAAATCACATTATCCTTGTAGCGTACGTCTAATGACTGAGTGACGACGAATGAGATTCTCAAAGGACGCGTATCGTGTCAGGTTTTACGAGATTTTGCAGACTTTGAGGACATTTTTGCAGGGGTGCTGCAGAACTTACATCTAAGAAGGGGAGGGAGAAACTTGAAGCAGTGCCTATTCTCATACCACGGCGCAACTTCGTGTCGAGACCTATATTGACCAATCGCAGCCTCTATTTTTGGCGCGAAAATGCGAGGGACTGTCTTGAGCGCGAATTTTGAAATTGTCGCAAACCACAGCTCATTCGAAGTCGGATTTCTAAGTTGAGAAGTTATCCTTTTTCGAGTTTTTTACCCTTCCCCTCTCCCCTTCTTCACACAGCTAAAACTGTTTCTTACCAAAACTACATCCACTATCGCACTTTCTCATGGTCATCCATATCGTGGCTTCTGATCTCTTCCCTCCCTCTCCCTTTCTTCCTGTCGACAACTCATCCATTATTTTCACGGCCTTTTGACAGAACTCCGTTGACCGCAGCGCTTCCCGCTGAAGTTCTTTGTTTTCGCTATGGCCCCGAGAGAGAACTCAGGGTCTGCTTAAAAGTTGGAAACGTGCCAAACTAGGGGAAGTTTCTGTGAAGCAGTCTTATAGCCACTGCTTTATCATAGCTTGAAGTTTTTTTATTGAAATTTTTTATTGTTGAAACACCTGAAACAGGAAACAAGTTTATGCGCGAGTTTCTTGGAATCTTCGATGATTGAGAGAGAAAATTTTGGGGATCCGATTTTTTGGACGTCTGAAACAGGAAGCGAAACTTTACAGTGCTTGTGAAATTTTCGTTGCTACGACGTTTGAGTATAAAAATAAATTTTCGGAAGTTTTTGAATTTTGAGGACCTGAAACAAAAATTGAACAAGTTGAGCTCCTCAAAAGATTTCTTACAAAACTGAAACAAAAAATGAGCCTCTTGGAATTTGAAAAAATTCCACATCATGATACAACCATCTGCTTAGGTTTCTTGGAATTTTTTAGGATGTATGAGACAGGAAATTCTCTGGGCTTCCTGAGATTTTAAGACGGATGTAAAATAGAATCAACCTTTTTAAGGTCTTTGGAAACTCCGTTTCTTGGTAAATGTGTAGGTCTGAATGTTTTGAAATTGTATGTAATTTCTGTTTCAAAGGCTCTGAAAATAAAATTTTTAGGAATTTGAAAAAAATTTTTCCTGACGCTTGAAACAGGAAATAAAATTAGGGTTCTCAACAGGAAACAAGCTTCTTAGGGCTCTTGGATATTTTCAGGACTTTCAAACAGCAAAATTTCTCAGATTTTTGAGATTTTCAGTACGAAAATAATTTTTCAAGTTTCTTAAGATTTTTAGTACATCACAGAAAATAACCTTTTTAAGATTCTTGAATATTTTGATTATTTTCGAAATATGAAAAAAACCATTTTGAGCTTCTTAACGTTTTTACCTTTGCAACAGGGAGTTACATTTTTTGGGTTTATAAAATTCTGTCAAATTTGAAGTAGGTATTCCTTTCGAAGTTCTCGGGATTTTCTTGTAATTTATGAAATGCTTTTGTTTTCGGGAGCAATATCCCTAAAACCCTTTTCTCCGCCTATTAATCACGCCGGCCATATGACGCGATCCGCAATTACGTAAGCTGACCTGCTAATCGTAGCTGGAACGGACAACTGACATAATTTCATTATACCAACCGACATCTCTCTGTGCCAGCTATATTGTTGGAGAAAATATCTAATCAGGCAGTTTTCAGCGCGATAAAGTGTTTATGAGTTCTGTGATTTTTTGGCGTATTGCCAGTTGCCCATAAACCTATAGATCTATTTTCAGACTTTTTTGGACATTGCGACCACTCGCACATGAAATTTTAGAAAATTCGTTTCTCGTTCCTATACAAATAATTTTTCTTTATCTTGCTGTATTTCACTTTCAGTTCAAAATGCCTTAAAAATTTATTTATTTATTTAATTTTCAAACGCAGAGGTGCACTGACAAAAATAATAATAAAACAATAGAAAAGTCATACTAAATATGTCTCAGCATTATAAAGTGTATATCATCGGTTGGGTTTTTGGCAAATCGCCAGCTCTCCGTAAGCATAAAGGTCTAATTTTGGTCTTAGTATGGAATTTCTTTTTGGTCGTTTCTAGTAAACCGCGATAAAATCATTTGTTTTTGTACAACCCTGCACCATTTGCAATTTTTTCGTACCTTTTGCGTCTGTTCCATATTTGACGTTTCTCGCACGATGACACGGCTTCACAGTCATTTATCTTCACGTTTTTATGGCATAAAATGTGCGTAAGGGAGAGGAAGAAAAAACCATGCAAAAAATGCCCGAGGAGACGGGTTTTATAGCAAAATTACGGGGTTTCTGCGCGTATAAAACGTTTTGCAGCGTGCTGAATGCAAATGATTCATATCTTTGACCTTTCAGGGTTAGAAAACCATAAATCTGTCACCCCCTCCCCTTCCCTTCCGAAAAAGCATGAAATCCCTCTCTCATATAGGTGCTCACCCATCCGGGTGATCATACCGGCTGCTCACCGGCTACACGACAGAAAGTTAATCGGCGATTATATGCATGCGAAAATGCGATCTGGGGAATATGACTGGCGCGGATTATGCAAAACATGTTAAAAGTGTGTGTGGTTGAAACCTGTCGCGATATGTTCTGACATGTGAATTCTTTTACGACTGCAGCGCATTTGTTGCAATCATGCGTTATCTTCGCTGTTTCTGCAAGTTTTTGGTTCAGTTCCTTTTTTTGTGTGCAATTTTGCAGGAAACCGGAACTTCACGTTTTCTGTACTTTTCTTTAGCAGTTATAATTGTATAAGTCCACATGGTGATCAGCTTCTTGCAAATTCTATGAGGGTTGTCTCGTAATCTGCTATCTAATACTGGTACCATATTCGTTACGGTAGCGCCTTATTGTGGGGTTACGGTAGATCAAAGCATGAGGTTACGGTAGGTACGGCATGAGGTCAAAATCTTAGATTTTGTCAAAACTTTGTATGGAGCGGTTATCTGACATGTATAATAATTGAGATTTTATTTAGCTTTTTGTTAGCAGCTTCAAAAAAATTCAAAGTTTTCGATTTATGCAGTGCTTTCAGCCCATACCGTATACATTTTCATCTCAGACCGTTTGTCATGCTTCCAGCTATTCCAGCCAATTGTGAGAGGGAAAGTTGAAAAGTCTTATTCTCTTTTTTTTGAAGTCTAGCATATAAACGGACCTAAGTATTAGTTTTTTTTTTTCAAATTTTTCCTTTGAGAAATTTTTACTTGGTAAAATAATGTTAATTTGCATTTTCTTAGCATCTCACCAGCTATGCGCGCGTCGTATCAGCCCTGAGCAGGGCCCGGCACGCGTTGGTTTGAAGCGTTTCCGGAAACGAAGTCCCCCATGACTTCGCAAAAATTTACGAAGTCCCTCTTGACGTAAAAATCAGTAGGGAAACCCTTAATTAGTCAAAATAATATTAAAAAATCGAAAAAAGCGCATTTTGAGGTAACTAATACAACAAAAAAAGCAAAAAGAAAACATTTCGAGTTGATTAAAGGCTCTGTCATTGGGTAGTGTACCATTTTAGCGCTCAGAATGTCGAGAACTTCCTAGGCCAACCAAATCTGTGGCCTCAACAATCTGGCAGTGCGTTTTTCGCCACATAGTTCAAAGGACACCGCGTGTGATTGGGGCGCAATATCTATCAAGGCGTATAGATTTGCACTACTTTTGGCTCAAAAGAAGAGGAGAGGCAATAGTTTGATTCGCTCTCTTCACTATATAATAGATTTTTGAGCGTTTTAATCGTCCAAATCAAAAAGGTCCAAAACTTATGTGAACTCTCCGAAATTTATGCTCCGAACCAACCCAGTTGGTTCGGTGGTTGGTCTAGAAACCAACAAATCCGGAACGGGTATTCAGGCACATAAGTTTTGGGAACTTTTTACATAACATAGTTTGGAGTAATATTGTATACTCATAGCCCAAATTCGGAGCCATGTGATTGTTTGTGCGCTGTAAACAAGCCATTTGTTTGTTTGAGTCTTGCATTTGAAATTCGCGCGCTTACGAAAGAACACGTTCAACTCGTGAAACCTGACGTGTTCGTCGTGTTTTTAGCGCTTCCTCCAGGACCTGATAAAAACGATGTCCCCGTTGCTTCTAACTCCAAAAACGAAGTCCAGTTTGACCCCAAACCATCGGTGCCGGGCCCTGGCCCTGAGGTCACTGATTCTTTAGTTTGCCAATATTTGGGCAAATCTCTTGTTTCAAACATGTTATAACTTGCTGAAATATGATTCTCATAGCGTAACTGCCCAATCTGCATTTTAATTTATTTACAAAACTCGCTTGCACTCTTACTATTGAATTTTGGATCTTCCTGTACATTCCTGTCAATTGAGGCGCTCCAAAGTCACATTTTCCACGCAGGACTCTATATCATATTCATTCTTTTCGTATTTAGGGCGGGTTGTTTATCTGGAAATAGGATAATAGTCGTATATTCAATTTACGACAATAGCAGATTCTTTCTTCTTTAGTAATACATACCGTGCTCAAAAAACCAAAAGGGTGACCCACTTCTACGCATGAAAGCGCGTTGTACTATTCCATTCTTCTTCTCTATACTACTGTCCTCCATTCCAATCTATACGTCTGTCGTTATGCGAGGTTTTGACAGAAGACAAATCTGAACTGGCACAGTTATGTACATAAATCATCACTAAAGTACGCATGTTCTAGTTATTCCGTATCTCATTTCCACCCCCAGCGACGATACGCTCTCTTCCAGTAGTAATCCTCTTCAATTTCCAATGAACGTTAAATCTCTCTCATCGAAAAGCTTTTCTCTTCGTGATTCGAGTGCTTTTTCTTTCATGTTTTCCATCTGGATTAATGACTTGATGATTGTTTGATTAGAGGAGTTTCAGTGTTTTATTGGGGACGAAATGTTTGGCTTGGAGAGTTTCAGTGTTTCATTGAACAAAACGCTCACAGCAGCCCAGCACGAAAATAGAACTACAAAAATTTAAAATTTAATTTTCTACATTTGTCGAGATTTGCTCTGTTTGTTTCCTATGTACTGAAAAAAGGTAGTTTATCAAAATTTGCGAAACTGTAGAGCTATACTTTATGTTGTTATTTAAATTTCAAATTTTGTTTTTAGTGCGTAAGAAGAGGGACCGCTTTACGTGCCGCGCCGCATTGGGGTGCGGCGCGGCAGGTAGATCACACTTGGTATAAGCCATTGCTTCGCAAACTACGCAGTACCCGGAAAGAGCATAAATAACTTTCTTAAACCCTTCCTTTGGGCGTGAACCATAAGCATGACTATTATGGAAGTTGTGAGAGTCACAAATATATGACGCACCGCATCCGCAACGCGACAATGAGATTTTCCGAGATATATTTCGAGACATTAAATTTTAAGTTTCTCAGTCACATGCGGATTAATTCATTGATATCACACAACCCCACGGTAGCGCGCCAATGTCAAGAGTTTGCACCATATATGATGACCATGGCCTGTCGCGACGCAACTCACTGCAGCGCGGATGTTGTAGAACTCGCCATTGCAAAAAATTCCAGACTTCCAGACGCGCTTTTCCAGACTCCACCTATACTGGTAGTTTTCGTAAAGTATTACATAGTCGACCGATGGCAAGAGTTCGCGCAGAATATAGTGACCATTGCCTGCCGCTAAGCAACTCACTGCGGCGCGGTCAAAGTTGCAGAGACCGTTATTGTTACTGGAATAGTTTCTAATTTTCCGTCTTGGTTAATGTATGGTAGGAAGCAAGTAAATATTTTGGATTTTGCACAGTTTTTTCTCATTTTCTTCCTTTTTGTACTTTCTTGCGCGGAAAAAATGCTAATTTCACACAAAAATGGCAAACATCTCATAAGCAATGTCCCTTTCTAGTGGAACCTACAAACTTTTGCCTCTACCCATCAGATTCCTAGCCTCCCCTCTCTCTTTCTATCACATTGGCATTAACGTTAAGTACATGCGCGGCTGCTGCTAGTGTTAATGCATGAGAGAACAGCACGCGCGACGGTATTCTGAGCTGGGAACACCGGCAAAAGACTGGTTCTCTTCCTCACTCCCACATACAACACCTAGTTGTTGTGCGGTGGTGTTATTTTGGATGGTGTGATGTGGCTGTAACCAGCATTAAGTCGAATCGACAACTGTTACTTCTCAGGTATAGTTTTCTTAGAAAGAATTTTGCTTTATTCGAGACTAAAGCGAAACTTGGAAAATTCCTAATCACAGTTAACCACTTTTTGCACCTTATAGGTCCTAAAGTCACTTTTGTATCCGTACATTAATAAGTATAAACAGTACAAGAGGTTAAACCTTAATGCCTAAACGTTTTCGTGCCAGCCTATTATGGATATTCGTAAAATTTCCTCTCAGGCTTTTACTGAAATGTAAGTGAAGCGGTAGCGTGCTGAAAAAGGAATAAAATACTTTTTGTGCAAATTACTCTCAGTCTAATATCCTTGAGAAATGACAATTTTCGAGTTGTTCCATGTTTTTTAATTTATGAGAAATCAGTTTTCAAAAATTATTTACATATATATTCATGTGTATGTTCGAAAAACAAGCTATATTTTTTTGATTTTTGTTATATTTATATCATATATGTTATACTCTATGAATTGTCTAATAGAAACTTTTGGATAAAATAACTAATCTTAGTGAATGTGATCATAATTTTTTCTTCGAACGTTTTCCTTGTAAATTCCCCATTATTACTTTTCCTTCAATGTTTCTTCTATTCATTCCATGAAGTTTTTTCTTTTACATCATAGGCATACTTTATATAAAAACTTTTATGTCTTAACCGTAGCAGCGCTGCATAGGGGTTTTTCTTCAGCAGGGAAGTAACCTTACATCATCAAATAAGCTTGATTAGAGCAGCAGTGAGGAAACTTCCTGCAACAGTTTTTTCATTCTCTTCTCGAAAGTAATTTATACTTTTGATTGCCTACAAAGGGACAACAAGTATCATTTATGAGAATTCTAATCATGCTACGCTTTGTATCTTGTGCAGTAAATGTATCTCCTCGAAATCATCAAAAAAAAAGACTCTGAAAGATGCCTATTCTACTCTGATTTACATCTCATTTTCTTAGCAAAGTGGTCCTACGTTTTCTTTTATGAAAAGACGGAGATCTGGAAGAACTCAAAGGTCAAGCTCTCTTTGCCTCGCCATCTCATGTGCTCGGAACTTCGATTCTAAAAAATCTCTTTTTTGCTAAGTATATTTCCTCCCACAAAGCCGATTAGATCGCGCTTGGTATCCATAGTTTTTCTTTCAGATTAGCTCTACAGGACATAGCTGCATGGAGAGCTCAGAATGGGTATAGTCCTGAATTGGCGATTTGTTTTTGAGTTAACCTTGACTAGGCAACATTTTGGTCATTCTGCAAGATTAGAATACAGATAATATGTATGTGAAAATATAACAAGAATTCTTTCTGCATGGCTTCCTTGGTGTGGAATGACAGAGACGCAGACTATGAGCGGCCAACCCCTACAACTCGTGGGTCCTGCAGCGATTTGCTATCCAGCCGCAGTTCACATCGGGGCGGTCGTGCAGAAGGTCATCTCCCGGTTTATTATTATGAACAAGTACTATGGCATAAATGGGAGGACAAACAAGATAAAAGCCGATTACTCGCGCTATCGTCTTTTATCTATTTTCACTATTTTTTTTTATTTCTCGATAAGGGGAGTTAGATTTGAGTTTGCATGCATGCCACAATCTTATATCTATAGTCTGCGAGTATGTACTCAATTTTAGAAAATCCGCTAAAAAGGTTTTGCTTTTGAAAGATACATGTGGGAAAAATCAAATTTTATGTTATGAATTTTTTTATCAAATGCCGCCTGCAATGTTTTTATCCATGGTTTCCTTCTTGTATATTTCCCACACCCCATTTGTTTCTGTTCGTTTGAATAGCTACTTATCTCAGAACCTCAATCATGTTATTCCAGATGATGTGGACATCGTCTAAAGAGGATTCACTAAATATTCGTGTTGAAAAAGGTACAAAACCAAAACTTAAATTAAGTGAGGATAAAAGAGATGTGCAGGTAAGTCACTACACTCAATCTCGTCAGATTTCGACGCTCTTGTGCAGTTGCGGACATTGTGCATACCGTAATCTTTAGGTTGCTGTACCACTAGACACATTTGTAAATTATCCGCTACAGCGTGTCGAACTTCACGGCGGGTACTATTTGGTACTACAACGTCTACAGCAACAATATAAAATTACTGTACAGCATGGAGTAAGTTTTATGTGCATTTGCGTAAAATCTTCAGTAGTCCGTAGTGCCTTCACCTTCATTTGCAATTTTCATTAGCAGTACTGTTGAGCAAATTTTTTATTCTTTCGGTAGCAAGTAATTTTGGTATATCAATCCCAGCAGCCATATCAAAAATGGGCGTGGCTTGCTCAAAAGGCGGGCATGACCTACCCGAAGTGGGCGTGGTCATTGTTGAGCAAAATACCATCTCACTTTTGGTGTATTTTTCTTTGGTCTGTGAGGCAGAGCAATTATGTTAAAAATGGGCGTGGTTTGCTCAGAAAGTGGGCGTGGCCTGTCCAAAAATGGGCGTGGCATGCTAATCCCATCAAATGTTATTTTCAGCACGAACGGAAACCGGAGTTCGTTGTCTACGCGTCTGCACTATCACATGAAAAAGACATCAAGACGCAAGTAAAAGAAATGAATTCAAGAATTCATCAGGTATGCCAAAACTGTAACTTACCGTAATCTACAGTAATCTCGATTCTGTTCAAGATTGGAATCGCTGGCCCAAATTTGGATGTGTTTGGAGCGTTACGTGGCGCTCGTCTTACACTTGAGGCTACTGTAGGAACAATGCATGTGAATGCAAAAATCACAGCGGATAGGTTGTCATTACACGGTCAGAGCATTGTCGTATCATCGGAAGCGCTTATCAGTACGGATAAATTCATGGTAACGAAGTCTTTCATAAAAACGAATTTTCTAAAAATTCCGGAAATTTCAGGTTATTGGACGTAAATTACAGTTGGACGGTAGATGTTTTCCGAAAGAAACATCGGAAAATCGTCGAATGTCTGTAAAATTTGACTGTAGTCTTGTGCATGTTGGTGTCGACGGCTGTATTGGAGAGTCGAACGATAAGGACTCGATGAAGTCGACCAAGGTATAGTTCAGTAAATTTTACGGTTGATTTGGTGCATCTGCGGTAAAGACAACACTTGCGCGTAAACGCTGCAATTAGAGTTGTTTGTGGTGCAATTAGAGTTGCAGCGGCGCCACCCCGTTCCAGAGACGTGGTAGCATCTCGCTGCAGCTGAGCATGCCTAGTTATTGATCGATTTTGATCGACAGCACATTTCCGGCACCGCTTTGGAACGGCGCTGGTACGGCGCTGGTACGGGAAACTCTGAATAAATTTGAATTTTTGACTCTGTAGCCATTTTTGACGGGCAGATATTGTTGGCAAAGTAGATAAACCGCCGACTATCGAAATACATTCTTTTTCCGAAAACTCCAAGTATATTCGGTTTTTGCAGAGAATCCAACTAGCACAAATTACTGCTGAGGCTCTAAGCCTTACCGTAACGGGTTCTTTGGCCAACTATGGTAAAATCCTGGCCACTGAAAGGATTGAACTCCTTGTGGGCGAAAATCTGCTCTCGCTCTCGGATGGTACATTGGATAGCGCAGGAAGAGGTTGGTGTTCTCCCACGCAAGCCTTAACGTACATCTACCGTAACCCAACAGTACGGCATGGGGTCCCGTCTGGAGTGATGTGTAAGTCATGTGATTTTAGGATACGATGCTCTAAAACGAATTCGAGGAGTACGAAAACTAACCGAATGTACGCCAAGTTCGAATAGCATGCATTCAGCCATCAGTACGCAAAATGCTGATGCTGTAGCAAATTTGATTGAGAAAGGAGTTGATGTAAACGATAAGGTAAGCCTATTTACAGTCCGTCTCACTGCAGCGTCCCGTTTGCGCGTCACGCGTACGTAGCGCGACCGCCTCGCTTATAGAGCCTCGATCAGGCTGCCATACGCCAGCGAACGCGCGCAGGTACACGCGTTGCGGGTGCGCCGATCGATTGGGAACACTGCAGTTAGAGCGATCATGATCTTCCTCTTTATAAAAATCTTTTCTTTTCAGGTCCAATCCAAGCGTCTGACCCTGCGTCAAGCTGCTATCATGCAGTATCGGGAGAAGCGCGAACAATCCACTCTAAACCGCGTCCGGGAAAGAATCACCTTGATCAACGCTTTGCTAGCAGTTCATGATTGGAGACGTGGTTCAATTCAGTCAAAGGCGATCCGTGCTGTTATCAACAAAAATTGCGACGATTGCGCTCAGTTCAACGCGCGGGAACTTCAAATCAAGGTCAGTAAGGGTTATTCATCGCACGCAAAGATAGGGCGCAAGTGCGGACGCCGCCTGCGTCTCTGTCTCTTCACTTTTACCGTCTGCGTCTCTTCCATGCACAAACTATCTTATCCGGATGCAACAATGTTCAGTCTCTGCGTGCGATAAATCGCTTATACCTCGTACCGTTTGGTTACCGTATCCTCACGTAAGATTTGCAGGTTGGAGGTTCCGCCATTGTTGAGACGGATTCTATCTGGAGTAGTACGTATGTAGAATTGGACGCATGGGCTGCAGTAACCATCTGTGGTCAAGTCAAATTTACGTCGTTAGTTCTAACAGCTGGAAAAGCTGTCACAACGACAGCTGATGCCATTGTGGCGCTGGAAATGTTCGGAAGACTGAATTGTGGAAGGTAATTGATAAAATCAATAATCGATTTATTTCCCAGTTCTTCTCTAATGATGTATTGTTTAGCTTCTCTTGCGATGGAATATGGACCGTAGGCGAGAATTTTGTGCTGGAATCGCGTGAAGACGTTCATTTCGGCATACATTCGTATATAGAAACCGAAAAAGTTTGTTTGCGCATTTTCTCTAAAGAAATCAAGTTATGGAAATGATGTTATCATAGATGGAAATGGTGTCTGGATCCAGTTGCAATGTCGATGGATCATGGCAAATTGGAACTTGCTGGGCTTTGATTGAAGCGAAATTGACGATTGGGGCATCAGCAAAGCTGTTTGTTGAAGAGTCGGCTACTATAGGGGCATTGGGGTGAGAAATTAACTACTGTATATAAGAAGGCCTTTTTCTCTTCCCCCCCCCCCCCACTCCACATCCCTCAAGACCGTGTGACTACAATTAGTAACTCGTTTTTGCTTGCAAGTAATCAACATAATTTACTTATATTTCGGGTATTTTAGATTCTCTCTGCAGAAATTTCTTTGGGAATCTTTGGGTGATGGGCGGTTGGGGGGGGGGGAGGTGGAAGTCAAGAATTTGTGTGTAGGAGTTGTGGCATACTGTAATACGTAACGTCTTCCTTATAAAATCATTGGCGAATCTGGTAGAGACTAACGAAACCCAAAAATGGGCGTAGTTAAAGGCTCAAGCACAATTGGTGTTTTCTCCTCACCGCCAAAGTTTGGAAATGGGCGTGGTTGGGGGGAGGGGGTCAGAAATTTTTGGAAAAAAATGTTAAATAGATCTGTTGTCTTCTAGACTAATGTGTCATGGATTCTTCAACATCACTGAAGTCTGTGATCTACAACTAAAGGACTCGGCACACTTTTTCCACTGCTCAAAGCTAGAATGTCATACTCTGAAGCTTGCTTGTGAATTGCACTGCACGCTAGGTGGATTATGGATTGCTGATAGCATGAATGTAAGTTCAATTTCATCTATAGATACGATTCACGAGACTTATTTAGGTCTATGTACGTCATGACCTTATTACGACATCTACGGGCAAGGCGGCTGTCTTTACCACCGCTAATCTAACGGTCGGATCGTTCAGAAATGATGCACTTTGGCAGGTAAGGATAAACCTTCCCGTGCTCAGGCTGCGTTGTATTTGCTCGTGCCAGCGCCGTGCCAGCAATTGCCTAAACATCGATTGATCAATAAGGGACAAGTAAATTGTTATTTAACATGGCACTAGCACTGTGGTGGCATGGCGGTGGAACGGCACTGGCACGCTCTGGCACACTTTAAATGCTCCTCAAAAACCGTAGCTCTTTCCTTCAGGTAGAAAAAGATTGTCATATCATCGTTGGATGCATGGAACAATCCGAAGACGGCACAATCTTTGTCAAGCAGACTTTGGAAATGCATATCCATCGCGATTCTGTCGGTTGCTTCAGTGGAAAAATCGTTTGTAGCCATCTGGACATGAGGTATGCATATTTTTCGACACTGTAGACCTTCAATCGATTATCGATTGATTTAGATGCCTCCGACGTTGTCAATATGACGGTTACCTGAAAGCCAATGAGGTAGAGGTCTACTTACCCTATATGGACGAATCGCAATGGATTGTAACTGGCCAAGTCGACATACTCGTCTCACCCCTGACCCTCAAAGGAAACAGCTCTTTCTACAACATTGCTCCCACCACTCCCCATCCATTCCCAGCATTTATACTCGACGGACGATTGAACGCTCACGCCATCATCGCTCCGTTCCTGGCTGTGGAACTCTCCCCAGAATCGATAATAAGGCTGCGAGGAATTGTTTCTTTCACTCCAGCTGTCGACTTCAACATTTTAGTCTCTGCTGGAGCTTTAGCCACAGGAAGGAACTGTTCCCTGCTCTCTGTGGGTGATAGCCCTAGAGCTGAGGGAATAATCTGCGCTTCGACATTCTTCCACCAGGGACAAATCCGATTCCAAGCCGAAGATGTGCATATTCTGACGGGAGCCCTAGTCCATAAAGGAAGATTGACGAACTGCGAGCATAAGCAGAACCATGTGAAGAATTGTCATATAGTCGTGGAAGAATTGTTCCTTAATGAGGGGACCCTTGCCTGCAATGCTCTAAATATCACTGGAGATGGAGTGCTAGAAAACAAGAACAGAATTTTCGCTGTCGAGTCGATGGACATTCGTTTGAATAATTTCCATAACGATGATGGGCTGATGGAATCGAAGAATCACATCAAACTGCTTTCTGCGACAAGGGAATGGACCAAATTGGGCGGGTCTATCAAAGCCAAAAAAGGTTTTGATTTGTACGCTAACAAACTGGACATGGCCTTGAATGATGTGCATAAACTGATGAATGAAAAGAAGCTATCGTTTTCGGCTAGAAGTGATCTGATCATCTCAACTGACATCTGTGATGAGATCAAGGAATTCGCTGTGGGATGTGCTGCTCAGAATACGGTTTCTATCAATGCTTGCATGGATTTGGATCGACTAGAGGTGCTCCTTGGTGGGGACCACAGTAACCTAGAGCCAGTTATGTTCAAGGTCACTGATAAGGCTGATATAAATATCAATACCCTGGTTATCAATGGAACCGCTACCCAGCTGGTTATAGTTTTGGATGGCGTGCTGAAATGTGGTCGAGTAAAAATTGCCGAGACCTTTAAACATGTTACCATCTCTGGACAAGGAAGTCTCGACAGCCGAATCATAGCCGCTGAGGGGTCGAACCTAAGCTTTGGCGTTTATCAAATCTTCCGGACCAACGAAATCTTCTGCCAAAACGTCCATGTCGAAAAGGACTCTCTTTTACGGCTAAAACCCTGCGAGGACAGTGATGCTACGGCCATTTCTTGTGAGAAAATCCTTATCGAGGGTACGGTATTCGTCGAGAATAAGCTGCTCCTCGTCTCGAAAAAGACCGACACTTGTGATCTACAGATTCGTGGCCCAATTATCGGTACAGCCCCAGAAAGTGAAGTAAGCATCGAGAGCACAAGAGTTTCCATCTTTGGCCAGGTGGCAAATCTGAAATTCTTGGAAATTTACGCCCGGGACACGATGCACTTCTCCATGGCTAAGGTTAAGAACATCAAGACTGTATCTATTGACTGTGGAGAACTCGTCTTGAATGCTGATGTGGACAGCTGCTCTGAATTCTTGGCCAAAGCTGATGCGGCAAATCTGTCTGGGACCTGCTCGAACAGTGGAACAAGTGGTGTGCTGTCACTTTGCTGCAATTCTTTGCAGTCCAGCATGGATGTGAAGAACATGGCTAAACTTCAACTTGTCTGCAAGAGGGCAGCCGTCATTCGAGGAGCCATTCAGACTGTGAAAGATGTTGAAATCGACGCGAAATGGATCAACAACTACGCACATTTGCAGAATTGTGTTGACGTCAAGTTGGTGGCTTGGTCAATAAATTGTGCTGGCTCTTCTGCTGCCACCCGAATGCAGATCACAGCTCTGGCTATCACCCTGGTTAATGGAGCCCTGAATGCTGATGTGCTAAATATCACAGCTCCATTTGTTATCGCAGTCCAGCACTCGTCTTCCATCACCGCTAGAAAACTCGAAATCAACTCACTCTGCCTCTGTACAAAGCAAAACCTGGACTTAAATGGAACTAACTACCTTTGGCTCACTTTTGAAGAACTCGTGTACAAACCGAAACTTACCCCTACCCAGTCAACCAACTGGAAAGATACCGCCGCTATGATGAAAGATCGATTCAGCAGCCCGACCATCGATGTGGATGAAGTGATTGTGGGACTAAAGTACCTCAGTGAACTTAATGTCACTAAGGTCGAGCTGGACCTGGATAATGTGATCTACGAAGAGCTTTGTAAGATGGCCCAGAGGTTCGACAGCAGCCCGATCAGCCTGTTCAACACTTCCGATTTGGTGGCGCTTATTCACAGTGGCCGTAACGCTTTTGCTGTGTCAACGGTGGAGAAGAGCGAGGAGAATGGAAAGAAAAAGAAGATAAAAGGTTACGGTAAGGAATTCATGAATAGGCGGACCATCGCGCGCAAAGACTGGCTATTGCGTCTAAACAAGATAGTAGGCATTTAGAAGGGAGAGCAGACAGTGAGAGGGAAGAGAGTAAGCGCTTGTTTGAGGAGACGCAGACAGCGTAAGCCGCATGTCTCTGCGTGTGATGAATCGCCTATACCGTTTGGTGAACATTCTTAATCTCAAACATTCTAGGAAGCTCCCTTTACGAGGGTTTGGTCCAGTTCAAAGCAGCCAAATACATGAAAGAGTCACGAGGGTCTTCTGACACTGATGTTGGTTACGTCAGTAGGTCTTCCAGCGAAGAACTCGATCGATCTAGGTAAAATCAAGCACATCTACCTTTCCCGGAATACTAGCCAAGTTAATTTAGGTCGCCTCGATCTCCAGAAGTGCACAACTGTAGCTTGTTTGCGGATACACATTTTAGCGAAATAGTAGAAAAACTGGAGAATCCAACAATTAGCGATGTGACCATCGAAGAGCTGAATGCTTCATTGTTGGAGTAAGTTTATTGCAGAGTTTCCTATGGTTGGTAGGAAAAAGGCGGCACTTGGCAATAAATAAAATAATCTCATAAATCCTTTTCAAATTCAAATTATCTCCTAAAAAATTTCCGGGGGCTTTTGTTGTCGTCAGGGTGAGAAGTATGCTATGAATCACGAATGGCTAATTGCTAATTTGTGCAAAAAAATTAGTTGTTAGTTAGCGTTATTAAGCTTAATTTGTTACTATTATTAAGCTGTAACATTTAGATTTGAAACAATGATATTTATTTTGTGTGAAGAGAAAAAGACAGGGTAAAAATTAAGCTCGATAGATCGTTGTCTAAAATTGTTTTGAAAAATAAAACGGGAAGGAAAAGAGGAAGAATAAAGAGTGCTGCGCATTCTCTGACCAATTCCATATTTGTTATAGAAAAAATTCTTTGGAGATTGCAATAATTTAATCTAATGCTCCCACCCACTCTTTTCCTTTTCAGACAAGAGGAGCTGGCCGAGTTTGAGCTTTTGGAACAGGAGATCGAGGACAGCGAGGACGGTCTTGTCAGGACCGACTACATAGTTTGTCATGATGAGCGAATTCAGTTGGCGAGGTGAGCTCATGACATGCGTCCTTGAGATTTTCTTCGCAGAAATTTTTTTAAAGAAAAAGCTGGAGACATTCTTCCCCGTAACAAAAAAGCTGACGTCGGGTGCGAAAATCGGGAAAAATCTATTTTCAAGCTGAAGCAAAACGGTATGCTTTTTGAGGTTGCGACAGCAAGTTTTCACCTCGCAACAACCTCGACCACGTCCGCAATTTCCAATTGCAAGGATTCCATCATCAAATGATTTGGTTATGAAGCGAATGCAGGTTTGATCATTGAATACCACGAATTTGCGAAGCCCATTGTGACAAATCTCAAATTTGAGGTAAAAGCGACTCTATCAAATCTCGATTTGCGATCCTTTGGAAGTGAAACATCGTTGATATCTCTGGATTTCTCGGCTCCAGGTGATATCGGATCGCCAATGCATTTTGCTGCAAATCCTTTTCAGAGGTAATCCGCTTTTGACAGAAAAGTTATTCGTAGTTTAATGGTGAGATTGCACACTGCGCGCGACATCTCACGACTTGTTGTTGGAAAATCAATAAAAATGATTTGATGGGAAAAACTGTGGAAAATGATTAGTTGCAATTGCTCACCTATTTGCGCACGAAAAGAGAAGAGTACATAACCTTTAATTCAAGTGGCTCGTCGGCTGGAAGGCGGGGCTTTCTGACCTGGTTAAGGGCGATCGCGCCCGCGGCGCAGTCTGCGTTTCTCTCGCGCGCGTGCTCTCTGGTAATTGTCTAGCCTTAATTAGGTCACGAAGCTCCGCCTTCTAGCAGCCAAACCACTTGAATCAAAAGGTACAGAGTCTCGAAATCCGCAGCTTGTCAGCACATGAGTCGTGAAATACCGCGCAGGTTGTGCAATACTAGATTAATTTACGTATGTGACTGTGCAGCGTATTTCAATCTGTCTGTTTTAGGTCACGTATCCCCCGAGGATCATTTCGAACTCCACAAAAGGCTTTGCCAATATAAGCTTTGTACAGCATGTACATTCCCACAGTAGGAAAGTAGGAAAGGACCGAAGCTGTCTACAACCAGCTTTCTACACATAGAAGCTTGTTTTGTGCAGCTAAAAAAGGATAATTGTTAGTCGAGTAATCTTGTGGGGGATATCTTGGCTTGTGGAAAATGTCCAGTCAGTCGGGTGTGTTTGGTGCCGAAGATTCCAGAAAAATGTTGTCGTCGTACTAACACTTTTTCAGGAACTCTCAGTTTGATGATCTTAGCATTTTGTTTATTGATTGTTATTGAGCAATCTGTACTGTATACTTATAAAAATCACTTCTCATTTTTTAAATCAAGATCTGATGTGCTTCTAGCGCCAGCATGTGGACTAATGCTTGAAGCTCACATATACACATATATACACACATACACACCACATACCTATGTCACTCGCTTACTTACACACACATGCAAACTCGTCCATGACACAATTTTTACTCGCACTAATCTCGTACTCTATCGATTGCAATCATATCGACGCTGTACCGATGTGTGTTCGAGTCAGAGCAGTTGTCAGTTTTCAGCTACAGCGATACATAATCAGTCACACTTATCCGTATCCGGTAATAGTCCGGGCAGCGAATCCATTTTGCTCATTCGACAAATGACGTGAACAACAATTAACAACATGTGGCAGTTGTCCAAAGTTTCCTTGTGCATGAATGCATACACACACATACGCACACATGCACACTATTGTTGCCTTTTTCGCATGGTTTTGTACATACCGTTTAGTTGATTGGTTGTTATTGTTGTGCTACGGGTTGTAATAATAAATATTTCACAATTTTTTGAGTTCAAAATTATTGCTTAAAAGGATGATCAACGAGAAAGCTACAAATCGGACCTTCATTGAAGCCGACAGGATTGAAGAGTTTATATCAGACCGTCAGGCAGTGTCCAGGTAATTTAGATAGGGAAGGAACCCAAGACGCTGTGGCGGTTTTGAAGCAAATACTGTAATGCAAATTTGACATCTATACCTGCTGTGAGGTTTCCTAGAAGAAGTCATGAGTGTGAAAAGTTCTAAATTTAGCCAACATGCACCACAACTTCAAAAATTACTTGCTCAAAGCGCACACACTAACCTTTAATTCAACTGGCTTGGCGGCTGGAGGGCGACCTAATTACGATGCATTCTGCGCCTCTCCCGCGCGGGTGCTCTCTGACCATTAATTAGCTTCAATTAGGTCACGAAGCCCCGCCTTCAAGTTGCAAAGCTATTGAAAGTATTTGTTCTCTCAAGCTGATTTCAAATGCACTATGCAAACGAACTTTACCAACGTCACTTTTTCGCTCATAAGTTCTAGAGAACAGCGCAGCAAAATTGGGATGTAGATTTGGAATCATCTCATCAAGACGCATTCAATGACATGCATTTCATTCCATTTCGCTACTGTAACTTAGAATCCCCTTGTATCTCGATTATTATGTGAGTACTCATTGGGAGGGGAGACGTTCAGGAGGCGCGCTTTCTTCAATGGTCACCAGTACAATGGCCCAATTTAGGGCTATGCAAAACTTTTAGAAGTAGCAGACAAAGTTCTCAGTTAACTAGGTACATTGAGCTTACCATCTGCTAGTTTTGATGGGTTTTGGTAAAAATTTGATCGAAATATTTACAAAATTGCTATCAGATACAATACAAGATTTCTGATCTTCTACATTTGCGTCTTGACTCTATTTCAAGATGCGAATGTTGAACAGTCATGCAACGAATTTATATGTATATCAGCGGCGGTCCCAGGTTTTCGGACCGGGGGGGGGCAAAAATTTTTTTCAAATGAAGGCGCGTGGCGTCAGCCACGCACTCCGAAAAATTTTTAGGGGAGATCAAAATTTTTGCGGGCCCCCAACCCCTGAAATCTGGAAAAGGGGGCGTGGCGTCAGCTCCAAAAATTTTTTATATAAGGCTAATTTGATTTTTTCAAAAAAATTTTGAAAATTATTTTAATTAATTACAAAAATAAACAAGTCGTTTGCACATTTTTATAACCCATATAGGTAAGTTTCAAAAATTTCGCGACTCATTCTGAGGGAGGGGTGCCCCTCCCCTCTCGGTCCGTCACTAATGTATATATCTCTTTAGAAATTTGGAAAGCGTCTGAACATTATTGACACAAAAAATGCGCTGTTTGGTGTCCATCTGGTGATAGGAATCGCGACTCTTGACATACACCCGATCGGGAGGTCTTGACTGGGCCCTGCCCTCAGCGGCGCTAAGTATTGTTTAGGGCCGCATGCACTAACATCCCCGCGGGGAGGGGATCGCAGCTCAAAAGAAAGCTTCATATTCTGAAGCTCCAGATATCTGGATTTCACATTGTGTACCCTTCCATAAGTATTCCTACTACACTTCACTATGAACACATTGAACAGGAGCGAGAAGCTGCACAAGCCGCATTTTCCAGCTTTTGTATGATCCCTGATGATCCCCGGCGCTTTTCCTTGAAGACATTTTTCTTTCTCCAGAGTTAACAAAAAGCTTTCAAAGTTGTGCATAATATCTAATCCAACACTGCTTAGCATGTTGCTGATAAGAACAAGTGATGTACCGGAGTCATGAAATTTGCGATGAACCACAGGCCGAAAATTGGAGTTCACCGAAAAATCCGAATTTTCAAAAACTCATTTGTTCTCATCAGTACTATGCTTAGCAATGTTGTCTTAGATAATCAGTACAACTTTGGAAGATTTTCGTCAATTTCAAAGAAAGAAAAATGAGTTTGAAGAAAAGCGCCGGGGATCACCAGAGATCATACAAAAGCTGCAAAATGCGGCTTGTGCAGCTTCTCGCTCCTGTTCAATGTGTTCATAGTGAAGGGTAGTAGGAATACTTACAGATGGGTGCACAATGTGAAATCCAGATATCTGAAGCTTCAGAATATGAAGCTTTCTTTTGAGCTGCGATCCTCTCCCAGCGGGGAGGTTAGTGCATGCGGCCCTTAGGGTAAAAACGAAACAAGTAACTTGAAGGTTTTGGTACTTGAAGTATAAATTTACAACTTTGAAACCAAATCTAATAAAGGTCGTGTACTGTAAAAAATTTATTAGTGGGTCCAAGTCGACAATAGTTTTCGAATTATGTGAGACCAGCAAGCAAGCTGCGATTTCCGGTTTCCCAGTGGTCTAGTCTCCCTCTCAAACGCAGATGTAATATTTTAAGGCTTTTTTGGGCTATTGTGAGAAATTTGTCCAGAAAAGTATGATTATTTTGACTCTCTCTAGCTTCTGTCTTCTCCACAAAACATGAATGATTATTAAACTTTGTCCTTATGACATAACGTTATAGAAAATGAGTGTATAGAGGTAGAATAAACAGACACGTATACAGACATTTAGGGTGTCCCAAAAGTAAGTACACACTTTTCAATCGTTAATATCTCTCTTACCATTATGTCTTTTTCCGCCAATCAAGTACCATCAGTATGGAGCAAATCACCGATCGCTCTTCATTATGATAGGATTACGGTAAGAACTTCAAGCATGTGGAACCACCGTGAAATATGCCAAATGAGAAAATTTTTTCAAAAAATCTGAAAAATTGTGCACTAAGGTTTTCGCACACGCTAATTCCACTACACAACTTTCTACAAGTGTTTTCTGCTTTTTTGACGGTCTAATGACATTTCTGACAAATACTGGGAATTCGGTTATTACGGTTTACGTGGGATAACTTTGGAAAGAAGTATCACAATAAAGTGGAAATTTTATATACGAAATCAGCGGCTTCGTTTACCACAGCACAAGAGTTTGGCTTGTTTGGTTTCATTCCGAGGCAGAATATAGCTTCATTGGCATAAAATCCTTGTCGAAGTTCCTACAGTAATCCTATAGTAATGAAGAGCGATCGGTGATTCGCTCAACACTGTAAACCTAATTTGAAGCCTCCTCTACGAAATGGTGCTTTATTGGCGGAAGAAGACGTTATGTGAAGAGAGATATTAACGGAAAGCGTGTACCTACTTTTGGGACACCCTGTATATCCATAAGAGGCAGTGGCGTACCCAGGATTTCGGGGGGGGGGGCGGCAAAAATTTTTTCACATGAAGGTGCGTGGCGTCAGCCACGCACTCCGAAAAAATTTTGAGGGAGATTCTCAAAATTTTTGCGGGGCCCCCAACCCCTAAAATCTGGAAAAAGGGGGCGTGGCGTAAGCCACGCCCCCGAAAATTTTTTTATAAGGCTAATTTGAATTTTTAAAAAATTTTAAGAATTATTTTAATTGTTCACAAAAATAAACAAGTCACTTGCACATTTTTATAACTCATGTAAGTAACTTTCAAAAATTTCGCGACCCGTTCTCGGGGGAGGGGGGGGGGGGCGCGCCCCCCCTCGGTACGCCACTGATAAGAGGTGATGAGAGTAGTGAAAGATGAGATTACAGTAGGAGGTACATGATATCGAGAATAATGAGGTTACATGGATACGATAGACAAAGAATACAAAACAATGATAGAGGAAAATGAGGGAGAGGGAAAGTGAAAGGCGATTGAATGAGGTGGAGTGCCAGCCGAAGCTAGCGGCAAAAGTGCAAGAACCTCCGAAGGCGGGATTAATATTTTTTCATACTCGCATTAACGCCGTTATGTGCAGTCGCAACCAACACCGGAGTGGTGGTAATTTGCGCTTTTCCTACACAGAAAAGAAATGAACATACTGTTGTGAAAACTTCTTAGAAGATTACTTTTGCTCACTTTCTTAAACACAGCACCACACATAAGAAGAAGCTTCATCCAATCGGTATCGCGTAGCTTACATAGACAAAGTTTCAAAGTGTGCGGCAGTCGATCCGCCGCACACTCACCTATCCTTGAAGGCATCGGTCAATCAGAATGGAGTCGATGAGAATAGTGATGCCTAACAATAGCGGAGTCCCCAACTGTATAAATCCCCAACTCGCGCTGCCAAAATTTGCTTCGGAAAGAGAAAGTTACTTCGGAAATCCTGTGGGTTTTGCAAATCGCCTTGTGGGTTTTGCAAAACGGGGATTGTAGGGATTTTCGCGTATTCTCGATTCGATATTCTGAATCAGGAGCATGAGAAGGCTCCGGAACGACAAAAACATAGCAGCCAAGAATTTGGATGAACGGTGCCTGCGAAGACAGCGTCCAGGCAGATTCTCGACTTCCGTTTTTTGCCTTATTTAAGCCTATTTATGGCGCTGATTTTGTACATGGCACTAAAAATGGATTCTCTCTCAAAAATTACATTTATGGGTTTTTTTGAGAAAACGAGCATTAACAGGTGAACAATATGTGCTCGATTGTGTTTGCCAATTGAAAACGCGTCGAGGACTGAGAAGATTTCGTTCGAAGGGGTTGGCGGTGCAAGGAGGCGTGGCCCTCGAGGCTAGGGCGCCTAGAGCTGTCACATTCCAACGAAAGTAGGCCTGCCAGAGGAGCTTGCTGGCAGGTCGAACACAACGTGTGCGAAGTGGGGAGCACCAATGGGATTTTTTGTGGGAGCGAATGCCATTGCAGCTCATGCCCTAACTGTACCGGCCGACTATTTCCAGCATCACGGCGGCGAGTGTATACGCGAACGATACTCCAGGTTTAGTGCCATAAAAACGAGGCATCACAGATCATAGTGCCGCACTGAAACATCACATCCGCAATGTGCCCATGTGAATTGCTTTTTGGGGATTGTGAGCTCATATTGTTGTCAATCGGGACTTATACGTATGCACGCACGGTTGAGCAACCTCAAACTTGGGTGATTAAACTTATTACTATGTTACTTTATTACTAATAACTAATTAACAAAATGCGTTAACGAAAACAATTAACATAAACTGAACCTAAAGACAGCTAGAGAACCTAACTCAGACTGGCCCAAAAGATGCAAATAATATGATCTAGCAAGAAAAGGCATCTACAAAACTGTGTTTCTGAATAAAGCAAAACAACTGAAACCATCGTGGCTATCTATGAATGGTGCAGACAAAAGAAATGGAAATACTCTGACTGAGTAAAGCAGGCAAGCAGTCAAAATACTATGACTTTGAATGAATCAAGTAAAATGAGCAAAATGCTATAAACGCTGTGTTCTATATACTGGATCCTAATTATTTACGAGCTTTTAGGGACTGTGGTTCTGTGTACTGTATCCAAAAAGGGCTGTGACCTAAGGAAATGAGAAGACAATAAACTAGCAAGAGAAATATGACAAAAAGAGAGGAAATGTGAAATAATAAAAGAAGAAAAAGCAAATGTCTTATACACTGTCTCATTATCGACTTATATATTGAAGCGTCGGAATGACAAACACAAAATGTCGTCGGGTGAAACTACTGACAAGCTGCTTCATGCAAATAATGTTGTTGTTTCTTCAATCACATTCCCCGCAGCCCAGAGAACGATACGAACGTCAAGTTTGTATACTACGTCCTCGCATTAAGAATGCGAGGGATCTGAATTGTCCTCGCTGTGAAATGTGAGATTCCTATCGTGGTCAATCATTTGCAGCTCCCGTTGATAGTTTTGATCACTCTCATCAAGCTCCCTTTGGCGACACCGTATTCGGCCCATTTCCCTCGGGCAGTTGACATATTCCGACGTGATGATCGTAGGCAGCACTACGGCCAACATTCTTGTAATAGAAGCATGATGTGGCTTTTGGGCATGCGTTCATTAGCGTTCCAGACGGCGATGGCATCGTCCTTCATTGTTCAAGATGGCTACGCAATCTGTGATTAAATTCACTCTTGGGCATGCCTCCGAGTAACGTTGTTCGAACTTTTTGCAAGAAATACACATGATGAGCTGATTCATTTCACTTTTTCTTCTCTTCATTTCTCTTGTTATTTTATTGCCTTCTCATTTCACAACCAGATCACAGCCCTTTTCGGATAGAACACTTAACCAGAGTCTGTAAAAGCTCACAAATACTAAAGCTCCAATATATTAACAGAACACAGCATTTATGGCATTCTGTTTAATTTACTTGATTCATTCACAGTTATGGTATTTTGATTGCTTGCCTGCTTTACTGGCATGGCCAGACTTCTCCGTGCTACACTTCCGGATACTCTATATGTGGTTGCAAAATTCCACGAACATTAAAGTAGTCATCGCACATTCAAAGATAAAAAGTGCTAGCCACTTAGCCCTCTGAAGAGTAGGATTTTTCCTCTAGCACTTTGTACATTAACATAAGGGAAACGAATCATATTGGTTCGTCCCCTTAAGGAGAGTGGAGTGAATGCTGTAATGGAGCAAACAGCCCAATTTTTGTACACGCCAAGCGACAAGACTTTTCCTGCGAATTATTTATTAGGTTGGAAACTAAGTTTTGCAACTGGTCTCATAACTTCACTCTCACTCAACATGGCACACTCAAATTTTGCCACTGCATTGGATATTACGTAAGCTACTAGCGCAGCTGCTGTCCTATCAAATTCGGACGTCGCAGTGAGGGTTACGGTAGGTGCATGGTATGAAGGGGAAAAATTCAAAATTTGACGGATTTGGCTGAAACTTGGCATAGGGGGGTTATCCAACATGCTAATCACGAAAACGATAGTGAAATTGCGTGATAAAGGCTTTTTCGTAGGATTACTGTAGGTGTACGATATGGGGTCTCACCTTAAACAAGGAAGGAGGCGTTGATTCAACAAATGAATGTGATATTCGCGTTTGGCAGGTCAAATAACCCCACTATGTAAAGTCTCGGCGGAATTTGAGCTTCGGACTCTTTAGTCATTGACGGTCGTCCCCAGCAGCTCTTGTATACATCGACTCGTTCGAGTTGACGCCAAATCTCGACATGTTCCTAAATTTTGTCTCTTTCTTACTAGGCCAAAGGAGTCAACCTCCAGCAATAATTTATAGACGAATCCGGATTTCTGTGCATAGTCTAGGCTGCCAAAGGCTTCATTTTAGCTTTAAACCCCAAAAATTCTCAAATTTCACTAATTTTCGAAAAACGCCTGAAACTTTTCTATTTCGTGTCAAAATCTAGACAACTTCTGCTCACTTGTAGCTCACATTGCCTTCTACATAATGCCAAAGTTTGAGTGCGTCATATCCAAAGAGAGTGGAGTTATGAGACGAGTTGCAAAATTTAGTTTCCAGCCTAATATTATACGGCACACAGGAGATTGGAATATCGAAGGGTTTTCTTTTATCAGGAGATGGACGACGCCGAGATTCTTCCTCTCGCTTTCTCAATCTGGACAATTTGCATAATGTGCAGACAGCGGTTAAGCAGTCTTTTCAACTACCATCTATGGGCTCCTGTTGGAGTAAACAGTGGCTCTTCTACATAACCCGTGCCGCCTTATCTCGATATGCACAGAGGACAAATTACGATGTAAATGCGACATCGCGGACATCATATCCAACACCGCGAAAAAGCCGAAATGCCGGAAATTCGTATCAACTAACACCTTACTTAAGCATATTGCTACTATTTTTCTCCTCAGACATACTACTGTCAATGAGATCGTTTACGTGTGGAAGCCCTCGAGAAATAAATTTTTATGTTCGCACAGTCCCTCCCTTTTCTTCGCCGAACTTCTTTGTTCAAGGAGACATGTGACCGTGCATCGGAGGAGCAGTGAAGCCCCACTATACTGCTTTCTGCGGTATAGTGGAGTATTAGTGGAGCGTCATGACGTGCGGTTCTCGCCAAATAATTCTTTGAAGCGACATGTTCCTTTTCACAGTTCCACAGCCCGCTATTTTGATTTTGTTTGGGAAGGGTTATAGAAACCCTGGTACCCATCTAATAATCGAGTGCCATGTCGTGAGGGTTCGTCGCCAGATAACTTATTTGAGTGATTTCTCCTCCAGCTCCACAGTTTTTTTCTATTTAGAGGGAGCCGCATGGCGTGTCCTAAATGGAGAAAGTGAGATCTTTTCGGAGATCAACTTACACCGGACTCTGAGCACCTAGCACAAACTTTCCTCACATTTTGGTCAATGCTGGCCATCACCGGACTTGCTGGTGTTAATAGCGTTACTATTAACCTACCTGGCTGTTAACGCTTGCTTATGCACAGCAATCCGATCGATGTCGCATGATTTTTGCACTACTCCGATTGCATCTGACTGTGAATGCGCCATCTTCACATTGGATCTCTGCCCATGTCATCGGTGTAGACGATTTGCATATGATTAAAGCCTAACACCGATTACAATGCGCATCTTCGCTTGTACACACTGCCTGTAATTTCACCGCTATTGTGTCAAACTTTCCTTTGCGTAGGACGAATTCTAATGTGGGAAGTTATGGTATTCTAGAGACAACAGTTCCGTTCATCGGATGTAGTTCGTGATTCACTCGCAGTGCGGGTAGTCTTTGCCGCGATTTTCGAATGTGCGCGGTGAGATTCACTTCTCTGCCAGTTGCATGCCATTTTTACTTCCGCTCGCGTGCAATTGCAGTCTTCTCTGATCAAGTGAGTTTGGCTGTGTGATATGAGTCGCATACAAGTGGAGTGTAAGAGGTCCTGGTGTGAGTGCGATCAGTGTACCATCTGTGAGAAAGGTTGTATCCAACATAGAGTTTGGTGGTATACTGATAGATGAGAGTGTGATGATGAATGGCGGCAAACCTTTCGGTTGGTTCGGAACTACCTAAAAGCTGAGGTTCTGTTGAGATTCGTCCGCTTCACTGATCTTCATTTGTAAGTCCACCACCGGTTTCCATCGACTACGTTTGAAAAAGTTCATAAACCTTTTCGTCATTAGGTTGTAGGTAAGTTCTATGAAATAAACATTCAGAACTAGGATAACAGCAATCACAACCTGGGCCGCCGCAGCTTTGCACACATCCTTTGATGCTTGGGAAGCTGTTTGCTCTGTACAGTTCTGCTATCTCCAACGTTCGGTTCATTCATAACATTCTAACGTTCGGTTCATTCCGCATTTGTCTCCTGTGCATGATCCAGCATGTGGGTCTTTTGCTGTCTAAAAGTGCGTATATGGTGCTTCTTGAATATAGTATGGTATGATTCTTGCAAAATAGATTGAGATTTTTCCACAATAACTTTACTTCCAAAACACTTGCCTCTGTGTTTCGTAATCGAATGCACGCTTCCTGCTCAAGCGGATTGATTTTCAGGATTTCTGTTGTATCTATGGTGCAGTACTCCTTGCGCCACGTTTTATACCAAGATCGGCTTTGATGAGTGAAGATGTCGACATCCTGGCATGCTTGCAATGGTGTTGCGCAGATTATGGCAAGGAGTATGGCTGCTTCTGAGAGTGAAGTCCTTCTTCTGCGCTGACGGTGAGTGGTTGAGAGTGGTGTTGTGAGAAGTTTCCACACAAATTTGATCAGCCCTTTCAGAGACAATCTCGTAATTTTCAGGAAAATTAGTAGCCATCAGCACTGGTACGTGGAAAAGACAATAGCACACGGCTACTCCTGCATAAACTATGAGTCCTATAACTAAAATGGCTGTCCGCAGCCAGCATTCTGGATTTGCTATCATCACTGAACAGAAGACGCAGTCGATTTGCTTACAAGGGCGCTGCTCTACAGGTGTTTTCCATTATATTTACATCTGTGCCGTCGAAGGTCTTCCATTTGATAAGGTGATCATGAAGTGTGATGTGTGGCGGAAATCTCACTACATCTTCGTGCTTTGGTCTTGAATTCCACGCAAAAGCCTTCGGCGCAGATTTCGTATGGATGCTGGGTGAGCTGCATTAGACTTACCCCTCCTTCATTGCATTGTAATAAATGGTTGCTGTTGTTAGGTGTTTCTCTTCTTGTTTGTATGCAAAAGGGAGAGAACCACATCGTGAATAAGGAAGTTGTTGAGGAGGGTGTATTTTCTTTTGTGTGTTGCTTGTGACTGATGTTCTTTCTTGGTCTGAGATTATGAGGGATAGTATTATTTTGCTCTTGAACTGTGTACGAATTTAGCTTTTTTGCTGAACTGTGGTTGCGTCATTATTATAGTTTATTTTCAGCGGCACGATTTGATTTACTGGACGACGTAATCTTCTTTTACTGGGTGTTTCGACGACGGCTTCCCCGGTTTTCGCGGGTGATTCCAGTTGTACTATTCTAGCTGTTTTCCGTGTGTTTCTTGGTTGAATTGCATCCCAAGTAGAACTATGTCTCCTATTTTTGGTGCTTTTTTTGCTCCCCTTTTGCCCTCCATTCAAATTTTGTGTTGTTCTCGAAGGCTAGTAAGGTACTGCTCTCTCCATATTTTTCGAAATTGTTCTGTGGAGTCTATCGATGTTTTGAGTGCTGCTTCCACTTGTGCTTGTGTCGCCAGTTACTGGACCTATTCCGGGTATGGTAGACTTGTCTTTTCCTTTTTCGCCAATGTATGAGGTGTTAATCTACCATTACGTTGATCTCAAGGAAGTCGATAGGTCGCAAGAGAGGTTGCTCTTTCCACTTTTGGAGAGTGGCTTCGAATTTAGCATCGCTTCTATCTTTGTGAGTATTGTGGTCAACCCATCAAATATGATTGTTCGCACTCCAAGCGATCTATACAGCGAATTCTTGATGGAACGTATCAGCCTTTTATAAAATCCACGCTGCTAGGTGCATAAAGGTGATGTGATTCTATTCAATTTCTCGCCGTGCAATTTCGCTTTTGAATTCAGTGCTGTATCGCATTTTCTGTGGTGTCCTTTAGGATTTGCTCTCCCAACAGAAATGTCGGTGCATTGTCACAGGTTATTACGTAAAACTTCTATTTTCGCGAATAATCTTCGTAATGCTCTAATAACTGCTTCTGTGGCCATATTTCCCATCAGTTCGAGGTGTATCAGACGTGTTATTGGACAAGTGAAAATGCATCCGTAAACCTTTTGATCGTTCCAGGCTCTCTGTGATCCTCAAATGCCCAAAGTAGTTCAATCCTATGTGCTCGAGTAGACTTACCCTTTGTACTCGCGTGGGCGGTAGGGCTTCCATATCTAGGTAGTGGAAGGGCAGGTTTTTCATCTTCCGACACGGTGCGCATTCTTTGATGGTTTTCTTCGTTTGTTGCCGTATATTTAGTATCCAGTATTTTCCTCTAGGAGTACTTAAGAGATAGTATGAGCTACTACGCGATGGTAATTTCTGTAAACCTCTGTGATGATCAGTTGTGATGCTGCTTTTCTAGCGATATATATACAGGTGTTCTTGCCGTAAGTGATATATCGGCTTTCTTGAATCATCCGTAACAGCGCAGCACTCTCATCTTCACAGATGTTCAACTCCTTTTGTAGTTTTATGAGGTGCTCGTCCACGTAGTGTTTTTGTTGGTCTCAAACTATGTACATTCTACTTTTGTGCATTTCTGCTCCTGTGATGTTTTGTTACCTTGAAATCGCTTTCAGTGCCGGTATAGTCCTTTGAATTTCTGTTTTCCTTTCTTCGGTGAAGTGATTTGAAGATTTCCCTATAATGCGTAGTGCATAGATCAATGCTTTCTGTGTCCTCTTAAGAGAGCTATATCTTGTCAAATCTATTATTTGGTCATCGGACCGTTCTGTGTATACTGTACTGTTATGTGCGCAAATGAGTCCATTGTTGCTGTTATTACTTTTCATCCCTCTCTATTGCACAGTGTAGCGTAATTCATTTTGTTAATCATTCAATGCTTCTGCTGTTAGCCCCTGAATCCGCAATTAGCAGGATTTTCCGACGTCTTGACGTGTCCGAAAAAACACTTTAAATTTTTACTTTCGAAATTCTTGATTATGCTTCTCATTTCCGTCAGTGGATTCGTGACTAGGACTCCTATGTTGTGCCGAGTTGGAGAAAATTTTATCCATCCCAGTAAGACGTCTGAGTCTTGTATATATGACCTCATATTGCAGACGGATTGCAGCTCTGTGCAGGTAAAGAGGACATTCGTAAGTTGAGCGATACTGCGTTCATTTCTAACTTTGGTACGGTCATCGTCGTTTTTATCGGTGGTAGTTTTGATTTCCCCATAACAAGATCAGATCCATTCCTGAAGTGAGATACGCACATGCCGCTATCGCGCATTGACTAGCGTCTATGAATACGACCAGTCGTGTCTTCTTATCTGTTGTAAGAATTTGCCTGTGTACCTCTTTATAGAATGTCGATATTCGGTGGATATCTGTCGCCATTGATCTTGCAGTGATGAGTTGAGGGCGGTGTCCCAATCTAATTCCTTCTTCCTGAGAGACTGCTGGAAGATTTTGGCAGGAAGTAGTTAAGGTACCAGTGATCCCAATAGATTATATACCGACGTCAATTGCTGCGTGACTGTGCGTTTAGTAATCCTTCTTTCGAGACCTTTAGGGATCCTTTGATAACAATTTGTCTATCTTCAATCTGGAATGCCCAAAACCTTAGAACACAATAGGAAAATCAAGTTTTCATGCGCGATTTGAGGTGATCAAATGAAATGTGAAAGTTGTACCAAAGAACCGTAATGAGGAGCAGTTCCGAAATTCACATATAATCATCAATTACGATTGATTAGATAATTTTATCATTGAACATACTAGACAAACAAACTGTAAAAACTGCCTCAGAAAATTTCGAAGTGATGTTTTCCATAAGAAAATTTGAAAAACTTTTGGGAGCGATCCAAAGCTAAATGTGGGAGATGCATATTATCTTTCTATCTTGTCGACACTATTATTCCACAGTCACTGAACGAGTTAGCAAGGTTTTGATTTCAGAAATTCTTGGTAATTGGAGAATTTCTTGTGTCTGCTCCAGAAAAGCTATTTGCAGAGAATGTAAATATTATCTCGGCTCGGGGTCGAATTTCCTTTCGGAAATACTTGACTAGATCTCCATGTTCAAATTGAAAGGGAATGCTGGAGAGGAAAACGCATGTGAGCTCAAAGCCCATTTTTTCGAAAGCAAAGATGAACGGAAAATTTGGAATGCGTGCTTTCAATTTCAAAGCTTGCATAGTAATGCCGCAACATCTTCCAGTCGGCGCAAAATTCGAAAAATTTCAGTCTCTCAATTTCAATCGAAGGAAACTGCAGCATTATTTTGGACTCTACTGCATTTAAAATAAGCATAAGAATAAGAGAATAAACAAAAGCTGAAAAGCTGCATTCAGGATTGCTTTTACAAACTTTGGAATTTTGTCTGGTTCTGCTTCATTGACCAGAAAATTGCAGAAGTTCCCTGGATACAAAGGAGAAGAAATATATCTATACCGCTCACTAGTAGGCAGAGTTTAAGTTAATGAGAAGCCGGGAAATTCCAGTAGGGAGGGAGACTGACTCAATTAAAAAACGGCAGTTACTAATATAGCAAAATAGCGCAATCGACCTGTATTGGACAAGACCACCTTGAATTTCTTAAAACAGATTTTGTGGGATATTCGCTGCGACTTTCAATGATAAATCTTCCGCATTCCCAGAATTATCAGAAACAATCGTGATCAGGTACATTCAAACAGACATAATATGGAAAACAAAGAACATGTCAAATATCAGAAAAAAATTTACACATTAATCTATTGATTTGACGTCATTCACTGAACGGATTTGAGATTGTAGAAGTTGTAGGATGGGATCCGGCACGCTTAGCACCACTTTTTCTAATCAAACTTGGTATGAGTAGTAGCAGAGGTAGGAGAGACGTTTCTGGAACGTAAAACTTTGCTTGAAGTGACAAATATTAGATTAATCCAGAAGTTTTGTCGCACTATTTTCAAAAAGTTCATAAGTTCTTTCCTTTACAAAAATCTTGCATGGCAAAAATACTTTTGAAAAGAATAAGGCATACTCTTTTTAGTAGAGTCTTGATTACCCTCCAGGATTTCGTCGCAGAAATAAAAATGAAAAAAGGCGATTGTTTGAGGCTTGACGATTTGAGGCAATCTCTGAAAATCCAAAAATTTTGTGATATAATTTCAAAGAACCAGTGTCATAAGTTTTTCGACCTCCTCTCTCTCTCCATGTGGCTTTCCTCGAAAATGGTTGTTTTTGCGAGCCATTTCAAAGGCATGGTACTCGGACAGGACCTTCTTGATCGGCATGAATTTTTTGCTGTAAATAGAGCAAAGGTAACCTTGAAAAGCTAAGAATTCTTATCCGGATTGGTATAGTTATATAAACTCAACTTCTTGTCTTGGTTGCGTAGAATCTTCATTAGTCGATAACTTTCCAAATCTTTTGTTGAATTTCCACATTCCTTTTAGTCTATCTGGGAGCGGCGCTTTCGAGAATAGTCCTTCATGCTCAGCCTCTTTGTTAGGTCTTGAACAATGGCGGATTTTCTTAAGTTCTCGAATTGATGCGGATCTTCGCGCAGAAGACGGTGCTTCGAACTTATACAAAACTACGGGACCTCTTCAACAGATCTACTCCATCTACTGTTGAGAAGTCAATTGATGCCTGTGCAATGATACCCACTTCCAATGGCGATGTTTTTTGTTTGTTAGGATAAATTAGACGGCTTCTAGGTTGAGTTCGACAAGTTTGTTTCCATTGTCTTTTTGACTTTGCGGAGTAGACATCCTAACTCTGTCATCTTCGTGAGTTTTGGCCTCCCTTTCCTTAGAGCGAAGACGAACTTGCCATAAACATAGTTTTCTTGCGTAAGTAAATTCAACTTTAGTCGGAAAAAAATGCTCCGATTAGCAGTGCATAAAATGGGCAGGAAATGCTTCAAGATACTATGAACGTTCATCATGCCAGCTTGCCCGAGTATAGATTATTTTTGATAACGTAAGTAAGCCTACTTTCCTGTGTCTAATGTTAATAATGTTCGAAATTAACGAAACCTTTACTGCACCTGAATTTGTTTCAACTAAATTCTTGAAGTAAATCAGCGAACAAATGAGAGGAGGATTTTCAGGAAACACGGGGACTATAGGTCATTTATTGTTATAGGTCATAGGACCAGCTTGTTGTTGTGGTTAGGCTTCATCCAGTGTCCTAGCGAGCGAGGATAATCTTCATGAAAAGTTTGTACAGCAGCATATACTGCTGAGTGTGCTGTACAAGCTGATGGTCTTCGTGGAGGTCGCAGTGGTAGGATGGCTAGTCGAAGTGACAGGATCTCATGCTAATCGACAAGATGGACGATAGATGGGGGACGACATAGCCAACGCCTCCAAGGTTGTGTGATGAAACCTTCTCACCACGAATGATGAGAGCCACATCGCTCATCGTCACACGCCTTCTTCCTGAATTCGCTCCTGCAGAGCGATAACGTGGTACTTGATGTGCTCTGCAGCGTCGAGAAAAGCATGGAAGTCGGGGTTTGTGGAGACTGCCCTGGCCTGTAGGTGCAGAGCATGAGGCAGCATATGTGGCGTGTCGGAGGGGCAGACGTGATGTTTTTGTCCGATTCGAAAGGCGCCCTAAGGACCCTGACATCATTCTTGCTGCCACCCGGCGCCGCAGGCGGGATCTGATGTACAGGGCACTTTCTATTCTTTTCTTGCTGCTAACAGAAGGTTTCCCCTACAAAAGCAGACTTACTTGGCCTACTCTCTCTTGATTTTCAGGGGGCGATCGCTGGCCCGGGTGTGTAGTGAAGAGAACCTCCTAGCGACCGGAACAGCCGGCGCGGATCTGGCCTGGACGGTTTTAGCTAGGCATCCGGTCAAAAATTAAAAACATCGAACTCCTTCACAGCTGGAGTACCAAAGTATAACACTCGGATGTGCATCCCAGTCCCGCCATGTTGAGGAGGCCATCCATTATGAGGGGGGGGGTCACGTCACCACACAGCACAAGTGAAATTGAGCAAATGTACGTTGTAACCGTCACAACGCTTTGCACCGTTTTCCCGAAATCAAAGTTATCCTTTAGAAACTATTCTCAACTCAACTCATCAACATTTGAGGCGAATATAGTCATTTAATAAATTAGAGTAAAATTGTCATGTCCTGTGAAGGCATTTATTGGTTCTAACATAATTTTTGTTATACATTGACTTCTTACGACAATATGTCGTATACTTCGTATACCTAGGCTCCAGAACATCATTCAAAAAAGCGAAGCAAGCTCTACAAGATGGTGTGCAAAAGTTCGCACCGGCTTAGACCCACTGTAAATTTGCATCCAAAATCTGAGTCGTAATGAAGGCTCGAAAATTAGGAATTCATATCTTCGTCTAAAAGACGTACGTACATATTTTCAACTTGCTCACACAAATTGCACACCGCATCAGACGTCATATGCAGCGTTCCTGTATTTCTTCCTTACTAGAAATCGAAAAAAACGAAAATTTTCATGCCTGTATAAGAACGAAGTCGTACTACTTCCACCTATGTTATTGAATACTACAAGACTTTAAGAATTGCCGTGGGTTTTAAGCTTTCCGCAAGATATAGTTTTCGTAATATGGAAGCCGAAATTCCACGGTTATACTTCTAAGGGCTTGAACTCTTTTGCAGGCCGTCATATACATCTTGCTTTGCCCTATCGGATGGTAATCGGGAGGAGTATTAGGAATATAAAGTGAATAACTTATCGCCGTAAGAAGTAAAAGTGCAGCAAGACTTATGTCGCAACCTATTATCTCAAAATTACATCAACTTACCTTATCGGAAATGCGCATATATTCTCTATGCGATTATTCCAATCAACCAAAGACTACGTACGGTCGTACTTGTGCAATTGAACGTAACACCGTTCTATAAAACATTTTACATCAACACTGTTTCAAGGACCTGGTGTCAATAATTACATCTGCCAAAGAAAGTCTTACTATATCTTTTGATGACACACTCTGCCTTTGTCATAGACTTGGCTAATGACGAGCTACCGATACTTGCCTATGCTGCACAGTTGACAATGTCATACTATCGTACTATGTCAACAGCGCCCCTCAATTGGAGTGCAAGTTTTGAAAATCGCGAAAAAAAAATAAAAATTAACATTTTTGGGCAAAATTAATGCAAGTTCCTCAAATTGAAACGGCAGAGAAGATATAAAAATGCGTCCTATATTGGGTTGGTTATAAAACAAGATAACTTTTTTCAAATACATTTTTTAAGCGCATAAATACTGTCATAAAAAGCAATCTTTTAGCACGTAACGCATACTTTTGTATACTGCCAAGAAATGTTTCTGAAAAGCGTTAGTTCGAAAGAGGTTCAAAAGAGCATGGCTTAGTCTCAAGAGTGCTAGAATGGAGCAAAATTTGCTCAATGTTTAGCCAATTTTCGTCTGAATAATTATGTGAAAATTGGATTTCACGGAAATTTTCTGCGAAAGATATTGCCAAGAAAGCGAAACCATTCATTTTTTCCTGCATTTTAGATAAGGCAAAAAAGGCGTTTTTCAGATTTCTTTGACTTTTTTCAACTGTTAAACGAAGGAATACTGTCGTTTTCCTACCACTAGTAACACTGGGTTTACCCCACCTGCACAAAGCGAAAGTTTTGTAGTTGCTTTTCACCTAAGTTTATAAAACTCAAATGGTTTCAACAATCAAACAAATTTGAACCAAAGATTCTCGACAGAAGTTTTCAAAAATTTAATCACGGTAACCTTTTTATAGCAGAAATCTTCGCGATTATAACACATATTTTTTGAAACAAATTTGAGCATTTATCAAGGATTTAGAGCAGGTAGAATAAAAGGCAAAAATCTCAAGTTTTTATTTTTTATCTTTGAAGGCAGGAAACTTTGGTTTGAAATAAGACTTCCAAAAAAGAAAGGATATATCAGAAACTAGAAGAAACGGGCTTTCAGAAGGCACGGTTGTACTTTGTATACCAGCTTTTGAAAGAAGAGTTAGGAACGTGCATTAATTATGAGCCAACCCAATATTAGGTTGAACCGAAAGTTCGCTCGCACCATTTTCAAAAAATTATAACTTTTCTTTTTCTTTTGCAGTAATCTTGCACAACAAAAACAACGTTATAAAATGCAAAGCGCGTACTTTCTAAAAGCTCTTGCGTTCTCTTTATTAAGCTTTGGTTGCAGAGATGAAATTGAGAAAAAGAAATCACTTTAAAGCCCGTTAAAAAATCCAAAGCTGTGCCATAAAAGGAGCATCCTAGGTTTTTTATCCCCTCTTTCTAGCTGAGCAAAATTTGTGCCGATCGAGCTGTTTTTAAAAAAAAGTAATAATTCAAAAAAGAATGTCAAAAAATCAATTTTCTTAAGGAACTTATTTTTTGGTATTTTTCTCGAAAAATAACTTTTTTGAAAAGCTCGATCAGCGCGAAGTTTGCTCAGCTAATTAAAGGCAGGGCCCGGCACGAAGTGGGCAAACGGGGTTTCCCAAAACGAATTTCCCTTTGATCCCAATAGTTTTTACGAATACTCCCTTGAGCCCGAAAATGACGCTTTGTGCTTGTGCAACGAGAACACCGGCCACATTTCGCCTAAAAGCGCTCATAAGCGCCCAGAATGCTCAAATTCCTCTAATTACTCCTCAGCTGTAATAAGATAGAAAACCGGAAGAAGAATAAGCAAGAAAAATGATGAAGGAATGAAAAAATATCAAAGTAACGCTGTCATAGAGCTGAGAGACGCTGTTCCCGCGTGCATCGATTGACTGGGGCGCGCTTTCCATCTTACGAGGGAAGTACTTCCAATGGCCGTGGCTGTTTGATATGAGATGCATATAGTCTGAAGCAGCCTCGAACGCCGATTTCAAATCTGCCTTCCGTTTCTGCGGAACGCTGTTCTAAAGAGAGTTACGGAAGCCTGAACATCCTATTTTGGGGGCGCCCTTGAACTTGAGGGCGTTGCTATGTGCGTTGGTGGTGCAGTAGTGTAATGGTTACTTGCTGACATTGAATGCGAGAGGTTGATGATTCAAATCCGGTAGAGAGCGAGCCATTTTGCATTTGAATATGAGTTTAAAAGCACTATAAATCGTCTGCAGACACTTACTGTAATGCCTTAGCACAAACAGGAGAGAGCATCTTCTCGACTAATGACAATGTGCATTTTTTTAGCTTTATATGGTGACAAACGTGGTACGCCATGTTCGGTTCTGTTTTACTAGTAAGGAAGTCAAATAGAATTTCAGGCTCTCACTATAAGCAGTTTTTCCGGAATTTATTTTTCTAGGTCACTTATGCAAAGGCATTACAGTAAGTGTCTGCAGGCGATTTAAAGTGCTTTCAAACCTACATTCAATAAGCAAAATAGTTCGCTCTGCACAGTGTTAGAACCACCGACCTTTCATCTTCAATGTCAGCAACTAGCCACTACATTACTGCACCACCAATGCACATAGCAGCGCCCTCAAACTCAAGGGGCGCCCTCAAAACAGAATGTTCAGGCTTCCATAACTCTCTTCAGAAGACCGTTCCGCAGAAACGGAAAGCAGATTTGAAATCAGCGTTCGAAGCTGCTTCAGAAGATATGCATCTCATATCAAAAGGCCACGGCCATTGATGGTACTTCCCTTGTTAGAAAGTTAGGCTGCTGATGCGATTTTGGGCTCTAACAAAGACAAGAGGAGGAGTTTCGAAACCAAATCTCACCATCTAGTAAACTTTAGGTGCACAACAGATTTATGTAAAAATTTTGAAAAAGTTATGTGAATTGAAAATTTTGCCCACCTGAAGTGGACATTAGGTGGGCAATTGGTGCCCACCTAATTTGGAGAAAAGTTGAGCACGCTCTTCAATTACAAAAGTTTTTCATGATTTTACATACTTTGTTCCCTAGTCCTATTGCGCATGTACGCAACGAATGTCGCGCGATTTCGTCACCTCTGCATTGCAAGCGAGCCATTTTTCCAATTTCTTGATAGTGGGAAATTTTCACAAAAAAGCTTCCCACAACCTTTAGTCACATAATTTTTAATGAAACTTCTAAGTTAAGCCCTGCAGGCCCATATTCATGTACCTACCAAGTTTCATATCGTATGGTCATCTGTGCGCTGCAACGAGCCATTTGGATTCACATCTTCATTTGCCAGTTTTGCAAGTTTTTCGGAATTTTTTACTCCTCCCATTCACATAAGTTTTTCATAATAATTTATACTTTGTTTCTACTAGCCTCTCTTCGTTCGCTTACGTAATTTGGTGCTATATCGTTACGCCTGCATTGGAACTGATCATGTAATCATGCTGTTCATCGGCATCGCTCATGCGACGTCGCGCACGCGGCAATTAGCGGCAACGCGACGTAGCGCGCGCGAACTCTGCTTTGCGTTGAGGTTTACGAAAACTATTTCCCAGTGAATTAGATGTATAAGGTAAGCATGATTCGACCTTCCTTTGCTTTCACTTGGAATATTCTTCCGGGGCTCCCCCCCCCCCAGATCCCGCAAAAACGATATTCCCTTTGCTTTTTGGCCCCAAAACGATTTCCAGCTTGTCATTTGCCCACCTCGAGCCGGGTCCTGGCTAAAGGGTTCGAATTTAGGTTACTACCTGTTTTGGTTATTATGACGCAGTCCTGATTTCTTAACGGATTTGCCCCAAAATTCCAAAATTAAACTGATTTCCTTCTCCTAATTTTATCTCCGCCGCCAAAGCTAGACAACAGGCAAGTGCCTTTAGAAAACACACGCTTTGCTTTTCCTGAAAAATTTTTGTCGTGCGAGATTATTGTTAGAGAAAGAAGTTACGACTTTTCGTAAATGGTGCGAAAGAACTTTTGGTTTATCATCAAACTTTGTTCTATAGAGCAAAGCAAGCTCTACAAAACACTATTTAAGTAATCACAGAATGTATGATTCATGTAAAATTTATGGGTAAAAACTAGAAAATTATGAAAATCCGAAAATATTAATTCCGCTAACAAGAATCCCGCGAACTCCCAACATGATAAAGAATATAGTGTGCACATAAGATTTTCATATGTACACCTTCCTTGTTTTTATCCTAATTGGTTGAAAACTAAAAATATTGAAAATGTCGCCTTTTCGGTATTTTATGCTAGACTTCATATTCTTCGACAACCAGAGCTCGAAAAAGGGTGAGAATTATTGACGGAAAAATCCAGCATTGATTTTGCTGAAACATGCAGTTTCTAATATCTCAACTCTTTCAGCCATGGAAAAAATACAGTAAGTTGTACATGCACAGCTGATGCTACAAATAATTTTCGTAAGTTGGAGGTTGTAAGATTTTTCTAAAAAAGATCAGATGTTTGAATTTTTGAAATTTAAATTCTTCTTTTCAACTTTCCATAATCAAATTTCATGAGATTGTTGGAACGATTGATTGTTATACCTTTGCCGCTCAAGGATATGTTAACATGCATCGATTATGTATCAACCCAATGGAACAAGCTTTAATCAACTTTAGCAAAGTGCACACATGGCCCCTTATGTTTGCCACGCCTATGGTGACTCAAACAGCAAGCTCCTCCCCCAACAGCCTGACATCTTGGAGTCAACCAGGCGACGGTGGCTCATCAACTTGACAATGTAGACGTGTTCATTTGTCATTCTGTTTTGCTAACACAGTATGTTTATATTGAGTTGTTAATTTTTCATCACCATTTCTACTAGAACCATCGTCTTTTTGTACCTCTCCTTTGATTAAAAAGATTTCAGTGATCAGTGATCATTTAACAGAGCAAGGCAGCTCTACTAGATATGTATGAAGAGCCTAACTCATATTCCACGTGGAATTGACGCTGAAATCTGATAGTAGATAGAAACGAACTTTACCGTTAAAAATCGTATCTCGGTCTCAAAAAACCTAAAAAGTTCCGCATTTATTCTAGCATATGCTGAAGACATGGTTCATTTGATTGTATATTTTCCAAATTTTTTTTCATGGCTAAAATCAAAGAAAAATGATTGTAAAATGGCAAACTCCGCCCCCAGATGTCCTGCGTACTTCCACAACTCAGACAATTGCATCGGAAAGTTCGCGGCCTCAAAGCTGCTACATGGAGCGCCGCGGCCCTTAAAGTTTCAGCCGCGCACGCCGCGGCCCATGTATATTTTACCGGGAACGCCGCGGCCGAAGTTAAAATTGGATGAAGTTTATCGGGAGAGTCGCGGCCCAATCACCTCACTCGGCGTGCCGCGGGCCTTATCAAAGGGCGCACTTCTTACACGCTGTAGCTTAAGGCAGAACCCGCGTGAGGTAGGCCGCAGCGGTGGGGCTACCTTAAGTGTTTGTGGGGGTGGTAATCGCTTCTGGGGTTGGATTGTATGACGGCTGAGTTTATATGCTCATGAAACAAACTTTAGCAATCGGTTGAGTGTTATCGAAGACAGTAGATGATGCGACAGACAAGCTAACAAGCTGCTCAATTTGTACTCAGTCGTTGTCATGATAGACAGGACAAAAATTTTTCACTCTTCCTAGGCCTCACAAGCATGTTAATCGGGTCAACTATCAGGCGCTTACAGGATGCGCCGCGGTCACTTACCGGCTCCAATATCGTTTATACCGGGCAGCTCGCGGCATAGATGATTGGTGGCCGAGCAAGCACCCGCGAACTTCCCGATGCAATTGTCTGAGAACATGATCCTATAGCTTATATAGGGTGTCCCAAAAAATGTACCTACTGTTTGATTGTAAGTAACATAAAGTGGTTTGAAAAGTTTTAGGTACATTTTTAGAGCGAGGTTGAACTTACAATTAGATATTCAGTATAAAGCGAATCATCTACCGCTCTTCGTTGCTATAGGGTTACGGTACGAATTTCGACAAGGATTTTAGGCCGTTGGAGGTCATATTCTCCCTCGAAACAAAATTAAACAAGCCAAAAACTCTTATACTACGGTAATGTGAGCCGCTGATTTTGAATTTGAAATTTCCATTTTACTGTGGTGCTTCTTTCTTAAGTTATCTCTGGTAAATCGTAGTAACTCATTTCCCGGCATTTGTCAGAAATGTAATTACACCGGCAAAAGAGCTGAAGACACTCGTAAAAAGTTTTCATGTGGAATCAGCATGCGCGAATACCCTAGTACATGATTTTTCAGATTTTTTGGAAATTTTTTTGAAGGCAGCGTCCGGGCAAAATTTCGCCTCTCGTGTTTCTGCCAATCTGGGGCCTTTCCGTGGCTCTGACTACAGTTTTCGAGACCCTCTCTTCAAGGGGCGGACGAGTTTCGAATTGCTCGTCCCCATCGTCGTGCCAGAGGGAGGAGCTGCAACCGCACGGATGCAGTTGCATTGCAATGTGCAACTGTGCACCTGCGTAAGCATTCGTCCTCAGGGGGTGGTTTGTGGTACGAGGGGGCGGTTTGTAATACGTATCACAGGCCCGTATCTCCTTTTGGAGGGCACATCAAAGGATTGGACCAACGCAGATCGGATACTCATGGGCCCCTCTTTACAACTATGTGCTAATCTGCGTGGATGAATCTTGCCTGGACGCTGCCTTTAAGTGGTATATTCCACAATAGTTTCCTATGCTGAAAGTTCTTACCCTAATCCTACAGTGTTGAAGAGCGATCGATGATTCGCTCCATACTATAAATCTAAGTTCAACCTCGCTCTACAAAAGGTTTCCTAATGCTTCTCAAATACTTCATTAAAAGAGAGTTACTTACAAACAAACGATGAGTACATTTTTTTTGCACCCTTACATGCATATGTACGGTTATGTTATCTTACCTTTATTTCTCACAGTTCTCGAGATATGCTGATGTTTGGATGTAAGCGGTAAAAAATTATGGGACACCCTAATACTTTGACTTTCCCCCTGACTTTCTCTAGTAGCCCTCCAATTATGTATGCCCTATTGTGAGAATACTTGGTAGTACGAATTAGACTGTCTCTTAGCTCTACACCTATATTTCATTCTTTTTCACTTTCATTTCTACTTGAGCCTCAACTGTCGAACATAACAGAGCTATACGGATAGAGCGCGTAGAATTTTTGTAGGTCCTTTGAATGATAGGGTTTGAGCGAATAATCCCGCGTTTTGTTTGGGATCATGGAAAATACCTAATATGCCAAAGTCTTATGCTACTGCTTGCAACATTCTCGACAAAGGTGTAAAATGTGTTTATATTATACAGGAGATCTTCTAAAACCATGCCTGCTCATCTACTCACACTGCGACAAGCACTTAAATAACTTTCGCCATAATATTATGTATCCAAAAATTATTCTTTGACTATAGCGTAGGCAATTCAGATACTTATAGGCATGTACCTGTTCCAATGACATTGTCGCTGGCTGTAGCTCTGAATGGTTTACGAGTATACATTCAGCACATGTCGAAATGCTGCTGCAAATTATCGTTGATTCTTTCCTTTATCTGCTGGGCCTCACTGCACTTTTTTGTTCATTGCTATGTGTTGGTGCGATTATAGCTATGTGGAGAAGTCGAGGATCGAGGATGTTCAGTAGTTTTTACTACCGTTGTTGCTGGAATGAGGTACTCTTTTATGTGCTTTTTATGCGATCATTTATTGTTCAGCGGATAAACCAACACAAACGTTTTTTTTGCTCAGGCAAGTGTGGGCACCTGGATCGTATGTTGTAACTCAGATTGGTTTAAGTATACATTTAGCACATGCCGAAACGCTGCAAATCGTCGTTGATTGCGCCATATATTTGTTGAGCCTAACTGCACGGGAATGGAGATGCTGATGCACCCGACCCTTCATTTTATAAGTCCTGTAAATGCTTTTGCCATTTTGCCTTTTGAAAACCCACCCATTCGTGATGGTAACCCTCATAAAATCTGCAGTCCGGAACCGAAGCTAGGTGCCTGGACGTTGCCTTCAACGATGAGAAGCTCTCATCCACGCTCCCCCCCCCTCTCTGCCCCCTTCATTTCCGTACGCTTGCGTAATGGCTTACCAGCTCTATGCTCTGTGTCGCATTTTAAGACAAATTTTTTTCATTCCTTGCCTCTTCACAAAACAGCCAGAAACAAGAGTTTATTATTTTTGTATGATTTGCTTTAGATTTCGCATAAAGAGCACGAATTGATGTTCCAAAAATTTTAACGGTTTCTTCAAATTGCAGAAGAGAGATTGATGTTGTTGATTGAAGTTGAAAGATTACAAGCGCATTTTATAGATCTATAGATGGCCTGACAATGAATCATTTGAGATTGATCATTGATAAAAATTTGTCTCAGAGCTGGATCAACTTGTTCACACTTATATTTTTCCTGACGACTATGTATGCCAGATTTTTCCCTATTTTATATCCCGCGTTCTACTATCTCAATCGCTTCAAATGGTGGACAAACTTTGCACAGGTTACAAAGCAACATGTATTGTATTTACAAATCTGGAACGTCCTTGTGACCGTCGGAGGGCGCTTTTGCACCATATGTTTACCACATTCGATAATAACACATGTGAGCAAATTTAACGGCATCTGAAAGTGATTATGTGTGATGGGGTTTAAGTAAAAATAGTGACGCGTTTGCTAAGGATTAACGTTATGACTGAAACAAGCCGTGCAAAGTAAATACTAAACTATGGTAAGCAATAGTATTTTAACATTTATAATTAGTTGGCAACATGCACTGTGCATTCTCGCCCAAAAATTATTGGTTGGCGTTGATTTATTGATTTCCCACTTTTTTCCGAAGAATGCATGAATTTTGAAAAAAAGAAAGCGGCCTGTTTCTGATTAATGGAAACCTCTCCAGCTAGGCCTCAGCCGGACTAGATTTGACACTTTGCTCGCATAATTTTTCATAATTTTCATGCTTTGTATCTAGAGAATATGTCTTCGTTTTCTCTCATCCAGGCTCTTTTACAATCGAGTGGTAGGTTTTCTCTAGAACATCCAGCTGCTAACTCGCCAAACCCTGTTATTTAGTTTTTCTGTTGAAGGTGTTCAAATGCAGTGGCTCGGCAGATCCTTGACCTAGTTTTTTTCGCTTACCTGGTAATTCGACGCGCTGACTCCGGAAATTCCCTCTGAAAAGGGCGAAAATGGCGAAAATCAGCATTTACCTCGGTCCCTCATTTTGAATTTGGATGAGTGGAACAGCTGCCGCAATGGTTAGGACATAGAGTCTTTGCAATACCCTCACTTTTATGACATTGCGAGATGCCGCCTCCTCTGACGCTGAGAAATGGAATCGCAAACTTGTCCGAACACATGTAAGAATGACTTGAGCGTACGGGATCAGGGGGCAGGTTCATAAGCAGGGGCAGCATGCCGTGTGCTTGAACCTGCTCTGTTCTCATTGGGGTACAAGCAACCTTCTTTCAAAATTTCGAGATGTTCGGTTTTGCCGAGCCACGGTCTTCTTATCTAGAATACGTCAACAATCGGCTGCAGCGTGAGCTTTATCAGTCCAGGTGAGTAACTTTTTTCCTGGCTACCAGCGTTTGTAAGTCAACACTCCTGGAATCTGCAAAAAAAACTTACGAGCTTGCTTGATACAAATTCGTAAAAAATTGTGGCGAAATGATTACGGTTATGTATCGCATCTTCTACTCTTTCGCTAATTTTGCAAGCAATGCAACTCTCATGCTACGTAATTTCTGTAAATCCCCTACAGCTAGTTTTGAGCAATTTTTTTGCGGGAGACGGTCAAGGCGCGATTTCTCTAAAGGTCACCAACATAACAGCTTAATCAAGAGCTTTGCAGCCTTTCTATAATACCAAACAAAGGGTTCCACCTTAGTAACTATTTGAAGCTACTACATGATAAGTTTGACGGCTTCTGGTGAAAACTAGGTTAAAATAATGACGAAAACGCCAATGGTGGCATCTTACGAGTTTTTGACTTCCAACACTGTAAACACATTTCAAAATAAGTGTCAAACAAATCATGGGAATCATAACGTCTTCGAATTTGATTTTCTCGTAAAACATCATCAAATACTAAAAATGCGCTAATTAGTGTTCACTGGTAATAAAAATCGCGCCTCTTGAGATACACCCGCTTTTTTGCCAATATGCGCGATTACAGGAACACGGGGACGCTTAGAGCTATACACTCGTAATAGCTCTGGACGAAATTTGCGAAAATGAGGGGTAACAGTATGAATTTAATCTTCACAAAATCGCAGATTTACAATAGATACGCTGTAAAATTCAGTTTGTTTGTTCATTTCCGGTCTTTTGCTTCAAGCCATGAGTCCGGGCTTATAAAAAGTACCGGATGCTATCGGATTTAGACGTCCAAAACTCAGCAAAAACCTTCTTTGGTACTCTTGAGTATAATATTATGAAAATTCACAATTCTGTGGAAGATCTTGTGAGAATGGCGTTAGAACGGCTATCTTAGACCATACTCTCTTTAAAATGGTGGCTACTTCCGCATTTTAGGGAATTGCATATCTTATACTCAGCAACTTTGACAACATTTGGTGTTTAGCTTGGGATTTGCTCACTTTTTCTGATATTAGGACAGCATTCGTTATCATTTTCTATACAAACGATGCCCAATGTCTGCCTGTGTGCCTACCTATGCTTGCATGTTGCAGTTAGATTTACTTTGAATCAAACTGGAAAACCATACCTCAAAAATTCTTGCACATTGTTACTTAAATTTCAAAAAATGCGCCCAAGTGTTTGCCTTAATTTGCGTTTGTTGTCGCAATATAATGTCAAATTTTGTTTTCAAGCACCTTTCCTTCATTCAGCGCTTACGTGTTTTTTCCTTAAAACGATTCACAATGTTTCTATTCTGTTGGTTGTTCGCTTCTTCGCATCATAACGCGCAAACGAGTTGAATGCGTAAAATTCAAAGTGTATTGCAGTGCTGAAAGAAAATGCAAGAAGTTTCTTGTTGCAAAAGGGGTTGGAACGACTGTTGGCTGCTGCTTTCGCACCTATAAAAATCTAATTCATGGATAAAACTGTCAATTATAACTATGTTATAATCTTTCTAAGCGGTCATAGCATGCTGAAAAAAAAGCCTAAACATTCGCTTGTCTCTTGTTACAAAACTTACCATAATTGGTTTTATCGGTACCTCGCACTGTTGCCACATGTCGGCCCCATTGTAAGATATCGTCACGTTTTTTGAACATTCTTAATTACCCAGCGATTAGATCATTCGATCCTTTTTGCACCTCAAATCAAGACAAGCAACAATTTCTTCTAAATTCAGCTTTTTTTTCTATGGTTTTTCTGACACAACTATAGTATTTCTATGCTTTTTACTTGTGAAGTGATTTTGGATGAATCAATAAAGCTTAAGGCAGTTTAACTTAACTTCGGTGCGCAGTCGAACTTTTCTGAGAGCCACCTCCCTTACAAAAGGTCTGACAGTTTCGTGAGCGAGGAATACTTCTCATAAATGTATGTGCAAATCTGCTCAGTTTCCAATTTTATCAATGTCAAGCCATGCTTTGAATGCTCCTCCCCAATGATTCATGATAAAGTCGCTTCGTATAGTGGCTTTGTTTTTGCTAATGGCATTAGTTGGAGCCGAAAGGATTGGTCCATAAAATTATGAACAAAAAAAACTTATTGGATACTAAGCAGCGTAGAGTTCTCTGCAACTCTTAGCTACTAATACTACTATATACCACAATTTTTCTGCATTGCAGCTTTTGCGAAGCTTTGGTTTCTAATGAGCTATGAGGCAGTCAAAATCTGCTGATAATTTTCATCTGTAGTTTTGATTTGTTTCAGAAGTCACTCTAAGCCTCGTCTATGTGTAAAAAGACCTTCTAGGATAATGCAAAACTTTAGCCCTCATCTCACAATCCGAGGGAGCAGGTTCAATCCAATTTTGCATCATCCATAAAGGAATTGCAAAATCACTGCGCACAATGCTGCTTTTTCAAGTACCTTACATCTAAATTTGAGCTTCAAGAATACGAATGTTTACAGCTCGCGTTTTTACGTCGACTTTATAGTCATGTAAGCTTCCTTGTAAATTGATTTCTGCACCATTGGTGGCCATCTCAAAAATAAAAGACCTCTTTTGAAATTTCATACGCGACAACTTTTATCAGCCTTTTGATAGTCTTTCACCATGTGGCAACGTCAAGGACACAAAAATCAAAAAACCTTTTAAATGACCTACAACCATAAATCAAGGGTTCAAAGTTTTGCATAAACCTCATCTCACATGATTGAGAACTTGAATAATGAAGCGTGTATTAATCGGATGACGTATCAGTATCAGTTGTAGACTGCTGAGCAAATGAATACATGGATAATATTTATACTACAAACATTTTTCCCCACCGTGACGGCAATACCTCTTTATTGCATTTGTGATCATGTATACAGGTTAAAAAACGTTACAGTGCCACTGTTTTTAAGTTCTACGGATCCAACCTTTGGAAAGGTTAGTACTGCCATAAAATCAAAAAAGAATAAGAGTAAGTATTCTAGGTTCTCAATATCGTCGGTTACACCTACCGCTATGTGGCACTTGTACTTTCGGCTCTCGGTTATATTTCTATGTTCTGTCTGATGCGAAAGAAGGCGTGCGTTTACGTTTGTTTATCGTTTTTGGAGTTTGACTTTATCAAGGTTGCGATGATACGGAAAAGACGAGTTTATTTATTTATTTCTTGTTTCTTAGTTTTTCGATTAATTCTTGAGCAACGGAGAAAACAGTGTTGTTGTTGTTGGCACGCTGTCGCATGCTGCTAATTTTAACACTCAGGACAGAAAAAAGGCACAGTTTATTGAAGTGAATGTGAGTAAAGCGCACTTTAACAATATATTCAACTTTTTTAATGCCAATTAGCGCAGCCATGTATTCTAACTCATAATTGAACATTGTTTTTTATCCTAATCGTCAAATCTGCAGTGTTTATTTCTGTGAAAAGGTTGCTCTAGTAGCATAGCAAGTAAGGTCTAAAGCCCACAAACAAGAATCTGTTTTTGAAACTTTATCTTCAAAAACGGATAAAATTTCAGTAACTTCACAATCATAATCATGCAAATCTGAGCATTATTGCAAAGTCCAAGATTTGCCTAACTCTCTTTACAAAAAGTCTACGTTAGCTTTGTAGTGCTAACAGGTTTCGGTGCAAGAAGCTTTAGCGCTAAGAACTGATTGCACATGTTGATTATGAGGTTGGGAGAATGCCGCGCAATGGTGATCGGCGGGCATTCTGTTTCTGTGGACGGCGCTTCATAATGGTGCGCGGCACACTAGATTTTATTTTTTGTGTGCCCAATAGTTCTATTCTGTGTATATAATCAAGTTAGGCTTAAGAGCTTTTCATGTTGACCCCACCCCTTTTGGCAAATTCCTCCCAGTACATTTGCCTTGTGCAAGGAACGTTTTTGTGCACAATCGCACACAACAGGTCGCAAATAACTCGCCTCAAGCAGCTTTGATCATGCAGGCTCCGCCCCTCAGTGACAAGGTCCGCCCACTTTTTGAAAGTGCCGGTATATGCACGAATTCGTAGATTTCATAGATTCGTTTCTCGAATGCAGCCAGTAATTCAGATGAGTAAGAATTGTGCATCACTCTGCCAAAGATGGCATATTAGCATGCGTAGCTAAAGATTTATCATGCATGATTCCTCAAAACGGATTATATCTCCTCAGAAAGAAAAGAAAAGTCGATCTTGTTTGAAAGACAAAACTTTTGGCAACTGTATCAGTCTGGTACACCAGAGTGGGAAAACATGTAGACGTTGTGTTCTTTGTAATGTGTAGTCAGATCTTTGAGAATTTTGCAGTATTTAGATCAAATGCTATCATTACTCAAAAATTGTTTTCCTTATCTTTGAGAAGAACTCAATAGGAAAGTGCAGCTCTACAACAGTGTACCTTTTTTTTAAGTTACGAGCGTATTGCCCACTACATTGAGCTGTTGTAGAAATCGCAACGAAATGCGCGTTCTGATTCACGGAGGAAGTCTTCTGTCAGCACTATTAGCTTCTATAATATCCATGACATCCCAGAGACTCGGAATAGGAAGTGTGGGTTTTAACTTAGTTGTTTTCAGAAAAATGTAAGCTAATGTTTACCCCTGCGTAGCAATCACTCTTTTATATGCGACAAAGTCAATAGGAGGATATTTGCTTTTTATTCCAGGGTCACGAATTGATGCAAATGTTCTACTTCACAACCTTTTTGTGGGTTCCATTCACTGATATAGTAATAACATTTTGGATTGTGGCATCTTTGCGGCATACTGCTAACCCATTCAAAAATGGACCTAGAACAAAAACAGTAAGTATACCCTCAATTACGCATTTCACTGCGATCACAACATCTGTTAATCAGAGTATAACTAACTCGAAGATTGCTCTTGCACCGCCATCTCGTCAATAAAAGATGTGGGACAGAGCCTTCTGCTGAAGACGACGATACTCTTAATGTTAAACTAGTGTATCAATAAAGCTGAAAAAGTGGTCTGGTCGCTAAGCAAAGTATTATACGATGATCCAAATATTGATAGACAACCGTACTGCTCATTAGAGCCTTTTGAAAAAAAATACGCCTAATATTACGCATCCCACAGCTTGAATCGGAATCGTTATTGAAATCGCTATTTTTGAATGCGCATTAATTGAACAAAATTATTTTTTGTTTGTACGAAAAATTTTGTTCAAGGGGAAAGACAAGTTGTGTCATTTTTTTTTGATTTTGATCTGTCTTTGATAGTCGTGCACATGACGTCGCAGTAATGACCGCCTGCAATTTCGCGTAATTTTTTATAAACATTCATGGGCATGTCTGTGCCACAAAAGTACACCGAAGTAGGATGCTGTGTCCATTTGCTCTTCGCAACAGTCACACACAATATGTTTTAAGAAATGCCAATAAAATCATAGAGTCTTAACACCTAATTTCCCTATATTCTTGAAATCGCTCCATTTTAACAATTTGGAAAAAAGCCATTAGACAGCTTGTAGAAGCTTTCTGCTACGTTCTGGTTACTCAAAATCACCTAGATCAGCTCAAAATTTTCCATAACTTACGTAGACACTTAGATGGCCCGTCTTCACGTGGCGTGCGGGCCCCAGCACAAAAGTTTCCATCGATCCCTCGCTTCAGACATCCACGATCTTCTTGGTTGAGGTCGGTGGCTGCGTCCACGAGTTCCAGGTGCAGAAATCGTATCCAGCTGATTTCTCAGCTGGTCTATCCGTTCCACGAACACGTCTGCCCACCTCGTCGGTGGTCTTCCTCGAAAACGTCTGGCTTCGCGAGGAATCCACTCAGATGTTCTTAGTGTCCATCTGTCGTCTGTTCTTCTCATGATGTAACCAGCCCATCGGTGTTTCGCTTTCGCAACGTATTCCGCTGGGTCACGAAGACGGAACATTCTTCTCATATCCGCACTGCGAAGTCCGACTAGATGTTGCTTGCGTCGAGTTATCTTCAGAAGACTTCGCTCGAGCGCTCTGTGGGTGGTCCGTAAAGCTTTCGACGTGGCTACAGTGTCGGCCAAGTCTCAGCTGCGTAACAGAGCGCCGGGAGAACGGTTGAGTCGAACAGGTGGGCACGAAGCTCCGGGTCCGTTAGCTGGTCAGTGGCTTCCTTCGGAGGCCCGAAGGCGGCCCAGGCTGCTCTTTCTCTCCTGTTAAGTTCTTCCCTCAAGTTGTTCTACATGTTCATCGAACGTCCGAGATACACGTAGGAAGACGTCTCCATAATCGGGTCATGAACTGAGTCTTCTTCCGATTTATTCGCAGTCCGATCTTCTCCCTACTTCGTTTAGTTCCTTCAGCATCGTCTCTGCTTCGGTGATACTGCTCGAGAAGAGAACGATGTCGTCCGCAAAACGAAGGTTGGACAGGAATCTCCCATCAAATCGTATGCCTCTCTCGTCCCAGTCCAATGACTTCATCACCCACTGCAGGGCCGCGGTGAACAGCTTCGGCGAGATGGTGTCGCCTTGTCGAACCCCCTTTCCAATTGGAATGGTCAGGGGGGATGGATTAGCTGCATCGTTGTTGTACAGTCCTTGTAGCAGTCGGTAGTGTCCTCACGTAAGCTGGGTCCACTCCTTGATCGACTAACGCTGACAGGATGGCGTTGGTTTCGACGCTGTCAAAGGGCTTTCTCATAGTCGACGAAGGTTAGGAAGAGTTGCAGTCGGTATTCCTGGCAGACTTCTATGACCCTCAAAACCGTCTGGATGTGGTCCATGCAACTGAATCCCTTGCGGAATCCAGCTTGTTCTTGCGGTTGAGCTTCATCCAGTGTCCTAGATATGCGAGCGAGAATAATCTTCGTGAAGTTTGTATAGCACACTCAGCGTTCGTAGAAGTAGTAGAAGATCCTCTCGTTCGAGCTTCTTAAAGAGAAGAACTGTTCTTGATGTTCTCTACTGGTCGGGAATCTTCTCCTTCTGAGGGTAAGATGTTAAATGCGACGCTAGAACCTCGTGTAGATGGTGTCCTCCGGCTCGCAGAAGTTCGACGGAAAGATGATGTGGTCCTGGAGCCGTGGACGGCTTCATGGTCTGTATCGCAATACGCACCTCAGCAGGTAGAATTCTTGGTGGTACTTCTCCAGTGGGAACAACGGTATCGGCACGGGTGTTGATGAGCGGAAGAGGTTGGTGTGAAAGTTCTTCGCGATAGATTCCATCTTGTATCGGGAAGAAGTCGGAGTCCCGTCTTCGTTCAATAGTGCAGCCAGCGGTACATGATACTCGCAGAGGTCCCTTCGGCACTTCTTGAGACTTCGTCTTTCTTCGGCTGCTTCCAGTATCTTTGTCTGTACTTTCTGAGATCCCCCTGCAAAGCTGTTCTGTAACTGGCGTTGGCTATCAGTCGCTCGAGATGGGTTGCATTCGAATCCTGCCTCAGAAGTCTTCTTCTTTCGAGCAATTCCTTGGTTGTTTTCGAAACGCGTTCCAGCTTCTTCTCGAAGGAATAACTGAGGCGCACTCTCCGCAGGCTCGCAATCTTTCAGAAGCCGGTCGTAGTCGTACGTTGGGTTCTCCTCGTTGGGCCAGTCACAACTTGATATGGGCTCTTCCAGCCTGTTACCGTTATAAACGACATTCTTCCTTCTTGTGGTACTGTGGCAGACCTTCTTTTCCAGCTTTCGACTGAATCGTACCTTCGCTCGAAGGAGGCGGTGATCGGAGCCACTGCAGAAGGATGGAACTACTGAGTCATCGAGCAAGCCCCACCTTCGGTTGGTGAGAATGTGGTCGATCTCCGCGTGAGTCGTTCCGTTGGGCGATTCCTAAGTCCACCGGCAATATTCTTTCTCCATGAAGATGGAATTTCCATGGAAAAGTCATGCGGCGGAGAGAAGCCCAAAGAGACGGTTGCCGTTTTCGTTCCGGAGCCCATATCCAAAGTTCCCGATCCTGTATTCCTCTTCTAGTGGCATCCCGATCTTCGCGTTGAAATCGCCCACAACGAACTTGTAGAAGGCCATCTCGTTGCGGACGACCTGCTCCACGTCTTTGTAGGAAGCATATAGCTCTGAATCGTCAGCTACTGATGTTGGTGAGTAAAGTTGATGATGCTGATGGTCTTCTGACGGGAGGTCGTAGTCGTGAGATGGCTATTCGAGGTGACAGGATCTCATGCGAATCGACAAGATGGACGAAAGATGGATGGACGACAAAACCAACGCCTCCGACGCTTCGTGATGGAACCTTTTCACCACGAATGATGAGGGTCCCATCACTCATCTGTCGCACGTCCTTCTTTCTGGACTTTGTTTCCTGCAAAGCGATGACGTGATACTTGATGTGCTCTGCAGCGTCGAGAAGAGCGTGGAGATCGGCGTTTGTGGAGACTGTCCTGGCGTTGTAGGTGCAGAGCATGAGGAAGTCTCCATGTCGTCCGGGCAGACGTGTCGTTTTTGTCCAATCCAAAAGGCGCCCTGACTACCCTGACTGTTCTTGCTACCACCCAGCGCCGTAGGCGGGATCCGATGTGCAGGGTTTATCTCTCTTCTTTTGCTGATCGAGTAATAAATTTTTCCCCTACAGGAGCAGACTTACTAGGCCAACTCTTGATTTCCATGGGGCGATGAAGGAGCAGCTTGTTGAGCTCAGATCTCCCGCGAAGGACGGTCAGAGCTTATTTGTTAGAGGCGCTCCGAATCCGCCTTTCCCACAACTACCCAGGAAAAAGTATGCAAGCTTTTGATGGAGGATGTCCGTCCTCCGCTCCGCTTGCTTATCAGAGCAGGCGCGGTCGCTTTTGGTCGGCGATTATTCCCTTATCCGCCACCTGAGGACGCCCCACGTAGCTCGCGACTAACCGGCTGTAATCCCTCTATAAGGGAGATCCGTGGAAGTATCAGCATATTGAAAAAATATTTTCTACTTACGAATAAAAACTTGTGTGGAATGACTTTTCCTAGGATTTTAGCTATAATCAGAAATCAATTTGGTGAATCAAATCATCTCACAAGGAAAGGACCCTCGGTCGAAGGGGGGTTTCCACACGTTTCCACACACACGGTTTCCACGATGCATGTTATTGTGCTGGTCTTGGGGCACTAATACCAAATTCGTGTTCAATGATCTTCTGGGAAATTTTACGAGCGATGGCTTCCTCAGGATAACCACGGATTGCTTAAGTTAGCGGCGCGAGACGTGTCAGTTGAGGAGGGATGGCCGAGTGGTAACTGTGGAGACTATGGAGGAAAGAATAAAAAGTTCTTAATGCTTATGTTCCAAACATTCTTCCAATTTGCAGATCAGATTGTTTGATATGTATCCTTGCGTTCCTAAGGCAGAAAAACAGCCCTGAATAATTTGCAAGAATGCAAGAATGTTTGGAACATAAGTATTCCAAACGTATTACCACTTCCTTTATAGTCTCCGCAGCTATCCACTCGGTCATCTTTCCATAACTGACATTTCTCGGCCCTATTAATTTAAGCGGTCCGTGGTCATTCTGGAGAAACCATCACTCGTAAATTTGCATTTGCATTTTGTGTTGGAACCCAGTTTGACCGAGGTCTTCCTTTGTTAGAAGATATACTACATGTAACCTGGTATAAGGTTTGCATATTGTATTGGGTACAATATTGTTTGCTGATCTATAAAAACCCAAGCTGATACGTTTCGACAATCGATAGCAGAGTAAAAACATAAAATCTCCTCACAGTACGTTGCACCCAATCACGTGCAGAAGATGTAAGATGGGATCGGAAAACTGGATTGTTAGTGAGTAGTTCGAATAATAGTGATTAATTGAGCATTACTAATATACTGAGGTCTAAATCGAAAATTCGATCATTCGAGCAAAACATTCGAATATGTTCGCATTCGAAGTTCGATGACCGGAGTTTGTCCGTTTTCGAATGAAATTCGAATCTCGAATAACTGAATAACCCTGTTTTAGGGTTTCGAATAAAGTCGAAAACTTGTTGAACAAAAAACGGGTTTCGGATAGGTTTTTCTGGAATGTTTTAATCGAATTTGTATTCGAATGAAATCCGCATTCAAATTGTTCGAGTTCGTTGCAGAAAAAACTACTGAGTATCAAGCTCGCTTGATCTGCGTCTTTTCTTCCCGCAAAACTCAATAATGCATATTCTTACAGCCGCGGTCACCTTCAAACTCTATGGGAACTCGCTTTCCTCCAGCTGCTTGCGACAGTAAGAAAATAGACGTGAATTTTGACTGATTGCTTTCTCAATTAATGGGATAGTTGGCACCGAAATTGGCACCAAATCGGCAAAAAACGTTATCGAATTCAAGTTCATGGTCCGGGTTCATTTAGTGAAAGTGTGTTAGCATGCCTTCTCTGTTTCTTTGTGTTGCTCATGCTTTTAGTTCGCAAAGGTCCACACTAACGAACTTGCTTGTGAAACTCATGTTGCACAACTGCTCGAGATTTTTTATTTTCTAATTTATTTGATATCCGCTTATTCGAAATTTTTCATTTACGAATATCCATTCATTCGATGAAAAACTTCGAGTTTCCCCAAATATAGCTACTATGCATATGCAAGCGTATGGCTTTGACGGAAAGTCAACTAACGATTGAGTACCGACCATAGGTGCGATAGGGGGAGCCGGGCTCTCCCCAGGTAAAGGGGGTCTCTGCTGTTCCCGACCTTCCAGGGTGAAGGGGGTATGTGAGTCTAGGGGGGGGGGGGGAGGAAGAGAGAAAAGGTAAAAAAGCGTGGTATGAAGAGCTCTAATTTGTACCTTATTTAGGCACAATTGAAAAAAAATTTAAAAATTTTCAAAAGAAATTAAAAATTTTTAAAAAAATTGATTATGAAGATCTGTGCTCCTGTTTCACTGCATCAACAAAAAACGAAAGCAATAAGGTTTATCCCAAAAGAAGTACAAGTTAGGAACAACTTCATTTCCTGCACATCATCACCAACAACATCACTATGCTAACGTCAGAGACAACAAGTTCGCTGCCTGAAAAATCTTCTTCTTCCTCCGAAAGGTCATCGGAGTAGAAGTAGAATTGCGTGCTAAAGCGTTCTGAGTCGAAATTGGATTTGAAACTTTCTTCTTCTTCTAAGCGCTTTTGTGATTTTTTTCTTGGCCCTCTGGTAGCACCAGGAAGTCAGCAGGTAGGTGACAGTTTCTTCATACTATTATTTAGGATATTTCAAAAAGTCGTACGGTAACAGCCTGTCTGGACCACTTATACCAATCCTTTGAATGAAGTTTTTAGATAACAATGTGTTTAGTAGAAGGTTGACAAATCTTAAGTATCTGCTTAGATGCTCTATCGTTGTACTACTTCTGCGTTGTGTCCTGAAAACAGAGTAGATAGAAAATTTCTTTCTCCACCTCTGCCGTGTTAGTCGGAATGGAAATTAGCTTTGCTAGTAAGTCCATCAGATTTTTGCGGTAAGTAATGGGAAAAGAGCCAGATCGCATATGCTTTCGCAACACGGGAAGGAAATAGTGCATACTTTTTTTGGGTCTTGTCGAACTCTGGCTTCACCTCCTCTGGCATACGTCCTGTTAGTTGATTAGAAAGCTGCTCAACTTCTTCTTTGACAGCATCTGCGGAATAGCCGAAAAAAGGAGGTACTATGTTGCGCGTTGGTTTTTTTCAATATCATAGGTCATAATGTCACAAGGCGAATAACTTCCAAAAGCATAAAGCACAGAGTTGGGTTCGCACTCCAGCCGGGATCTAAGTGCAGTAAGTATGCTTTGTACTGACCTTGCTTTTGTTCATATCCATGTTTGTGAATCTAGCAGCCTTGAATTCTTCAGCAACCTGAAGATCAGCAATGGACTTCCTGGACATTTCCTCATTGAAACTAGACAATCTGCTTGGATTCCTTATGCAGGAAATCAGAGAGTTTCGCTCAATTGCCAACTCTGTATCAATGTCGACAACATTTTCGTCGGCGTAAGATTCTCCTTCTGCCTCGCTGTTGAACTGGAACACATGCGAGTTATCTGCGATTTTGTAAAGTTTTCTGCCTGCCGTTTCCTCTTCAAACTGCCAACCTTTCCAAGACATTGAGGGATTTTAATAACACGTTATTCTTCTGAATGTCTTATAGTTTTTGTCTTATTGAAACCAACCATTCTCCACAATTAGGTGAGTCTAGAGGGTTTTCACGAAAGTTATCTTCTTCAGCACTAAGTTTACATAGTATGGATTCCAGAAGTAAGCGGGTTTTTGTGTGAAGGTGTGGAAATTCACCAATCTCCCATAGTTTTTTGAGTGTGGGCTAATAATGATGGCACAACTGTCAATCAAAAGCGCATTTTTTACCAAAAAACATAAACATATAACAACGATAAGCACGCTCAAATAGACGCGTTCGCTCACGTTCCCGTTAGTGCTGATAACGATGTCAATCCACAGCACATTTTTTACTATTAACTTGCTCCGCCTCGCTCTTAATAGGTCGTCCAGAAAGTTTTTGGGCATGAATTTTAAAATTCATAACTTCTGATATTTCCAACCGATTTGACTGCTTTCACTTTTATGTGAAAGGATAAGTCATGCTTTTTATAATGACATCTCAGCTGCTTAGTAATGGTCATCTGTTGCATAGATAGAAGCGGAAGAAAAATGGTAAAAATTTTAATTTTCTGTGTAAGGTCATAAGCAATCGGAGACTTGCAACAAAAATCGGAGCAGTCAGTACTGTAGGTTTTTTCACCAGCTCTTTCTAACAGTGCAAAGTTTGCGCCGATTGAGAGTTTCCATAAAAAATTATGGTTTTCCTGAAAAATGCCAAAATAAATTAAATTCGCCTTTTTGTATTGCTTGCTCGGAAATCATAACTTTTCATGGAGACGCTCAATCGGAGCAAACTTTGCACTGTTAGGAAGAGCTGGTGAAAGAACCTACAATACCGACTGCTCCGATTTTTGTTGCAAGTTTCTGATTTTTTATGCTACACAAAAATTCAAATTTTGAGTGATTTTGGTTTTGAGCTTCTATCTATGCAACAGATGACCTTTACTAAGCAGCTGAGATGTCATTATAAAAAGCATGACTTACCCTTTCACGTAAAAGTGAAAGCAGTCAAATCGGTTAGAAAAATCAAAAGTTATGAATTTTTGAAAATCGTGCGCAAAAACTTTCGGGACGACCTATACGATGTGTTGGCTTTCATGGGTCACAGATAACATGCTGTATACCATTCGAAAGCTGAGATCATGGAGAATCGACGTAGACCGTCAACTTTTTTCTCGGTCTTTTGTGCCGCGAGATATGAGGGATTTTATGTGCTTCAAAAATAAACTGATTTTGTGTCCTCACTTTCTGCTCTCCAAAATGCTACGAGGATAAATAAATAATATAAATAAACATAAATACCGTTTCTTTTGTAAATTTATGAATGTACTTGTTGCTTGAGGTACTTAGCCTGCAAAACCTTTTAATAGCTATTTTTATCATATTCTCAGTGTGCAATACCAATCTCAGCCCAGGTGAAGGGGGTCATCGGGAGTTTGGCCTCAAAGTGAAGGGGGTAAGATCCATCACTCCCCCTATCGCAACTGTGGTACCGACCCAGCGAGCAATTAAGTATTTTTTGGGAAGGCGATATCAGAGAGTTAGAGGGTCAGAGCTTTATGAGTCTTTATTATTATCTCTACAACCACCACAGCTGAAACCCAAGTCCGCGCTTAGATCTCAAAAAGACCCTTTTCCCTCCAGCAGATGACGTATTCTAGCCTTCTTTCACAGTTGCGTGGTTATGAACAAAGTTTAAATGTTTAATAGACTCTTGCTGTTGTTGAGTAGGAGCAGGACACAAAGTGCAAGCGTAGATACATAAATTATAAGTAGTCCTTATATATAATAAGGCAGAAACTAAACGATGTCAAAACTAGAATGGTTTCCTGGCTGCGGTAGTATGTCTGAGGAAAAACAGTAGCAATTTTTAGCCGAAAAAACTCACTATGGCGACTCTTAAATTCAAGATACATTTGCTCCGATATATTTCGCAAAACACGTTATCTTTTGCCACGGTACGAGCTACATTTCATACCACAAGAGATGTGCCGCTTTTTGACGCCCTCTTTTCAAAAAAGAATGCAAGCTTTTCCGTAGCGCTGTTCTAGGGAAAACTCCAGGCAAATGGGCTCCGCGAGGTAAATTAGCCTTTTCCACTTTCGGTTTTTACGATTCTCGACCTAATCGCGCCAACTGCGTGTGTTGTTGGAACGCCTTTTCTTCCTTTGGCAAAGCGACTTGCCATTCTGGCCCCTAACGATGGGGAGAGGAGTTTTGGAACCAAGTGTTGCTATAGAATAAAATTCAGGTGCAAAACGAATTTGCAAAAGTAGCATTACTTGGCCATATGCCCATTTGATGTGTAAAAAACTATAGGCCTTTCACCTAAATTCGGAGATATGAGATCTCACGTGGATTTAGTCATTTTAAAGGCAGTGTCCGGGCAAAATGGGGGTTCTGAGATTTCTCTGCCATGTGAAAGTAGCCCCCCCCCTGAAACACAACATCGCGCAACTGCGAGCATAAAACGTTCGACCTAAAGCAAGAAAAACGATTGCAAATTGGGGAAACTTACGCCTTGGGGCGGGGTCCTCCGAGTTGTTTGAATTCCTGCCAGACGGCAGAGTACGTATGCCGCCACAGTTAAAAACCGTGCGCTCTTTGCAACCTCTGCGTCTTAGCTTGGCGGGGATCCCCAAATTTCGAAATGTGAGGACTTGGAAAATGCATGTTCTCGCCGTTTTCGCGCCTTCTGATGTGGATTTTCGGATTCAGCGTTGCGGATAACCCCAGATAAGTTGATTTTTTAGAAGTCGAGTTTCTGCCCGGACACTGCCTTTAAGACAATCTTTCTAAAGCTGCTCTAACAAAGACTGTGTGCATTGTGAACTAATGAAACAGCGAATTCTTCCAATCCAAATATTAGGTTGTCCCATAAGTCTTTTCATACCTAAATTTCCAGCGACATAAATCAGTTCTTTTTGATCTTCTAATAGATTGCGTGGTACCATTCGACAAACCAAAACAAGCTCTACAAGATGGCCTCTAAAAGTTCGCACAAACCTCAATCCGTTCAAGTTCCCAGCCAAAACAAAAAAAGTCCGATCCGAAAAAATAAAAATCGTCATATCTCAGTTCAAAACAACTCTGCGGATTTCCAACTTTTTCATGCGTATACTCTTCTCATCGGATATTTATGTATGCACTTGCTGCATTTTTCTAATGGCTAGAAACCAAGAAAAAAATAATGCGCTCAATTTTTAAACTTCGCCTGTATCAGTTCTGTGTTCCCCGAAAATAGGCGATTATATAGCTTATTCACTCAGAGTTACTGTCAAAAATTTACAGCTTACTAGGTGCCCTACTTCTTGAGAAATATCAAATTGAAGGTCCGAATATGAAAAGACTTATGGGACAACTTAATAAATTTAACTATTAACAAGAAGAAAGAAGCTAAAGCTGTTGAAGAAGTTGGAACAGTATTTGCAACCAGCACCGCAATCTTTACTAACGCCACTTTAGACTACCCAGTCTATTGCGCCTGTGCTCATGAAAACATTATGTTTCATTTGGTTACCAGAACTTTCATTACCAGCTGCAGATGCAGCTTTTTGTCTGCTTTCGACGGTTATGTTCCCGTATGATTTCGGGTGTTTTCGAACCTTTCCGAATTCTTCTCATGTCACTTTTATCTGCTGTTGTGAATTTGCAAATCTTTTATTTTTGAACTTATGCTACCCTCTGCTCCAACCATATTGGTTCCTGGAAAGCGGGGCCCTAGGCCTAGGATGCGACTGCTCGCGTCCGCGACGCGTCTGCGCCTCCCTCGCGAACATGCTCTCTGATTATCTTCTAGCCTTAATTAGGTCATGAAGCCCCGCCCTCAAGTGGCCGATATGTCAGGATGAAACAAAGTAGGAATCAGACATTACTAACAATAAGTAGGGTATCCAGACTATACGATGCCCTCTCTTTCTTGGTCTCTTCATTGTTTGCAGGCACTTAGGTTTTTCGCTTTGAAAAGTTGAATTAGTGGATTTTTTCCAAGCTGTATGCACTTAAAGACCAAGGTTTTTTTTTCAAAATATGGATTTATGGAAAATACCCCCACATTGGCCGGCCGCCTCATCGTGGCGTGGGGGTGACACTGGGTGTCGAACTGCGAAGCACAGTCGAGTGTATATTCTAGCAGGGCCTCCCAAGCTGTGAAGGAGTTCGACGTTTCCGGTTTCGGCCGGATGCCTAGCTAAGAGCCGGCCAGGCCAGATCCCACCGCCGTCTGGTTTTTTGGTCGCTAGGCGGTCCCCTCTCCGCTCCAAGCCCGGGGTCAGAGATCGCCCCGTGAAAATCAAGAGTTGGCGTACTAAGGGCCGCATGCACTAACATCCCCGCGGGGAGGGGATCGCAGCTTAAAAGAAAGCTTTATATTTCGAAACTCCAGATACCTGGATTTCAAGTTGTGTACCTATCCGTAGGTATTCCTACTACCTTTCACTATGAACATGTTGAAGAGGAGCGAGAAGCTGTACGAACCGCATCTTCCAGCTTTTGTATGATCCCTGATGATCCCCAGCGCTTTTCTTTAAAGTCATTTTCCTTTCTCCGAAGTTAACGAAAACTTTCCAAAGCTGTACTGAACATCTAACACAACAGTGCTAAGCATGTTGCTGATGAGAACAAATGAGTTTTTGAAAAGTCGAATTTTTCGGTAAACCTCAGATTTCGACCTGTGGATCATCGAAAATTTCATGACTTCAAAACATCATTTGTTCTTATCACGAACATGCTTAGCACTGTCGGGTTGGATAATCTGCACAACTTTGGAGGTTTTTCGTTAACTTCGGAGAAAGAAAAATGACTCTAAAGAAAAGCGCCGGGGATCATCAGGGATCATACAAAAGCTGGAAAATGCGGTTCGTACAGCTTCTCGCTCCTCTTCAACATGTTCATAGTGAAGGGTAGTAGAAATACTTACGGATAGGTACACAATATGAAATCCAGGTATCTGGAATTTCGAAATATAAAGCTTTCTTTTGAGCTGCGATCCCCTCCCCGCGGGGATGTTAGTGCATGCGGCCCTAAGTCTGCTCCTGTAGGGGAAAAATTTATTACTCGATCAGCAAAAGAAGAGAGATAAACCCTGCACATCGGATCCCGCCTACGGCGCTGGGTGGTAGCAAGAACGATGTCAGGGTAGTCAGGGCGCCTTTTGGGTTGGACAAAAACGACACGTCTGCCCGGACGACACGCCATGGAGACTGTCATGCTCTGCACCTACAACGCCAGGACAGTCTCCACAAACGCCGACCTCCACGCTCTTCTCGACGCTGCAGAGCACATCAAGTACCACATCATCGCTCTGCAGGAAACGAAGTCCAGGAAGAAGGACGTGCGACAGATGAGTGATGGGACCCTCATCATTCGTGGTGAAAAGGTTCCATCACGAAGCGTCGGAGGCGTTGGTTTTGTCGTCCATCCATCTTTCGTCCATATTGTCGATTCGCATGAGATCCTGTCACCTCGAATAGCCATCATACGACTACAACCTCCACGTCAGAAGACCATCAGCATCATCAACTTTACTCAACAACATCAGCAGCTGACGATTCAGAGCTGCAGTTGTCGAAATCGCCAAATTTTGCCTCTCAAAAAACTTTGCTTTGAGAGTTTGTAAATTTAAGAAATTTATATTCGCTCCAAAAACGAACAATGGTTCTTGTAGAGCAGGATTGGCTCTTTCGAACGGTGCAGGTGCTTTGGCCTAAAACAACCGCTTCATCGAGGAATGGCTACAAAAATAAAAAATCTACGAACTTATGAAACGCCTAATAGAAGATGCTGTGTACTTCAAGAACCAAATAGCTCTGTATTACCTGGTTTTGCCTCGGTTGATTTTGTTCGAATAAAGCTAACTAGGTCAGACTTCTAAAGAACACGTGTTGTTGTTGCTTTCGCGTCTTACATTTGTTCGCATTTCGGTATCTCACCGCACTCCGAATCAGTGCTCAAGAAGTACGAAATTCTACCCGCCTCAAAACATCGCCAAAAAACCAATTGTTGCTCTTGTTGCTTATACAAGCTTTGTTCAACACAACGTTCTGAGCTAAAAACTAGAGATATTCGAAGCCCAAAATTTAATAAAAACCGTATTTCCGTTCAAAAGTTCCCAGGAAATCCTGCTTCGAAGCATATTCTCACAACTGGTACAGCTGCACATTTCCCTACTTTTTCATGGCTGCTAACTGGAAACAATAAACTTTACGTCTTCCTAAGAGCCGTGCTGGGCTGTTCCCACGTAGGTAATCCTGGTTATTAATTTCTGTCAAATTTTCGAGCATTGAAATCTCTTAAGAGAACATCGAGAAATACCACACAGAAAAGAGGAAAAATACGACTCTTCTGAAGAAAAATTGAAAAAGTAAAAAAAAAATATGAAAAACTCAGCGAAAACATGTCACTCGCATAGTTCTATAATAAAAATTTTATAATCCATTCTTTCTCTCCCCCCCCCCCCCTCCCCTCCTTCTCCTTTTGCGCTCACTGTTGTACGGGTTTCGGCTTAGTTGGTCTCCTCGTTAGCCTGAGGAGATGTTTATTTTATTGTCACAGGTTCAAGTATTTTACATTTCACAAATGTTTTTCATACAACTGCGACTACTCATACCAAGTTTGACTTGAAAAAGTGGTGCTAAGTGTGCTAGATTCCATTTCTCAGCTTCTAGAATTTCACAGATAAACTCCAGCAAGAGGTACATAGTACTTCCTCGTATTAGAAGCTCGTATAGACAATATTTGTTTGTGTTCAGTTTGTCGACATCAAATTGATGAGTTCAATGTATGAATTTTTCCTGATTTTTTCACATGTTCTTTGTTTCTCAAATTATGTTTACTTGAGTGCACTGCTTACATTTGTTTCTGATATTTCTGGGAATGCGGTAGCAACGTCAATGAGGTTTTCAGAAATGGGAATATAAACTTCCTCTCTTCAAATCTTGGAAGTTTTGCACCCGTTAGTGAGTCTCATTAATAGAAAGCGCGGCGATTTTTCCACAAATTTATTCTAAAAATTTTCAAATTAGTTATATAAAACAGATTAATTGGGCATTTTTGCTCTATCTATAATTGTCGAATTCAAATTGAGTCGGCTCCGTTCCCTGCTAGAATTCGGCCGTCTTCTCATCAACTTCGACTCTGCCTACTAGTGAGCGGTTAACGATGTGCTTCTTTTCCTTTGTCCCCAGGGAACTTCCGCAATTTTCTAATCAATGAAGCAAGACCAAACAGAATTTTAGGGTTTGCAAGACCAGTCCCTCGTACAGCTTTCCATCTTTTGTTTTCCTCTTCTATTCCCAAGCCCATTCTGAATCTGAAAGACTGATTTCTTAAATTTTGCAACGACTGAGGGAGTTGTGGCATTACTGATGCAAGCTGTAAATAATTCTAAGCACTCTTTCAAATTTCCATTCATCTTTACTTCCAAAAAATGCGCTTTGTACTCAAGAGCGTCTTCCTTCCCTTCCTTCCATTTAAATGTGGAAATTTAGTGCAACTTTTACAGAAATAATTCTGGGGACGAAATTCGACCCTCAGTTGAGAGAACACTTTCTCTGCACATAGTTTTCTAGAGCAGCTACAGGATTTTTGAATTACCAGAAATTCCTGAAGTAAATGCATTGAAGCAAACCCCTTGAGGGAACCTCCGAGCAGCCAATAATGGGAAACTTTTGAAATCTCGTTCTCTTTTAATGACCGTGGAATAACAGTGTTGAAGGTAAAAAGATATTATGCATCTCCCAGATTTAGTTTTGGTACGCTTCTAAGAGTTTTTTTAGACTATGTCATGGGAAACACATTTCGAAATTTTCTGAAGCAGTTTTTACCGGTTGCTTATCTACAGAGTGCGTCAAAAGTCTGGGAGCTTAATTGTATTAGGTTGTAAAATCAATGCAGGTTTTGAATTCCAACCGCAATAAGTCATACACTTCTCATTCCTAAGTAGGTTGCAAAACACCATTCGATAGAGCAAAGCAATCTCTACAAGATGGCAATCTTGCTTTAGCAACATCTGATCCACCACGAGTTTCGAGCCAAAAACTAAAAAGATTCAACTGTCCGAAAAAATTGAGAAAAATCGTAACTCAGTTCCTAAAAAGCCTACAAAAATTCTAACTTGCTCACGTAAACACTATTCACATAAGACATCTATATATGCCTTTGCCGTATTTTTTTCTCTGTTAGAAATCAGGAAAACGGAAATTTTCGTGCGTTTGCCAAAGTGATGCTGAGCCCTTTCCACATAGGTAGTTGTATAATACAGACCTATGGAAGTATTAACGCAGATTTTCAGCTCTCTACAAGCTTTAGTTCTCGAGCTATATCGAATATAGTTTTCCCTAGTCAGATGGCCCAAGCTAAAATTCAAATTTCTCGAGAACTAAAGCTTGTAGAGAGCTGAAAATTTACGTTTGTACTTCTACAGATTTGTAGTATACAACTACTTATGTGGAAAGGGCACCGCAACACTTTGGCAAATGCACGAAAGTTTCCGTTTACTTGATTTCTAACAGAGAAAAAAATAAGGCAAAGGCGTATTAGGATGCTCTATGTTGATTGTGTTTACGTGAGCAAGTTAGAATTTTTGTAGGTTTTTTAGGAACTGAGTTACGATTTTTCTCAATTTTTCGGACAGTTGAATCTTTTTAGTTTTTGGCTCGAAACTCGTGGTAAATCAGAGTTGTTGCTAAATCAAGATTGCCACCTTGTAGAGATTGCTTTGCTCTATTGAATGGTATTTTGCAACCTACTTAGAAATGAGAAGTGTATGACTTATAGCAGTTGGAATTCAAAACCTGCATTAATTCTGTTACAACCTAATATTACTCAAACTTACGAAACTACTGAAGAGTTTGATTCCAAGTTTTTGTCACATGATGCTGTAACCGTTCTCTACAAATATACCTTTTTGAGCTCAAAAGGATTGCCATGTGTTTTTGTAATAAAAGAATAAATCAAACTCTTACTTTTGCAAAGCCAAAACTCGAAAATCTCGGTGTTTACAATTTATTGGGGGGTAGGGAAACGAAAGCCGCCAATTTGGGCCGCCTCCACAGACTGCTGGTCCTGGGACGACATGCAACAATACTGCGAAAGGACCAGCTGGCCGCGAAAGGCGGCTCAAACTGGCGGCTTTCGTTCCCCTACCCAATTTATTCCATACTGGAAACAGCGAAAATATTCTACAACAGTACAGCACCTACAAGATAGAGGAGGTTTTGCGCTATTACATATACCAGTTGTGTTCGTCAGTAGCTACTTTTTTCGAAAAAGAAAAGTAAGACTTGTGAATGTTGTCGGCGTGCCAGTGGGCCTCCTGTCTTTGTAACAATTATGGAAGCTATAGAAGATTAGCAGTCACTGCGAGCAAGGCTATTTTCTTTCCATGTGTTTTTTATAAAAGTATCTATTCAATTTTTTTTGATGAAACATTTTCTATGTTTCTTAGATGTTGATTTTCCGTTTCCTTTTCAAGCAGTGTATTCAAATTTTCGATAGGCGACGTATGCATGCCTCCAATTAAAATTGCAGTATTTTATATCACCGAACATTGCAAAAATGTTCTCCACAGCATATTGTAGACAAAAGTTTGCTCTATCATGCTGTGCAGTTTTTAAGTTATAGTAGCAATTGTTGTGAAGCTGTGGGATGAAATTCATTACGACTGCCTGCGTGACGCGACAGCTCCATTAGCCAAGATTCCGAAGGCTTGCGCTGGAGACAAAAGAGAATTTTTAAAACTTGAGAGATAGGTTATAATGTAATGCTTTGGGTTATGCGTGGAATTTTTTTTCTAGGTCCTTCCCTTCTGATATTATCGAATAAAGTTTTAGGCTCCCAGACTTTTGACGCACCCTGTATTTGTATGTTTAATGATAAATTAGAATCTAACAATAGCAATTAGTATCGTGATTCTTGAAACTGCTCCTCATCACGGTTCTTTGGCAACTTTCATACTTCATATTTGATCACCTGAAGTCGCGCAAGAAAAGTTGATTTCCTATAGAATGCCCATGACATCATGAGTTAGCAGGGCTCGGCACGAGCTGGCATCAAAAAAATTGCAAAACGAAGTCTCCTTTAATTTTCAAAAATCTCGTACGCTTCCCCTTTGACCCTAAACCCTACACGTAAAAAAGCCTAAATATCGAAACGTCGATTAAAAAGACCGTATTTGTGTCTTTTCGGCCACAAAAACAATATCGCCTTTGCTTTTTGTCCCAAAAACGATACCCAGTTTGTCCCATGCCAGCTGTGCCGAGCCCTGGTAGTTAGCCCAACCTCGATAACTTCGTTCTGCGTGGTGTAACATCAAACGAATTTCTAAAAAGCTTAAAAGTAGATGTGTGGCAAAAACGTTTGAAAATAATTATCCCAGCTTAAAAAGTGCGCTCGCTGTAAACGTGTAATTTATCAGGTGCTTCATAAGCTGTATTCAGATAATCACAATGAACCTGGGCTCGTAGCCATAAGGAACATACGATCGTAACTGTGATGGTCCAAGAATTTTTTTCCAAAGATAAAGGACAGAAATTCTTCAATAAAAAGGCGTGGCATGACCATTCCAACGTGGTAAACGTAAACAAAAGCCGCGCTTTTTATTAAATAAATAATTATAACGGACTTGAACAACTTGGTCCTATTCTAATATCGGTCTAATGTAGCCAAAGGTTTGCTCTACATAAAAATTACCAGCGCCTTTCAAATCTTTAGGATAAGAAATTTTTAAATTTAGGAAATATTTGGCGTTACTGCTGAGCTGCTCAAGAACCCATGGCAATAACATTGCAAAGACGGGGTAGATCAGAGAGTCAATATAGCTATAAGAAAGAGGATAAAAATTTGAATCAAATGGTACCTAAATCGTCCATGGATTGGCGTTATTGACTTTTAGTGAGCAGTGAAAAAAAACGGAAAAACTCAATCAAATTAGACAATTTAATACAAGCTCTCAAACTTGACTCTGACCGTAAGTGTTTTCGCAGTTGGCGTAGATTTTGTGAGGATTGCCACGCCTAAGTGATGGGCACAAAAGACGTGCAGAACATTAACATAAACTATTTGAAGCATTCAAAAATTCTAACCATTCCGTGCAAAAAAAGGAAGACCAAACTTACTAAAAAAATGGGACTCAAAGTGGCCACTTATTCAAATTTTTGAAAAAAAAGTCTTGCAGGCGGTGCCCTAAGAATGTGTTATGATTTATAAACAGATGCAATAGATATGTACATAACTACCGGCTATGAGCTCTCCAGCTCTTTCGTGCCTGAGAAATTCCTTTACTAACAGACTATTTTTGACCCAAAAAGGATTTATCTGCTTCTAGTTGTAGCGGTTTGAAAAAATATTTGCAAATGCCGTGTAACTTTCTTTATAACGTAATAGTTTTTGAGAATAGCAAATTTAGCGCAATAGTGACGAATTTTTCAAAGTTTTGGCACGAGGATACGATTTTTCTTGACTTTTCAATATTTAGATTTTCTTAGATTTCATCTTCGGAATTTATGTAGAACGAACCTTAAGTTGTTTGGGTGCCTCCTTATAGAGCCTGCTTAGCTCTGTCAAATGATACCGCAAAGCTATTAAGGTACAAGAAAATATGAGTTTCGCGGGAGAAATAAAAACGGTTAAAATTTTGTGGGTCACCCTAATACAAACCTGGAATACCTATGTTAGCTCTCCACAAGCTCTACTTGAGAAATGGATTTTAGCTTAGAACACTCTACTAAGGAAAGCTATATTTGATATATCTCGACAGCTAAAGCTTGTAGAAAGTTGCCTTTTTACGCTTGCGCTCTACAAGTCTACTTTGTAGCACACAATTACTCATGTGGGAACAGCACAGCATCACTATGGCAGAACCATGAGAACCCCTTCAATTCTGATCGAGGGGGAACTACAGGAACGTGTATGTGTAATGTGAAAAGTGTATACGCAGGCCAGGATTCTTGTTGGATTTTCTGGTATGCAGCTACGATGTTTTCCATTTTTATGCAGTTGTGCTTTCACTTTCTGGGGGTTAAGGTTGATGATTAAAGTTGGTTTAAAAGCAAGAACGCCATTTTGTAGAACTTGCTCTGCACTAGCATAGCATGGTATCTTGGAATCTATTTGAAAATAAGAAATATTAGGTCGTTCCGAAAGTTCTTTCCGTTTTTTCAACCTACCATAAAAACAGTGGAATGAAGGTAGGGGAACTCTTCAGGCACTGTCCGATGCATCTTTTCCTCCTCTTTTCAACTGTCGTATTTCTGTGCCGCTTGCTCTTGTGGTCAGTGAGATAATGGCCGAAATTTCGAACCCATGGTTTTTACCATGTCTAACTTTGGCAATTTTTCACAATCTTCTTTTTTGACTTTTCGAAAAGCTTTGATAGCAGTCAGATAGAGCAAGCAAAGGGCAATATAATGCTATTTTGCAGCATCTATAGCCAACCTTAAAAATTTTTTAGAATTATTTTTCTGATGCTATCAAATTCCACTTTTGGTGATGCCAAAAGCCAGAGATCATGAAACGGCGCACATCTAAGGTGTTAATCGATGCAGCTTTTCCTCCTCTTTCTAACGAGCATTTTTGTTCCTAATTTGTGGGAGTTTTTGGCGATAAAATTTCCATAATTCTTGATTTTGAACCTGTCTAAAGGTGTACACGTGAAATGCGAAATCTTAAATTTCGAAGCGGTAAACACTCAGTTACTTTGTAAAAATAGTGTACAATCGTAAACGATTTTTGAAAGTGTCGAAATTCGAAGATTTGTTAATGTTTGGAGCGTTTGTGTGTTTTGTGACTCCGAAAAATGAAGACTTCTGGAAAAATTATCTCAAAAAATACTGAGAAGCCAACTGAGAGTGCCGAAAAATTACATTAAATTGCACTTTGTTTACTCTATCTGACTGCTATCAAAATTTTTCCAAAGTTCAAAAAAGAAGATTGTGAAAAATTGCCAAAGTTAGACATGGTAAAAACCATGGGTTCGAAATTTTGGTCATTATCTCATTGACTACAAAAGCAAGCGGCACAGAAATATGTCATCTGAAAAGAGAAAAAAAGATGCGTCGGATAGTACCTGAAGCGTTTCCCTACCTTCATTCCACGCGTTTTGTGGTAGGTTGAAAAAACGGAAAGAACTTTCGGAACGACCTAATATATGAGTTATTGTGATTAAAAAACAAAATGGATAGAACTAATGGAACAATTTGATGCATCATACTCAAACTGCCTTGTTCTTTTTAAAGACCTTAAAAAAGCTTGCTTTGCTTTCTAAAGTAGTGACAAACTCTCACTGAGAACTCAAAAAAAGCTTTTGCTTGTGTCAGAAAACGTTATACAAACTATTACAAGATATTTGCATAGATCTGCAGCAAGAATTTTTCGAGGTGATAAACATTGATAGAGTTTGGCAGAGTGCAGTTACGTGTCGTACGCAAGAAGTCAAATGTAGCCTCGCTAGTGCCTGGCGTAGGCTGAGCAGAATGCGGTTCGCACAGCAGAGAATAAGCTCGTTGCCCACATTGCAACTCTATCACTATTCGGAACATAAGATTTACAGCTTACATTGGTTGCAGGTTAGTTCTCCGAACCTTGAGCGGCGTGAGATTAAATGTAGGTTCATGGGATTCAAATGTTTTGCGAAAGTAGATGCCCTCGATCACTCCTTTGCGCAAGTGCAGAACCAAAATTTATAGAGAGAAGGTTGCTGCAAGTTGGGGTGAAAAAATTATTCTCCCACTCCTGTCCTCTTCTTTGTTGGTCAGACTGCAAGGCGTTATAACCCAACTTTTAGTGCAGTGCGTACGCGACGCGACATACGTCGCGCGGTTGACCTGACCCTCAAATACAGGTCGTCCCAAAAAAATGTGCCTACTGCCTGATTGCTAATAACTATCTTGTGATGAAGCCTTTTGAAAAGCTTTGGTACCATTTTGTAGAGCTGTCAGCTTAGATTTACGGCATGGAGCAGATTATTAATTGCTCTAAATTACTGTAGGATTACGGTAGGACTTTGAAGAGGTTTCGAGCCATGAAAGGCCATAATTTGCCTCGAAGAAAAGGAAACAAAACAATCTGATAACTTTCACACTGGGCTAATTAGAGTTGCTGATTCTGAATGTGAAGTTTGCAGCTTATCATAATGCTTCATCAAAAGTTATGCGAGGTAATAGCGGCCGTTTTTCAATGTTCTTAAAATGTGCGGTTACACCGTTTAGAAAGCTCACAATCTTGAACATAGTTGATTAAGCGTTCATGAAAACCCTACAACATATGTTTGAAGTTTCTACCAGAATCCTACAGTACTGAAGAGCAATCGGTAAAACTGTTAATCTAAGTTAAAGCCAGCTCAACAAATCTAACCTTTTCGAAAGATTTTATTACAAGAGAGTTATCAACAATCAAACTTGGCATATTTTTTTCGGACACCCTGGGTATGCGTAAGCCGCGGAATCAGCCCTACTCGTAGCGATAGAGTGCGCATCCTTTTGCAGTTAGTGGAGAGATTTACTGCGAAAAAAGCTAGTAGGGAAAGCTAACTAACTTAGCTTGGCCTTTTGGCAAGAGACATATATATTCCGGTACAGTTGTAAACGCTGATTCCAAATATGCACGCAAATCCAAACAGTCAGCTATTCTGGCAAGTTTGCGAGATAGCGCACATTACGATGTCGAAGTTTATAATGAAACCAGTATCTAGCTGAATAAAAACCGACGATTGTCTGATTATAGCAACTACGCGGCTGAACTGATTGAAGGCAGTGTCTCAGCAAAAAGTCGATTTTGAGATTTTGTGCTTACCTGTTCACTATGATAATCCGAAAACATACGCTGAAGTGCGCGAAAATGGCGAAAGGGCTTTAATGCAGGAGGGAAATCGCGGGAGGATGGAGCTGTTCACATTGTGACGTCACTCTCCCAGATTCAGGAACGATCTTCTCGGTTCTGATTTTATGTCACGCTTTTCGCAGTTGGCTGGGGGTGGGGGGTGTTGTGGCTACTAGCAGAAGCGAAAAAATCGCTCCTGAAGCTGGGAGAGCGACGTCATAGGCTGCGTTCATACTGATCCCGAAGTTCGGGAACAGTTCCAGCACAGAGCTCAAAGTGAGCATTGTGCTGGGACTGTTCCCGGATTACGTAATCAATGTAAACGCAGCCACAGTGTGAACGGCCCCGCCCACCTGCACTTCCCTCCTGAGTTAGAGCTCCTTTTCGCCTTTTTCTGGCACTCCAGTGTGTGTTTTCATCAGCACATCGGAGAGACCCAGGTAAGCAAAAAATCTCAAAATCGACTTTTTGCACAGATACTGCCTTTAAGCAGAAACTTTGCATACGTTTTCGAACCCTGTGCAAACAACAGGCCACATCTTTCCGTAACGGTGGACCATTTTGTTGATTTATTAATTTTCAAAACTTCGCAATGAAAATAAGACCCTATCGCGGTCACCCTGCTTCCCCCAGCCTTGTGTAGATGACAGCAGTAAAGTCATTTTCATATACTCTGATGAACATGCGATGACCTAACGCTCATGTAGCGAGTGAGCTTATTCCGATACAAAAGTCTAGCAGCGCAGTAAAGAAACAGTTGAGACCGGCCCTGGTAAGGCTGGGAATGCCAGCTAGTGCTTAATAAATATCTCAAAAAAGCAAGAAGGTGTCTTGAATCTAATAAATGTTGAATATCAATAACACCAAATTAACTCACGACACCTTGCCTATTCAGATAATATAGATGGCCCGGCTTCAGTGATACCGAATGCGGACCCCAGTACATAAGTTTCCATTTTACCTGTTCCTCGCATCCACAATCTTTTTGGTTGACGCGATGTTCTCAGTGTCCATCTGTCGTCTGTTCTTCTCATGATGTGACCGGCCCATCGGTGCTTCGCTTTCGCAACTTGTTACGCTGGGTCACGAGTTGATCAATGGATTTCTTCAAAGGCCCGAAAGCAACCCAAGCTGCTCCTTTTTCTTCTGTTAAGTTCTTCCTTCAAGTCGTTCTCTGTTCATAAAACGACCGAGATACACATAAGAAGACGTCTCCATAATAGGGGTGCCTTCCAATTCCATTTCTGCACCTTCGTAAAGGGCGTTCTTCATGAACTGTTTTTCGATTCATTCGCAATTGATATTTTCCCCTACCTCGTTTGATTCCTTCAGCATCGTCCCTGCTTCAGTGATACTTTTTGAAAAGAGAACGATATCGACCGCAAAACGAAGATTTGATAATATTTTCCCCACTCATAGGCCTTTCTCGTCCTAGTCCAGTGACACTCACTGCAAGGCCGCGGTAAACAGCTTCTTGTATCGCTTTGTCGGGCCTCCTTCCTAATTGGGATGGTCAGATGGTGATGACAGCTGCATCGTCGTTGTACAGTCCTTGTAGCAGTCGGCTAACGTCCTCACATAAGCTGGGTCCACTCCTTGATCGACTAGCGCTGATGGCTTGGTTTCGACGCTGTCAAAGGCTTTCTCGTAGTCGACGAAGGTTAGGACGAGAGGCAGTTAGTACTCCCGGCAGACTTCTATAACCCTCGAAACCCTTTAAATGTGGTCCATGCAGCTGAATCCTTTGCGAAATCCAGCTTGTTGTTGTGGTTGGGCTTCATCCAGTGTCCTACCGAGTGAGGATAATCTTCATGAAAAGTTTGTACACCACAATCAGCGGTATATGCTGCTGAGTGCTCTATACAAGCTGCTGGTCTTCTGACGTGGAGGTCGTAGTTGTAGGCTGGTTAGTCGAGGTGATAGTATCTCATGCGAGTCGACAAGATGGACGATAGTTGGGGGCGACAAAGCCAACACCTCTAACGTTTCTTGTTGGAATCATCATTCACCACGAATGATGAGGGTCACATCACTCATCTGCCACACGCCCTTCCTCCTGAAATCGTTTCTGCAGAGTGATGACGTGGTACTTGATGTGCTCTGCAGCGTCGAAAGAAGCATGGCGTTCAGCGTTTGTAGAGACTGTCCTGGCGCTGTAGGTGCAGAGCATTAGGCAGCATATGTGGCGTGTTGCCCGGGCAGACGTGACGTTTTTGTCCAATCCAAAAGGCGCCCTGAGGACCGTGACATCGTTCTTGTTGCCACCCGGCGCCGCAGGCGGGATACAATGTACAGGGTATTTTCTATTTATTCTTGCTGGTAATAGAAGGTTTTCCCCCACAAGAGCAGAGTTACTAGGCCTACTCTTGATTTCCAGGGCTATCGCTGGCCCGGGTGTAGAGTGAGGAGAACCGCCTAGCGACCGGAAAGCCAGGCGGCGCGGATTTGGCCTGGACGGCTTTTAGCTAGGCATCCGTCGAAAATGGGAACATTGAACACCTTTACAGCTTGGAGTACCAGAACACTCGGATGTGCATCAAGTCCGGCACCCAGTGTTAACTCCCTCGCCACGTTGAGGAGGCCCGCCATCGTGGGGGGGGGGGGGGAGCTACGATACCATGCAGCACAAGTGAAAATGAGCAAATGTACGTTATAACCGTCACAACGCTTTGCACCGAAATCAAACTTATCCTTTAGAAACTTTTCTCAACTCGATTCATCAACATTTAAGGCGAATCTAGTTATTTAATAAATTAGAATAAAATTGTTATGTCCTGTGAAGGCATTTATTGGTTCTAAGATAATTTTTGTTGTACATTGACTTCTTACGACAATATGTCGTACACTTCGTATTCCTAATAGACTCTAGAGCATCATTCGAAAAAGCAAAGCAAGCGCAAATGTTCGCACCGGCTCAGACCCACTGTAAGTCTGCTCCAGAATCAGAGTCGTATCGAAGGCTGGAAAATTAGGAATTGTCCAGAAAAACGTACGGATTTCCAACTTGCTCACACACACCGCCAGACATCATATGCACGATCCTGTATTTCTTCCTAAATAGAAATCGAAAAAAAGGAAAATTTTCATGCCTGTATAAGAACGAAGTCGTGCTGCTTCCACGCATGTTATTGAATACTACAAGCCTTTGGAAGTATAACCGTAAGTTTTAAGCTTTCCACAAGCCCTAGTTTTCGTGAAATATTGTTTAGCATGGAACATCCGAGTGAGGAAAGCTAAATTCTGTAATTTTCCAAAACTAGAGCATATGAAAAGCCGAAAATTTACGGTTATACTTCTGAAGGCTTGTGCTCTCTTGCATGCTGTCTTATACATCTTGCTTTGCCCTATCGAATGGTAATTTGGAGGAGTGTCAGGAATATAAAGTGCATGACTTATCGCCGTAAGAAGTTAAAGTGCAACAAGACTTATGTTACAGCCTAACATCTCAAAATCACATCAACATACCTTATCGGGAATGTGCATATATTTTCTATTCGATTATTCCAATCAACCAAAGACCACATACGGTACTTATGCAATTGAACGTAACACAATTTCATAATATATTTTACACCAAAACTGTTTTAAGGGCTAAGTGTCAATGATTAAGCCGACTAAAGAAGGTCTTTCTACATCTCTTCAATAACACTTGCCTATTGTCACAATTTAGCTAACGATGAGATGAAGCTAACGAAACCTGCCTATGGTACAAAATTGTCAATGTCATACTATCGTACTATGCCAACAGTGCGCCTCAATTGGAGTGCAAGCTTTGAAAATCGCGAAAAAAAATAAAGATTAACATTTATTGTTGCAAAATTGATGCATGTTCCTCAACCTGAAAAAGCGGAGAAGATATAAAAATGCGTCCTATATTGGGTTGGTTCATAATTGATGCAGGTTTTCAAAATTTTGACTTTTAGACAAGATAACTCTTCTCAAGGCAATTTTTTAAACGCATAAATACTGTCATAAAAACAATTCTTTAGCATACAACGTTATTTTTGTATATTGTACTCATCACGGTAAAGATTTTTTGGCCTAAGAATTGCCAAGAATTTTTTCTAAAAAGCATTAGTTCAAAAGAGCACAACTCAATCTCAAAAGTGCTAGAATGGAGCAAACTTTGGTCATCGTATAGCCGATGGTCGAGTGAATAATAGCGTCCAATATTTTCTTCGCAGAAAATTCCCGAGGAACTTGGATTTTGCTTTTCGCGAAAAAAAAATTTTCTGCGAAAAAATATTGCCAAGAAAGCGAAAGCACTCATTTTTTCCTGCATTTCAGAGAAGGCAAGAAAATGCGTTTTTCAGATTCCTTTGACTTTTTTTTAACTGACAATGAGAAACGAGGAAATACTATCGATTTCCTACCACTATTCAGATAATCGCCGGAAGCAGGCGGTCCGCAAACTCGCGCTTTTCTGCAACGGTTAGCAGAATTTCGTTGCGTGACCAAACCTTCAGCGAGCGGTACTTCCTTTACTGTCTAATGTTCTGCCAGCGGGCAGCAACACAGAATTTTCTGCAGGCGCTCGTCAAATAATCTCTTTCATCGAGCGCCGGTCAAATTTTCAGCTGGCGCTCAGACGGTTTTTAAGCTTCGAGCGTACGCCGAGCAAAGGTGTAGACTGTATGTAGACTGAATATGGCAGAGGTGTCATCGATGGTTTAATTACCCAAGTTTGAGGTACTTTCTCTCAGCGGGAAGTACCTGTGGGCTGCGCGGTCCTCCACAAAAGACCGTGCGGCCCTCAAAAACTTTGCATACTCCCGCGGAAAGTCCGCGAGAATGCGGCCACTGCGCCGCAATTAATCTATAGAAAAACCACGATGCTTCTCCGAGCATTCCTCCAAAAATTGGCCATCATTCTTTCAAATTTCTGCAAGCGGACCGCATGAAATCCGCGAAGTATTTTTCCGGTGCCCGCTTGCTCAAAATTCGCAGGCCGCCTGCCCCCGGCTTATCTGAGTAGTAACACTGGTTTACCCCACCTGCACAAAGCGAAAGTTTTGTAGTCGCTTTTCACCTAAATTTATAAAGCTTAAATGGTTTCAACTATCAAACAAGTTTGAACCAAAGATTCTCGACAGGATTTTTCAAAAACTTAATCACGGTAAGCTTTTCATAGCAGAAATCTTCGCGATTATAACACATATTTTTTAAAACAAATCTGAGCATTTATCAAGGATTTAGAGCGCGTAGAATGAAAGGCAAAAATCCCAAGTTCTCACCCTTCATCTTTAAAGGCGTGGAACTTTGGTTTGAAATAAGACATCCGAAAATGAAGGGATACATTAGAAACTAGAAGAAACAGGCTTTCAGGCACAAAAGGTCTAGAAAAGGTTGTACTTTGTATAATAGCGTTTGAAGGAAGGGGTAGGAAAATGCATTAATTATGAACCAACCTAATATTAGGTTGAACCGAAATTTCGTTCGCACTACTTTCAAAAAATCTCTTTCTCTTACAATAATATCACAACAAAAATAACATTATAAGAGCAAACGCGTGCTTTCTAAAAGCACTTGCGTGCTTTAATTAACACATTGACGACCTGCAAATTTTTGGTTGTGTGCCCTCTGGGACCAAAGCCTTATACGGAGCAGCCCACATTTTTTGAATGTAATTACGCATGCTGCGATCTGCAGTACATCAACAGTAGATCTGCAAAGCTGACAGCAAGTAGAGGCCATCCCTAGATTCAATGCAAAAGAAAGCTCGTGTGGTGAATCTATTCCAGGATAGCAGTCATTTTAACAAAGTTTAAGCCTTGACACACATGGTGTGTCAAGCGGTCCCACGCGGTAGTCACTGCTTGACACACCATGTGTGTCAAGCGGTCGTCAATGTGTTAAGCTTTGGTTGCAGAGATAAAATTGGGAAAAGGAAATCACTTTAAAATATTGAAGCAAGCCCGTTAAAAAATCCAAAGCTGTGCCATCAAATCCAAAGAGGCAGCATCCTAGGTTTTTTATCCCCTCTTTTTAGCTGAGCAAAATTCGTGCTGATCGATCTGTTCTTCAAGAAATAATAATTCAAAAAAAAATGTCAAAAAAGCTCGATTAGCGCGAAGTTTGCTCAGCTAATAAAAGGGGTTTAAATCTAGGCTACTACCTGTTTTGGTTATTATGGCGCAGTTTTGGATTTTTCAACGGGCATGCCCCCAAAATTCCAAAATTAGACTGATTTACTTCCCCCGATTTACTCTGCGACCAAAGCTTAGTAAACAGCAGGCAAGTGCCTTTAGAAAACACACGCTTTGCTCTTCCTGATAATATTATTGTCGTGCAAGATTATTGTCAGAGAAAGAAGTTACGACTTTGCGGAAATGATGCGAAAGAACTTCTGGTTCAACAGCAATACGTTGTTCTATAGAACAAAACGCTCTACAAAACAGTATTTAAGTAATCGCAAAAAGTTTGAAATGTAAAATTTATGGGTAAAAGCTTTAAAAATTATGAAAATCCAAAAATATTACTTCCGCTAACAATATAGCGCGAACTCCTACATAGTAAAGAATATACAGGGCGCACCAAAATTATTTGCGCCAAAATATTCGAAGTAATGCCACAATAATGGCAGAAATTTGGTCTGGATTTGATGTCACAGAATGCCGTAAGCACATTCTACAAAAAGCACTATCAAGATTCCAAATCGGTCTTTATTTAGCGAGCGAAGTAAGAATTGCAAAAAGCAATGTTCGTGACAGAAAAAACGCAAGCTGACGTAGGTTATTGAATAGTCAAAATTTCTGTTTTGAATGCTCCTAAAGATTCCGAACCTCACTTATCTTAAAGTCAAAGATTAGATCTATTTTATGACGAAATCTTCACCTGAGAGAAGCGATCATTAAAAAGATATATACTGGGCAAGTTTGTGGGCCTCTACCCGAGTGCAGCACGCGACAAAGTCAGAGAAATATTACGAATTTTTGCCGAAAAGCAAAACAGGCAATTTTACTTCTTTCAACTAGGATACAATGTTGTAGAACCAAGAAAACAATATCAACTTTACCGCTGGCTAAGCCGGTATTAGTTCGTATGGCGCTTAATGATACACGTGCAAATAATTGTGGCGCACCCTGTAGTGTGCACATAAGATTTTCATATGTACATCTTCCGTATTTTTGTCCTAATTGGTTGAAAACTGAAAATATTGAAAATGTCGTCTTTTCGGTATTTTATGCTAGTTCATATTTTTTGACAACCAAAGCTGGAAGAAGGGTGAGATTTATTGTCGGGAAAATCCAGCATTGGTTGTGCTGAAACATGCAGATTTTATTATCTCAACTTCCAGCCATGGAAAAAATACAATAAGTGTACACATGCACAGCTAACGCTACAAATAATTTTCGTAAGTTGGAGGTTGTAGGATTCTTTTAAACAAAGATCAGACTTGGATTTTTGAAAATTAAATTCTTTTTTTTAACTTTCCATATAACAACCCCACGAAAATGTTGGAACGATTGATTGTTATACCTTTGCCGCTCAAGGATACGTTAACATGCATTCATTATGTATCAACCTAATAGAACAAGGTTTAATCAACGTAAGCAAAGTGCACAGGTGGCCCCTTATGTTTGCCACGCCTATGGTGACTCAAAAAGCAAGCTCCTCCCCCTAACAGCCTGACATCTTGGAGCCAACCAGGCGACGGTGGTTCATCGACTTGACAGTGTAGACGTGTTCATTTGCCATTCTGTTTTGCTAACACAGTATGTTTATATTGAGTTGTCTCATAATTTTTCACCGCCGTTTCTACTACAACCATCGTCTTTTTGTACCTCTCCTTTGATTAAAGAGATTTCAGTGATCACTGATTATTTAACAGAGCAAGGCAAGCTCTACAAGATATGTATGAAAAGCCTAACTCATATTCCAGGTGAACTTTGACGCTGAAATCGGACAGTAGTTAAGAACGAACTTTATCGTCAAGAATCGTATCTCGGTCTCAAAAAACCTAAAAAATTCCGCATTTGTTCTAGCATATGCTTAAGACATGGTTCATTTGATTGTACATTTTCCAAATTTTTTCCATGGCTAAAAATAAAGAAAAATAATTCTAAAATGGCAAAGCCCGCCCCCGGATGTCCTGAGTACTTCCCACAACATGATCCTATAGCTTATATAGGTTGTCACAAAAAAATGTACCTACTGTTTGATTGTAAATAACTCTCTAGTAATGAAGTGTTTCGAAAAGTTTTAGATACCATTTTGTAGAGCGAGGTTGAACTTACAATTAGATACTTAGTAGGAAGCGAATCATCTACCGGTCTTCATTGCTGTAGGATTACGGCACGATTTTCTACAAGAATTTTAGGCCATTAGAGTTCATATTCTCCCTCAAAACAAAGTTAAACAAGCAAAAAACTCTTATACTGCGGTAATGTGAGCCGCTGATTTTGAATTTGAAATTTCCATTTTACTGTGGTGCTTCTTTCTTAAGTTATCTCTGGTAAATCGTAGTAACTCATTTCCCGGCATTTGTCAGAAATGCAATTACATCGTCAAAAAAGCTGAAGACATCGTAAAAAGTTGTTATGTGGAATCAGCATGCGCGAAAACCCCAGTACACGATTTTTCAGATTTTTTTGGGAAAAATTTTATTAAGTGGTATATTTCACAATGTTTCTATATGCTGAAAGTTCTTACCCTAATCCTACAGTGATGAAGAGCGATCGATGATTCGCTCCATACTATAAATCTAAGTTCAACCTCGCTGTACAAAACGGTTCCTAATGCTTCTCGGAACACTTCATTGAAAAGGAATTTTACAATCAAACAGTGAGTACATTTTTTTGGGACACCCTTATATGCAGAAGTACGATTATGTTATCTTACCTTTGTATTTCCCTCAGTTCTCAAGACATGCTGATGTTTGGATGTAAAAACGGTATAAAATTATGAAACACCCTAATACCTTGACATTTTTTTCCGACTTTCTCTAGTAGCCTCTAATTACGTATGCCCTATTGTGAGAATACTTGGTAGTTCGAATTAGACTGTCTCTTAGCTCTCCACTTATATCTCATTCTTTTTCGTCTTCTTTTCTACTTGAGCCTTAGCTGTCGATAACAAAGTTATACGGATAGAGCGCGTAGAATTTTTGTGGGTCCTTTGAATGATAGATTTTGAGCGAATGATCCCGCGTTTTGTCTGGGATCATGGAAATTTCCTAATATGCTACTGCTTGATACAGGAGATTTTATATAACCATGCCTGCTCATCTACTCACACTGCGACAAGCACTCAAATAGCTTTCGCCATTATATGGTGTATCCAAAAATTATTCTTTGACTATAGCGTAGGCGATTCAGACACTGATAGGCATGTACCTGTTCCAATGACGTTGTCGCTGGCTGTAGCTCAGAATGGTTTACGAGTATACATTCAGCACATGTCGGGATGCCGCTGCAACTTATCGTTAATTCTTTCCTATATCTGTTGGGCCTGACTGTACTTTTTTGTTCATTGCTATGTGTTGGTGCGATTATAGCTATGTGGAGAAGTCGAGGATCGAGGATGTTCAGTAGTTTTTACTACCGTTGTTGCTGGAATGAGGTACCCTTTCATGTGTTTTTTATGCGATCATTTATTGTTCAGCGGATAAATCAACACAAAAGTTTTCTTTGCCCAGGCAGTGGGCACATGGATCATACGTTGTGACTCAGAATGGTTTGAGTATACTTTAGCACAGACCGAAATGCTGCAAATCATCGTTGATTGCGCCATATATCTGTTGATCCTAACTGCATGGGAATGGAGATGCTAGTGCACCCGACCCTTCATTTTATACCCTGTGAATACCTTTGCGGGAAACCCACCCATTCGTGATGACCCTCATAAAATCTGCAGTTCAGTACCGGAGCTAGGTGCCTAGACGTTGCCTTCAACGATGAGAAGCTCTCATCCACGCCCCTCCCCTCTGCTCCCTCCTTCATTTCCGTACGCTTGCGTAATCGCTTACTACCTCTATGCTCTGTGTCGCATTTTATGACAATTTTTTTCCAATTCCTTACCTCTTCACATAGCAGCCAGAAACAAAAGCTTATTATTTCTGTATGGTTTGCTTTGGATTTCGCATAAAATGCACGAATTGATGTTCCAAAAATTTTAACGGTTTCTTCAAATTGCAAAAGAGAGAATTACAGAATTAGCAAGGCAGTGGAAGATTGAGAAGATCAATTCTTCCTACTTTTGATTCTCGTTGATTGATGTTGAAAGATTACAAGCGAATTTTATAGATCTATAGATAGCCTGACAATGAATCATTTGAGATTGATCATTGATAAAAATTTGTTTCAGAGCTGGATTAACTTATTCACACTTATATTTTTCCTGACGACTATGTACGTCAGATTTTTCCCTGTTTTTAATTCCACGTTCTTCTATCTCAATCGCTTCAAATGGTGGACAAACTTTGCACAGGTTGCAAAGCAGCATTTATTGTTTTTACAAATTTGGAATGTCCTTGTGACCGTCGGAGGGCGCTTTTGCACCATATGTTTACCACACTCGATAATAACACACGTGAGCAAATTTAGCAACATTGGAAGGTGACCATATGTGATGAGGTTTATGATAGTGATGCGTTTGCTAACGACTAAAATTACTAAAACTAGACTGAACCTGCACAAAGTCATGCAAAGTAAATTCTAAACTAATGGTGAGCAATTGTACTCTGAAACATTTATGTTTAGTTGGCAATATGCATTGCGAAATCTCGACCAAAAATTATTGGTTGGCGTCGATTTATTGATTTCCCACTTTTTTTCCGAAAAAAGCATGAAAACTTGAAAACGAAAGCGGCCAGTTCCGATTAATGTTAACCTCTCCAGCTAGGCCTCAGCCGAACTGGATTTGCTCGCATAATTTTTCGTAATTTTCATGCTTTGTATCTAGAGAATATGTCTTCGTTTTCTCTCATCCAGGCTCTTTTGTAGTCGAGTGGTAGGCCGCCAGGTTTCCTCTAGAACATTTAGCTGCCAACTCGCCAAACCTTGTCAGTTAGTTTTTCTGTTAAGGGTGTTCAAATGCAGTGGCACGGCAGATTCTCGACCTAATTTTTTCGCTTACTTGGGGTAATTCGACGCGCTGATCCCGAAAGTTTCCCAGAAGGGCGAGAATGGCGAAAATTAGCATTTTCCTCGCCCCCCCCCCCCCCCAATTTTGAATTTGGACGAGTGGAATAGTTTCCGCATTTGTTAGTAGAGTCTTTGCGATGTCCTCACATTTAGAGCATTGCGAGATGTGGCCTCTGACGCTGAGAAATGGAATCGCAAGCTTGTCCGAGCGCGTGTAAGAATGGCTTGAGCGTACGGGTTTTAGGGGCAGTTTAATAAGCAGGGGCAGCATGCCGTGTGATCGGACCTGCTCTGTTCTCATTGGGGTACAAGCAACCTTCTTTCAAAATTTCGAGATGTTCGATTTTGCCGAGCCACTGCATCATCTAGATTAATACATCAACAATCGGCTGCAAGGTGATTATCAGTCAAAGTAGGTAACCTTCTCCCCAGCTATCAGCGTTTGTGGGTCACCACTCCTGCAATCTGCAAAAAAACCCTATGAGCTTGCTTGAGTCAAATAAACGTCCATGCAAATTCGTAAGCTAGCCAATGCGTAAAAAATCATGGCGAGATGATTAAGGTTATGCATATTCGCATCTCTCACTCTTTCGCTAATTTTGCAAGCAATGCAACTTTCATGCTACGTAATTCTTGTAAATCGTCTACGGCTAATTTTGAGCAATTTTTTTTGAGAGACGGTCAAGGCGCGACTTCTTCAAAGGTCACCAACTTAACAGCTTAGTCAAGAGCTTTGCAGCCTTTCAATAAAACCAACCAAAGGATTCTAATTAACTATCTGAGACTACTACTTGATAAGTTTGACGGCTTTTGGTGAAAACTAAGTTGAAATAGTGACGAAAACGCCAACGGTGGCATTTTACGAGTTTTTTGACCTCCAACACTTATGTTTTGAACCCATTCCAAAATAATATGTCAAACATTTCATGGGAATCATACACATCTTTGAATTTGCTTTTCTCGTAAAACATCATCAAATACAAAAAGTGCGCTAAAGCGTTCATCTGGCAATAAAAATCGCAATAAATATAAATAAGATACACCCGTTTTTTGCAGTGCCAAATTGCGCGTTTACAGGAACACCGGGACGCTTAGAGCTGTACACTCGTAATAGCTCTGGACGAAATTTGCGAAAAAGAGGGGTAGTATGAATTTAATCTTCACAAAATCGCAGATTTACATTAGATACGCTGTAAAACTCAGTGTGTTTGTTCATTTCCGGTTTCTTGCTTGAAGTTATGTATCCGGGCTCATAAAAAATATCGGGTGCTACCGGATTTAGACGTCCAAAAATCAGAAAAACCTTCTTTAGTACTTTTGAGTAGAATATTATGAAAATTCGCAGTTTTGTCAAAGTTCTTATGAGAATGGCGCCAGAACGGCTATCTTAGACCATACTCTCTTTCAAATGGTGGCTACTTTCTCATTGTAGGGAATTGCATATCGCATACTCAGCAACTTTGACAACATTTGGTGTTTAGCTTGGGATTTGCTCGCTTTGTCTGATATTAGACGGCCTTCGTTATCATCTTCTATATAGGGCGCGGAAAAAGTACGGTCCCTCAGTTTGGCTCCTATAAAAACTCAGAAATGGAGAAAATTTATAGTTTTTTGATTCCTGCATGTGGGCCAGGCACTGTAGATTCGACAAAGATAGGTTTGATTTGAAACGATTTCTTTCTGTTTATTTAAACGAGTAATAACAGCGAGCAGCATCATCGACGATGCGCCGCAGCGTTTGAGCGCAATTTTGGACCGTAACTATATCACCAGAAGTGATATCAATTTCAAAGCAGGCAGTATGTAAAGCATAAATTCCTCTCCAAAATACTAAACAAGGAAAATTATGTTCCAAGCAAATTTCAAAAATTCACGAAAAGAGCTAGTCAGATCTGCTCTTGATCAAGGAATTGGATCCAAACTATCGCTTGAAATTCCAGATTCAAACAAAAAGTAACAGGAATAATGAAAAAAGCATCAGGCTTTGTCTACATTACGATTTTGAGTTGACAAACGATTGCACTTTCCTGTGCCGCGCTTTCTGCTCGCACCCTGTTGCGCCGCAGACGCTATATCGTTTGAAAATTTCCCAACTTTTCTCCTACTGCAGCTGTGGTCTGGCTACTTCCAGCATATTTCTTAGACGCTATAACATTCCTCAAGCAATAGGAGATTTCTCATATCCACGGTGGAAACAAGAAATTCGCAAAATCTTCACACTTCTTTCACATTTGTAGAAGGGAGTCGCAAGATTTGGGAGGGGATGTGCTGCGAAAAAGGATCCGCCGCCGAGTGAAATTGCAGAACTTTTGAACCAGTTTTTGTAAGATGCTAGAATACACCCATATCTTAGGACTATGTTAATTTACTATGTTAAATTATGTTACTATGTTATGTTACTATTTATTTACCAGAAAAACCTGGAAATTACGTCAATTTCTTTGCCTCTACTTTGAGGGACAGTAATTTTTTCGCCCCCTGTACAAACGATGCTCACTGTCTTCCTGTGTGTCTATCTATGCTTGCATGTTGCAGTTAGATTTACTTTAAATCAAACTGCAAAACCAAACATCAAAAATTTTTGCATATTGACTTGATTTTCAAAAAATACGCCCAAGTGTCTGCCTTAATTTGCTTTTGCTGTCGCAAAATAACGTCAATTAATACTTTCATGCATCTATCCTTCATTCTTTCAGCGTTTACGGTTCTTGAAAAAAGTTCTAAACTTCTTATTCTGTTGCATTGTTCGCTTCTTCGCATCACAACGCGCTAGCAAGTTGAATGCGAAAAATTCAAAGTGTACTGCAGCGCTGAAAAAATGCAAGCAGTTTCTTGTTGCAATAGGGGTTGAAAGACTGCTGGCTGCTGCTTTCGCGCCTATAAAAATCTAATTCATGACTAAAACTGTCAAGTATAACTATGTTATATTTTTTCTAAGCGTTCATAGCATGATGAACGAAAGCTATAAACATTCGCTTGTCTCTTTTTAAATCAAGACTTACCATATTTGGTTTTATCGGTACCTCGCACTCTGTCACATGTCGGCCCCATTGTATGATATCCGGTCACGTCTGTTGAACACCTCTCATAATTTCCCAGCGATTAGATCATGCGATCATTTTCGCATCTCAAATCAAGGCGAACACAACTTCTTCTAAATTCAGCATTTTTCTATGACTTTGTCTCTGACAATGCAACAATAGTATTTCTGTGCTTTTTACTTATGAAGTGATTTTGGATGAATCCACAAAGTTTAAGGCGTTTTTGACTTCGGAACCTCGGTGCGCATTCAACACTTTTCTGAGAGCCACCTTCCTTACATAAGGTCTGGCATTATTGTGAGCGAGGAAATACCTCTCATAACTGTATGTGCAAATTTATTCAGTTTCCAATTTCATCAATGTCAAGCCATGCTTCAAATGCTCGTCCCAAATGACTCATAATAAAGTCGCTTTGTATAATATTAATTTGTTTTTGCTCATGGCATCAGCTCGAGCCAAAAGGATTGTTCTATAAAATATGTACAAAAAACTTGTTGGATACTAAGCATCTTAAAGTTTCACTTGAAGATGTGGTTCTCGAGCTACTACCATGATTGGCAACAATACTTTATTGACCGTCAACGTTTCGGCGTGCAACGCCTTTTTCGGAGCCTGGGAAGTCGAAGTCATAAGTGACTACGCGGTCAGACGTCAAGAACAAAGACGGAACAAATTCGTGAAAAAGATTTGTTTAGACAGCAGAATCAAAGCCAAAAACACTTCTTACTCACCTCAGACGTAGCACAAGCGGTAATTGAAAACAGATCAGCTTATGCCAAACTGTGCCTCAACCTCACTTTTATACGCCAACATGACTTGACCTTATGCAAAACCACGAGGGAATAATAAGGTGCGAGCTCGGTGGTGTCGCGATGCACTCGTCTTTTCTGTTCATTTGGAGTTTTCTGCAACTCTTAACTACTAGTACTGCTAGTACCTTACAAGTTTTCTGCACTGCAACTTTTGCAAAGTTTTGGTTTCTAATAAGGCTATATCTACAATTGCGATCTGTTTCAGAAGTCACTCTAAGCTGCTCGTCTATGCTTAAAAGTTCCTTCCAGGATAATGCAAAACTTTAGCCCTCATCTCACCAAATCTGGGGTAGGGGGTTTCAACCCAATTTTCCATAAGGAAATTGCACTTTAAGAAGGATCACTGCGCACAATGGTTGCTCTTTCAAGTACCTTACGTCTAAATTTGAGCTTCAAGAATGCAAATGTGTACGACTCGAGTTTTTACGTCGACTTTATAGCCATGTAAGCTTCCTTGTAAAGTGATTTTTGCACTGGTGGCAGTCTCAAAAATAAAAAACTTTTTTTGGAACTCTATACACGGCAACTTCTATCAGCCTTTTGACAGTCTCCCACCATTTGGCAACGTCAAGGACACAAAAATCAAAAAACCTTTCGAATGACCTATAACATACATCAAGGGTTCAAAGTTTTGCATAAACCTCATATCACATGATTGAGAACTTAAATAATTGCTTGCATTCATCGGGTAACGTATCAGTATCAGTTGTAGACTGCTGAGCAAATGAATACATGGAAAATATTTATACTACAAACATTATTTCCTACAGTGACGGCAATACCTATTTATTGCATTTGTGATAATGCATACGTGTGGAAAGGCGAAAGGCCACTGCTTCTAAGTGCTTTGAATCCAACCTGTGTAAAGGTTGGTACTGCCATAAAATCAAAAAAAAAGAACAAGAGTAAGTATTTTAGGTTATCTCTATCTCCGGCTACACCTACCGCTATGTGGCACTTGTACTTTCGACTCTCGGTTATGTTTCTATGTTCTGTCTGATGCGAAAGAAGGCGTGCGTTTATGTTTGTTTGTTTTTGTTTTCGGAATTCGGCCTAATCAAGATTGCGATGTTACAAAAAAGACACGAGTTTATTTACTTATTTTTTGTCTTTTAGTTTTTTGATCAATCCTCAAACAACAGAGGAAACAGTGCCTCTTAGCACGCGGTTGTGCTGCTTATTTTAACACTCTTTTTCGTTTTCTTTTTTTAAAATGAAAATAGTTGGAGGGCAAAAAAAGGCACAATTTACTGAAGTAAATGTGGGTAAAGGCGTACTGTAACAATATATTCAGCTTTTTATTGCCAATCAGCGCAGCCATGTGTTCTAACCCATAACCTGCCCTTTTATCCTTATCGTCAAATCTGCAGTGTTGTAATTCTGTCAAAAAGGCTGCTCTAGTAGCATAGCAAGTAGAATCCAACGCCTACTAATAAAATCTGTTTTTGAGACTATCTTCAAAGAAGTGTGCTAACAAAATTCATGCTGATAGTTGGATAAAATTCCAGTAATTTCACAATCATAACCATGCAAATCTGACAAGGGAAGCGTGTATAGTCGAAGTGGCCTTTTCAGGAAGGACCCATACTGCTTTGAAGAGCATTGCACAATGATTCCAAATCTGCCTTCATTATCTCTGGACACCGAGCTATGGGCGTTTTTCGGGTCAATAAATTAAACACAAAACCGGAGCAAGTTTGCCCAAATTTGCTCAAATGGTCCTGTGTCGAGTATCAGACCAGTTCATGCAATGGATACATTTTGTCTAATACGCTAATACTCAACATTGCTTTGTCTAAGCGTTGGAAAGTTTGTATCTATTGTTTTTACCTAAATTCTGCATTCATTTTTCGTTCCAAAAAACGGTCCACTCGGCTTCCAGAGGCGCTTGGCAGATTTGGAGCCACCGTGCAATGCTCTTCAAAGTGGTATGAGTCTCATTTAGAAACGCCACTTCGACTGAACATGCTTTCCTTGTGAGCATTGCAAAGTTCGAGATTTGCTTAACGATCTCTTTTCAAAAAGCTTACACTAGCTTTGTAGTGCTAACAAGTTTCGGTACAAGAAGTTTAAGTGCTAAGAACTGATTGCACATGTTGATTAAGACGTTGGCAGATTGTCGCGCGGTGGTCGGCGGGCAGTCTGTTCCTGTGGACGGCGCTTCGCAATGGTGCGCGGCACACTAAATTTTATTTTTTATGTGCCTAACAGTTCTTATTTGTGTCCAAATAATCAATTTAGGCTCAAGAGCAGGGTCAAGCAAGAGGTATGGCACACGATCGCTGGTTACGACCCCCCCCCCTGATTGCTTTCTTAATAAGACTCCCCCTGAACTACACACTCAAGATAGCATTAGTTGAAGGCGCTGTCAAACATAACGGGCAACATACCCATAACTAGCATGTCAATCAACCCCTGTAGACAATGTTTGAGCGAATTCTGAAGATTCAAGATACTGGGTTACCTAAGTGAAATGGTCATTTTCCAGCATAAATAACTTTATTTCAAAGGTGAAGTAGCTAGCTGTTTTGGCACTAAAGACAAAGCACTACCCCTTCTTTGGTCACTCCAGAGATTTCGCTTCAAAAGACCTCCTAACTTTGGAATTAGAAGCCAACCAAATTTTTCTTTTAATAGCTGTGCTTTTACCGAATATTACTCAGAGCTAAGCAGACGAATCAGGCTCAGATCACTCCTATGAAATCTACGAGGTTTAGGCTATGGATTCACAAAAATTACGTTTGCTAAAAATGTTTTTTTGATATAGTTAATGGGGTGTGGCGCCACCCCTAAAAAGCTGTGGCTGCTACAGCTTTAAATCGTTGTTATTGCTTAACCTTCTCCTTCACATAGCAGAAATTTCATACGAAAAAGTTTTTTCAAGAGCAAGATATAATCGTTTTTACTTACCTATGCAAATGTAAAATACCAGGATAGTACTGGGATACGGTAGCATGCTAAGTCTGCGCTACTACGTGAATCGCAAGAAGAGGCAACAAGAATGTACATATTTGATAGCCTAAGCCTCGTAATCTACATTAAAGTGATTTGACCCTGATTGGTCTTCTCGAGCCTGAGATAATGAAAGCGAAAAATGGAACAAACGAGATTTTGGCTTGCTCTTAATTTGCTCTTAATTTCCTTAATTTGGATGTCATTTGAAGTAGGATTCCTAATTTGAGCAAAAAATAGTAGTTTTTTGTATTAAGCGCAAAAAGAAGCAGTTAAGTTACCTTTGTAACAAAGTAACATGTTCGAAAGCGACCATCTCACTAGGTGGTCCTGTATTTAGAAGCTCATGAGTCGATGAAACTTGGACCACAGGGGTTATTTTACTTGCAAATTACAAAGCGATGCTCTCATGCTTTATAGATCTTTAATTATGCTTGATGGGTAATGGGTCAATGGGTCAAACATCAATGTGCTAGTATTTTGCATGATGGGCCTATTTGACATTGTTAACGAATATTATGTTATGTGCGGACAGCGGACGCCTTGATAACGACTCCCCTCCCTAATTCCTTAATACGACCCCCCCCAGGTGTAGCATGGCACACCCCACGCTCGTCCCTGCTCAAGAGTTTTTTATGTTGACCTCACCCCCTTTTGGCAAATTCCGCCCACTCCATTTGCCTTGTGCAAGGAACGTTTTTGTGCACAAAACGGACAGAACGGGTCACAAATAACTCTGGAGCCTCGAGCAGCCTTGATCATACAGGCTCCGCTTTTTAGTGACAAGCTCCGCCCACTTTTAAAAGTGCCGGTATATGCGCGAATTCGTAGATTTCATAAATGCGTTTATATATACATACAGCCAGGCGTAAAAGTGCGCAAACATTTCGTACCAGGGGCAGACTTAAAAAATTGGCTCGTCGTCAACCTGTTAAAATTTTTTTCGGAATTTAGCTGATAAAAAGTGGAACTGCAACGCTAAACGTGACAGTTGTTCCAACGCATTCCGTTCCTTTGATGCAGCCAGTAATTTAAATGAATAAAACTTGATCTTTTGTGCATCACTCATTTGCCAAAGATGGCATATCATGCATGGATAGCTGAAGATTTATCACGCATGATTCTACAGACTCTGAAAGAAAGGAAAAGTGGATTTTATTTGAATTACAAATCTTTTGGTAACTGTATTAATCTGGTACACCGAAGTGATCGGGAAGACATGTAGACGTTGTGCTTTTTGTAATGATTTAGTCAGATCTTTGAGAATTTTGCGGTATTTAGATCAAATGCTATCATTACTCAGAAATTGTTTTTCCCTTATCTTCAAGAAGAACTCAATAAGAAAGTGCAGCTCTACAACAGTGTACCTTTTTTTTTGAAAGTTACGAGCATATTGCCCACTACATTGAGCTGTTGTAGAAATCGCAACGAAATGCGCATTCTGATTCACGGAGGAAGTCTTCTGTCAGCACTATCAGCTTCTATAATATCCATGACATCCGAGAGACTCGGAGTAGGAAGTGTGCGTTTTAACTTAATTGTTTTGAAAAACATGTAAGGTAATGCTGTTTACCCCTAACTAGCAATCACTCTTTTATTTAAGGTGGAAAGTCAACAGGCAGATATTTGCTCTCTATTTTAGAATCATCCATTGATGCGAGTGTTCTACTTCACATCCTTTTTGTGGGTTCCATTTACTGATATAGTAATAACATTCTGGATTGTGGCATCTTTGCGGCGTACTCTTAACCCATTCAAAAATGGACCGAGAACAAAAACAGTAAGTATACCCTCAACCACGCATTTCACTGCAATCACAACAAGTATTAATCAGAGTATAACTACTAACTCGAAAAACGCTTCTGCACCGTGTCGTTAATGAGAGATATGGAACAGAGCCTTGTGCTGGAGACGACGATACTCTTCGTGCTAGACTAGTGTAGCAATAAAGTTGAAAAAGTGGTACTGGTCGCTAGGCACAGTATTATATGATGATCCAAATAATGATAGACAACCGTAATGCTCATTAGAGCCTTTTGAGAAAAATACACGTAATGTTGTGCATCCTACAGCTTCGCTTAGATCGGCATCGTTATTGAAGTCGCTGTTTTTGAAGGCGCACAAATTGAACAAAATTATTTTCTGTTTGTATGGAAAAATTTTGTTCAAGGGGAAAGAGAGGTTGTGTCATTTTTTCCCTGATTTCGGTCTGTCGTTGATAGTCGTGCACATGACATCGCAGTAATGACCGCTAGCAATTTCGCATAGTTTTCTGTAGACATTCATGAGCAAAGGTTTCACAAAAGTACACAAAGTAGGATTCTGTGCATAGTTGCGATAGGGGGAGTAATGGATCTTACCCCCTTCACTTTGAGGCCAAACTCCCGATGACCCCCTTCACCTGGGCTGAGATTGGTATTGTACTCTGAGAATATGATAAAAATCTTTATTAAAAGGTTTTGCAGGCTAAGTACCTCAAACAACAAGCACACTCATAAATTTACTAAAGTAACGGTATTTATATTTATTTATATTATTTATTTATCCTCGTAGCATTCATTTGGAGAGCAGAAAGTGAGGGCACAAAATCAGTTAATTTTTGAAGCACATAAAATCCCTCATATCTCGCGACACAGAAGACCTAGAAAAGAGTCGACGGTCTACGTCGATTCTCCATGATCTCAGCTTTCGAATGGTATACAGCATGTTAAAGCTTCTTTGCTTCCCGGCTCTAAAAATCATTTGCTCCGGTAACCGATAAAAGCCAATACATTGGTGGAGCCGGATTGGAGCAAGCTAATAGTAAATATCTCCACCCCATTTTTGAAAACTGGTCTGTTTTTTCGCCCAGCAACCTATATACCATTCGAAAGCTCAGGAAAAGTGGATTCAATCTAGACCGTCGACTTCTTTCTAGCCCCCCTCTACCGAGAGATACACCGCATTTTATCTGAAAACATGGTCATTTTCAACAGCAGATTTCTGCCAAATGAAAACCTAATCACTGCTGGTTATCTATCTATGTTAAAGAGCAAGTCTTCATTAACAAACGTAGACCGTCGACTTTCTCGTAGCGTTCATTTGGAGAGCAAAAAGTGAGGGCACAAAATCAGTTAATTTTTGAAGCACATAAAATCCCTCATATCTCGCGACACAGAAGACCTAGAAAAGAGTCGACGGTCTACGTCGATTCTCCATGATCTCAGCTTTCGAATGGTATACAGCATGTTAAAGCTTCTTTGCTTCCCGGCTCTAAAAATCATTTGCTCCGGTAACCGATAAAAGCCAATACATTGGTGGAGCCGGATTGGAGCAAGCTAATAGTAAATATCTCCACCCCATTTTTGAAAACTGGTCTGTTTTTTCGCCCAGCTACTTATATACCATTCGAAAGCTCAGGAAAAGTGGATTCAATCTAGACCGTCGACTTCTTTCTAGCCCCCCTCTACCGAGAGATACACCGCATTTTATCTGAAAACATGGTCATTTTCAACAGCAGATTTCTGCCAAATGAAGACCTAATCACTGCTGGTTATCTATCTATGTTAAAGAGCAAGTCTTCATTAACAAACGTAGACCGTCGACTTTCTCGTAGCATTCATTTGGAGAGCAGAAAGTGAGGGCACAAAATCACTTAATTTTTGAAGCACATAAAATCCCTCATATCTCGCGACACAGAAGACCTAGAAAAGAGTCGACGGTCTACGTCGATTCTCCATGATCTCAGCTTTCGAATGGTATACAGCATGTTAAAGCTTCTTTGCTTCCCGGCTCTAAAAATCATTTACTTCGGTGACCCGTAAAAGCCAATACATTGTATAGATCGTCCCGGAAGTTTTTGCGGACGATTTTCAAAAATTCATAACTTTTGATTTTTCCGACCGATTTGACTGCTTTCATTTTTATTTGAAAGGGTAAGTCATGCTCTTTATAACGACATCTCAGTTGCTTAGTAATGCTCATCTATTACATAGATAGAAGCTCAAAACCAAAATCACTCAAAATTTGAATTTTTGTGTAGGGTCATAAAAAATCAGAAACTTGCAACAAAAATCGGAGCAGTCGGTATTGTAGGTTCTTTCACCAGCTCTTTCTAACAGTGCAAAGTTTGCTCCGATTGAGCGTCTCCATGAAAAGTTATGATTTCCGAGCAAGCAATACAAAAAGGCGAATTCGATTTATTTTGGCATTTTTCAGGAAAATCATAACTTTTCATGGAGACGCTCAATCGGCGCAAACTTTGCACTGTTAGAAAGAGCTGGTGAAAGATCCTACAGTACTGAATGCTCCGATTTTTGTTGCAAGTCTCCTTTTTATGACCCTACACAGAAAATTAAAATTTTTACCATTTTTCTTCTATCGCTCCTATCTATGCAACAGATGACCGTTACTAAGCAGCTGAGAAGTCATTATAAAGAGCATGACTTACCCTTTCACATAAAAGTGAAAGCAGTCAAATCGGTTCGAAAAATCAGAAGTTATGAATTTTGAAATTCATGCGCAAAAACTTTCTGGACGACCTAATAAGAGCGAGGTGGAGCAAGTTAATAGTAAAAAATGTGCTGTGGATTGACATCGTTATCAGCACTAACGGGAACGTGAGCGAACGCGTCTATTTGAGCGTCCTTATCGTTGTTATATGTTTATGTTTTTTTGGTTAAAAATGCGCTTTTGATTGACAGTTATGCCATCATTATTAGCGCACACTCAAAAAACTATGGGAGATTGGTAAATTTCCACACCTTCACACAAAACCCGCCCATTTCTGGAATCTATACTCTGTAAACTAGTGCTGAAGAAGGTCACTTTCATGAAAACGCTCTAGACTCACCTTACCTAATTTGTAGAGAACGTGGTTGAGTTCAATGAATCAAAATTTTAAGACATTCAGAAGAATAACATGTTATTAAATTATTCCTCAATGTTTTGGAAAGGTTGGCAGTTTGAAGAGGAAACGGCAGGCAGAATGCTTTACAAAATCGCAGATGAGTTCCAGTTCAATAGCGAGACAGAAGGAGAATCTTACGCCAACGAAAATGTTGTCGACATTGACACAGAGTTGACAATTGAGCGAAACTCTCTGATTTCTTGTTTAGTTTCAATGAGGAAATGTCCAGGAAGTCCATTGCCGGTCTTCAGGTTGCTGAAGAATTCAAGGCTGCTAAATTCACAAACATGGATATGAACAAAAGGAAGGTGTTAGTACAAAGCATAGTTACTGCACTTAGATCCCCGGCTGGAGTGCGAACCCAACTCTGTGCTTTATGCTTTTGGAAGTTATTCGCCTTGTGACATTATGACCTATGATATTGAAAAAAAAACCAACGCGCAGCATAGTATCTACTTTTTTTCGGCTATTCCGCAGATGCTGTTGAAGAAGAAGTTGAGCAGCTTTCTCGTCAGTTAACAGGAAGTATGCCAGAGGAGGTGAAGCCAGAGTTCGAAAAGGCCCAAAAAAGTATGCACTATTTTCTTCTCGTGTTGCGAAAGCATATGCGATCTGGCTCTTTTCCCATTACTTACCGCAAAAATCTGATGGACTTACTAGCAAAGCTAGTTTCCATTCCGACTAGCACGTCAGAGGTGAAGAAAGAAATTTTCTATCTACTCTGTTATCAGAACACAACGCAGAAGTCGTACAACGATAGAGCATCTAAGCAAATACTTAAGATTTGTCACCTTCTACTAAACACATTGTTATCTAAAAACTTCATTCAAAGGATTGGTATAAGTGGTCCAGACAGGCTGTTACCGTATGATTTTTTGAAATATCCTAAAAGATGGTATGAAGAAACTGGTCACCTACCTGCTGACTTCCTGATGCTACCAGAGGGCCAGGAAAAAAATCACAAAAGTGCTCAGAAGAAGAAGAAAGTTTCAAATCCATTTTTGACTTAGAACGCTTTGCACGCAATTCTACTTCCACTCCGATGACCTTTTGGAGGAAGAAGAAGATTTTTCAGGCACCGAATTTGTTGTCTCTGACGTTAGCGATAGTGATATTGTTGATGATGATGCGCAGGAAATGAAGTTGTTCCTAACTTCTACATCTTTTGGGATAAACCTTATTGCTTTTTTTGTTGATGCAGTGAAACAGGAGCACAGATCTTCATAATGAATTTTTTTAAATTTTTAAATTTCTTTTGAAAAATTTTAAATTTTTTTTCAATTTGTGCCTAAATAAGGTACAAATTAGAGCTTTTCATACCACGCTTTCTTACCTTTTCTCTCTCCCCCCCCCCCAGACTCACATACCCCCTTCACCCTGGAAGGTCGGGAACAGCCGAGACCCCCTTCACCTGGGGAGATCCCGGCTCCCCCTATCGCACCTATGATTCTGTGTCCACTTGCTTTTCGCAACGGTCACACACAACATGTTTTAAAAAGTGCCAATAAAGTCATAGAATTCAAACACCTACAATACCACCCACATAATCTCCAAAATTCCGGGAATTTCGCGGAATTTTCGGGATTTCGCGACATTCACGGAAATTTTGGAGATTATGTGGGTGGTATTGTAATTTTCCTTTATTCTTGAAAACGTTCCATTTTAACAATTTAGACAAAAAGCCATTAGTCAGCTTGTGGAAGCTTTCTGCTACGTTCTGGTTACCCAAAATCACCTAGATCAGCTCAAAATTTTCCATCAACTATATAAGTCTATTCTGAAAAAAAAACCTTGGGCTTTGAGTGCGACAGCTTGAAAAAATTTCACTGAATCAATTTTTCAAAGTGGAAAATCCAAGTGCCAGCAAACAATGAAAAGACCAAAAAAGAGCAGGCGTCGTTTAGTCTGGATACCCTACTTATTGTTAGTGATGTCTGGTACCTACCCTAAATTCAAAAAAAACTTTACAACAGCAGGTAAAAGTGACATGAGAAGAATTTTGACAGATCCGAAAACACCCGAAAAATCATGCGGGAACATAACCGTCGAAAGCAGACAAAAAGCGATAATGAAACTTCTGGTAGCCAAGTAAAACATAATCAATGCATGAGCAGAGGCGCAATAAACTGAGTAATCTAAAGTGCCGCTTGTAAAGATTGCGGTGCTGACCGCAAATAATGTTCCGACATCTTCAACAGCTTTAGCTTCTTCTTTCTTCTTGTTAACACGTTGACGACGAGCCATTTCTTGAAGGTCTGTCCTTGTGGACGAACCGTTTCCCGGCACTTTCACAGCTGGCTGCATGTATGTATGCATGCATCTATGCGTGAGATAAAAAAATGCAGGTGGGCGGGGCGGCTCCGCCCACTTTTGGCAAGCCCCGCCCACTTTTCAAAAATGCTGGAAATCGCCCAAAATCAATGAATCCGTGCAAATTCCGGCATTTTTTAAAAAGTGGGCGGGGCTTGCCCTCAGGGGGCGGAGCTTGCCACTTAGGGGGCGGAGCTTGCCTGAAGGTGTGCGGGCCTGGCTGAGAGTTGTTTGAAATGTTTGCGTTCATTTACGGCCTTATCCATGCTTTTTATGAACAAAAATGGCTCTTGTGGGAAGCATAGGAGTGGGCGGAGTTTGCCCAAAGGGGCGGAGCTAATACATGAAGTATATCCGAGCCTATGTTGATTATATGAACAAAAACTGAGAGGATTGGACAGATAGTATTGAAATTAAGGCCGCCGCGCACCATTGCGCGGCGTCGTCCACAAGGACAGACTGCCTGCCGCGCACCATTGCGCGGCACTGTCGTCAACGTGTTAATAGTTGAATTTATTTGGATTGGAAGAATTCGCTGTTTCATTAGTTCACAATGCACACAGTCTTTGTTAGAGCAGCTTTAGAAAGATTGTCTTAAAGGCAGTGTCCGGGCAGAAACTCGACTTCTAAAAAATCAACTTATCTGGGGTTATCCGCAACGCTGAATCCGAAAATCCACATCAGAAGGCGCGAAAACGGCGAGAACATGCATTTTCCAAGTCCTCACATTTCGAAATTTGGGGATCCCCGCCAAGCTAAGACGCAGAGGTTGCAAAGAGCGCACGGTTTTTAACTGTGGCGGCATACGTACTCTGCCGTCTGGCAGGAATTCAAACAACTCGGAGGACCCCGCCCCAAGGCGTAAGTTTCCCCAATTTGCAATCGTTTTTCTTGCTTTAGGTCGAACGTTTTATGCTCGCAGTTGCGCGATGTTGTGTCTCAGGGGGGCTACTTTCACATGGCAGAGAAATCTCAGAACCCCCATTTTGCCCGGACACTGCCTTTAAAATGACAAGTAATGCTACTTTTGCAAATTCGTTTTGCACCTGAATTTTATTCTATAGCAACACTTGGTTCCAAAATTCCTCCTTTCCATTGTTAGGGCCAAAATGGCAACGACGTCGCTTCGCTGAATGAAGAAAAGGCGCTCCAACGAAACATATGCAGCTGGCGCGATTAAGAGGAGAATAGCAGAAACCGGAAGCGGCGAAAACAAATTTATTTTACGGAGCCCATTCTCCTGGAATTTTCCCTTACAACAAATGTGCTATGGAAAAGCTTGCATTCTATTTTTGAAAAGAAAGCGCCAGAAAGCGGCACACTTCTTGTGAGATGAAATGTAGCTCGTACCGTGGCAAAAGATAACGTGTTTTGTAAGATATGTCGGAGCGAATGTATCTTGAATATAAGAGTCGCCATAGTGAGTTTTTTCGGCTAAAAATTGCTAATCTTCTTCCTCAGACATACTATCGCAGCCAGGAAACCATTCCAGTTTTGACATCGTTTAGTTTCTGCCTTATTATATATAAGGGCTACTTATAATTCATGTACCTACGCTTGCCCTTTGTGTACCTGCTCTCACTCAACAACGTTAAGAGTCTATCAAACTTTTTAACTTTGTTCAATAACCACGCATTTGTGAAAGAAGGCTAGAATACGCCATTTGCTGAAAGGAAAAGTGTTTTTTTAAGATCCAAGAGCTTGGGTTTCAGCTGTAGTGGTTGTAGAGATAATAACAAAGACTCATAAAGCTCTGACCCTCTAACGCTCTAATATCGCCTTCCCAAAAAATACTTAATTGCTCGCTGGGTCGGTACTCAGTCGTTAGTTGACTTTCCGTCAAAGCCGTACGCTTGCATATGCTAGTAGCTATATTTGGGGAAACTCAAAGTTTTTCATCGAATGAATGAATATTCGTAAATAAAAAATTTCGAATAAGCGGATATCAAATAAATTAGAAATAAAAAATCTCGAGCAGTTGTTCAACATGAGTTTTACAAGCAAGTTCGTTAGTGTGGACCTTTGCGAACTAAAAGCATGAGCAACACAAAGAAACAGAGAAGGCATGCTGTCACACTTCCACTAAATGAACTCGGACCATGAGCTTGAATTCGATAACGTTTTTTGCCGATTTGGTGCCAATGGCGGTCCCAACTATCTCATTGATTGAGAAAGCAATCAGTCAAAATTCACGTCTATTTTTTTACTGTCGCAAGCAGCTGGAGGAAAGCGAGTTCCCATACAGTTTGAAGGTGACCGCGGCTGTAAAAATATGCATTACTGAGTTTTGCGGGAAGAAAAGACGCAGACCAAGCGAGCTTGATACTCAGCAGTTTTTTCTGCAAGGAACTCGAACAATTTGAATGCGGATTTCATTCGAATACGAATTCGATTAAAACATTCCAGAAAAACCTATCCGAAACCCGTTTTTTGTTCAACAAGTTTTCGACTTTATTCGAAACCCTGTTTTTCAGTTATTCGAGATTCGAATTTCATTCGAAAACGGACAAACTCCGGTTATCGAACTTCGAATGCGAACATATTCGAATGTTTTGCTCGAATGATCGAATTTTCGATTTAGACCCCAGTATATTAGTAATGTTCAATTAATCACTATTATTCGAACTACTCACTAACAATCCAGTTTTCCAATCCCATCTTACATCTTCTGCATGTGATTGGGTGCAACGTACTGTGAGGAGATTTTATGTTTTTACTCTGCTATAGATAGTTGAAACGTATCAGCTTGGGTTTTTATAGATCAGCAAACAATATTATACCCAATACAATATGCAAACCTTATACCAGGTTGCATGTAGTATATCTTCTAACAAAGGAAGACCTCGGTCAAACTGGGTTCCAACACAAAATGCAAATGCAAATTTACGAGTGATGGTTTCTCCAGAATGACCACGGACCGCTTAAATTAGTAGGGCCGAGAAATGTCAGTTATGGAAAGATGACCGAGTGGATAGCTGCGGAGATTATGAAGGAAGTGGTAATACGTTTGGAATACTTATGTTCCAAACATTCTTGCATTTTTGCAAATTATTCAGCGGCTGTTTCTCTGCCTTAGAAACCCAAGGATACATATCAAACATTCTAATCTTTAAAATGGAAGAATGTTCCGAACATAAGTATTCCGAACCCTTTCCTCCATAGTTCCCACAGCTGATCCTACTATCAATTCAGAAATCCTACTATCAATTCAGAAAAAGCTTCTCAATAGAAACACGGCATAAGAAGCAGAATTATACCAATTAGAAGGAAGTTGGAACTCGTATTGCCTATGAGATACTCTATTCTTTCTACATAAACAATACTGAAAAGCACACTTATATCCTGCAAGATTGCCCATGTGCCTCTCTTACCTGAAAGCAAAAGTGATAAATTCTGAAGATTTAAAATGCAAGGGTATAAAGGTAACAAATCATTGAAAACTAGACCGTGCTGCAGCTAAAAACAAAAAAAGTAACATCAAAATAATAAATACGGGCGGTTTGGTGTCGAGTTAGCCGTACGCGCACTTGGTGCAAGTACGGCACGGCGGGAGCCCAGCACCTTATCCGGGATTTCAAAATTGTGTGCAGTAAGACACATCGCACCGAGGTGACTAGAAGGATACGTCTGCTATATATGAATGAAGCGAAAAAGATTTGCTAGAAATCAAAAAACCATTGCTGCAGAATCTTATGATGTTAAGATCTTGTTTACTTCCTCGCTTACTTCATGTGTAAAGCCAACACTGATAAATCGAAGCTGTTCCTAAATAGGACAATGATTTAAGAACATAACATTTTGTTTGGAACATTTGTTCGCATGATGCTTTCAACCGAGACTAGCATTGATGGAAATGTATACGTAATATTTATTTTTTACATTATTACATCGCATAGATGTAGTGCGTTTGAGAGTAGCAGTGATGGATAATGTGATAACAATAATGTAATAAATGATATAATAGCAGACATCTCTGGCTCATTTCAAACTTGGTAAAAAAAATTATATCACAGTTTGCCTTGATATCAGGTCAAACCGAAAGTTTGATATATCGTTAAATAGAGTAAACCTAGCTCTACAAGATAGTGCTCAAACATCTTCACCAGCTTTGGCCCACACAAAGTTTTAAGCAGAAAACTGAAACAAACCATGCTCCCGAAAACCCTAAGGCAAATCAATACAAAATTGTAACTTGTAGTGTCCAAAAAACTCCTACAAAGTTCTTGCTTGCTCACGCGTAGACGTTTTATGTGAGACATTCATTTATGCAGTTGCTGTTTTTTTCTCAGCTAGACGATGAGAAAACAAAGTTTTTCTTGCTTCTGCCAAATTAGTGCTGAGATGTTCTAGCACTAACAATTGTATACTACATCTCTACATCTCTTTAGCAGTAAAACTTCACATTTTCAGCCTTTTAGAAGAAGTAGTTCACGCTTTAATGCTTTTCAACGCCAGTATTTCCCATTATACTCAATATAATTAGCGGACCCGTAATAAAACCATATCACATGGCAAACTATTAGGTCATAACATAAGTTTTGTGGATTTTTTTGTTTTCTTCAAAAAAAAATTTAGAAACTGACAACCTGCAAGATGATTGTGAAGGAAAAAGCACGATTTTTTTGATTTCACAGATTCAAGCAAAGTTTTCACGTTCCACAAATATCTTTCCTATCACTGCCACTACTCATACCAAGTGTGATTAGAAAAAGTGGTGCCAAGCGTGCCAGATCCCATCCCACAACTTCTACAATCTTAGAGATAAGCTCCAGCACGAGCGTACATAGCACTTCCTCGTGTTATGCTCGTGTAGACAATATTTGTGTTCGGTGAGTCGGCGACAAAAATTAATGAGTATAATTTGTAAATTTTTCCTTTTTTTTTCACATGTTCTTTGTTTTTCAAATTATGTCTACTTGAATGCACCCGATAACCATTGTATGTGGTAATTCTGGGAATACGGTAGCACACATTAGTGTTGGTTTTCAAAAGGGAATATGTATAAAGCTTTGATCCAAATCAGTACGGAACAATTTCAAAATGATTTTATCAGTTAACAAATCGAAGCAAGTTATCAATTTTATGACATGCAAAATACTTAAGTTGATTGTTAGATTGATTTGAGCAAAATTTAAATTTTAAGAATTAATTGCTCCTAATTCTGTGTCTTTTTTCTCAGCTTTGATTTCAAAAAGTAGCAACGCCAGCCTCCACAAAATGTTTTTGATAAATCCCACATTGCTCTTTATAATATTAGGTTGGCACGAAAGTTCTTGCGTAATTCAAACAAAATTCAATAACTTTTCAAAGGCTAAACCTAAATTCACAATCTTGCGTGCTGAAAATATTAGAAGCCTTATGCTTCATGACGGATGTTTAAGCATAAGATTCCGTGAGCTGGACATCAAGAACGAAGCTCTCGAATATGGGGCTTCAAATTTTGCGATTTTGAGTTTGGTGCCAGAAAATCGCAGAGCGCCACTAGCTAGCTGAAAAAAATCTGTAGAATGTACTTACACAACAAAAGTCCACATGTTACTTTGGAAGGCTTTGATCTTGCACGGTAAAGCAAAAACTAAAAATTCGTGAAATATGTCATTTTGCGGAAAAAACCCCTCATGTCCGCAGTTTCCCGGCGAAAACACTTTTTTGCAATTAAGAAAACGTCGCAAGGCTCTAAATAGGCACTAGGTCTAATTTCTGGTTGTAAACTGTATTTCTGTGGAAAAATTAGAGCGATAAGGGGATTTGTCCTGTGAAATGAGAAATTTCACAAATTTTTTGTTTTCGCATTTCCATGCGAGATCATAGCCTGCTAAAATAACGTATGGACTTCTACTGTCTAAGTAATTTTTATGGATTTTTTTTGGCGAGCTAGCGATCCTCTGCGATTTTCTGGGACCAAACTCAAAATCGCAAAATTTGAAATCTCATCTTTGAGAGCTTCGTTCTCGGGGGCTAGCTCATGGAATTTTGCGCTTAGAAGTCCATCACGAAGCGTAAGGCTTCTAATATTTTTAGCATACAAGATTGTGAATTTAGGTTTAGTCTTTGAAAAGTTATTGAATTTTGTTTGAATTACGCAAGAACTTTCGTGCCAACCTAATATTAGGTAGGTGCAAAAGTTCTGTCGTTTTATTTTCAAAAATTTGTAACTTCGCCAAATTTCAATGAATTTGCTTGCATGTAATTTTATTAGAAAGAATAGGTCTTCCGCTTTCAAGCGCTGTTTCGAGGAGCTTCTGTATGGCACTGAGTGCAGAGATAAAAATGGAAAACTAAGGCCATGCAAACTTTGATCATTCTAAGTTAGATCACCAAGAATCGGGAACGCTGCAAAAAAATCTGAAATCTTCAGTACATATGTTTTTTGGCCTACACTTTGCATCTGTGAAAAGTTTGTACTGTTTGAACGTCTCCGTGAGATGTTATGATTATCGAGTTTACCATGGAAAACGCCAAAATCAATTAATTTGTGAATTTTCGCGAAAATCATAACTTCTCACAGAAACGTCCAAACAGCACAAACTCTTCACAATTGCAAAGAGTAGACCAAAAAACATATGTACTGACGGTTTTAGATTTTCCTGCAGCATTCCAGATTTTTGGTGACCTAACTTAAAATGGTCAAAGTTTACATAGTCTTAGATTTCCATTTTTATCTCGGCACTCAGTGTGAAACAGAAGCTACACAAAAAAAGCGCTTGGAAGCGGAAGGTTTATTCTTTCTAATAAAAATACATGCAAGCAAATCCGTTAAAATCTGGCGAAATTACAAATTTTTGAAAATGAAACGACAGAACTTTTGCACCCACCTAATATTAGGATGTCCGGAAATTAATGCATGTTTTGAATTCCAACCGCAATAAGTCATACATTTCTCATTTCTAAGTAGGTTGCAAAACCTCGTTTGATAAAACAAAGCAAGCTCTACAAGATGGCTATCTTACTTTAGCAACAGCTTTGATCCACCACGAGTTTCGATCTAAAAAGCAAAAAGATTCGACTGTTCGAAAAATTGAGAAAATTCGTAACTCAGTTTCTAAAAGTCTTACAAAAATTCTAACTTGCTCACATAAACATAATCCACATAGGGCATCTATATACGTCGCTGCCGCATTTTTTTCTCTGCTAGAAACCAAGAAAACGGAAATTTTCGTGCAATTTGCCAAGTTTTGCCAAAGTGGTGTTATGCCGTTCCCACATAAGCAGTTGTATATTACAAACCCATAGTAGTACAAACGTAAATTTCCAGCTCCCTACAAGCTTTAGTTCTCGAGAAATATCGAATACAGTTTTCGCTAGTCATGTGGTCCAAGCTAAAATTCATATTTTTCGGGAACTAAAACTTGTAGGGAGCTGGAAATTTACGTTTGCACTACTACAGGTTGTAGTATACAACTACTTATGTGGGAACGGCACAGCACAACTTTAGCAAATGCACGAAAACTTCCGTTTCCTTGATTTCTAACAGAGAAAAAAATACGACAGCGGCGTATGTAGATGCCCTATGTGGATTGTGTTTACGTGAGCAAGTTAGAATTTTTGTAGAATTTTTATGAATTGAGTTACGAATTTTCTCAAATTTCGGGCAGTGGAATCTTTTTAGTTGGCTTGAAACTCGAAATGGATCAGAGCTGTTGCTAAAGCAAAATAGCCATCTTGTAGAGCTTGCTTTATTCTATCAAATGGTATCTTGCAATCTACTTAGAAATGAGAAGTGTATGACTTATTGTGGTTGGAATTCAAAACCTGCATTAATTTCCGGACAACCTGATACAATTGCAATTTGTTCCTTCAGTTCATCAACTGATATGGAGTTCCAACTCCCCAATTCAAGTTCCAACCTCTCCTTCTCACCAAAACTCAGATTTTCCTGAGCCTTCCACTTTTCACGAACTTGAACAAAGTCGACTAATGAGCCTATACAATATGCTTTTTCTGCTTTGTCCAGAGGGAACTCCTGCAATTTTCTTGTCAATGAAACAAGACCAAACAATATTCCAATTGCATGACCAACCCCCTACACAGCTTTCCAGGTTTGATTTCTTCTTTTATTCCCAAGCTCATTCTAAATGCAGAATAATCTGGACGAATGCTGCAGTTTTCTCAGAACAAATTTGAATAGCTAAGACTTTCGAATTTTGCAGACACTGAAAGATGTTGCGGCATGACCCATGCAACTTGTAAATAATTCAAAATACGCCTTTAAAAATTTCCATTCATCTTTGCTTTCGAAAAAATGGGCTTTAAAGTTTGAATACAGACTGGTTTTTCCTACTTCGCGAATGCCAACAAAAATTGTGATCTGCCGTTTTGAAATTCTTTGACTGGAAAAACCAAATTTTCTCATATTTATGCACAATGAAAAAATTGGGGTTTCTCACTTCTTTGCGGATTTCTTTCATGGCAAGATGAATTGCATTCCAACAGATTTTATGTCCCAACTCCCACTGAAGTGCTCTGTCCAGCGGTACATACTGGACAAAAAATAGAGATCCGAGGAGATCCGTTTTCGAGGTTGGTAAATAAAAATTCTTTTTGGCTCCAGACCTTGCCTGAGTTCAGGTAGGTCTTTAGTGTTCATTTTGTAGAGCTTGCTTTACTCTATCGATTGGTACCCTAAGTGTACCAAGAAAACAGAACAGCTTGATTTATTCAAAAAGGCATTTGCTTTTGGAGAAATCTAATATAAGCATTCTTGCTGTACTTGTATAATTTTGAGTTATATATGACTGTAGCACTTTTAAAGGTCCCGATTTTTTGTCCTTTATATGGCATTCATTAGCCTAAATATTGTAGTAGACGTGAGAGACGCTCTACGATTTTCAGAATTTATCGGAACTTCGCTTAAGGAGCACAATTGCATCTAGCGCTCCAGCTGAAGAGCTCTCATTGGTGTTTGAGTCTTACGCTTTCTTAGGCTCAAATCTATCAAAAAAACACTGCGATTTATAAGCGCAATTCAAAATTCTCTACATTCCGTGCCGCTGATTTTGCCGATGATCTCTACGTATGCTACTCTTTTTACAGTCAAGCGAGCAAAAATTGCTCACTAGCCAAGATTACGACGACGACGATGTGGTGACAGTTGTTAGGTTGGCTATTAAATAATTGCGGTCGGTTTTGCGGCATCCTACAGATGCTGCAGACAATTTTTTGTCCAGTATATGTCGCTGGACAGAGCACTTCAGTGGGAATTGGAACTTAAATTTTGTTGGAATGCAATTTATCTTGCAATGAAAGGAATCCGCAAAGAAGTGAGAAACCCCGATGTTTTCATTGTGCATAAATTTGAGAAAATGGTTTTTTCGGTCAAAGAATTTTGAAATGGCAGATCATAATTTCTGTTCTCCGTCAGAGCATGAAAACGAAGCTTTGGAAGTCGCATAATTGAGCTTGAGGAATTTTCTCCATGTTGGGACATAACTGTTCCTTGGTGATAATTTAAAATACTGAATACCCTAAAATCCCGCCAATAAGTCCGGCCTTATCTGCATTTTTTGACACGAAAAATTGATTTTAAAAAATCGCCCTCTGCGCTGCCAGAAGTCTAGCAGATCTGCTGCGGTCTGATGGGAGGATTCATCTGCTAGACTTCTGGCAGCGCAGAGGGCGATTTTTTTATCAATTTTTCGTGTCAAAAAATGCAGATAAGGTCGAACTTATTGGCGGGATTTTAGGGTAATTGAAATATGATAGAAGAAGCTTTGATCTATATACAAAATATCACGTAATAAAGAACAACTAAGAAAAGCGTAGGGGAACAAACTCCGCCAGTTTGAACCGCCTGCGCGGACTAGTCGTCCTGCGACGATGTGCAACAACATTGCAAAAGGATCAGTGGCCGAGGAAGGCGGGCTCAGGCTGGCGGAGTTCGTTCCCCTACCCATAAGAAAGATTTGATAAAGTGAAAAAACGAAATTATTTTTTAGCCAACCCTATACATTAGTCGTGATTGACGCTCCACATAAATCCTACACCAACTTCAATTCAAAACCTCCTGCAAATCAAAATCCTGGCTCTAAAATCACAAGAATTCTCTCGGCAGCATTTTCGAGCCTATCTGCGGTAAAGTCTAGTACACGGTGTAGCAAAAGTCTGGGAGCCGCATTTTGTAAATCACAAATCTACTGATGATTCTGTTTTCAAATTTCCGCCACATAATGCTGCGAATATCTACAAATCACAACCTAATTAAAAATGTTGACGTATGTTTTTGTAATGATTGGATTTATCAAACAAGTGCTTCTGCACAACAAACAAAATTTTTAGTTTTCACAACTTATTTTTTATCTAAAGGTACTCTAAATACCTACAGCACTTTGATGCATACAATGTAGAGGAGGCTTTGCGCTATAACATCCTAGCAGTCGCATTTGCCAGAACCTGTTTTCCCGAAAACGCAAAATATAAATTTACGAATATTACCTGCGTACCAGTGGCCATTTGTCTCTAAAATGAATTTGAAAGCTATGCGAACGCAGCAGGCACTGAGTTTTAGGCTATATTCTTTCAATGAGTATTCTAATAGGTTGGCGGGTAATTCCTGCTCCACTTTTATTTTTATTTCTCAAAAATCTAAGGAACTTTCGAAAATTCTTATATTCAAGGAGTGTGCCGACGGGTTATAAAGATCTACACGCCTTTACTGTCAGATCTGCTGCCCTTGCGCAAAACACTCACTTTATCGATATACGTTACAGAAATTTTTGTCAATGGGGTGGCACTCTTCCAGGTGATCAGGAAGAGAGCGGGCGATGTGATAATCGGATAGTGTACTGGTCCATACTTTTTTTCTTGCAAATATAGGGGGATGGCACAATTATGTTCGCACACGTTCGCGTGAGATACATAATATGCTATGTCAGCATACATTCGCATTCTAACATATAGAACAATTTCAAAAGTTTACAAAAATCATCTCCAAGCTTTCCGTATCAAATCGTACACGATGCATACACAAAAAATTTCGACCAACTTTTAATTTTTTTGATTCATTTTCACCCCTTGTTAGTGACACGATAGAGGCATCAAAGTGCTGCCATAAAGGAGGCAGTGCGAAAATATGTTTCAAAAAATTTTAAGTTTTCAAAAATTGTCGTAAACTTGCTAACTATGTGCATTTGCAGCACCAATCACACTATTGCGTACGCCGTATCGTGTCTCTCCTATAAAGGATGTAACAGAAATTACCCGCTAACCTAATATACAAGAATTTAGTTAGATCGATGGAGCATCAATGCATATTGGATTATGATTTTTCGCTCTTGTTCGCGCAATCACATCCAAACTTCCATTATGCGAGTATACTTGTCTTCACTTGAAATTCCAAAATTTTTCCCTGAAAATTGCAAAAAATTTTTTCGTAATATGCTGTAGCAACTTGCTCTATCACACCGCACATTCGCCTAGTGAAAGAATATCATGAAGGCGTAGGACGAATTCCATTACGACTGCCTGCGTGCGAAGACAGGCGGGCTTGCCAAAATTTCGAAGGGCTTCTTTGTAGCCAAAAGAGGCAATCACAAAATTTGAGAGGTGCGCTGTATTGTAAAGGTTCGATTCATGTGTGCATCAAGCTTTGTTTCTAGATACTTTCCTTCTGTCTTTATCTGAAAAAGTACTAGGCTCCCAGACTTTTGCCACACTCTATGTAAACGAATAAACCGTCTGCTTAGTTGATTTTGATTTACGTAAGTTGCAATCACTGAACAATTTTATGCCGACTAAACTTCGCCTAACCGCCCCCAAAATTTTCTTCTGCAGAACTAATTCTAATGGTAAAAAAATACTTATCATTCATTCTACGACTACGAGACGCGAGACCGCACTGTACACATTTTCGAAACAAGCTTAATCGTGTATATAACAAGTTTATACTTGTCATTTATCTCGTCCAGGTCTAATCACTCTTTGGAAACAGGGAAGAACAAACTCAAATGTTAAGACAATGTCCGCAATGCGGTCACGCGTCTCCTAGTCGTAGAATAGATGATAAAATTATCATGATTATCCACGGGTAAGAACATGTTAAACGACTTAAACAGCGTACTTCAAAAACTTCGCTACTTTTTTCGGGTGGGGACTAAGGACCGAGGCCTTGATCCGCTTTCGTTCATGCATGAGCTGTAAAAAATATTATTCAAGAATCGTAGAGCAAACGGAAAAATATGTGATGCAAGTTTTACTCTGCTCATCACCTGACTGACACCAAAAGCAAAACAAATGCAGGTTTGGAAATTGGAAAGTATCTTTTTCAGAACTGCTTGAGCGATTAAATTGTGAGCATATTCACTGAAAAGAGAAAAGAGCCAACGTTAGAGTGGGAGTCGTTTATCAAATTGAGTGCCTCAACTGCAAAGCGTTATATATAGGAGAGACGGGCAGAGTTTTGGGTATTCGCATAAAAGAACATCTAGCCGATAAAAGGCGCAAAGTCTGAGCTCGCCGCTTGGCAGGCGTAGGGACGCACGGCACGGTGGAGAAGACTTTAACATCAAGTGTAGAATTCTTGCGTATGAAACGGAGATCTCGGCTAGGAAAGCACTAGAAGCATTCTGGATCGCTACGAAGAATCCAGAGATGAATAATAAGAACGAGTGTTTATCAATAACTTCTGACTTCCTCCCGTTCGTATCATTATGTGATCTGTGACTGTAGATCATCTTTGGGTATCTACAGTACGATTCACTCGTCTGCCGCGACCGCCTATTTCCGGTGCAGACTACTCGAGTAGCGGTGGTCTTCCGGTATGTCCTGCTACACTGACATTTTATTTGGTAGCGAGATTGTGAGAAGGCCGAGAACTAGCAGAGCGGGAGGAGACGCTTGATGGTCTGGAGTTACGGATAACACTTAGAACCATTCAGGCCTCTGAGGAAGACGAAAGGCGTCGAAACGTAAGGCCGTGATTGGAAAGAAATAAAGACAACTTATCAAACCTGTTTGGCACAATAGAAAATTGAACTTACTACAAATGCCAAGGTTTCATGAAAACGGAACTTGGAAGTTGCTAGAGTTTATTCTATACGTTCTTTGATATGGGACCTGGGCATTATTTGAATTCACGATATTAGGGTGAACGGCAAAAAATGGGACAGCTTGATTTTTATTACATATTGAAATTTTTTATTATGATCAACAACAAGCAGGCTGCAACTTGAATGTTGCTTGCATAAGCGACCTTCGTCTATGATTCTGGTAACACGTTAACGCTTTTTTTCCGCAACCCTGGCAGTGGCGCAGTGAAGAACCAAACAGGGTTTTTTAAACATCTCTCATTCTTGCGCTGCTGTACCGTAAAGTCATAATGCGAGTGACATACCCTTCGAAAGAGGCTCTTCATGCTCTTTCAAATGGTTTGCATATACAGGATTTCTTTTGATTTTTGGATAAAAAAGCAAAAGAAAAATACTTGAAAAGTCGCGATTATTTAACGCAATAGAAACCAAAAAATCGTGCTTCAGCTTATATCTTCCGAGGGCAGACGAAATTTGAGGTAAACTGTATATTTATGGATAGAGCGTAAAGAGATCTATCAGAGGGTAGCCACATAACGTGCATTCACTTGCAAAGAATTAAATAACACGCATCTTCGTTCCAGAAAATGCTAATGACCACATCTCTGACTTTTACCGTTGCGTCCAGCAAGGCATCGGGTGAATTTGGTGACTTTACCTTTACCCATGTGGTACTTTGGATGATCTCACATATTCACTGCGCAGATAATTTGTCATAATTGTTTATTCATTAATTGTTTATTTGTTCATAATTTGTCGAAGTGACTAACTTTGCACTCAGCAAGTATAAAAACTACCAACTACGTTGATGACCTTATATGGGTGTTATTTGAAAGAGAACAATATATCCTAATATATATCAAAGTTGGAAAGTTCAACCACTTCTCCTTCTTGAGAAATCTACAGTTATTCTCTAGGTGTCCTATTTTTTATCCTTCATTCTAATGTATACTCATGATATATGTTGTAAGCCACGCAGGTTTGTTAAATGCAGCTTTCCGGCAAAATTGACCTACCTCAGATGCTGTCACATTTCGACAGGGTCCCCCTCAACTAAGATAAAACAACAAGTTCGCCCCGAAAATGTGAATTCTGAAAGCCAGGTGGGCGGGTCAAGTGCCGCTCCCCTTCCTCCTTTCCCTCCCCTTACACCTACGAAGACGAGCTTACACGTTTGACGCGCCCCTTTGACGTGGCGATACACGCAGTGTATCTACCTTGGACACATTCACGTGTCACTACACTAGATAAATTTCGGGACACTCGTCCGCGTTTATTGAATTAGGGTTGCAAAAACGGGGGTTCTCGGAGATTTCACGCAATTCTCGGTTCGGATTCAGATACAGGGGCGTCGAAAGAGCCAGTAACGCTAAAAACATGGAAGTCGAGATTTTGCCCGGAAGCTGCCTATAAGTTCTTTAATTCGAATTGACGTGGCAGAAATACTTTCCTCAGAAACCTGAAAGAAAGCCTCAAACTTGTTTTCCACCCTGTACTTTCAAATCTCCCTTCTCAATCGGCTCAGTCGATGCCCTAGGAGCAAACACGTTGAGACCAGGGCTCGGCATGAAATGGCTTTTTCATTTTTTTTTAAAACGAAGTCCCTCTAGAATTCGCCACAAAAATACGACATCACCTATGACGCATTCATGAATGATCAAACACGAATGACAAAATGGAACAAAACGTAAAAACAACATTGAACAGAGGAAAGAAAACCAAAGAAGCTCTATTTTTTGGTTCATGCTGTGTCCGGCGCGCACTATCGGGCGCTTGGAGCAGGCTTGCCGCTGTCATACAAAATATGTAAAAGATGTAATTAGGAGAGGAGGATGGAACTTGGGGAGATTCAAAAACTCAGTTGAGCTTTTTAAATGGAGAACATGTTTGTCATAGCTTTGTAGAACAAGCTGTGAAGGAACGATGAAAGGAAGGAAAATCTATGACATTTTCTTTTTACAGCCACCCCAGGTGGCTGTCCAGGTGGTTGAAAAGCCGCCTAGTTCCGAAGAAAGTTTGCCACGCCTTCAGATCACATAACCTTTTCGTATTTTTTACATAGTCCTAACTCCCTATTGCCCATCTACACACCATCGCTGCAAACAAAGCCTTTGTTCATTTCAGCCAGGCTTTTGAATTCGCGCGTTTAACCGGCGAACCTGTTAAAACAGGAGTTTTATTTTTATTTTTGCAGGGATGGGCTCGATGAGGCAGGAATGGCAATCTCGGTTTTCTACAGAAGATGAAGGGTGACATAAAAGGAAGAAAGAGTTTGTGGGGTAGGGGGTAGGCTGGGATTCCCGTAAACGATATCCCCTTTGCATTTCCCCCGAAACAATATCCAGCTTGCCCCGTAAGCCACCTATGCAGCGCCCTTGATGATACATATGTACATTGTAAGTAGCGTGCCAAGATGTCCACCAATCAGGCGACAATAGCTGTTTGAGATCCACGTATGGTAATAGACTAAAACTGACCGATATGGACAGCTTAAGTAGTAGCGAATATGCTAAAAACGAAAAAAGTAATTACAGATAAAAAGAGAAGAACTTAGCAAATCTGCGTGGCTTACAACATACCTTGTAGGAGGGTATAATACTTTGAAGGAACAAACAGAAATGCAATAAAACTTCAACTACACTATGCTTTGTCATCTATGTGCAGTGCGAGACACTATTCTGAACGTGATTTTGGAGAATAAACTATGCTTTTGAATATCGTGATTTAGAATAGTTTCGACTGCCGGAAACGACAAACAAGAGGATTTAGAATCACTTTACTAACGTGTAACCTGCAGACAGCAGTAACCGGACATAAGCATTAGTTGTTCCTCGAGTAAATTAGCGCAGTTGCACACACTCGAGTTTCGGGTGTGGAGACGGTCGGATACATGTCAGGCATGCAACCTGCTTGTGGTTGCTACGTTTGGTTTTTGTTTTATCTTTGTACGAAACTCAACCAAAAGGCTACTGCTGAACGAAGGCGCAAAACCTGGAAGAGAAATGCGGTCTTATCAGCCGCTGAGCGCATGAGGTACAAGAGATAACGGTGAAGGCACATGCGCTCGGCGTTTGCGCCCGCTCATACTGCCTTTATGCCTTCGTCCCGCAGTAGCCTTCAGACACAACGTTATCAAGCAATATAAAAGTTTTGACTGAATGGCTAACGCCATTTCAAAGGCCTCACGACAAATTCAATCATCATGCACCCTTGTCTACCATTATTCTTTCAATAGCACATACATATTTCCACAAATAAAATGTTCGAGTCAAGTCTAGGTTGGTGCAAAAGTTCCTGCGTAATCCAAACAAAAATCAATAACTTTTTGAATACAAACTTAAATTTATGGCTTAATATCCTTAAAATACCGCAAGGCTTCCGCTTTGTAGCATATGCTCAAGCGTCATCTATGAGTTGGTCACCGCGAGCGAAGCTTCCAAAAGCAGCTGTACGTTCGCGAACTTCGGCATTCCCTTGATGTAATTTTGAGTTTGGTGCTAGAAAATCGCGGAGGGCCGTAGCTCGCCCAAAAAAGTGTAAAAATTTCTATTACACAACAAAACTTCATAGATTAATTTGAGAGGCTCCAATCTAGTTTGGAAATGCAAAAATTGAACTTCACGAAAATGTCTTTCGGAAAAAAATCACTGCCGCAGTTTTTCCACGGAAACATTGTTTGGAACCAGAAATCACACTTAGTGCTTGTTCTGAACCTGTGTTTCTCTGAATGGACTGCAGCAATGAGAGGTTTTTTCTGTAAAATGACATTTTTAACGATTATTTTATTTTTGTGTTAACAAGGAAGCCTTCCAGATTAACCTATAGACTTTTGATCTGTAAAAAATTTTATACGTTTTTTGGGATACGTGAGGCCCTCCGCAATTTCCTAGCACCAGACTCAAAATTACAAATTTTAGGAAAATGCCGAAGTTCGCGAACGTACAGCTGTTTTTGAAAGCTGCGCTCGCGGTGACCAACTTATATAATGACGCTTGAGCATATGCTACAAGGTGAAGGCCTTGCGGTATTTTTAGGATACTGGACCATAGATACAGCTTTGATATTAGGTCGTCCAGAAAGTTTTGTTGTTTCTTATTTGAAAACTTGTAACTTTCTGCTATGTCATCAGATTTGCTTTTTTCCAAATTCATTAGAAGAAGAAGTCTTTTCCTTTGTAGAGATATCTCGGAGGCTCCAGCTATACATTCATTGCCGAGGTACAAATGGAAAAAGAAGACCACTTGAGCTTTCACCGTTTTAAGTTGAGTCGCCAAAAGTCTGGAAGAGAAAAATCTGAAATTGTCAGTATATAATTTTCATGACCTAATCTTTGCAAGTGAAAAAAAAATGGTGCTGTTCGGACGTTCCTATAAAAGGTTATGATTTTCGAAAAAGGTGACAAATAAGTCATATTTGGCGTTTCCTATTAAAAACTCAAAATTTATCACATTTCATAGAAACGTCCAAAACAGCACATTTTTTCTCAGATGCAAAGGGTAGATCATAAATTTCATATACTGACAATTTTAGATTTTTCTGCGGCGTTTCGGACTTTCAGTAAACTTGCTTAAAACGGTTTAAGCCCAAGTAGTCTTCTTTTCTCATTTTTATCTCTGCAGTAAAGCATATGTGAAGCCAGTGGAAGAATCTTTACAAAGAAAAACACATTTTCTTTCCAATAAAATTGGAAAGAAGCAAATTCACTGAGAAAGCAAAAAGTTACAAATTTTCAAACATGAAACGACAGAACTCTCGGGACAGCCTAATATCTAAAAGTTATCAGTTTTTGCTTGAACGTAAGAGCTTTTGAACCAACCTTATTGTTGTGTCCTCGATTCCGAACGCTTCGATTCTTCGTCCTGAGGCAGGCACAGAGAGAACAGTTATATTTATTAAAGAAATAATAGAAGACAATGGAATAAGAGAGGCAAATTAGTGAACGAATGAACTCACAATGGCTAACAGCGAGCGCCTTTTATAGCGCTCATTTCCCGCGCATTGAGGTCGCAGGCGCCTCAGCGAGGGCAGATCATACGAGAAAACAACTGGTCGGACACTAAAACACCTCCCCCAGTAGGGTAGTTACACAAAACTAACCTACGACAAAAGCATGAACTACAAATATGAACAGCTAAGAAAATGGTCATATATAGATAGCATATCATTTAAACAACTACAAACTAATGAAACAAACACACAATAACATACTATGAACTAGATTGAAACCGTTGTACTGGTCTTCTCGTTCTGCTCGATCTCCGAAGCGTTGTCGGCGGCGTGGAGGGCTCGTGGCTTGATGTCGACGTCGATGCCTTGAATCCACGGATGCTGGCGCATCGCTCGCGATCGCTTGCTCGGAATTCTCGTCAGCTGCACGGCCATTCCGTTGTAAAGTTTCATTTTCTGTCAGCACATCTAATAAAATCTTTAAAGCTTTGGATTGCTGTTTGAGTTGTTGTTGCACGGCGAGCTGTTCGCTGTCGCTTCGATGCCGTAGTTGATTTGCATGCTTCTTGGAAATTTCATTGCCAATCATTACTTCGTAGTTGACAGGTCCTATACGCCTCATCACGTTTCCTTTCATCCAATGGAAGTGGGGTGGCTTCCACTGTTTAGCGTAAACCAAATCACCAACTTCGAATTCCTTTCGAACGACTCCATGCTTCTGGTCGAACTGATCCTTCATGCGCTCCCGTCTCCTTCGTGCGAGTGGGTCTTCTGCATCTTCTGTCATCGGGAGTAACAGACTCAATTTTGTGCGCAAGTTTCTCCTAGAAACAACTCTGCTGGTTGTCCTTCAAGTTCGTGTTTGGTGTTGTCCTATACGCTTGTAACATCACATTTATAGTCTCTTCTGTTGGCCTCTCCCCCCCCCCTCTAGTTTCTTGATCCCGCGTTTCAGCGTATCAACGAAACGCTCTGCCTGTCCATTCGACTGAGGGTGGTATGGAGCAGTCCTTATGTGTATGATTCCACCTTCGTTACACATCTTCTTGAACAACCGATGTGAACTGAGTACCGTTGTCGCTCACTATAGTTTGCGGTAATCCGTACCTTGCAAACAAATTCTTCAAAGCCTTCACCGTTTTCGAAGCCGAGATATTGCTCATCTCGATCATTTCAGGCCATTTGCTGTAGGCATCTACCACGACCAAGTAGAAGACTCCTTGCATAGGTCCGGCGAAATCGATGTGTATTCGCTGCCACACTCGAGTCGCTGACGGCCACGCTTCCAATGGTACTTTCGTCGGATTCTTGGCTAGCTCCTGACATTTCGTACATCTTCGTACCAAGTCTTCGCAATCTTTGTCTATATTCGGCCAATAGACGTAACTTCGAGCCAGTTTCTTCATCCTTATAATTCCTGGATGACCACTATGTAGTTCCTTCAAAACATCTCCTCGAAGCTCCTTGGGTATCACAACCCTTTCGGCTGACATCAGACATTGCTCCACGATTGACAATGTCTCTCATCGATTTCGAAAATGTGCCAATTCTCCATTCAAATCTGGCCAATTTCCTTTCTGCACGTAACTGAGTACTCTTCTAAGTACTGAATCCTTCTTCGTCCAAGTTTGTACATCAAATACCGTTACTGGCAGTTTTCTTATGCAGCTCTTCAGCATGTAGCCAACGTCGTTCACAACCGCAGCTATCACGACATCTTCTTCGGGATTCTGATTCTTCTTCATTAACCTTGACAAGCCATCTGCTTGTCCAAACTTCGTAGTTTTGACATACTCTATGTCAAAATCATATCCAAGTAGAATTGTAGCCCATCTCATGAGTCGGTTGGCGGAGTAGACTGGAACTCCTTTCTTATCACCGAAGATGGCTAACAGTGGTTGATGGTCCGTCAGTAGTAGAAACTTTCGTCCGAATACGTACTTGCGGAATTTCTTGACAGCAAAGACAATTCCCAATGCTTCCTTTTCGATTTGCGAATAGTTCTTCTCTGTTTTCGTGAGAGATCTCGATGCATGTGCGATTGGCTTTTCGGATCCATCGGCATACCTATGCGATATCACACAACCGATACCATAGTCACTAGCGTCCGCTGCCACGACTATCTTCTGCCTTGGATCATAATGAGCAAGGTTTAGCTCACTCGACAAAGTCTTCTTGAGCTTTTCGAACGCTTCTTGATTTGTTCGTGTCCATTCTCACTTCGCATCTTTCTTGAGCATCGCGTTCAATGGCCCATCAAGATCCTTGATCTTTGGCTTGAACGCCGCATAGTACGTTATCATGCCGAGAAAAGCTCTCAGTTGACTAACATTCCTCGGCCCATCCATATTCTTGATCGCTTCGATCTTTTCTAGATTCGGCCTTCGTCCATTTCGATCTACTATGAAGCCAAGATATCGTATCTCTGGCTTGCCAAAAAAACACTTCTCTAAGAGAATCCTGAATCCATAATCGGCTATCCTTGCAAAAACAGCAAGTAGATTCTCCATGTGTTCTTCTTCTGTTCTTCCACAAACCAAGATGTCGTCTAGGTAGGTTGCTACCCTTCGCAGACCATTCACCATTTTGTTCATGATTTGCTGGAAGATCCCTGGCGCTGTCTTTATTCCAAAAGGCAGTCTATTGTATTGGTACAATCCTCTATGCGTGTTTATTACGACCATTTTCTTCGCTTCTTCTGACAACTCGATCTGCAGGTAGGCGTCCGACAGATCTATCTGCGAAAGTACCGTGCCTCCATTGAGGGATGCGAATATATCCTCCGGCAATGGCAACGGGTAATCATACGACTCCAGCGCTTTGTTGAGTCCAGTTGAAAAGTCAGCACACACTCTCAACTTTCCATTCGCTTTCCTAACACAGACGATGGGAGCTGCCCAATCACTGTGTGTCACTGGACTTATGACGCTTAGCTCCAACAGCCTATCAAGCTCTTTTTCGACGGCTTCGAGCGCAGCATGGGGGACGGGCCTACAAGCCTTGAGTACTGGACGAACGTCTTCGTCAACTCTCAGGTGCGCTTTCTCCTTTGTGTAGAACCCTAGACCTTTTTTGCAGACTTCTGGATAGGCTTCCTTTAGCTTCAGAGCGATATCCTTGGTTCGCTCTGTCTTCACTTCAGCAACCATTCTGCTTAAGTGATAGGACATATCTTCGTTCTTCTGGATCCACTCCAATCCTAGGGGAGGCGTGCAAGTGTTACCCAGGCAGCCGCCTGGTGCCGCAGCCAGCCGCCAGAGCTGGCACCAGCGTCGCGGCTGAGCTACCGTAAGCGCGCTCTCGTCGTCCGCAATCTCTCGCAGAGAGATTTTCGCAGCAGCCTCGCACCTCATCGCGCTGTGGTGCGAGAATTCCCTCAGAGGCGCGAGCTACTGCCACATATTATATATCGATCAACACAGCTGAAAATTTGTAGTTTATTAGTGATATGCATTACAAAGAATATACAAAAACAAAAAAAAGTTAAATCAATAAAATCACAAATGAAAATCACAATCAGATTTACAATTTTAAATGGTTTTCTCTGTTACAAATTTCGACATTTTAACACAAAAACTATTTATAGAAGCTGTTGGTATGTAATTTCCTGTCTCATATTCTTCTCTAAAGCTGAGCATCGCATCAATAATTTTATTTCGGCGCAACACATCCTTTTTTCGTAATGGCTTCACGCTTCGAGGATGCTGAAATTTTTTTCTAAAAAATGCATACAATTACAGAGTGAACCCCCTGCTCACTTATTTCGAGTTCTCCACGAAATTCACGACTCTCAGCAGCTGAAGAGTAGAGCTGGCTTGTAGCAGGTAGCGGATTCCGGGAGTGATAAATTTTCAAAAATATTCGGTAACTCTTAGGATTTTCTACATAGGTAATTTGAGCAAGATGCTCAGACTGAAGGCTGTAAAGCTGAGAGTTTGACATCTCGAATCTTAGCTGCTCAGCATCATTTCATCTTTTATACCTCCATATGTGGCACACTTTTTCTAATATCTGACCTAGTTGGTATTAGAAGTCTTCTGCCCCAAAGGTCACAACGAATTGTGCCAAAAAACCATTCAACAATCTATTTTATATTTTTTATAAACTTACTCCACGATATTATGCTTTCAATTTAATTTTGTAATGATTCCATCAATTTATTTACATATTTAACTTTTTTGTTTTTGTATATTTTTGTAATGTATATTACTAATAAACTACAAATTTTCCGCTGTGTCGATCGATATATATTAGGTTGGCACATAAGTTTTGCAACTTTTCCGGTAACTTTTTTCCTATTTTATGTAGCAATCTCATTTTGTGGCATCATGTAGATCGTGATGTAAGCTGCAAGTCTGCGCAAACCGTTTGATTTTTGATAACGTAGTACAAAAAATTAAGCATTCTTTGAAAACTGCTGAAAATCGAGGTTTCACGATTTTTTGGCAAACATGAAGTCCTTTGAAACCTGATTCAAACATATGAAAAAGCAATTATAGGCAGCATGTAGCTGAAAGTTGGCTTATTGAAATCAGTGAAAAAGAAGTGAAATTTAAACACAAATTAAGATGGGGCGCCTTTGAGAAGTTGAACAAGTCAAATGCGTCAAGTTTTGAAGGCAATTTATCAATAACTAAACTGCGAAAAGTCAGAATTCGCTGTAACTTTGCATTATAGGGTAATCTTATGCGGTAAACACGAATATCATATTCATTTGTCGCTAAAATGAAATTCATCTTTTGATCTCATGAACGAGGCCTTTTCATGCGAAATGGATCTCATTTTTGTGATCAGCATGTCAAATAAGCCCTATAGGCCAAGTTTCAGCAAAATCTGGTGCATTCTAAAATTTTCCCTATAGTACCGTAAATCTACAGTAATCCTGACATAAGATGGTAAAATTCGGCAAAAATCTGTGCATTAGAAGCTTACATCATTTTCCTTATATTGCCAAAAAATGAATGCGCTACGTTCAAAGAGACAAAAGTTACATAAAAAGTTGCATTACTTATGTGCCAACCTAATAATATGTGACAGTAGCTCGACCTCTGAGGGAATTCTCGCACCTCAGCGCGAGAGGTACGAGGCTGCTGCGAAAATCTCTCTGCGAGAGATTGCGGACGACGAGAGCGTGCTTACGGTAGCTTAGCCGCGACGCTGGTGCCAGCTCTGGCGGCTGGCTGCGGCACCAGGCGGCTGCCTGGGTAACACTTGCTACGCACCCCAATCCTAGCAGTGAGTTGTGGGGCGTCACGTATGCGTAGCCTTCAATTCTGGATCCTTTGATCTCGTAGTCGCACCACAGCTTTCCATGAACCTTCATGTAGCCTCCACTGGCATTCTTGACGACCACGTTCGTGTTCTCCAGCCGAGAAAAACCCATGCTTCTCCAAATTGATTCGTTCAGCAATGTGATGTCCGATCCAGTATCTAACAGGAAGCTGACTGAATAACTATTCACTTTTGCTTCGACATACATGCGTGTCGAGTTGACATCCACCATCGCGTTTGCAATCTTCGCTACGCTGTGCACATGACGTTTTGGTTTAGTCCAACTTCTGTTCTTGCTGGTATCGCTGCTTCTGTGGATTCTTCGTTTCGAATCTTGCTAAACAAACGCTTTTCTCTCCGCTACTTGTTCGCAATACTTCTCTTTATGCCCTGTCTTCTTGCACCTCTTGCAGAACCATAGCTTCGCTTTGCATTCCCTGACGAGGTGAGCTTTACCACAGTTCCAGCATTCCGTTCTTGGGTTTCTCCTTGCTTGTTTCTTCGAGAATCTTCGCACAACCAGCAACAGTCTCGCTATCCTTCTTGAGACTGAGGAAGTTCTCACATTCCAGGTACAATTCTTGTAGCGACATTTTTCGTCCAGCTTTGTACTCCTTGTCCAGCACGGCGATGAGTCGCTGGCTGATTTCAGCTTTCTTTTGGCTCTTCAGGCCAAATATCCATAACAAGCATTTGATTCCATCGCTGTCGAGTTCGTGAATCTTCGCTTTCTCGCACATTTCGTTCACTCATCCAGTATACATGAGGTAATCTTCGGCGTCGTTCTTCTGCAGCTTTAAGCACTGGTACCTCATTGTAAATTCGGAAATCTTCACGTCGAAAAGTTGCTTTAATGTTTCGACGGTTTCTTCGAACTTGATCGCAGTCACACCTCTTTCGGTAGCACATGCCTCTGATATTTTTCGAAACAATCCTTGTCGAGCTTTTCGCAGAGAAGCCTCACTCTGGCACTTTCTGGCAGCTGCTTCGCATCTTCGACGAAGACTTCCTTGTAGCGCCCCTACCATTGAAAGCATTCGTCCGCTTCTGGGTCGAAGTAGAACTTTTCGATTCGATTGTTGAGTGCGGACATCATATTCGGAACTTCCGACGATGTACTAGGCTGTCCAGTACCGGCGATGTGCTTCAGAAATGTCTCCATCATTTCTTGCCTCTCTTCTCTCATCATTTCCCTGAGGCTCTTCTGGTCTTCTTTGATCAGTTCCTTGAAAATGATCACTAGATCTTCTGTGCCTATTTTCGCCATCTCGATTGAACACTCCTTTCGCTTTTGAGGTTCGGCTTTCTACAGCTTCTCCTTCTTCGACTAGGTTTCTGGCGTGCTTCTTCGTTAAGGCTACTTCTTCCCTAGCAGTCGCTGCCTCCTGATCGCCACTGTTGTGTCCTCAATTCCGGACACTTCGATTCTTCGTCCTGAGGCAGGCACAGAGAGAACAAATATATTTATTGAAGAAATAATAGAAGACAATGGAATAAGAGAGACAAATTAGTGAACGAACGCACAATGGCTAACAGCGAGCGCCTTATAGCGCTCATTTCCCGCGCATTGAGATCGCAGGCGCCTCAGCGAGGGCAGATCATACGAGAAAACAACTGATCGGACACTAATACAACACTTATACTTCCCGTACTATTGTCTCACGGACAGTCCGATATGCATGCAGATGTGGTAAGAAGTTGTTCGGCTAAAGCTAAAAGTAAAAAGAACTCATTATGTTATGATCTAGCGCAAACTTTAGAGTGATAGTTTTGTTAACGAAAAGTTAGGAATACAAGAAGTTTTCTTTATCGGATTGTTGTCACAGACACTATGCCAAAGTGGTAACTATCTAAGTTTGATGTAGTTGTAAAAGGAGACTAAATGATCTCGATAATCCTCCTCGCTGAAAAGCACAGAAGAGTTTATATGTTTCATAATGTGTCATAGCACTGCACCCCATCCGATTCTCCACAATTACCGGCAAGAAACGTGTGATTGCCTGCACGCCATTGTTCAGTCACCTGCCTTCATTAGAGTCCCGTCCCTATTCCATGATCTGTGCCATTTTTAATGCTTTTCAACGCCAGTATTTCCCATTATACTCAATATAATTAGCGGACCTGTAATAAAACCATATCACATGGCAAACTATTAGGTCGTAACATAAGTTTTGTGGATTTTTTTTTGTTTTTTTCAAAAAAAAATTTAGAAACTGACAACGTGCAAGATGATTGTGAAGGAAAAAGCACGATTTTTTTGATGGTGCGACAGAACTTTCGGACCAACCTAATATTTTTCACAGGTTCAAGCAAAGTTTTCACGTTCCACACATATCTTTCCTATCACTGCCACTACCCATACCAAGTGTGATTAGAAAAAGTGGTGCTAAGCGTGCCAGATTCCATCCCACTACTTCTACAATCTTAGAGATAAGCTCCAGCACGAGAGTGCATAGCACCTCCTCGTGTTATGCTCGTGTAGACAATATTTGTGTTCAGTGAGTCGGCACCAAAAAATTAATGAACTTAATATGTGAATTTTTCCTTATTTTTTTTTACCTGTTCTTTGTTTTCCAAATCATGTCTACTTGAATGCACGATCACGATTGTATGTGGTAATTCTGGGAATAAGGTGGCACACATTAGTGTTGGTTTTCAAAAAAATCCCAAGCTCATTCCAAATGCAGATTAATCTGCACTAACGATGCAGTTTCCTCCGAATATATACGAAAGACTGATTTTGAATTTTGCAGAGACCGAAGGGTGTTGCGGCATTTCCTATGGAAGCTGTAAATATTTAATAGCACATCTTTCAAATTTTCCATATCTTTGCTTTCGAAAAAATGGGCTTCAAACTCGCGTGCATTCTCCTCGCCTCCTTTCTCCTTCAATCTAAATAAGGAATTTTAGTTTAACTTTTGCAGAAATAATTCTGAGACGAAATTCGACCCCGAGCCGCGAGAATACTTTCTTTGCACATAGCTTTTCTAGAGCAGCCAGAGGTTCTCGAATTAACAGAAATTTCTGATGTAAATGCATTAGAGCAAACCCTTTGAGGAAACTTCCGAGCAGCCAATAATGGGAATATTTTGAGATCTTGTTATCTCGGTCAGTGACCGTGGAATAATAGTGCTGACAAGATAAAAAGATATTGTGCATCTTCCGAAATTAGCTTTAGGTCCTCCCAAGGGTTTTTTTTGATTTTATCATGGGAAACATCACTTCGAAATTCTCTGAGACACTTTTTGTTAGTGGCTATACTATGTTATGCCAGTGCCAGGTTTGTACGGTGGAATACTTTATTGGCCTTACGTTGTTCAGAGAGGAGAAAACATGGAACTTACACTTTTTGTTGTATATCTATTTGTATGTTCAATGAGAAAGATAGATAAGGATAGATAAGGATAGATATTTTTCACAGGTTCAAGCAAAGTTTTCACGTTTCACAAATATCTTTCCTATCACTGCCACTACTCATACCAAGTGTGACTAGAAAAAGTGGTACTAAGCGTGCCAGATCCCATCCCACAGCTTCTAGAATTTCACAGATAAACTCCAGCAAGAGATACATAGTACTTCCTCGTATTAGAAGCTCGTATAGACAATGTTTGTTAGTGTTCAGTTAGTTGACATCAAATTAATGAGTTCAATGTGTGAATTTTTCCTAATTTTTTCACATGTTCTTTGTTTCTCAAATTATGTTTACGTAAGTGCACCTGCTTACATTTGTTTCTGATATTTCTGGGAATGCGGTAACAACGTCAATGAGGTTTTCAGAAATGGAAATATAAACTTCCTCTTCATATCTTGGAAGTTTTGCACCCATTAGTGAGTCTCATTAATAGAAAGCGCGGCGATTTTTCCACAAATTTATTCTGAAAATTTCCAAATTAGTTATATAAAACAGATTAATTGGGCAATTTTGCTCTATCTGCAATTGTCGAATTCAAACTGAGTCGGCTCCGTTCCCTGCTAGAATTCGACTTTCTTCTCATTAACTTCGACTCTGCCTACTAATGAGCGGTTAACGATGTGCTTCTTTTCCTTTGTCCCCAGGGAACTTCTGCAATTTTCTGGTCAATGAAGCAAGACCAAACAGAATTTTAGGGTTTGCAAGACCAGTCCCTCGTAGAGCTTTCCATCTTTTCTTTTTCTCTTTTATTCCCAAGCCCATTCTGAATCTGAAAGACTGATTTCTTGAATTTTACAACGAATGAGGGAGGGCATTACTGATGCAAGCTGTAAATAATTCAAAGCACTCTTTCAAATTTCCATTCATCTTTATTTCCAAAAAATGGGCTTTGAACTCAAGAGCGTCTTCCTTCCCTTCCTTCCATTTGAATGTGGAAATTTAGTGCAACATTTACAGAAATAATTCTGGGGACGAAATTCGACCCTTAGTTGAGAGAACACTTTCTCTGCACATAGTTTTCTAGAGCAGCCACATGATTTTCAAATTACCAGAAATTCCTGAAGTAAATGCATTAAAGCAAACCCTTTGAAGGAACTTCCGAGCAGCCAATAATGGAAAACTTTTGAGATCTCGTTCTCTTTCAGTGACCGTGGAATAACAGTGTTGACAAGGTAAAAAGATATTATACATCTCCCAGATTTAGTTTTGGTACGCTTCTAAGAGATTTTTAGACTATGTCATGGGAAACACATTTCGAAATTTTCTGAAGCAGTTTTTACCGGCTGTTTATCTACAGAGTGCGTCAAAAGTCTGGGAGCTTAATTGTATTACTCAAACTTACGGAACTACTGAAGAGTTTAATTCCAAGTTTTTGTCACATGATGCTGTAACCGTTCTCTACAAATATACCTTTTTGAGCTCAAAAGGACTGCCATGTGTTTTCGTAATAAAAGAATAAATCAAACTCGTACTTTTGCAAAGCCAAAACTCGAAAATCTCGGTGTTTACAATTTATTCCATACTGGAAACAGCGAAAATATTCTACAACAATACAGCACTTACAATGTAGAGGAGGTTTTGCGCTATTACATATACCAGTTGTGTTTGTCAGTAGCTTCTTTTTTCGAAAAAGAAAGTAAGAACTTGTGAATGTTGTCGGCGTGCCAGTGGGCCTCCTGTCTTTGTAACAAATATGGAAGCTATAGAAGAGCAGCAATCACTGCGAGCAAGGCTATTTTCTTTCCATGTGTTTTTTATATAAGTATATATTCAAAATTTTTTTTGATGAAACATTTTCTATGTTTCTTAGACGTTGATTTTCCTATTCAAATTTTCGATATGTGGCGTATGCATGCCTCCAATTGAAATTGCAATATATATCACCGAACATTGCAAAAAATTTTCTCCATAGCATATTGTAGAAAAAAGTTTGCTCTATCATGCTGTGCAGTTTTTAAGTGATAGTAGCAATTGTTCTAAAGCTGTGGGATGAAATTCATTACAACTGCCTGCGTGACGCGACAGCTGCATTAGCCAAGATTCTGAAGGCTTGCGCGGGAGACAAAAGAGATTTTTTAAAACTTGAGAGATAGGTTATATTGTAATACTTTGGGTTATGCGTGGGCCAAATTTTTTATTTCTAGGTCCTCTTCCCTTTTGATATTATCGAAAAAAGTTTTAGGCTCCCAGACTTTTGACGCACCCTGTATTTGTATGTTTAATGATAAATTAGAATCTAACAATAGCAATTAGTATCGTGATTCTTGAAACTGCTCCTCATTACGGTTCTTCGGCAACTTTCATACTTCATTTCTGATCACCTGAAATCGTGCAGAAAACTTGATTTCCTATAGAATGCCCATGACATCATCAGGAGTTAGCAGGGCTCGGCACAAGCTGGCATCAGAAAAATTGCAAAACGAAGTCCCCTTTAATCTTCAAAAATCTCGTACGCTTCCCCTTTGACCCTAAACCCTACACGTAAAAAAGCCTAAATATCGAAAAGTCGATCAAAAAGAACGTAATTTTTGTGTCTTTTCGGCCACAAAAACAATATCCCCTTTGCTTTTTGTCCCCAAAAAAAACGATACCCAGTTTGTCCCAATGCCAGCTGTGCCGAGCCCTGGTAGTTAGCCCAACCTCGATAACTTCGTTCTGCGTGGTGTAACATCAAACGAATTTCTAAGAAGCTTAAAAATAGATGTGGCAAAAACGTTTTTGAAAATAATTATCTCAGCTTAAAAAGTGCGCTCGCTGTAAACGTGTAATCTATCAGGTGCTTCATAAGCTGTGTTCAATAATCACAATGAACCTGAGCTCGTAGCCATAAGGAACATACGATCGTAACTGTGATGGTCCAAGAATTTCTTTTCTAAAGATAAAGGACAGAAATTCTTCAATAAAAAGGCGTGGCATGACCATTCCAACGTGATAGCGTAATCAAAAAGCCGCGCTTTTTATTAAATAAATTTATAACAGTCTTGTACAGCTTGGTCCTATTCTAATATCGGTCTAATGTAGCCAAAGGTTTGCTCTACATAATAATTACCAGCGCCCTTTGAAATGTTTAGGATAAAAAATTTTCAAATTTAGGAAATATTTGGCGTTACTGCTGAGCTGCTCAAGAACCCATGGCAATAACATTGCAAAGACGGGGTAGATCAGAGAGCCAAAATCAAATGGTACCTAAATCGTCCATGGATTGACGTTATGTGACTTTTAGTGAGCAGTGAAAAAAAAACGGAAAAACTCAATTAAACTAGACAATTTAAAAAGCTCTCAAACTTGACTCTGACCGTAAGTTTTCGCAGTTGGCGTCGATTTTGTAAGGATCGCCACGCCTGAGTGATGGGCACAAAAGACGTGCAGAACATTAACATAAAATATTTGAAGCATTCCAAAATTCTAACCATTCCGTGCAAAAAAGGAAGACCAAACATACTAAAAAATGGGGCTCAAAGTGGCCACTTATTCAAATTTTTGAAAAAAATTATGATTTATAAACAGATTCAATAGATATGTACATAACTACCGGCTATGAGCTCTCCAGCTCTTTCGTGCCTGAGAAATTCCTTTACTAACAGACCTATTTTTGACCCAAAAAGATTAATCTGCTTCTAGATGTAGCGGTTTAAAAAAAATATTTGCAAATGCCGTGCAACTTTCTTTACAACGTAGTTTTTGAGAATAGCAAATTTAGCGCAATAGTGACGAATTTCTCAAAGTTTTGGCACGAGGATACGATTTTTCTTGACTTTTTCAATATTTAGATTTTCTTAGATTTCATGTTCGGAATTTATGTAGAACGAACCTTAAGTTGTTTGGGTGCCTCCTTATGAAGCCTGCTTAGCTCTGTCAAATGATACCGCAAAGCTATTAAGGTACAAGAAAATATGAGTTTCGCGGGAGAAATAAAAACGGTTAAAATTTTGTGGGTAGCCCTAATACAAACCTGGAATACTCATGTTAGCTCTCCACAAGCTCTACTTGAGAAATGGATTTTAGCTTAGAACACTCTACTAAGGAAAGCTAAATTTGATATATCTCGACAGCTAAAGCTTGTAGAAAGTTGCCTTTTTACGCTTGAACTCTACAAGTCTACTTTGTTGCATACAATTACACATGTGGGAACAGCACAGCATCACTATGGCAGAACCATGAGAACCCCTTCAATTCTGATCGAGGAGGAACTACAGGAACTTGTATGTGTAATGTGAAAAGTGTATACGCCTGCCAGGATTCTTGTTGGATTTTCTGGTATGCAGCTACGATGTTTTCCATTTTTATGCAGTTGTGCTTTTCACTTTCTGGGGGTTAAGGTTGATGATTAAAGTTGGTTCAAAAGCAAGAACGCCATTTTGTAGAACTTGCTTTGCACTATCGCATGGTATCTTGGAATCTATTTGAAAATAAGAAATATATGAGTTAAAAACCAAAATGGATAGAACTAATGGGACAATCTGATGCATCATACTCAAACTGCCTTGTTCTTTTTAAAGACCTTAAAAAAGCTTGCTTTGCTTTCTAAAGTAGTGACAAAGTCTCACTGAGAACTCAAAAAAAGCTTTTGCTTGTGTCAGAAAACGTTATGACAAACTATTGTAAGATATTTGCATGGATCTGCAGCAAGAATTTTTCGAGGTGATAAAACATTGATAGAGTTTGGCAGAGTGCAGTTACCTGTCGTACGCAAGAAGTCAAATGCAGCCTCGCTAGTACCTGGCGTAGGCTGAGCAGAATGCGGTTCGCACAGCAGAGAATAAGCTCGTTGCCCACATTGCAACTCTATCACTATTCGGAACATAAGATTTACAGCTTACATTGGTTGCAGGTTAGTTCTCCGGACCTTGAAGGCGGCGTGAGATAAAATGTGGGTTCATGGGATTCAAATGTTTTGCGAAAGTAGATGCCCTCGATCACTCCTTTGTGCAAGTGCAGAACCAAAATTTATAGAGAGAAGGTTGCTGCAAGTTGGGGTGAAAAAATTATTCTCCCACTCCTGTCCTCTTCTTTGTCGGTCAGACTGCAAGGCGTACGCAGTTTGCATAACCCAACTTTCAGTGCAGTGCGTACACGACGCGACATACGTCGCGCGGTCGACCTGACCCTCAAATACAGGTCGTCCCAAAAAAATGTGCCTACTGCCTGATTGCTAATAACTATCTTGTGATGAAGCCTTTTGAAAAGCTTTGGTACCATTTTGTAGAGCTGTCAGCTTAGATTTACGGCATGGAGCAGGTTATTAGTTGCTCTAAATTACTGTAGGATTATGGTAGGACTTTGAAGAGGTTTCGAGCCATGAAAGGCCATAATTTGCCTCGAAGAAAAGGAAACAAAACAATCTGATAACTTTTACACTGGGCTAATTAGAGTTGCTGATTCTGAATCAAAGCTCGGTACAGGTGGCTTGTAAAGCAGACTGGATATCGTTTTTAAGATAAAAAGCAAAGGGGGTTCTGTTTTTGCGGCCGAAAAGACAAAAATTTGCGACGTTTTTTTTTGGTCGACTTCTTTTTTTGGAGATTTCTTAGGATTATGGTTTAGAGTCAAAGGGGACTTTGTAAAATTTTGGGAAAGTCAAGTGGGACTTCATTTTCTGCATTTTCCAAAAGCTTCCTCGTGCCGAGCCCTTAACGCGACTGATTCAGGAAAAAACCAAAATGATGGAGCAAAAGCATTGGATTCAACTAAAGTCTGAGCTTGTTCTCCTATGCCTCTTCAGAAATTACCTAACAATAAGCAACAGATGCTTCCTTGTGCGAAGTAGTAGATACTCCTGCACATTGCAAGTTTGCAAGAAGAAATGCAGATTGCTAGTATTTTATATTTATCGCATTTCAATAATCCGCCCTCAACATGAAGAGCTTCAAGAAGGCTGCCTAATTGCCACTGACTAAATTTCTGACGGATAGGATATGTAAGGTTTCGTTGGAGATCGCAAGTAGGCTTCAAAAAACCTTTTTTGCATTCTTGATGCCAGATCCAACTTCAGCAAGCGCATGATCTCAGAACATAGGCTACCGAAGCAGGAACGCAAATTTGCTTCATCACGTCTCAAAATTTCTTTGGGCCGGTGTTTACAATGACACAATTTTTCTCTGCCTATGTTATGAAAAGGAATGTGAAGCCTTGCTTTATCATTACTAAGGCAGGCTAGAGTGGTGCAGAAATTACCGTAAGTAATTCGATATTGTTTCTGCCAAGTTAAGTGAAATATCGAGCTAGACAGCTGAGACTCCTCTGTGGTTCATCATAGGAAATCAAGTTGAAATGGCTACTTATATTAGTCTTATTAGGTACAAATGCCTACCGAAGATTACACAGATTAAAATGAACATCGCAGCCAGCAATGCCGTTAGGTACCTGGAACTAAAGCTAGTGAAGGGCACTACTTCAGACAGGTGCGATGTTCTCACATCTCGGCCAGATATCTAAGGCTCATACCCGGAAAATTGGAACCAGAACTTGGACTCTGCTTTATGGGAACTCCCCAAAGTAGATAAAAGCAATTGTAAATCATCTTTGCCTCACATACACGATTTCCTCGTGATCAGATTGCACAAGTTTTTCGAAGGCGGAAGAGCAGCAAAAGGCATATTATGGCCTGTCCTGCTAACGGTATGCAGCTTGCTTGGAAAGACTATTTCAAATTTGACCCATTTCCTTGTGAGACAAAACGACTAATGAAAACGAAATTCATAACGAAGGGAACGAAACATTAACGAAGGGACTTCTGCGTGCTGAAACAAGCTGCGAAAACGGTGTAAATGGTAAACAGTTACGTTTCACATGAGAACAAATGAAACATTGCAGTTTTCAGCTTATTACGTACTCGTGCTCTGGAAGTAATTCAGACTATTGGGACGTAAAAATCTAGGTTTGAAAATATTTTCCAGTCTTCCCCTATATACATTGAGTCGTTCCAAAAAGCGTGGCTTTCTTGCCTGAGGATCGTGACATATAAAAAAATTCCCTTCTAACCTAGGGACATTAGCTTTGACACCAAAAAATGCTGGAGTTTATGACCGATCGCTCGAATTCTCAAAGTCAACTACCCTTCAATGTTCTGAACAACAAACAAACAAGCGAGTTTGGGAGAATCGAACAGTTTAGCCTTCTCTCCTTGTCCAGTCACCAAGATTTTTTGGAAACAATTTCCGCTTTTGCTTTGTGTAAGTCTTCAAGTAATAAACAAGGCTGAAGGGGATATCTGGTGGTGTCCTGCTGTAAACCCTTCCACCTACTCTGGGCTTTCAAAAACCAGCGCGTCGAAACATCAAGCTAATCCGACTGAATATATACCATTGCAGCAAATCTTTTACAATGTTCCCCCAAGAAGATCTTGACTTGTTGGCAAATTAGCCCATATGCACTCACCCGACATCTCAAAAAGCATACCCTAAGGAAGTATAGCTCGAAGCTGTCGCTAGTTGGAAATTCACAATAATAAAGCTTTGAGGTGTGCTGCCCACTGTTATTAGGTAAAAGGCAGTGTCCATAAACAAATTGAGTGCACGTCCTACTTGCATCCGTTGATACTTGCTTTGCACTCGTCAGCACCTATGTTCAAACAAGGATTTTGTTTATTATCTTGTTATCGTGCTATTAGAACTCCATATCCAAAAACAGGACCAACAAAAGGGGTAGGCAACTAAAATTGGATGTTTTAGAAGAATTTGGGTAGGCGTTGCCTTCAAATGTGTGCGCAGACAGTTACGCGCTGGCAGCCATCTTGGAATGGAGTGCGCAGGTTATAAAAATTATAAGCGATCTTCACAAAATTGGCTTCACTTCCATGTGTTCTTGTATACATATCTGATCGTTACGTTGCAAGTGCTTTAGACTGCATCTCATTGACTTAAGATCAGTAAAAAGCCAGGGTGGTTGATTCACTGATAATTGAAACATCGAAGGATGTGTAGTGCAAGGGAACTGTGCATTGTAGATTGAAGTAACTATGCACTCGCTATTCAGTTGCCAAACAATGTAGTACAAAAAAAAAAGTTTGCACAGTTGGAGAAGGCTTCTATCCTGAGAACTTTCAGAATACACCGAAGAAAAGCTGCATTGCGCGCCAAGATCTTTGACGAGAATTTTCGTAGAAGTGCCAGTCAAAGAAACTTCCAGAAGCCTTAATGAAAACGTCTTCAATACTCTTGCAAACAAACCTCAGATGCTTCACAAATTTCGACATTTGATTGAAAAATGGCTCAGCTTGAGGTCTGATTGATGAAGGTTGTTTTTGTTCACTAAGAAAATGTTAGAAAGACTTGGTCATTTGAAATTTCAAAAACTTGCTTTCACAGAAATATTTGACTGCGTAACCACTACGGTTCTCTAACTGGGTAGAACGCTTTCAAGACACTTAGCAACACACTGGAGCCGCTGCATTCGAGCTGATTACACTACAGGATTCCAACAAGTTTGACCTGGCTCTTGTCCCCAATTCCCATGCACAAAACAGTGCTGAAACAAATAACTGAGTTGCATTTTAGCGCTCTTCATGATGTAGGCGCAATTTTTTCCTCCGTTTGGGCCTATAGCTTTATAAAGCCATTGGAAGTTTCCGACAGCGTCCCGACCTCAGTGGATTACTTGAAGTGCCAAAAGGGGGAGAGGGAAAGGTTCGTTTTTCCCTTGTTAATTATGGATCCTTCACAAGGGAAATACAAGAAGTGGCAGTGTCCTTTTAACATAAGACAGGTATCGTTCAGCACAGCTTAGAACTCTGATTTTGAATTTATCTTCCCAGTTTATGGGCATTTTTACTAATTGTACAATTGACATGATTGGTCACTCTAAACAGTACAAAACTTGCACTATTCAGAGTAACCTATAGTCATGAAATGTACGAATCCTGTTTCGCATTACATAACAATGAAGAAGAATCAGAATTACAATAAGCATCGCTGTTTCTAGGTTTCCGCCCGAAATACATGGGCATTAAAGGTGGCCACCTCAGTCTTGCGGGTTTCCTGCAAATCGAAGCAATTTCTTCCCACCCTAGATTCGTTCTGCAGATTTGCAAAGTAGTCTTGGCAGCTTTCCAAGCTGCGTTGGTTGGACATCTGCTTCATGTCAAAAGGCCACGCATAGACTTTGATTGGACTTCGACTAGTCCATTAAGGAGATAGAATTTCGGAGGAATGAGAGCAGAACATACTAGTTCAGTTCCGGCCGCTCTGCAAAATGGGTCCTGACGGCAGCTTCATGGCGGGGCGACCAACTTCTCTTTTGATTACTCACGTCTTCACGAACCTAGAATGAGATCGTCGAAATGTTTCAGAGACCTCGCAACTGTACCGTTGCTTCTTCAGCATCGTCCATCCCCATTTTCATTATTGGTGTACACTTTAGGTGGATGACTGAGCAATCATGCCAGAACTGCTTGTTTCTTTCTGCCTCGTCTGAAAGGGCACACTTAAGATAACCTAAACAAGGAAAATGCTCTGCAAACCTGTAGGTAGAAGTAGAAACAGGTTTGGTGGACTGATGAAAGCAGGCTGAATTACAGGTGCGGCAAATGGAGTGCAGCTTGTAGTGGTCGGTGGAGGGAAGGACTGGAAACGGATGAGCATGGCGGGATTCTAGAACGATCCGTACCTCTCGTGTTCCCGCCAACTTTCTTGATCTCCAATAGAGTCGTGTTAGTGACATTATCTGCAATATCGATCAGCCATGGTAAATCAAACAAGATAAGGTCACTGTGGTATAGAGATATCTGAAACTTCGCCATTTTTAGTTTCCGAATGCAGCGAGAAAAAGTAAGCTTAGCTTGTATGTATTAAAATTCCATTCTGAGTACGTATGTTACTTAAATTCAACCTTCGCAAATCGAAACTTTCTAACAAAGAATTGAGCTTAACACGAGTGATTTTGCAGGGTTTCAAAACGAGTCATCGTATCTTTTCGGCCTATATCTAGAGTTCAAGCTACGAATACCAAGATTTCACCCCTTCCGTCTCACCCTCAGCAACCTTGAGCTGAAATTTACAATGCTGAAAGGATTACCAGCACCATTTTTTCGTTTTTCTCTACCCTCAGCCAACTAATTCGTGAGAACTTTTTCTTGGAGAAGAAGCAAACTTAGCTCAAAAGATTGTACTGTATAAGAAATCTTGAGTCCCACCTACAACGATGCGAATAGTTACAAAACTAAAGCTAACGAGTTACTTACTGAATATTAGCAAATGGTACTAGTCCTTCTCCAGATGTATTATAGCGCTCTACTCCTTGCTCTTGGAGGGCACTTACTCAAGGCACCGTTTAGGCGTCAACATATGTGATCCCATGGCCAAACGTTTATCCACGTCCTTCAGAGCCGGCTTAAGTGTAGCTTATGATTACTACAGGCGGGACATTATAGGCGAGTTTCTTGAGCTTGAATGAATCATTGATGCAGCCTAGATGATTTCTTAAGGGCTTTTATCAGTTTACACTTGAAAATCCCATATGTTAAGATCAGGGCTCGGCACAGGTGGCTTGCAAAGCAAGCTGGATATCGTTTTTGGGGGAAAAAGCAAGGATATCGTTTTTGCGGAAGAGCATAACGCTGTCTTTCGATCTGCTGCCGGCACGCTGCCGGCATGCCGCCAGCAAATAAACAAAGGGTTTGTTTACAGCGAAGTGAAGATGAAATGGCACCAAAATAGGTGTGTAGATGGGCAATGGGGACTTGGGACTAGGTATGAAAAATTATGAAAAAATTATGTGAACTAAGGGCATGGCAAATTTTTTTCGGGGTTAGGTGGCTTTCAAGCCACCTGGATAGCCACCTGAGGTGGCTTAGCGCAAACAAAGTCATATATTTCCTATTCTTCACATAATTTTTTCAAATTTTTTGCATAAAAGTAATTTACATCTGATATTTTACAAAACAGCTCTTGTACCTCCCCAAACCCTCTCCTCCCCGCCTAGTTATAGCCCTCCAAATTATATGGGTGGCAGCGGCAAAGGTGCTCCAAACTCGCGGTGGTGCGCGGCGGACACAGTATGCCGGCAACCCGGAGAATACAAACAATCACTAGTTTTTATTGCCTATTTATTGTCGGTATTGTATTCTATTTCATTCTTTGTTTTCATGTTTGATTTATTCGTTAGCGTGTCAAGGGGGATGTCGTACTTTAGTGGCGAAGTCAAGGGGGATTTCGTTTTTTGCATTTTCAACTAGCCACCTCGTGCCGAGCCCTGTTCTGAATGTGAAGTTTGCAACTTATCATAATGCTTCATCAAAAGTTATGCGAGGTAAGCGGTAGCGGCCGTTTTTCAATGTTCCTAAAATGTGCAATTACACCGTTTAGAAAGCTCATAATCTTGAACATAGTTGATTAAGCGTTCATGAAAACCCTACAACATATGTTTGAAGTTTCTACCAGAATCCTACAGTACTAAAGAGCAATCGGTAAAACTGTTAATCTTAGTTAAAGCCAGCTCAACAAACCTAACTTTTTCGAAAGATTTTATTACAAGAGAGTTATCAACAATCAAACTCGGCATATTTTTTTCGGACACCCTGGGTATGCGTAAGCCGTGGAATCAGCCCTACTCGTAGCGATAGAGTGCGCATCCTTTTGCAGTTAATGGAGAGATTTACTGCGAAAAAAGCTAGTAGGGAAAGCTAACTAACTTAGCTTGACCTTTTGGCAAGAGACATATATATTCCGGTACAGCTGTAAGCTGATTTCAAATATGCACGCAAATCCAAACAGTCAGCTATTCTGGCAAGTTTGCGAGATAGCGCACAATTACGATGTCGAAGTTTATAATGAAACTAGTATCTAGCTGAATAAAAACCGACGATTGTCTGTTAGGAGGGTTTTGCATTATAGCAGCTACGCGGCTGAACTGATTAAAGGCAGTGTCTCAGCAAAAAGTCGATTTTGAGATTTTGTGCTTACCTGGACCTGTTCACTATGATAATCCGAAAACATACGCTGGACTGCGCGAAAATGGCTAAAAGGCTTTAATGCAGGAGGGAAATCGCGGGTGGGTGGAGCTGTTCACATTGTGACGTCATTCTCCCAGATTCAGGAACGATATTCTCGGTTCTGATTTTATGTCACGCTTTTCCGCAGTTGGCTGGGGGGGGGGGCTACTAGCAGAAGCGAAAAAATCGCTCCTGAAGCTGGGAGAGCGACGTCATAGGCTGCGTTCATACTGATCCCGAAGTTCGGGAACAGTTCCAGCACAGAGCTCAAAGTGAGCATTGTGCTGGGACTGTTCCCGGATTACGTAATCAGTGTAAACGCAGCCATAATGTGAACGGCTCCGCCCACCTGCGACTTCCCTCCTGAGTTAGAGCTCCTTTTCGCCTTTTTCTGGCACTCCAGTGTGTGTTTTCATCAGCACATCGGAGAGACCCAGGTAAGCAAAAAAAATCTCAAAATCGATTTTTTGCACGGATACTGCCTTTAAGCAGAAACTTTGCATACGTTTTCGAACCCTGTGCAAACAACAGGCCACATCTTTCCGTAATGGTGGACCATTTTGTTGATTTATTAATTTTCAAAACTTCGCATTGAAAATAAGACCCTATCGCGGTCACCCTGCTTCCCCCAGCCTTGTGTAGATGAAGTGAAGTCATTTTCATATACTCTGATGAACTTGCGATGACCTAACGCTCATGTAGCGAGTAAGCTTATTCCGATACAAAAGTCTAGCAGCGCAGTAAAGAAACAGTTGAGACCGGCCCCTGGTAAGGCTGGGAATGCCGCTAGTGCATAATAAATATCTCAAAAAAGCAAGAAGGTGTCTTGAATCTAATGAATGGTGAATATCAATAACACCAAGTTAACTCACGACACCTTGCCTATTCAGATAATATAGATGGCCCGGCTTCAGTGATACCGAATGCGGACCCCAGTACATAAGTTTCCATTTTACCTGTTCCTCGCATCCACCATCTTTTTGGTTGACGCGATGTTCTCAGTGTCCATCTGTCGTCTGTTCTTCCCATGATGTGACACGCCCATCGGTGCTTCGCTTTCGCAACTTGTTACGCTGGGTCACGAGTTGATCGATGGATTTCTTCAAAGGCCCGAAAGCGACCCAAGCTGCTCTTTTTCTTCTGTTAAGTTCTTCCCTCAAGTCGTTCTCTGTTCATAAAACGACCGAGATAACATAAGAAGACGTCTCCATAATAGGGGTGCCTTCCAATTCCATTTCTGCACCTTCGTAAAGGGCGTTCTTCGTGAACTGTTTTTCGATTCATTCGTAATTGATATTCTCCCTTACCTCGTTTGATTCCTTCAGCATCGTCCCTGCTTCAGTGATACTTTTCGAAAAGAGAACGATATCGACCGCAAAACGAAGATTTGATAATATGCCCCCCACTCATAGGCCTTTCTCGTCCTAGTCCAGTGACACTCACTGCAAGGCCGCGGTAAACAGCTTCTTGTATCGCTTTGTCGGGCCTCCCATCCTAATTGGGATGGTCAGAAGGTGATGACAGCTGCATCGTCGTTGTACAGTCCTTGTAGCAGTCGGCTAACGTCCTCACATAAGCTGGGTCCACTCCTTGATCGACTAGCGCTGATGGCGTTGGTTTCAACGCTGTCAAAGGCTTTCTCGTAGTCGACGAAGGTTAGGAGGAGAGGCAGTTGGTACTCCCGGCAGACTTCTATGACCCTCGAAACCCTTTGAATGTGGTCCATGCAGCTGAATCCTTTGCGAAATCCAGTTTGTTGTTGTGGTTGGGCTTCATCCACTGTCCTACCGAGCGAGGATAATCTTCATGAAAAGTTTGTACATACTTGTTTGTACATACACCACAATCAGCGGTATATGCTGCTGAGTGCTCTATACAAGCTGCTGGTCTTCTGACGTGGAGGTCGTAGTTGTAGGCTGGTTAGTCGAGGTGATAGTATCTCATGCGAGTCGACAAGATGGACGATAGTTGGGGGCGACAAAGCCAACGCCTCTAACGTTTCTTGTTGGAATCATCATTCACCTTCACCGAATGATGAAGGCCACATCACTCATCTGCCACACGCCCTTCCTCCTGAAATCGTTTCTGCAGAGTGATGACGTGGTACTTGATGTGCTCTGCAGCGTCGAAAGAAGCATGGAGTTCAGCGTTTGTAGAGACTGTCCTGGCGCTGTAGGTGCAGAGCATGAGACAACATATATGGCGTGTTGCCCGGGCAGACGTGACGTTTTTGTCCGATCCAAAAGGCGCTCTGAGGACTGTGACATCGCTCTTGCTGCCACCCGGCGGGATCCGATGTACAGGGTATTTTCTATTTTTTCTTGCTGCTAATACAAGGTTTCCCATACAAGAGGGGACTTACTACTCTTGAATTTCAGGGGCGATCGCTGACGGCTTTTAGCTAGGCATCCGTCGAAAATGGGAACATTGAACACCTTTACAGCTTGGAGTACCAGAGTATACACTCGGATGTGCATCCAGTCCGGCACCCAGTGTTAACTCCCACGCCACGTTGAGGAGGCCCGCCATTGTGGGGGTACCACGATACCATGCAGCAAAGGTGAAAATGAGCAAATGTACGTTATAACGGTCACAACGCTTTGCACTGAAATCAAACTTATCCTTTGGAAACTTTTCTCAACTCGATTCATCAACATTTAAGGCGAATCTAGTTATTTAATAAATTAGAGTAAAATTGTTATGTCCTGTGAAGGCATTTATTGGTTCTAAGATAATTTTTGTTGTACATTGACTTCTTACGACAATATGTCGCATACTTCGTGTTCCTAGACTACAGAACATTATTCAAAAAAGCGAAGCAAGCTCTACAAGATGGAGTGCAAAAGTTCGCACCGGCTCAGACCCACTGTAAGTCTGCTCCAGAATCAGAGTCGTATTGAAGGCTGGAAAATTAGGATTGTCCAGAAAAACGTACGGATTTCCAACTTGCTCACACAAATTACACACCGCATCAGACATCATATGCACGATCCTGTATTTCTTCCTAAATAGAAATCGAGAAAAAGGGAATTTCCATGCTTGTATAAGAACGAAGTCGTGCTGCTTCCACGCATGTTATTGAATACTACAAGCCTTTGGAAGTATAACCGTAAGTTTTAAGCTTTCCACAAGCCCTAGTTTTCGTGAAATATTGTTTAGCATGGAACATCCGAGTGAGGAAAGCTAAATTCTGTAATTTTCCAAAACTAGAGCATATGAAAAGCCGAAAATTTACGGTTATACTTTTGAAGGCTTGTGCTCTCTTGCATGCTGTCTTATACATCTTGCTTTGCCCTATCGAATGGTAATTTGGAGGAGTATCAGGAATATAAAGTGCATGACTTATCGCCCTAAGAAGTTGAAGTGCAACAAGACTTATGTTACAGTCTAACATCTCAAAATCACATCAACATACCTTATCGGGAATGTGCATATATTCTCTATTCGATTATTCCAATCAACCAAAGACCACATACGGTACTTATGCAATTGAACGTAACACAATTTCATAATATATTTTACACCAAAACTGTTTTAAGGGCTAAGTGTCAATGATTAAGCCGACTAAAGAAGGTCTTTCTACATCTCTTCAATAACACTTGCCTATTGTCACAATTTAGCTAACGATGAGATGAAGCTAACGAAACCTGCCTATGGTACAAAATTGTCAATGTCATACTATCGTACTATGCCAACAGTGCGCCTCAATTGGAGTGCAAGCTTTGAAAATCGCGAAAAAAAATAAAGATTAACATTTATTGTTGCAAAATTGATGCATGTTCCTCAACCTGAAAAGGCGGAGAAGATATAAAAATGCGTCCTATATTGGGTTGGTTCATAATTGATGCAGGTTTTCAAAATTTCGACTTTCAGACAAGATAACTCTTCTCAAAGCAATTTTTTAAACGCATAAATACTGTCATAAAAACAATTCTTTAGCATACAACGTTATTTTTGTATATTGTACTCATCACGGTAAAGATTTTTGGCCTAAAAATTGCCAAGGATTTTTTCTGAAAAGCGTTAGTTCAAAAGAGCACAACTCAGTCTCAAAAGTGCTAGAATGGAGCAAACTTTGATCCTCTATAGCCGATGGTCGAGTGAATAATAGCGTCCAATATTTTCTTCGCAGAAAATTCCCGAGGAACTTGGATTTTGCGGAAATTTTCTGCGAAAAAATATTGCCAAGAAAGCGAAAGCACTCATTTTTTCTTGCAAATCAGAGAAGGCAAGAAAATGCGTTTTTCAGATTGCTTTGACTTTTTTTCAATTGACAAGGAGAAACGAGGAAATACTATCGATTTCCTACCACTACTCAGATAATCGCCGGAAGCAGGCGGTCCGCAAACTCGCGCTTTTCTGCAAACGGTTAGCAGAATTTTGTTGCGTGACCAAACCTTCAGCGAGCGGTACTTCCTTTACTGCCTAATGTTCTGCCAGCGGGCAGAAACACAGAATTTTCTGCAGGCGCTCGTCAAATAATCTTTTTCATCAAGCGCCGGTCAAATTTTCAGCTGGCGCTCAGACGGTTTTTAGGTTTCGAGCGTATGCCGAGCAAAGGTGAGACTGTACATGGCAGAGGTGTCATCGATCGTTTAATTACTCAAGTTTGAGGTACTTTCTCTCAGCGGAAAGTACCTGTGGGCTGCGCGGTCCTCCACAAATGACCGTGCGGCCCTCAAAAACTTTGCATACTCCCGCGGAAAGTCCGCGAGAATGCGGCCACTGCGCCGCAACTAATCTATAGAAAAACCACGATACTTCTCCGAGCATTCCTCTAAAAATTGGTCAACATTCTTTCAAATTTCCGCAAGCGGACCGCATGAAATCCGCGGAGTATTTTTCCGGTGCCCGCTTGCTCAAAATTCGCAGGCCGCCTGCCCCCGGCGATTATCTGAGTAGTAACACTGGGTTTACACTGGCCCCACCTGCACAAAGCGAAAGTTTTGTAGTCGCTTTTCACCTATGTTTATGAAGCTTAAATGGTTTCAACTATCAAACAAGTTTGAACCAAAGATTCTCGACAGGATTTTTTCAAAAACTTAATCACGGTAAACTTTTCATAGCAGAAATCTTCGCGATTATAACACATATTTTTGAAACAAATTTGAGCATTTATCAAGGATTTAGAGCACGTAGAATGAAAGGCAAAAATCCCAACTTTTCATCCTTCATCTTTAAAGGCGTGGAACTTTTGTTTGAAATAAGACATCCGAAAATGAAAGGATACATTAGAAACTAGAAGAACAGCCTTTCAGGCACAAAAGGTCTAGAAAAGGTTGCACTTTGTATAATAGCGTTTGAAGGAAGAGGTAGGAAAATGCATTAATTATGAACCAACCTAATATTAGGTTGAACCGAAATTTCGTTCGCACTATTTTCAAAAAATTTCTTTCTCTTACAATAATCTTTCGCAACAAAAATAACATTATAAGACAAACGCGTTCTTTCTAAAAGCACTTGCATGCTCTTTATTAAGCTTTGCCTGCAGAGATAAAATTGGGAAAAGGAAATCACTTAAAATATTGAAGCAAGCCCGTTAAAAAATCCAAAGCTGTGCCATCAAATCCAAAGAGGCAGCATCCTAGGTTTTTTATCCCCTCTTTTTAGCTGAGCAAAATTCGTGCTGATCGATCTGTTCTTCAAAAAATAATAATTTAAAAAGGAATGTCAAAAAAGCTCGATTAGCGCAAAGTTTGCTCAGCTAATAAAAGGGATTTAAATCTAGGCTACTACCTGTTTTGGTTATTATGGCGCAGTTTTGGATTTTTTAACGAGCTTGCCCCAAAATTCCAAAATTAAACTGATTTCCTTCTCCTAATTTTATCTCCGCCGCCAAAGCTAGACAACAGGCAAGTGCCTTTAGAAAACACACGCTTTGCTTTTCCTGAAAAAATTTTTGTCATGCAAGAGATTATTGTTAGAGAAAGAAGTTACGACCTTTCGGAAATTGTGCGAAAGAACTTTTGGTTCAACAGCAATACACTGTTCTATAGAACAAGGCATGCTCTATAAAACAGTATTTGAGTAATCGCAAAAAGTTTGAAATGCAAAATTTATGGGTAAAAGCTAAAAAAATTATGAAAATCCAAAAATAATACTTCCGCTAACAAATATCGTGCGAACTCCCACATAGTAAAGAATATACAGGGTGCGCAAAAAATTATTTGCGCCAAAATATTCGAAGTAATGCCACAACAATGGCAAGAGAAATTTGGCCTGGATTTGATGTCACAGAATGCCGTAATCATACCCTACAAAAAACACTATCAAGATCCCAAATCGGTCTTTATTTAGCGAAGTAAGAATTGCAGAAAGCAATGTTCGTGACAGAAAAAACGCCAGCTGACGTAAATTATTAAATAGCAAAATATCTGTTTTGTATGCTCCTAAAGATTCCGAACCTCACTTATCTTAGAGTCGAAGATTAGATCTATTTTATGACGAAATCTTCACCTGAGAGAAGCGATCATTGAAAAGATATATACTGGGCAAGTTTGTGGGCCTATACCCGAGTGCAGCATGCGACAAAGTCAGAGAAATATTATGAATTTTTACCGAAAAGCAAAACAGGCAATTTTACTTCTTTCAACTAGGATACAATGTTGTAGAACCAAGAAAACAATATCAACTTTACCGCTGGCTGAGCCGGTCTTATGTTCGTATGGCGCTTAATGATACACGCGCAAATAATTGTGGCGCACCCCTGTAGTGTGCACATAAGATTTTCATATTTACACCTTCCGTATTTTTGTCCTGATTGATTGAAAACTAAAAATATTGAAAATGTCGCCTTTACGGTATTTTAAGCTAGACTTCATATTTTTCGACAACCAAAGCTGGAAGGAGGGTGAGAATTTATTGTCGGAAAAATCCAGCATTGGTTGTGCTGAAACATGCCAGTTTTTATTATCTCAACTTCCATGGAAAAATACAGCAAGTTGTACATGCACAGCTAACGCCACAAATAATTTTCGTAAGTTGGAGGTTGTAGGATTCTTTTGAACAAAGATCAGACTTGGATTTTTGAAAATTAAATTCTTTTTATTTAACTTTCCATATATCAAACTTCATGAGAATGTTGGAACGATTAATTGTTATACCTTTGCCGCTCAAGGATAGGTTAACATGCATTAATCATGTATCAACCTAATGTAACAAGCTTTAATCAACTTTAGCAAAGTGCACACGTGGCCCCTTATGTTTGCCACACCTACGGTGACTCGAACAGCAAGCTCCTCCCCTAACAGCCTGACATCTTTGAGCCAACCAGGCGACGGTGGTTCATCGACTTGACAGTGTAGACGTGTTCATTTGCCGTTCTGTTTTGCTAACACAGTATGTTTATATTGAGTTGTCTCATAATTTTTCATCTTCGCTTCTACTACAACCATCGTCTTTTTGTACCTCTCCTTTGATTGAAGAGATTTCAGTGATCAGTGATCATTCAACAGAGCAAGGCAAGCTCTACAATATATGTATGAAAAACCTAACTCATATTCCAGGTAGTTTGACACTGAAATCTGATAGTAGTTAGAAACGAACTTTACCGTCAAAAATCGTATCTCAATCTCAAAAAACCTAAAAAATTCCGCATTTGTTCTTGCATATGCTTAAAACATGGTTCATTTGATTGTACATTTTCCAAATTTTTCCATGGCTAAAAATAAAGAAAAATAATTCTAAAATAGCAAAGCCCGCCCCCGGATGTCCTGAGTACTTCCCACAACATGATCCTATAGCTTATATAGGGTGTCACAAAAAAAATATACCTACTGTTTATTTGTAAATGATATAAAATGGTTCGAAAACTTTTAGATACCATTTTGTAGAGCGAGGTTGAACTTACAACTAGATATTCAGTATGAAGCTAATCATCTACCGGTCTTCATTGCTGTAGGATCACGGTACGAATTTCGACAAGAATTTTAAGCCGTTGGAGGTCATATTCTCCCTCAAAACAAAGATAAACAAGCCAAAAACTCTTATACTACGGTAATGGAGCCGCTGATTTTGAATTTGAAATTTCCATTTTACTGTGGTGCTTCTTTCTTAAGTTATCTCTGGTAAATCGTGGTAACTCATTTCCCGGCATTTGTCAGAAATGCAATTACACCGTCAAAAAAAGCTGAAGACATCGTAAAAAGTTGTTATGTGGAATCAGCATGCGCGAAAACCTTAGTACACGATTTTTCAGATTTTTTGGGAAAAATTTTATTAAGTGGTATATTTCACAATGGTTCTATATGCTGAAAGTTCTTACCCTAATCATACAGTGATGAAGAGCGATCGATGATTCTCTCCATACTATAAATCTTAGTTCGACCTCGCTCCTAATGCTTCTCGAAACACTTCATTAAAAAAAAATTATTTACAATCAAACAGTGAGTACATTTTTGGGACACCCTTATATGCAGAAGTACGATTATGTTATCTTACCTTTGTATTTCCCTTAGTTCTCAAGACATGCTGATGTTTGGATGTAAAAACGGTAAAAATTATGAAACACCCTAATACCTTAACTTTTCCCCTGACTTTCTCTAGTAGCCTCTAATTATGTATGCCCTATTGTGAGAATACTTGGTAGTTCGAATTAGACTGTCTCTTAGCTCTCCACTTATATTTCATTCTTTTTCGTCTTCATTTCTACTTGAGCCTTAGCTGTCGATAACAAAGTTATACGGATAGAGCGCGTAGAATTTTTGTGGGTCCTTTGAATGATAGGTTTTGAGCGAATAATCCCGCGTTTTGTCTGGGATCATGGAAATTCCCTATTATGCTACTGCTTGATACAGGAGATTTTCTATAACCATGCCTGCTCATCTACTCACACTGCGACAAGCACTCAACTAGCTTTCGCCATTATATGATGTATCCAAAAATTATTCTTTGACTATAGCGTAGGCCATTCAGACACTGATAGGCATGTACCTGTTCCAATGACGTTGTCGCTGACTGTAGCTCAGAATGGTTTACGAGTATATATTCAGCACATGTCGAGATGCTGCTGCAAATTATCGTTGATTCTTTCCTATATCTGTTGGGCCTGACTGCACTTTTTTGTTCATTGCTATGTATTGGTGCGATTATAGCTATGTGGAAAAGTCGAGGATCGAGGATGTTCAATAGTTTTTACTACCGTTGTTGCTGGAATGAGGTACCCTTTTATGCGCTTTTTATGCGATCATTTATTGTTCAGCGGATACTCAGCTTAAAAGTTTTCTTTTCCCAGGCAGTGGGCACATGGATCATACGTTGTAACTAAGAATGGTTTGAGTATACATTTAGCACAGGCCGAAATGCTGCAAATCATCGTTGATTGCGTCATATATCTGTTGAGCCTAACTGCACGGGAATGAAGATGCTAATGCACCCGACCCTTCAATTTATACCTTGTGAATACTTTTGCGGGAAACCCACCCATTCGTGATGACCCTCATAAAATCTGCAGTCCGGTACCGGAGCTAGGTGCCTAGACGTTGCCTTCAACGATGAGGAGCTCTCATCCACGCTCCTCCCCTCTGCTCCCCCCCCCTTCATTTCCGTACGCTTGCGTAATCGCTTACTAGCTTTATGCTCTGTGTCGCAATTTATGACAAATTTTTTTCATTCCTTGCCTCTTCACAAAACAGCCAGAAACAAGAGTTTATTATTTTTGTATGATTTGCTTTAGATTTCGCATAAAGAGCACGAATTGATGTTCCAAAAATTTTAACGGTTTCTTCAAATTGCAAAAGAGAGAATTACAATATTAGCAAGTCAGTGGAAAAAGATTGAGAAGATCAATTCTTCCTACTTTTGATTCTCGTTGATTGATGTTGAAAGATTACAAGCGATTTTATAGATCTATAGATAGCCTGACAATGAATCATCTGAGATTGATCATTGATAAAAATTTGTTTCAGAGCTGGATTAACTTATTCACACTTATATTTTTCCTGACGACTATGTATGCCAGATTTTTCCCTGTTTTTAATCCCACGTTCTTCTATCTCAATCGCTTTAAATGGTGGACAAACTTTGCACAGGTTGCAAAGCAGCATTTATTGTTTTTACAAATTTGGAACGTCCTTGTGACCGTCGGAGGGCGCTTTTGCACCATATGTTTACCACACTCGATAATAACACACGTGAGCAAATTTAGCAACATTGGAAGGTGACCATATGTGATGAGGTTTATGATAGTGATGCGTTTGCTAACGACTAAAATTACTAAAACTAGACTGAACCTGCACAAAGTCATGCAAAGTAAATTCTAAACTAATGGTGAGCAATTGTACTCTGAAACATTTATGTTTAGTTGGCAATATGCATTGTGAAATCTCGCCCAAAAATTATTGGTTGGCGTCGATTTATTGATTTCCCACTTTTTTTCCGAAAAAAGCATGAAAACTTGAAAACGAAAGCGGCCAGTTCCGATTAATGGCAACCTCTCCAGCTAGGCCTCAGCCGAACTGGATTTGCTCGCATAATTTTTCATAATTTTCATGCTTTGTATCTAGAGGATATGTCTTTGTTTTCTCTCATTCAGGCTCTTTTGTAGTCGAGTGGTAGGTTTCCTGTAGAACATCCAGCTGCCAACTCGCCAAACCTTGTTAATTAGTTTTTCTGTGAAGGGTGTTCAAATGCAGTGGCACGGCAGATTCTTGACCTAATTTTTTTCGCTTACTTGGGGTAATTCGACGCGCTGATCCCGAAAGTCTCCCAGAAGGGCGACAATGGCGAAAATTAGCATTTTCCTCGATCCCCCATTCTGAATTTGGACGAGTGGAACAGTTTCCGCAATCGTTAGTAGAGTCTTTGCGTTGTCCTCACATTTATAGCATTGCGAAATGTCGCCTCTGACGCTGAGAAATGGAATCGCAAGCTTGTCCGAGCGCGTGTAAAAATGGTTGAGCGTACGGGTTTTAGGGGCAGTTTAACAAGCAGGGGCAGCATGTCGTGTGATCGGAACTGCTCTGTTCTCATTGAGGTACAAGCAACCTTCTTTCAAAATTTCGAGATGTTCGGTTTTGCCGAGCCACTGCATCATCTAGATTAATACATCAACAATCGGCTGCAGCGTGATTATCAGTCAAAGTAGGTAACCTTCTTCCCGGCTATCAGCGTGTGTGAGTCACCACTCCTGCAATCTGCAAGAAAAAACCTACGAGCTTGCTTGATTGAAATAAACGTCCATGCAAATTCGTAAGCTAGCCAATGCGTAAAAAATCATGGCGAGATGCGGTTATGCATATTCGCATCTCTTACTCTTTCGCTAATTTTGCAAGCAATGCAACTTTCATGCTACGTAATTCTTGTAGATCCCCTACAGCTAATTTTGAGCAATTTTTTTTGCGGGAGACGGTCAAGGCGCGACTTCTCTAAAGGTCACCAACTTAACAGCTTAGTCAAGAGCTTTGCAGCCTTTCAATAAAACCAACCAAAGGGTTCTAATTAACTATCTGAAACTACTACTTAATAAGTTTGACGGCTTTTGGTGAAAACTGGGTTGAAATAGTGACGAAAACGCCAACGGTGGCATTTTACGAGTTTTTTGACTTCCAACACTTATGTTTTGAACCCATTCCAAAATAATATGTCAAACATTTCATGGGAATCATACACATCTTTGAATTTGCTTTTCTCGTAAAACATTATCAAATACAAAAAGTGCGCTGAAGCGTTCATCTGGCAATAAAAATCGCAATAAATATAAATAAGATACACCCGTTTTTTGCAGTGCCAAATTGCGCGATTACAGGAACACCGAGACGCATAGAGCTGTACACTCGTAATAGCTCTGGACGAAATTTGCGAAAATGAGGGGTAACAGTATGAATTTAACCTTCACAAAATCGCAGGTTTACATTAGATACGCTGTAAAACTCAGTTTGTTTGTTCATTTCCGGTTTCTTGCTTGAAGTTATGTATCCGGGCTCATAAAAAATACCGAGTGCTACCAGATTTAGACGTCCAAAAATCAGCAAAAACCTTCTTTAGTACTTTTGAGTAGAATATTATGAAAATTCGCAGTTTTGTCAAAGATCTCATGAGAATGGCGTCAAAACGGCTATCTCAGACCATACTCTCTTTCAAATGGTGGCTACTTCTTCATTGTAGGGAATTGCATATCGCATACTCAGCAACTTTGACAACATTTGGTGTTTAACTTGGGATTTCTCGCTTTGTCTGATATTAGACGGCCTTGGTTATCATCTTCTATCTAGGGCGCGGAAAAAGTACTGTCCCTCAGTTTGGCTCCTATAAAAACTCAGAAATGGAGAAAATTTATAGTTTTTTGATTCCTGCATGTGGGCCAGGCACTGTAGATTCGACAAAGATAGGTTTGATTTGAAACGATTTCTTTTTGTTTATTCAAACGAGTGATAACAGCGAGCAGCATCATCGACGATGCGCCGCAGCGTTTGAGCGCAATTTTGGACCGTAACTATACCACCAAAAGTGATATCAATTTCAAAATAAGGCAGTATGTAAAGCATAATTTCCTCCCCAAAATACTAAACAAGGAGAATTATGTTCCAAGCAAATTTCAAAAATTCACGAAAAGAGCTAGTCAGATCTGCTCTTGATCAAGGAATTGGATCCAAACTATCGCTTGAAATTCCAGATTCAAACAAAAAGTAACAGGAATAATGAAAAAAGCATCAGGCTTTGTCTACATTACGATTTTGAGTTGATAAGCGATTGCATTTTCCTGTGCCGCACTTCCTGCTCGCACCCTGTTGCGCCCCAGACGCTATAACGTTTGAAAATTTCCCAACTTTTCTCCTACTGCAGCTGTGGTTTGGCTACTTCCAGCATATTTCGTAGACACTATAACATTCCTCAAGCAATAGGAGATTTCTCATATCCATGGTGGAAACAAAAGAAATTTGCAAAATCTTCACACTTCTTTCACATTTGTAGAAGGGAGTCGCAAGATTTGGCAGGGGATGTGCTGCGAAAAAGGATCCGCCGCCGAGTGAAATTGCAGAACTTTTGAACCAGTTTTTGTAAGATGCTAGAATACAATACCGCTCATAATTCGTCAAAAAAGTCGCCGGACTGCGGCGGAGTGCGCCGGAGTGCGGCGGAGTGTGGCGAAGTGTGGCGCAGTGCGCCGGAGTGCGGCGGAGTGTGGTGAAGTGTGGCGCAGTGCGCCGGAGTGCGGCGGAGTGTGGTGAAGTGCGCCGCACTCCGCCACACTCCGCCGCACTCCGGCGACTTTTTTGACGAATTATGAGCGGTACTGTATATGAAGTGAGTGGAAGGAAATATACATATATTAGGTGTATAATAACATCAAAAAGTGGGCGGGGCTTACAATTCACAGCTAAACAGCGATAAAATCGATATTTTGAGCTTAGAGAACTATCAAACCTCAAAAATCGATAAAATCGACATTCTGGAGGTTGCAAAATCCCGAAAATTGGCGAAAATCGATATTTTGGAGGTTGCAAAATCCCGAAAATTGTCAAAAATCGATAAAATCGACATTTTTAAGGTTGCGAAATCCCGAAAATTGACAAAAATCGATATCCCAAAAATCGGCAAAATTGATAAAATCGATATTTTGAAGGTTGCAAAACCCCAAAAATCGGCACAAATCGATAAAATCGATATTCTGGAGGTTTCGAAATTTCGGAAATCGGTAAAATTATTGAAAAACTAAGCGAAAAATTCGAAAAACTCCATAATAAGCTCATTTCCAGTGCTTTTATACAGCTGAAACTTTTCCAAGCAAGCTCCGCCCACTTTATACCCCACGTTACGATCGAAATTGAAGAAAATAAGAAAAATTAAGAAAAAATAAGCGAAAATCGCGTTTTTCTAGCCCGATTTACCCCCTTTTTTAGCCGTTTTCAGCCCCTAACCAGGTCCAGATGGCCGCGGGAAAACTGTACACGAAGCGGTAATAAAGAGAGGGGGAAAAATAAGGGGGGAGAGAGAAAGGGGGGGAGAAAGAGGAAAAATCGCGTGTCTAAGTTTTTTTTAGTCCGGGAAGGTTCATAGATAGGCTCCCACAGCCGGAGCCCCTACATTTTCTCCGAATTATATGTGGTGTCCCCCTCGAATACAAACTGAAGAATGGCTATCCCAGCTCGTCATCCCTACTCTCCGCGGAGATAAAATTCAAAATATGCACTATCGCCTTTATATAGCGCCTCTTACGCTGGAATTGTGAGCACGTGCTACCCCTAGAAAAATAGAGCTACCAAAACTACATGTCAATGGCCACATGAGATTACCCCAGCCCTGCAACTCTTAGAGATATAAGGCGCCGAAATCGCCCTTATTGACAGATTTCCCAAGTTCGGCTGTCAATTAGGCACTTTTAATGGAAATTTGCTATCCTACGACCTTCTCTCTAAAAATCATATTTTCAGAGATCTGTCGAATAAAACAAACCACAGCCCCGTAGCTGTAATATTCGCAGAGTTATTAGCCCCCCCCAACATGCATGCTCAGGCCGTAAAATCGGCTCTCCCAAAGTTGCTCCGTAATTCCCCCAAAAATCATGTTAGACACCTCTCTTATACCTATACACACCATATTTTTTCCAGCTTCTTAGAAGCAATACACACTGATATAGCGCGCTCTTGGCCTCTCGCTCCTCACTCTTGGCCTCGGCGTAAGATTTGGTTAAAATATTGAAGTTCTCGGATTGACTGTAAACTTCACTCATAGTGGTTTTTGGTCCCGATCTTTACGAAAATCCTATTTATTTTGCACTAGAGAGTCTTACAGTAAAGCTAAAGTGAGATAGAAGTAGCTGGACCAACCAAGATCGCAACTTCGCCTGCACTTTTCTGTTGCGGAAATTGTCTGCAAATTTTTGTGAGTTGAAAACTTTGTGAACACCTCTATCGGACCATGCTTAGCACAGATCTTTATTTGAATTGTTCGTCAGATTATGATGTTACAAAATCGCCTTCTCATGAATTGTCTTTCAAATTCGAAGGTCGTGTAATTTGGCAGATATTCTATCCTACAATGTGCCACCAGCAGCAAAACAATATAAGAAATGTTGTTAGCACGTCGAGTACAATACCGCTTACAGAATGTGCAAAATTTCCCTGAATATCGCAAAATTCCGAAAATTCCATAACAGACTGTTCTGCATACAATACCGCTCATAATTCGTCAAAAAAGTCGCCGGACTGCGGCGGAGTGCGCCGGAGTGCGGCGGAGTGTGGCGAAGTGTGGCGCAGTGCGCCGGAGTGCGGCGGAGTGTGGTGAAGTGTGGCGCAGTGCGCCGGAGTGCGGCGGAGTGTGGTGAAGTGCGCCGCACTCCGCCACACTCCGCCGCACTCCGGCGACTTTTTTGACGAATTATGAGCGGTATTGTACACTCATATCTTAGGATCTATGTTAAATTTACCAGAAAAACCTGGGAATTACGTCGATTTCTTTGCCTCTATTTTGAGGGACAGAATTTTTCCGCACCCTGTACAAACGATGCTCAATGTCTGCCTGTGTGTCTATCTATGCTTGCATGTTGCAGTTAGATTTACTTTGAGTCAAACTGCAGAACCAAACATCAAAAATTTTTGCATATTGACTTGAATTTCAAAAAATACGCCCAAGTGTCTGCCTTGATTTGCTTTTATTGTCGCAATATAACTTCAGTTCTTACTTTCATGCATCTATCCTTCATTCTTTCAGCGTTTACGGTTTTTTCTCCTTGAAAAAAAGTTCTAAACTTCTTATTCTGTTGCATTGTTCGCTTCTTCGCATCACAACGCGCTAGCAAGTCGAATACGAAAAATTCAAAGTGTACTGCAGCGCTGATAAAATGCAAGCAGTTTTTTGTTGCAATAGGGGTCGAAAGACTGCTGGCTGCTGCTTTCGCGCCTATAAAAATCTAATTCATGACTAAAACTGTCAAGTATAACTATGTTATATTTTTTCTAAGCGTTCATAGCATGCTGAACGAAAGCCACACACATTCGCTTGTCCCTTTTCAAATCAAGACTTACCACATTTGTTTCATCGGTACCTCGCACTGCTGTCACATGTCGGCCCCATTGTAAGATATCGTCACGTTTTTTGAACACCTCTCATAATTTCCCAGCGATTAGATCATGCGATCCTTTTCGCATCTCAAATAAAGGCGAACACAATTTCTTCTAAATTCAGCTTTTTTCTATGACTTTGTCTCTGACAATGCAACTACAGTATTTCTGTGCTTTTTACTTATGAAGTGATTTTGGATGAATCAACAAAGCTTAAGACGTTTTTGACTTAGGAACCTCGATGTGCAGTCAACACTTTTCCAAGAGCCACCTTCCTTACATAAGGTATGACGTTATCGTGAGCGAGGAATTACCTCTCATAACTGTATTTGCAAATCTGCTCATGGCATCAGCTTTTTGCTCATGGCATCAGCTCGAGCCAAAAGGATTGTTCTATAAAATTTTGTACAAAAAACTTGTTGGATACTAAGCAGATTAAAGTTTCACTTGAAGATGTAGTTCTCGAGCTACTACCAAGATTGATAACAATACTTTATTGGCTGACGTCAACGTTTCGGCGTGCAACGCCTTTTTCGGAGCCTGGGAAGTCGAAGTCATGAGTGACTACGCGGTCAGACGTCAAGAACAAAGACGGAACAAATTCGTAAAAAAGATTTGTCTAGACAGCAGAATCAGAGCCAAAAACACTTCTTACTCACCTCAGACGTAGCACAAGCGGTAACTGAAAACAGATCAGCTTATGCCAAACTGTGCCTCAACCTCACTTTTATACGCCAACGTGACTTGACCTTATGCAAAACCACGAGGGAATAATAAGGTGCGAACTCGGTGGTGATCGCGATGCACTCGTCTTTTCTGTTCATTTGGAGTTTTCTGCAACTCTTAATTACTAGTACTGCTAGTACCTTACAAGTTTTCTGCATTGCAACTTTTGCGAAGTTTTGGTTTCTAATAAGGCTATATCTACAATTGCGATCTGTTTTCAGAAGTCACTCTAAGCTGCTCGTCTATGCTTAAAAGTTCCTTCCAGGATAATGCAAAACTTTAGCCCTCATCTCACCAAATCTAAGGTAGGGGGTTTCAACCCAAAACATACATCAAGGGTTCAATATTTTGCATAAACCTCATCTCACATGATTGGGAACTTGAATTATTGCTTGCTTTCATCGGGTAACGTATCAGTATCAGTTGTAGACTGCTGAGCAAATGAATACATGGAAAATATTTATACTACAAACATTATTCCCTACAGTGACGGCAATACCTATTTATTGCATTTGTGATAATGCATACGTGTGGAAAGGCGAAAGGCCACTATTTCTAAGTGCTTTAAATCCAAACTGTGTAAAGGTTGGTACCGCCATAAAATCAAAAAAAAAGAACAAGAGTAAGTATTTTAGGTTTTCTCTATCTCCGGTTACACCTACCGCTATGTAGCACTTGTACTTTCGACTCTCGGTTATGTTTCTATGTTCTGTCTGATGCGAAAGAAAGCGTGCGTTTATGTTTGTTTGTTTTTGTTTTCGGAATTTGACCTAATCAAGATTGCGATGTTACAAAAAAGACACGAGTTTATTTACTTATTTCTTGTCTTTTAGTTTTTCGATTAATCCTCAAACAACAGAGGAAACAGTGCCTCTTAGCACGCGGTTGTGCTGCTTATTTTGACACTCTTTTTCGTTTTCTTTTTTCAAAATGAAAATAGTTGGAGGGCAGAAAAAAGCCACAGTTCACTGAAGTGAATGTGGGTAAAGGCGCACTGTAACATTATATTCAGCTTTTTAATGCCAATCAGCGCAGCCATGTGTTCTAACCCATAACCTGCCCTTTTCTCCTAATCGTCAAATCTGCAGTGTTGTGTAATTCTGTCAAAAAGGCTGCTCTAGTAGCATAGCAAGTAGAATCCAACGCCTACTAATAAAATCTGTTTTTGAGATTATCTTTAAAGAAGTGTGCTCACAAAATTCATGCTGATAGTTGGATAAAATTTCAGTAATTTCACAATCATAACCATGCAAATCTGACAAGGGAAGCGTGTATAGTCGAAGTGGCCTTTTCAGGAAGGACCCATACTGCTTTGAAGAGCATTGCACAATGATTCCAAATCTGACTTCATCATCTCTGGACACCGAGTTATGGGCGTTTTTCGGGTCAATAAATTAAACAGAAAACCGGAGCAAGTTTGCCCAAATTTGCTCAAATGGTCCTGTGTCGAGTATCAGACCAGTTCATGCAATGGATACATTTTGTCTAATACGCTAATACTCAACATTGCTTTATCTAAGCGTTGGAAAGTTTGTATCAATTGTTTTTACCTAAATTCTGCATTCATTTTTCGTTTCAAAAAACGGTCCACTCGGCTTCCAGAGACGCTTGGCAGATTTGGAGACCGTGCAATGCTCTTCAAAGTGGTATGAGTCTCATTTAGAAACGCCACTTCGACTGAGCTTCCCTTGTGAGTAACATTGCAAAGTTCGAGATTTGCTTAACGATCTCTTTTCAAAAAGCTTACACTAGCTTTGTAGTGCTAACAAGTTTCGGTACAAGAAGTTTAAGTGCTAAGAACTGATTGCACATGTTGATTAAGACGTTGGCAGAATGTTGCGCGGTGGTCGGCGGGCAGTCTGTCCCTGTGGACGGCGCTTCGCAATGGTGCGCGGCACACTAAATTTTAATTTTTATGTGCCTAACAGTTCCAGTTTGTGTCCAAATAATCAATTTAGGCTCAAGAGCAGGGTCAAGCAAGAGGTATGTTACACGATCGCTGGTTACGACCCCCCCCCTGATTGCTTTCTTAGTAAGACCCCCCCCCCTGAACTACACACTTAGGCCCGTATGCACGTACATCCCCGCGGGAGGGGAGGGGATCTGAGAGGGGAAGCATCATATCTCGCTAGTATATGTATCTTTCTTCTTCTTTCTCTGTCTTGGTTTTGAAGGTTCTCATACACTGATACTTGCGCATAACGGATGCCAGGGGATCACCTCACATTTTCAAAGTTATTTATCTCTCTGGAAACTCGATGAAAATGTTTTAAAATTGTACTGTGGATATATTACAGCACTGCTAAACATGTTTATAGTAGAAATGAGTGAAATCTCAAGATATCAAAATCTTCGATGAACCGCTGCTCGCGAGCCAGGGATTATCGAAAAGATCAAAATTTTCAGATTCAATTTCTTCTATCGAAAACATGCTCAGCAGTATAGTAGTACGTCTTCAGGGCAATTTTGCGGCGTTTTCATTCATTTTTCAGGAAGATAAACGACTTCGAAAATGTGAGATGATCCCCTGGGAATCCCCAGGGGATCGGAAGAAATAGTGAATATTTAATCTTGTATAGCAGTAACCTGGCATCTATTATGCGCAGGTATAAGGGTATGAGAACCCTCATAAGCACGATAGAGAAGAAAGAAGAAAGATATCTAGAGCAGTGAGATATGGCGCTCAGATCCCCTCTCCCCCCGCGGGGATGTACGTGCATACGGGCCTTAAAGGCAGTGGATCGGCAAAATACAACAACTCGGGATTTCAACGCGGTAGGTTCCTTATCGCCCAACTATGAAAACGGTACAATCCCGGTCGCTCAGCATGCTTTCCCTGCCGAGAAAATTGCTCTCGAACTTACACGCGCAGGCCAATCTTACACGCATCTGGACGAGTTGGCAATTTCCTTCTCACTATTGGAGGTTGCCCGCCGCAACGCTATAGCCATTGGGTCCTGCCACGATTTAGCGTCATCGGCGTTGCTCCACTCGTCCAATATCAAAGGGAAGGGCATTAAAAACGCTCATTTTCGCCGTTTTCAAGCTTTCAAAAGTGGATTTTCGGGATCAGAGTACTGAAAAACCTCAGGTAAGCGCAAATTTGACTAGGTTGAGATTTGCCGAGCCACTGCCTTTAAGATAGCATTACTTGAACGCGCTGTCAAACATAACGGGCAACACATCCATAATTAGCATGTCAATTAACCCCTGTAGACAATGTTTGAGCAAATTTTGAAGACTCAAGATACTGGATTACCTAAATGAAATGGTCATTTTCCAGCATAAATAACTCTATTTCAAAGGTGAAGTAGCTAGCTGTTTTGGCACTAAAGTCAAAGTCACTACTCCTTTTATGGCCACTTCAGAGATCTCGCTTCAAAAGACCTCCTAACTTTGGAATTAGAAGCCAACCAAATTCTTGTTTTTCCTATTTTTCGCTTTTAAGGGCTGTGCTTTCACCGAATATTACTCAGAGCTAAGCAGAAGAATTAGGCTCAGATCACTCCTGTGAAATCTACGAAATTTAGGCTATGGATTCACAAAAATTACGTTTGCTAAAAATGTTTCTTGATATATTAGGTTGTCCCGAAAGTTTTGTCGGTTTTTTCATCGCTCACCAAACCTCACAGAACACCAATCCATGGACGGCCTAGGTGTCATTCTATTCAGCTTTGTATCCTCTTTCTTATAGCTATATTTGTTCTCTGATCTACCCCTTCTTTACGATGTTGTCGCCATGGCTCTTTGAGCACCTCAGCAGTAGCGCCAAAACTTTCCTGAATTTTCAAAATTTTTATCTTATATTTTCGATGAGCGCTAGTGACCGTTATGTAGGGCAAACCTTTGGCTACATTATACTTATTTTAGATTACGTGGGCCACGTTTATAGTGTCCGCAATAATTATTTATTTGAGAAAAACCGCGGCTTTTTGAACAATGTTTTCACGTAATATTGCCGAAAATTTTGAAAAGCTGATTTCTGAAGCAAATCAATCTTGGTTGTGTTGCATAAATGATGTTAAATAACAAATAAGTTTGAATTCGCAAAAACTCAAAAGCTTTCATGCTTTTGCTGCAATTGCGCGTTTTATGACTTTGCTAAAAACCAAGGCCTCCGGAGAAATAATTTTTTGAAGTTAAAATCAGCAGGTTAGGAGAATCTAAAAACATGTACTTGTAGCCCGAGAGTTGCTCTATTTGACCCATACTTAGCCTTTTTCGAAACTTTGTAATGAAATTTTTGAGAATTAGCTCAACTTTGAGCAGGCAAAATTGACAGGTGGAGAATTTTGGCAATTATCAAAAAAAGCATACAAGCTTATGGTATAAGGAAAAGCTGCATCGAATGCATGTTAAAACTCATTCAGGTCTTTATTGTGCGTGGTTTTACAGTGGTTTGAAAAAACCGACAAAACTTTCGGGACAACCTAATAGTTAATGGGGTGTGGTGCCACCCCTAAAAAGCTGTGGCTGCCAGCTTTCAAGGGGTGGTGCCACACCTTATTAACTTGCCTTCAAACAGATCAAATAGCTGGTTTTTTCAAATCGTTGTTGCTGCTTAACCTTCTCCTTCACATAGCAGAAATTTCATACGAAAAAGTTTTTTCAAGAGCAAGATATAATCGTTTTTACTTACCTATGCAAATGTAAAATACTGGTGAAATACTGCGACGAAAATTTTGGGATACGATAGCATGCTAAGTCTGCGCTACTACGTGAATCGCAAGAAGAGGCAACAAGAATGTACATATTTGATAGCCTAAGCCTCGTATTCTACATTAAAGTGATTTGACCCTTTGGTCTTCTCGAGCCTGAGATATTGAAAGCGAAAAATGGAACAAACGAGATTTTGGCTTGCTCTTAATTTGCTCTTAATTTCCTTAATTTGGATGTCTTTGAAGTAGGATTCCTAATTTGAGCAAAAAAATAGTAGTTTTATGTATTAAGCGCAAAAAGAAGCAGTTAACTTACCTTTGTAACAAAGTAACATGTTCAAAAGCGACCATCTCACTAGGTGGTCCTGTATTTAGAAACTCGTGATTTGCTAAAACTTGGACCACGGGGGTTATTTTACTTGCTAATTACAAAGCGATGCTCTTATGCTTTATAGATCCTTAATTATGCTTAATGGGTAATGGGTCAATGGGTCAAACATCAATGTGCTAGTATCTTGCATGACGGGCCTATTTGACATTGTTAACGAATATCATGTTATGTGTAAACAGCGGACGCCTTAATAACGACTCCCCTCCCTAATTCCTTAAACGACCCCCCCCCCCCGAGGTGTAGCATGGCACACCCCACCCTCGATCCTGCTCAAGAGTTTTTCATGTTGACCTCACCCCCTTTTGGCAAATTCCGCCCACTCCATTTGCCTTGTGCAAGGAACGTTTTTGTGCACAAAACGGACAGAACGGGTCACAAATAACTCTGGAGCCTCGAGCAGCCTTGATCATACAGGCTCCGCTTTTTAGTGACAAGCTCCGCCCACTTTTAAAAGTGCCGGTATATGCGCGAACTCGTAGATTTCATAAATGCGTTTATATATACATACAGCCAGGCGTAAAAGTGCGCAAACATTTCGTACCAGGGGCAGACTTAAAAAATTGGCTCGTCGTCAACCTGTTAAAATTTTTTTTCGGAATTTAGCTGATAAAAAGTGGAACTGCAACGCTAAACGTGACAGTTGTTCCAACGCATTCCGTTCCTTTGATGCAGCCAGTAATTTAAATGAATAAAACTTGATCTTTTGTGCATCACTCATTTGCCAAAGATGGCATATCATGCATGGATAGCTGAAGATTTATCACGCATGATTCTACAGACTCTGAAAAAAAGGAAAAGTGGATTTTATTTGAAATACAAATCTTTTGGTAACTGTATTAATCTGGTACACCGAAGTGATCGGGAAGACATGTAGACGTTGTGCTCTTTGTAATGATTTAGTCAGATCTTTGAGAATTTTGCGGTATTTAGATCAAATGCTATCATTACTCAAAAATTGTTTTTTCCTTATCTTCAAGAAGAACTCAATAAGAAAGTGCAGCTCTACAACAGTGTACCTTTTTTTTGAAAGTTACGAGCATATTGCCCACTACATTGAGCTGTTGTAGAAATCGCAACGAAATGCGCATTCTGATTCACGGAGGAAGTCTTGTGTCAGCATTATTAGCTGCTATAATATCTACGATATGCATGAGTTTCGAAATAGGAAGTGTGCGTTTTAACATAATTGTTTTCAAAAACATGTAAGCTAATGCTGTTTACCCCTAACTAGCAATCACTCTTTTTTACGGTGGAAAGTCAACAAGCAGATATTTGCTCTCTATTTTAGAATGACCCATTGATGCGAGTGTTCTACTTCACAGCCTTTTTGTGGGTTCCATTTACTGATATAGTAATAACATTCTGGATTGTGGCATCTTTGCGGCGTACTCTTAACCCATTCAAAAATGGACAGAGAACAAAAACAGTGAGTATACCCTCAACCACGCATTTCACTGCAATCACAACAAGTATTAATCAGAGTATAACTACTAACTCGAAGAACGCTTCTGTACCGTGTCGTTAATGAGAGATATGGAACAGAGCCTTGTGCTGAAGACGACGATACTCTTCGTGCTAGACTAGTGTATCAATAAAGTTGAAAAAGTGGTACTGGTCGCTAGACACAGTATTATATGATGATCAAAATAATGATAGACAACCGTACTGCTCATTAGAGCCTTTTGAGAAAAATAGTAATGTTATGCATCCTACAGCTTCTCTTAAATCGGCATCGTTATTGAGGTCGCTGTTTTTGAATGCGCACAAATTAACCAAAATTAATTTTGTTCAAGGGGAAAGAGAAGTTGTGTCATTTTTTTCCCTGATTTTGATCTGTCGCTGATAGTCGTGCACATGACATCGCCGTAATGACCGCTAGCAATTTCGCATAGTTTTCTGTAGACATTCATGAGCAAAGGTTTCACAAAAGTACACCAAAGTAGGATGCTGTGTCCACTTGCTTTTCGCAACGGTCACACACAACATGTTTCAAAAAGTGCCAATAAAGTCATAGAATTCAAACACCTACAATACCGCCCACATAATCTCCAAAATTCCGGGAATTCCGCGGAATTTTCGGAATTTTGGAGATTATGTGGGTGGTATTGTAGGTGTTTGAATTCCATGACTTTATTGGCACTTTTTGGAACATGTTGTGTGTGACCGTTGCGAAAAGCAAGTGGACACAGCATCCTACTTTGGTGTACTTTTGTGAAACCTTTGCTCATGAATGTCTACAGAAAACTATGCGAAATTACGTCAGAAAGCGGCTCACTTCTTGTGAGATGAAATGTAGCTCGTACCGTGGCAAAAGATAACGTGTTTTGTAAGATATGTCGGAGCGAATGTATCTTGAATATAAGAGTCGCCATAGTGAGTTTTTTCGGCTAAAAATTGCTAATGTTTTTCCTCAGACATACTATCGCAGCCAGGAAACCATTCCAGTTTTGACATCGTTCAGTTTCTGCCTTATTATATATAAGGGCTACTTATAATTCATGTACCTACGCTTGGTACCTGCTGTCACTCAACAACGTTAAGAGTCTATCAAACATTTTAACTTTGTTCAATAACCACGCAACTGTGAAAGAAGGCTAGAACACGCCATTTGCTGAAGGGGAAAGGGTTTTTTAAGATCCAAGAGCGGACTTGGGTTTCAGCTGTAGTGGTTGTAGAGATAACAAAGACTCATAAAGCTCTGACCCTCTAATGTTCTGAAATCGCTTTCCCAAAAAATACTTAATTGCTCGCTGGATCGGTACACAGTCGTTAGTTGACTTTCCATCAAAGCCGTACAGTGTCATATGCTAGTAGTTACATTTGGGGAAACTCGAATTTTTTTCATCGAATGAATGAATATCGAATAAATTCGTAAATGAAAAATTTCGAATAAGCGGAAGTGAAAAAAAAAACTAACCGTTGTTGGTTCGACCCAGGGCTGTTGTTTTGTTTCTATATTGCATCGTGGCGATTCTGGACCAAATGTCGTGTTTTGCTCCATAATCCCCAACTCAATCACTAGATCAAAAAAGGTCTTCAGGAGAGGGTGAAAAGGAGCTGCTTGGGTGGCCCGAGCCCCACAGGGCTACCTGCAAGAAACAACTCACTTATGAAGGCGAGAAAAATGTTATTAATGCGGCGTAAACGACAAAAACTGATAAAACGCTTCACGAAAACACGATTTTAACAATGATGGTTAGACTTCATTTTCGCGGCATCTTCCGCAGCTGTGCACTACCCAAACTTGCAGACGGCGCCACCACCCCGACATGGTAGGGGTACGTCAAGGTGGTCGCACCTTGATCTCTCGAAGAGCACGCTATTTTTCGTGCTCTCTGACCTGGCGGCATCTCTCAGCGCTGAAATTTCGACGAGATGCCGCCAGGTCAGCTCGCGAAGTTGCCGCCAGCACTTCCTGCCTACCTCAACAACTTTGCAACTTTGTTTAGGAGGGTTTTTAGAATCTCCAGTTGCCAGGTAAGGTTCTCTAAGGTCATAAGGACCTACTCGTCTGGAATTACATGGTAAAAAGGGCTGGGAGGGCACAAAATTGAAGTCGGTGTTCGCGCCGACTTCGCGTAAAGATGCCGCCGACTTGACGGCGAAACATGCCGCCAGGTCAGGTGGATTAGGCTGCGTTCATACTGATTCCCATGTTCTGGAACTGTTCCCGCACAGTTCTCGCACTGTGCTGAAACTGTGCGGGAACTGTGCGGGAACAGTTCCAGAACAGTGCTGCATGCGCTGCAGCCGCCCCGCACCGTTTTGAACGGCGGGAGTTGGAGAATTTTGACCGTTTTCAACGGTTTTTCTTCCAGATTTCGCTCATTTTGGCCTTAATCCTCCACCCCGCTTCCCTTTTTGATCAGCAGAACTGCGAACTCGAAGCGGGGTTGAAGAATGAGCGCTTTTCTGCGCCGTATATTCGGAAAGATGGGCTATCGTGCGATTGTTCATTCTGTCTTCTTGTTTTTTGCTCAAAACTACTTCTTGTTCCAGGAAGCGGCTGCCCAGTTTCCATAGCCATCTGCCTCGAATTAGGGAGTAGGAGAAATCCTGAAATTGCATGAGTTGGGACTTGTCCTTGTTTTTCATGATTTTGGGCGTTCTTAGCCTTGTTCGTTTTTCCATGTCGTTGCTTCTCCGTTCTTTCTTCTACTCCGCTTCTCCTAGTGATGAGAAAAGCTGTGAATTTGAAGCGGGGTCGAGGATTGAACGCTGTTCTGCTCCATGTATCCGGGAATATGGGCCTTCGTGCGCTCATCCATTCTCTCATCGCTATTTTTGTTCAGACCTACTTCATGTGTTCTAACAAGTCGCTGCGTAGTCTCGCATCTGTATTGAAATTGAAATAGGCAAGTCTCCAGAAAACAAAAAACAAGAAGACAGAATGAACAATCGCACGATAGCCCATCTTTCCAAATACACAGCGCATAATAGCGCAGAAAAGCGCTCATTCTTCAACCCCGCTTCGAGTTCGCAGTTCTGCTGATCAAAAAGGGAAGCGGGGTGGAGGATTAAGGCCAAAATGAGCGAAATCTGGAAGAAAAACCGTTGAGAACGGTCAAAATTCTCCAACTCCCGCCGTTCAAAACGGTGCGGGGCGGCTGCAGCGCATGCGGCACAGTTCTGGAACTGTTCCCGCACAGTTCCCGCACAGTTCCCGCACAGTTTCAGCACAGTGCGAGAACTGTGCGGGAACAGTTCCAGAACATGGGAATCAGTATGAACGCAGCCTTACTACCGGTTTAGAGGTAGCTCACGTTCTTTCTAATGACACCTTGCCCGCTCTCTTCTATGCTCTGGTCGCAGCAATAAAAGGGGGTAGAAATCTCTTCAGATTCGAAATTTTGAGGCAAGCCCGCTAAATAATCTAAAACTGTGCCATAAAATCCAAAACAGGCAGTATCCTAGTTTTTAACCTCTCTTTGTAGCTGAGGAAAATTCGTGCTGATCGAGCTGTTTTTTGAAAAGTCATGATTTTTGAGAAAAATGTCAAAAAATCAATTTCTTTACGAACTGATTTTTTGGCTTTTTTTCGAAAATCATTTTTTTCCTAAGAACAGCTCGATCAGCGCGAGTTTTTTTTTTCAGCTAAAAACATGGATCAAGTAACACATAGGTCACTGGCCGCTTTGAATTTTATGGCACAGTTTTGGGACTTTCAATGGGCTAACCGCGAGATTCCTAGATTGAAGTAATTTCGTCTTCCCAATTTTATCTCTGCACTCAGAGCTTAATATTAGGTTGATGCATGATTCCTGCACCAAAATAGGTACAGACGGCAATAACACATACTTTTTCTTAATCCTAAATAATTCCTGATAAACCTTTCGATAGAGCAAAGCTAGCTCTACAAGATAGTGCTTGAAGTTTTACAGCAGCTTTGATCTAAGCGAAGATTGAAGCAAAAAACATCAAGATCCTAGCGGCCCAAAAACTAAGAAAAAATTGTAAGTCCGTTCAAAAAAATCTTTAATCTAAATGCTCATGCATCGGCAATCTATCAGGTTGATTCATAATTAATGCACGTTTTGAGTTTCAACCGCAATAAGTCATACATTTTTCATTCTTATATAGGCTTTAAAGTACCATTGGATAGAGCAAAGCAAGCTCTACAAGATGGCACTCATGTCTTTGCGCCATGCTCGATATACGGAGAGTTCGAACTCAAAACCTAAAGGTTTCCAAATGCCCAAAAAATCAAAAAAATCAAATCTTCGTCCAAACAATTTCTACGGACCTCCCACTCTCTCACATCAATACTATCGATATCTGATATCCATATGTGCGATTGTCGTATTTTTTCCTTAACTAGAGATTGAGAAAACGAAAATTTCCCTGATTTTCTCAAAGCAATGCTGAGCCGTTTTTGCATATGTAGTTCTATAGTACAAGCCTAGGAAAGTATAACTGTAGATTTTCAGCCCATTCCAAGCGGTAGTTTTCGAGAAATGTCCATTTTAGCACTGAAACTGAAACGAAAAAATCCGAATTCGTTTTTTTTCGAAAACTACCGCTTGGAATGGGCTAAAAATCTACAGTTATACTTACTTAGGCTTGTACTATAGAACTACATATGCAAAAACGGCTCAGCATTGCTTTGAGAAAATCAGGGAAATTTTCGTTTTCTCAATCTCTAGTTAAGGAAAAAATACGACAATCGCACATATGGATATCAGATATCGATAGTATTGATGTGAGAGAGTGGGAGGTCCGTAGAAATTATTTGGACGAAGATTTGATTTTTTTCGATTTTTTGGGCATTTGGAAACCTTTAGATTTTGAGTTCGAACTCTCCGTATATCGAGCATGGCGCAAAGACATGAGTGCCATCTTGTAGAGCTTGCTTTGCTCTATCCAATGGTACTTTGAAGCCTATCTAAGAATGAAAAGTGTATGACTTATTGCTGTTGAAATTCAAAACGTGCATTAATTATGAATCAACCTAATATAAGACATTTCTTTGAGCAGCTGCTGTACTCTTCTCTCAGCTAGATATTGAGAAAACATAGTTTTTCATTTTCTTTCCAAAACAATGTTGAGATGTTCTAGCATGACAGTTGTGTACTACAGGACCTTAGCATGAATATGAATTTTCAGATTTTACAGCAGCTGGTTTGTGAGAAATAACGAATTTTTGGCAATTAGGCAAGAAAAATTTGGATAAAGAGAGCTAGATTTGATATTTCTCGTGAACTACATCTTCTAAAAGGCTGAAAATGTGAAGTTTTACTGCTAAAGAGATGTAGAGATGTAGCATACAACTGTTAGTGCTAGAACATCTCAGCACTAATTTGGCAGAAACAAGAAAAACTTTGTTTTCTCATCGTCTTGCTGAGAAAAAAAACAACAACAGCATAAATATTTGTCTCACATGGAACGTCTACGCGTGAGCAAGCAAGAACTTTGTAGGAGTTTTTTGGAGGAGTTACAATTTTGTATTGATTTGCCTTAGGGTTTTCGGGAGCATGGTTTCTTTCAGTTTTCTGCTCAAAACTTCGTGTGGGTCAAAGCTGGTGAAGATGTTTGAGCACTATCTTGTAGAGCTAGGTTTACTCTATCTAATGATTCATCAAACCCTACTTATGATGTAGGAGAATTCCGAATGTTGCAGTCTGTACCTACTTTGGTGCAGGAGTTATGCATCAACCCAATAGATAGCAGCCAAGATGCCCCTAGAAAACGGATAATTTGCTCTTTTCTATAAAATTTTACTCATAAATAAAGCTTCGTGACAGAAAGAAGCTACGATTTTTTGAAAATGGTGCTACAAAACTTTCGGTTCGACCTAATATCAAGGCAAACTGTGATATAATTTGTTTTACCAAGTTTGAAATGAGCCAGAGATGTCTGCTATTATATCATTTATTACATTATTGTTATCACATTATCCATCACTGCTTCTCTCAAACGCACTACATCTATGCGATGTAATAATTTTTAAAAAAAGATTACATATGCATTCCATCAATGCTAGTCTCGGTTAAAAGCATCATGCGAAGAAATGTTCCAAACAAAATGTTATGTTCATAAATCATTGTCCTATTTAGGAACAGCTTTGTATCAGTGTTGGCTTTACACATGAAGTAAGCGAGGAAGTAAACAAGAAATGTTACATCATAAGATTCTGCAACAATGGTTTTTTGATTTCTAGCAAAACTTCTTCGCTTTATTCATATATAGCAGACGTTATCCTTCTAGTCACCTCGGTGCAATGTGTGTTACTGCACACAATTTTGAAATCCCGAATGAGGTGCTGGGCTCCCTCCGTGCCGTACTTGCACCAAGTGCGCGTACGGCTAACTCGACACCAAACCGCCCGTATTTCTTATTTTGATGTTATTTTTTTTTGTTTTTAGCTGCAGCACGGTCTAGTTTTCAATGATTTGTTACCTTTATACCCGTGCATTGCCGTTTTAAATCTTCAGAATTTATCACTTTTGCTTTCAGGTAAGGGAGGCACATGGGCAATCTTGCAGGATGGAGAAGTAAGTGTGCTTTTCAGTATTGTCTATGTAGAAAGAATAGAGTATCTCATAGACAATACAAGTTCCAACTTCATTCTAATTGGTATAACTTTGGCTTTTATGCCTTGTTTCTATTGAGAAGATTTTTCTGAATTGATAGTAAGATAGCTTTTAGCAGGTTTTTGGATTGTAAAAGAAATACACTATTCTTTCTACGTACGAGAATACTGAAAAGTGCGCCTATGTGCCTCCCTTACCTGAAAGCAAAAGTGATAAGTTTTGAGGATCTAAAACGGCAATGCACGAGTATAGGTAACAAATCATTGAAAACTTGACCGTGCTGCAGCTAAAAACAGAAAAATAACATCAAAATAAGAAAAACGGGCGGTTTCGTGTTGAATTATAGCCGCACGTGCACTTGGTGCAAGTAGGTCACGGCGGGAGCCCAGCACCTCATCCGGGATTTCAAAATTGTGTGCAGTAACACACATCGCACCGAGGTGGCTAGACGGATGACGTCTACTATAGAAAATTCTGAGTAGCCTAAGAATAGTAATGGTAAGAGGCGCACACTTAGCAAAGGCGAACGCCTTTGCTAAAAAAAAGCTTGTGATCTCTAAACAAGTTTGGGAAAACGTTTTATCTCAATTCCCATCAATCAAAAACACAAGCAATTTGGTAACCTCGAATGCTTTGAAAATCGCAGAAAAACTTGGTCTTTCCTTCTATCTGTGTGATTTTTTCACTATCGACGTTTTTCATTGTGCAGCTATTGCTCACCTAGCGAAAGTTTTTCTCACTTGCCACTGACGACGTTCAACATCCACAAAGTGCATGAAGCTGAGCTCTCGATGTGGAAAGGTCTGCAATGACGTGCAAGACACCTGCATACGACCCGATGGTGGTGGCCGGGAAAAAGCACCAGTAGAAGTATGCTATGGAAAACACGAAATGATAGGATTTGTAGGCTTCTTGTTAAGTCCGCCGGAGTATTAGATTTTGAGAAGAGAAATATTGAGCGGCAGTCATTCATCTGTGATAAGCGAAGATCAACAAAAACTTTACGGCTACAAGTTTTTGATGAGCAAGTTTGTTTTGATGGCTCAAGTCTTTCGATAAAATATTGCCGTCGTGACAGATCTTTCGTAAATGACCGTGCAGAAGTAATCGTGCAGCAACTTATTGTAACCGCTACGACATTGAGCGGATATCTATACTGGGCATGGTGTTATATACATTGAACTTACCGCTGCAGTAAAAGAGAAGCGGCTCGTTTGGATCGATCCTGTTCACCCCACCGGTAACACATATTATATAATTGTGGATTCATCTCAAAGTGTGTAGTCCGACGATCGACACAGCCTTCGTACTAATGTGCCAACACTTTCCATAGCGCAATTTTTTCCTTTTAAAAACTGAGTGTGATCGCAAATTTGTCAATTTTTTTCACATTTTTATACCGTTTTCACCCTGAAAAGCAGATGAAAAAATGCTGTATAACTAATCAATAGACAAACATTGGTTCTCAAAAAAAAGTCGTATACTTTATGTAACTGAGGCATGGTTTTTGTGAAGTTTGGATGTACAACAAGGTTTTTTTCAATATTCACTGGATATATAGTAAAGACAAAAAATTTAGCAACTTCAGTACCCTCTGTGGGCATGCGCCGAACATTCTTATTCATAGTCGAAAAGATTGGTGAGTACGCACAGGTCTTTACAGTCAGCTGCGTGGGCCAGCCGACTAGCGAGTCAGCGCTTTTATTCTCCCAGGATACTCTGGCGTCAATCTACTTTCCGAGGAGGGAAGAGGGCTTAGGGCCCAAGAATTGGATCGAACTCTGGTCTGACATGGTCACAACGGCGCCTCATTTCAGGGGCATTTTCGACTTCTAAAAACTGTTTTTGAAGAGCTTTAGAACAAAGGGCATAAGGTCCACTCTAAAAAACGAATAACAGTTGTAGCAAGATGCTTTTTTTAAATGGTAAAAACACTTTGACTCGGACAACCGCTTCACCGAGAAATGACGACAAAAGACTTTACATTATAAAATGACGTCAAATAAAGAAAGGACTGTTACACTCAATCGAATTGTTCATTTTGTTTTCCAGCATACGCTGTTCATTTACGGGTCAGATTTCCATATTTTTGAGCCTTTACAAAAAAAAGAGGGTTCATTTTAAACGTTCTTTGACATGGGACCTGGGCATTATTTGAATTCATGATATTAGGGTGAACGGCAAAAAATGGGACAGCTTGATTTTTATTACATATTGAAATTTTTTATTATGATCAACAACAAGCAGGCTGCAACTTGAATGTCGCTTGCATAACCGACCTTCGTCTATTATTCTGGTAACACGTTAACGCTTTTCTTCCGCAACTCTGGGAGTGGCGCCGTGAAGAACCAAACAGGGTTTTTTGAACATCTCTCATTCTTGCGCTGCTTTACCGTAAAGTCATAATGGAGTGACATACCCTTCGAAAGAGGCTCCTCATGCTCTTTCAAATGGTTTGCATATACAGGATTTCTTTTGATTTTTGGATAAAAAAGCAAGAGAAAAATACTTGAAAAATCGCGATTATTTAACGCAATAAAAACCAAAAAATCGTGCTTCAGCCTATATCTTCCGAGGACAGACGAAATTTGAGGTAAACTGCATATGGATGGATAGAGCGTAAAGAGCTCTATCAGATGGTAGCCACATAACATGCGTTCACTTGCAAAGAATTAAATAACACGCATCTTCGTTACAGAAAATGCTAATGACCACATCTCTGGCTTTTACCGTTGCGTCCAGCAAGGCATCGGGTGAATTTGGTGACTTTACCTTTACCCATGTGGTACTTTGGATGATCACATATTCACTGCGCAGATACTGCTCGAAGTTCATAATTTGTCGAAGTGACTAGCTTTGCACTCAGCAAGTATAAAAACTACTAACTATGTTAGTGACCTTATATGGGTGTTATTTGAAAGAGAACAATATATCCTAATATCTATCAAAGTTGGAAAGTTCAATCACTTCTCTTTCTTGAGAAATCTACAGTTATTCTCTAAGTGCCCTATTTTTTACCCTTCATTCCAATGTATACTCATGATATATGTTGTAAGCCACGCAGGTTTGTTAAATGCAACTTCCCGGCAAAATTGACCTACCTCAGATGCTGTCACATTTCGACAGGGTCCCCCTCAACTAAGATAAAACAACAAGTTCGCCCCGAAAATGTGAATTCTGAAAACCAGGTGGGCGAGTGCCGCTCCTCTTCCTCCTTTTCCTCGCCTTACACCTACGAAGACGAGCTTACACGTTTGACGCGCCCCTTTGACGTGGCGATACACGCAGTGTATCTACCTTTGACACATTCACGTTTCACTACACTAGATAGATTTCGGGACACTCGTCCGCGTTTATTGAATTAGGGTTGCAAAAACGGGGGTTCTCGGAGATTTCACGCAATTTTCGGTTCGGATTCAGATACAGGGGCGTCGAAAGAGCCAGAAACGCTAAAAACATGGAAGTCGAGGTTTTGCCCGGAAGCTGCCTATAAGTTCTTCAATTCGAATTAACGTTTCGGCAGAAATACTTTCCTCAGAGACCTGAAAGAAAGCCTCAAACTTGTTTTTCACCCTGTACTGTCAAATCTCTATGCCCTAAGAGCAAACACGTTGAGACGGGCTCGGCATGAAATGGCTTTTTCATTTTTTTTAAAAACGAAGCCTCTATAGAGTTCGCCACAAAAATACGATATCACCTATGACGCATTCATGAATAATCAAATACGAATAACAAAATGGAACAAAACGTAAAAGCAACATTGAACAGGGGAAAGAAAACCAAAGAAGCTCTATTTTTTGGTTCATGCTGTGTCCGGCGCGCACTATCGGGCGCTTAGAGCAGGCTTGCCGCTGTCATACAAAATATGTAAAAGGTGTAACTAGGAGAGGAGGATGGAATTTAGGGAGATTCAAAAACTCAGTTGAGCTTTTTTAATGAAGAACATGTTTGTCATAGCTTTGTAGAACAAGCTGTGAAGGAACGATAAAAGGAAGGAAAATCTATGACATTTTCTTTTTACAGCCACCCCAGGTGGCTGTCCAGGTGGTTGAAAAGCCGCCTAGTTCCGAAGAAAGTTTGCCACGCCTTCAGATCACATAACCTTTTCATATTTTTACATAATCCTAACTCCCTATTGCTCATCTACACAACAACGCTGTAAACAAAGCCTTTGTTCATTTCGGGGCAGGCTTTGAATTCGCGCGCTTAACCGGCGAACCTGTAGGAACAGGAGTTTTATTTTTATTTTTGCAGGAATGGGCTCGATTAGGCAGGAATGACAATCTCGGTCCTCTACAGAAGATGAAGGGTGACATAAAAGGGAGAAAGAGTTTGTGGGGTAGGGGGTAGGCTGGGATTCCCTAAACGATATCCCCTTTGCATTTCCCCCGAAACAATATCCAGCTTGCCCCGTAAGCCACCTATGCAGCGCCCTTGATGATACATATGTACATTGTAAGTAGCGTGCCAAGATGTCCACCAATCAGGCGACAATAGCTGTTTGAGATCCACGTATGGTAATAGACTAAAACTGACCGATATGGACAGCTTAAGTAGTAGCGAATATGCTAAGAACGAAAAAAGTAATTACAGATAAAAAGAGAAGAACTTAGCAAATCTGCGTAGCTTACAACATACATTATAGGAGGGTATAATACTTTGAAGGAACAAACAGAAATGCAATAAAGCTTAAACTACACTATGCTTTGTCATCTATGTGCAGTGCAAGACACTATTCTGAACGTGATTTTGAAGAATAAACTATGCTTTTAAATATCGTGATTTAGAATAGTTTCGACTGCCGGAAACGACAGACAAGAGGATTTAGAATCACTTTACTAACGTGTAACCTGCAGACAGCAATGACCGGACATAAGCATTAGTTGTTCCTCGAGTAACTTAGCGCAGTTGCACACACTCGAGTTTCGGGTGTGGAGATGGTCGGATTCATGTCAGGCATGCAACCTGCTTGTGGTTGCTACATTTGGTTTTTATTTTATCTTTGTACGAAACTCAACCACAAAGGCTACTGCTGAACGAAGGCGCAAAACCTAAAAGAGAAAGGCGGTCTCATCAGCCGCTGAGCGCATGGGGTACAAGAGATAACGGTGAAGGCACATGCGCTCGGCGTTTGCGCCCGCTCATACGGCTTTTATGCCTTTGTCCCGCAGTAGCCTTCAGACACAACGTTTTCAAGCAATATAAAAGTTTTGACTGAATGGCTAACGCCATTTTAAAGGCCTCCCGACAAATTCAGTCATCATGCACCCTTGTCTACCATTACTCTTTCGACAGCACATACATATTTCCACAAAAAAATGTTCGAGTCAAGTCTAGGTTGGTGCAAAAGTTCCTGCGTAATCCAAACAAAAATCAATAACTTTTTAAATACAAACTTAAATTTATGGCTTAATATTAAAATACCGCAAGGCTTCCGCTTTGTAGCATATGCTCAAGCGTCATTCTATGAGTTGGTCACCGCGAGCGAAGCTTCCAAAAGCAGCTGTACGTTCGGAGCTTCGGCATTTCCTTGATGTAATTTTGGGTTTGGTGCTAGAAAATCGCGGAGGGCCGTAGCTCGCCCAAAAATGCGTAAAAATTTTTACTACACAACAAAACTTTAAAGATTAATTTGAGAGGCTCCAATCTAGTTTGGAAATGCAAAAATTGAACTTCACGAAAATGTCTTTCGGAAAAATTATTGCCGCAGTTTTTCAACGGAAACATTGTTTGGAACCAGAAATCACACTTAGTGCTTGTTTTTAACATTGTGGCTCTTTTTGGAGCATCAGACTGTGTTTCTGTGAATGGACTGCAGCAATGAGAGGAGAGGTTTTTCCTCTAAAATGACATTTTTAACGATTATTTTATTTTTGTGTTAACAAGATTGAAGCCTTCCAGATTAACCTATGGACTTTTGATGTGTGAAAATTTTTATACGTTTTTTGGGCCATGTGCGGCCCTCCGCAACCTTCTAGCACCAAACTCAAAATTACAACTTTCAGGAAAATGCCGAAGTTCGCGAACGTACAGCTGTTTTTGAAAGCTTCGCTCGCGGTGACCAACTCATAGAATGACGCTTGAGCATATGCTACAAGGTGGAAGCCTTGCGGTATTTTTAGGATACTGGACCATAGATACAGCTTTGATATTAGGTCATCCAGAAAGTTCTGTTGTTTCTTATTTGAAAACTTGTAACTTTCTGCTATGTCAGCAGATTTGCTCCTTTCCAATTTCATTAAAAGAAGAAGTCTTTTCCTTTGTAGAGGTATCTCGGAGGCTTCAACTATACATTCATTGCCAAGATAAAAATGGAAAAAGAAGACCACTTAAGCTTTCACCGTTTTGAGTTAAGTCGCCAAAAGTCTGGAACAGAAAAATCTGAAATTGTCAGTACATAACTTTCATGACCTAATCTTTGCAAGTGAGAAAAAATGGTGCCGTTCGGACGTTCCAACAAAAGGTTATGATTTTCGAAAAAAGTGACAAATAAGTCATATTTGGCGTTTCCTATTATAAACTCAAAATTTATCACATTTCATAGAGACGTCCAAAACAGCACATTTTTTCTCACATGTAAAGGGTAAATCATAAATTTCATATGCTGACAATTTTAAATTTTTCTGCGGAGTTCCAGACTTTCAGTAAATTTGCTCAAAACGGTTTAAGTCCAAGTAGTCTTCTTTTCCCATTTTTATCTCTGCAGTGAAAGCATATGTGAAGCCAGTGGAAAAATCTCTATAAAGAGAAATAAATAAGCAAATTCATTGAGAATGCAAAAAAATGCAAAAAGAATGCAAAAAGTTACAAATTTTCAAACATGAAACGACAGAACTCTTGGGACAGCCCAGTATCTAAAAGTTATCAATTTTTGCTTGAATTACGTAAGAGCTTTTGAACCATCCTTATACTTCCCGTACTATTGTCTCACGGACAGTCCGATATGCATGCAGATGTTGAGGTAAGAACTTGTTTGGCTAAAGCTAAAAGTAAAAAGAACTCATTATGTCGTGTCTCACTCATCTAGTCAAACTTTAGGGTGATACAGTTCTGTTAACGAAAAGTTAAGGATACAAAAAGTTTTCTTAATCGGATTGTTATTACAGACACTATGCCAAAGCGAACAGGATTTTAAGTTCGTAAAAAGAATTGAAAGAGGCTTAAAAACAAAAGGCAAAACAAGAATCATGCAACTGTTTGTGCGTTTTCGGTGCGGAATTCTTCTCTTCTTGGTAACTATTTAAGTTTTATGTAGTTGTAAAAGGAGACTAAATGATATCGATAATCCTCTTCGCTGAAAAGCACAGAAGAGTTTATATGTTCCATAATGTGTCATAGCACTGCAGCCCATCCGATTCTCCACAATTACCGGCAAGAAACGTGTGATTGCCTGCACGCCATTGCTCAGTCACCTGCCTTCATTAAAGTCCGTCCCTATTCCAAGATCTATGCCATTTTTAATGCTTTTCAACGCCAGTATTTCCCATTATACTCAATATAATTAGCGGACCTGTAACAAAACCATATCACATGGCAAACTACTGGTCGTAACATAAGTTTTGTGCATTTTTTTTGTTTTCTTCAAAAAAAATTTAGAAACTGACAACCTGCAAGATGATTGTGAAGGATAAAGCACGATTTTTTTGATGGTGCGACAGAACTTTCGGACCAACCTAATATTTTTCACAGGTTCAAGCAAAGTTTTCACGTTCCACAAATATCTTTCCTATCACTGCCACTACTCATACCAAGTGTGATTAGAAAAAGTGGTGCCAAGCGTACCAGATCCCATCCCACAACTTCTACAATCTTAGAGATAAGCTCCAGCTACATACTGCTCGTTACTAGACTTTTCGAATTTTATAACCCTAAAAGAATTTTGTTCTGCAAATTCTTGACATTGTGCGGTAAAAACTGAAACTGTTAGCGAAACCTTTATAATTCGGAAACATCGTTACTAAACTCATTGAACTTTGCTGCTAGAAATCTTTATAAATGTACTGGAGGAAAGTTCTTTGTCATGTGATATCCTTTTCACTTCTTCGATGTCTCCATACAGTGTCAACTTTCTATGCATTTGTTAGCTCAGGATTAAATTAGCATTTCTGACATATGAGATATTGCAGCTAAAAGCGAAAAAAACTATTTGCATGCACATTTCTAGAACAATTCATTTTGAACTACATGGCGCTGCGTATCTCAAACAGCAATTTATATTGGGTACGGGACTATATGTCACCGAAAGTGGGAGGTCCCGCCGGCCATCTGCAACAAATATACATCCGAATACACGCACAGGCTGATTATCTGCTGTATTGTCCGCGCGGGACCCTCGCAGCTTCGACGACATGATCCATTACCCATCGTTATTTCCTCTTTCAGTCTCGTATAAGCACCAAATTCTTTTGCTTAACTAGATCTTTACTCAAAAAATTTTAGCTTGCTCCGGTGAAAGCTTTGGATGTTAATAGAATTTTTGAGTAGATAACTTCAGTCAAAAACACCGTTTCTAGTTTTTCTATTTGCAACAGAATACAAAAGAAATTATGGAAGGTCGAACTGTGCCTGATGCACTTAAAAAATACTTGCATTTACAGACCATATCCGCTTCCTTATATGCCTATCGGATAGATAGATGTTTGAGGGATATTTATCTTTTTGATGCAGTCTCTATAGCTGCAGGCGATTTCTGTTTTCTGATTGGAGCGCTCCAGTTCTTTTCATTATTGAAAAGTAAGCCATGCGCAGATTTTTTCCTGCATTTTTCTTGAAATATTGAACGATTTTTCTTGCGTGTTTAAGAACATTTTTTGTTATGCTAAGGTAGGGGGGAAAATTGACATGAATCTGAAATTTTTTGGACGCGTATATAAACTTCTAAACTTGAGCTCTCTCAACATCATCTCTCTAAGGTGATCTTCTGCCTCAGAAGTCCTACGAACATCCTCGTCAATCACTTTATTCATGAGAAATGAGAATGAGTTCCTATGCTTACTTCCGAAAAGTTATGAAGGTGATGCCGTATCGCGAAATAGTTGTTAGCATATAAGCGCTTGTTTAATTTCTACCTAACCGGAATTGAAAAGAAGTTTATTTGCCATAATTACGTACTTAAAATGTGGCTGATTTCGATATGAACTTTTGTTCCTTTTTTGGTAACAAAGTGCGCTATTTTTGTAACTTTTTCTTGCTGCAGTCCAACTTTTTTTGATAGTTTAATTATTTACTATATAGGGTACATATCCCATTTCTTATTGTCAAAATGTTATCTGCCATGCTTTTTTATTGAAAAGTTTGTCAGTTGCTTGACGTTATTTACTCTTTATGCTTACCCAAATAGCGCTCTCGAGAAAATGCTATAATCATCATTCTAAACTGCTCTGCTGGGATTGCTTTACTTCCAGATGGATGTGGCATCAAAAGAGACTTCCAAATAGAGCCTTAACTCCCTTAGTGAGCATTAAGGGAGAATACCTCCCGCCAATCCAAGTAGAGCAATCTTGGATAATGATACTGCTTTACAAAAACTTCACTTCAATAAGCATAGTAAATAAATGATTTTAATCAGCTGACAAATGTTTTCGATGGAAAATCATGGTAAATAAGAGCTGAAAAAAATGTAGAACTATAAAAAGGCCGATTGCGGTATGTGATACTCCTGACGGAAAAATCTACTCCCCTCATGCAGCTGAATTAAATGAAAATTAGCGTTAAAAACTTCCGCCATCTTTGCAAATCGATAAAATTTCAAGTTATTCAATTCACTTTGCAAACACCATCATACAAAAAGGAGAATTAGATGTTATGTGCCCAAGTGCTACATAATTATGAAAATGCTAAATTAACGCATTTAAAATTACATGTTTTTTGCACGGTTGCTTTGCAGGAAGAGACTTTGACTCTATTCTGAACTAAACTACGTCATCAACTGCTCTGTAAGAACAATATTTCCTTGCTAGAATATTGATTCAAATCTGCATTTTGCTGGTTTCATTCGTTTTTATAACAAAGTAAAAGGCATGAAATTTTTTTTCGCCATTGAAATGAGGATGTAACTTTAGCAGGCTACAAAGCAGGAAGTGTTTTAACGTCAGCTTCCATTTAGCTCTCTGCGTCAAGAGAATCTCTGGGAATTGGCGGGCGCTTTTCGAATTACTTTTCTATCAGAAATAGTTGTTGATGATGATCAAACTTGTGCTTTGCTTTCAAAGAACAGGAAAGCTAGCTCGTTTTCATCATTTACGGAAAGTTACCAATTGAAAAAGACTAGTTAAACACTTTGCGAGCTTACAACAATTTTGAGAAGTTGTAATAGTGTTATGTGAGAAAATCTCTAAGCTTCCACTTGCACTTTGCTCCTCTTTCTCGGTTTCGAGAAAATTATTGTATAGATAAGGCTGCTCTGTTCACTTATTTTCCACAGTCTCTTTCCTGATGCAGGCCCGTGCAAGGCGATCACAAGCACTTAGAGGCAGGGTCCACCCATTTTCCCCTTCCTTTTTGTCACTCGGCTCCTCCTTGGCCCTGATCACAGTTATGAAGTTCAGAATGTGCAAAACCCCAAAAAACCGATATTGGATGGCGCATACTGAAGACCGTGACAGCTTTCACTGCCTGGTTGGGCGGAGCTTGATAGGATCTAGGCGTGGTTTGACAAAGCTTTCGGGATTTCAGGGTTATTATCTCTATTCGGAGGCAACACTGGAGGAGCGGACCAATGCAGATACCCCTCTTTTGGGACCTTTATTTAGGATAGTAGGTACTAATTGGAGGATCTAGGTCGTGCCTGCATGCTGCCTTTATACAAACATTGCTTTTAAACTAACGTATTTACCACTATAACAGCCTACATTACATTGGCGGTAAGAACCTAATTGAGACATTTTGTGCGGTCTTCAGTGGAAAATAGACCGAAATCCTTTTCACTATTCCTGCAACTAGTAAAAGCAGTTTTATCCAGCAGCTCAAGCCACGTACGGCACCATCTTTTGTTTATGTCACGACGTTCTTAGAAAAAAGAAATTGCATCGATTAATCCAAAATTAGTTTCTCTAACAACCTTGAATCAAATGTGATTTGAAGCTTATCAACTTTTTAGGCCTTACTCAAATTAAGTGAGATAATAAGCTGCGTATCGAGCACAAGGCCTAGGATGAGTCTGCCTTTATTTTGAAAAACTCCCTATGACTTTCGCAGACTTTCCCCTTTGACCCTTTTAGGAAGCGTCGATTAGAAAAAAAACCTAACCTGTGTTTTTTCGAAACCACAAGAATGATATCCGTCTGCTTTTTCGCCTTGGAAACAAAGTCCAGCTTGCTTTCGGATTCCAGCCCCTTAAGTTTACAATTTTACGGATATGCCCCAGCTGGGGTGTTCACAGTTTTTCCACGTATTATGCCTAGACAATGTTTGTTTTCGTCTAATGGTTGACGCCATAGTGATGAGCTCAACTTGTGAATTTTCCTTGATTTTTGCATTGTATCTTGTTTTTCCAGATAAATAACCTCTGTCTGCTGGAATGCACCTGATCACCGTACTTTTTGCTAATAATCTCACAATCAGACAAGCGACAACACATGTCTGGAATGTTCTTAAAAGTTGTCACTACCACTTTTGACCCATCTCACCAAAGCTCCCCTTGAATTTTGTATTCTCAAGTGGGATGAGAGGGTTTTGTAGAATTTGCATTAGAGTTTTTAAAGTGATTAGTACAAGCTCAACTGCTTTGTTATTTTGAGTTGTATCTTGAATAAGATACTTTTCATTCCGTACGCTGCGTCTCCATATCTACCATAAATTTTGGCAAATTACAGATTACACTTACAATTACAATTACAAATTACCCTTTGATTTAACTGGCTGGCTTGACGGCTGGAAGGCGGGGCTTCATGACTAGTTAAGGCTAGGTAATGATCCTGGGGCATATGAGCGAAAGAGACGCAGACTGCGTGGCGGGCGCGAGCGGCCTTTTAGGTCACAGAGCCTCGCCTTTCAGCCGCCAAACCAGTTGAATCAAACCATCTGTAACAATTGTAAAAACTTTCTCAATAAGCGAACACTCAGCATGCTTCCTGTTTTAGATTAATTCTTACGTTCTCTAAGGAGCAGCAATTTCCTGAAGTGAAAAAAGCTCTGACAAAACTTCCAATTCCACGAAGCCGACACTTCCGCAATGTTCTCCGCGTTTTGTTTCTTCTCTTTTTATCGTCATGCCCATTCCATATGCAGAGTAGCCGTTGACTGCATGGTGCAATTTCCTCAGAATTTTTGATAGAATAAAATTTCCGGACTTTGCAGGCATTGAAAATGTTGGTTCGTTACCGTGCGTGCTGCAAGTCATTCAAGCTTGAGCTCTTGAATATTCTATTCACCTCGTGGTGCTTTTTGAAAGATGAGCTTTGAACAGAAGCCAATCCCTTCTCACACACCTGAGCACCTAACAGCGGAAACATTGTCTGATCCATCTTTGTAGGATTGAGTTTGCGATCACATTTTGTCTTTAGAGTCAATGTTTTTTAGCACAGTGCTATTCTAGCAAAGTCCAAAAAGCAAAATACTAACACATAAACAAGCATTAGTCAACAACCTGACGAAGCAAAACATTCATTTCCAAATTTTCCAAATAAGTACTCATTTAGTAAACTTTTGATTCACCTGGCTTGGCGGCTGGATGACGGGGCTTTGCCACCTAATCCAGGTCGCTCGCTAACGCTACGCTGTCTGCGTCCCTCTCTCGCGTGTGCTCTCTGATCATTATCTGGCCTGAATTAGGTCACGAAGCCCCGCCATCCAACCGCCAAGCCAGTTGAATCAAGGGTAAGCGATTGAGAAGAAAAAGGTTTCAGTGAGCTCCAAAGAATCACAGCTGATAATTATAGTATGCGAAGCAGAAAGAATCTAGGGCAAAAAAAACATTTTCAATTCCCAAGACATCAAGATACCAGTGGCGGTCCGAGGGGGGGGTGCCCCCCCCCCCCTCCCCCGAGAATGGGTCGCGAAATTTGAAACTTATCTATATGGATTATAAAAATGTGCAAACGACTTGTTTATTTTTGTAATAATCAAAATAATTTTTAAAATTTTTTAAAATTCAAATTAGCCTTATAAAAAAATTTTTTTCGGGGGCGGGCGTTAGCCACGCCCCCTTTTTCCAGATTTTAGGGGTTGGGGACCCGCAAAAATTTTGAGAAGTACTCCTAAAATTTTTTCGGAATGCGTGGCTAACGCCACGCACCTTCATTTGAAAAAATTTTTTTCCGCCCCCCCCCCCCTCTGGTCCGAAATCCTGGGACCGCCACTGCAAGATACTAATCCTGGAAAACATCACGTCTACAAAATACTTTCAAACTCTACTTTATTAGATTGTTCTATGCCTGCTTGCATTCTCATTATGATGTAGTATAATGTGTTAGATTTGATTTACTCTCGATTAGTCTTCTAATTTTCAGACGCAAAAACTCCATTTCACACTTATAGTGCTGTCTGTTTTCCATAGAGGCTTCTGGCAACATTCGGAGGGCTATTAGATTTTTGATAACTTCGTTACGTGTCCTGTAATTTCATTGATCAAATATGTTGAAACTGCACGAGTTGAGATACTGCATAAAAATCTCTGCCTAGAATAATTATCTCAGCTTGAATAGGGAACGCTTGCTGTAAACAAATAATCTATCAAATGCTTCTTGCATGAGCTGAACAATTTGCATGCATCGCTCCCTGCTTGTTATACGTAATACCACATATTGAAAAAAAATACGATAAATAACCATAGCCTCAATCTTTTACTCCTTTAATAAGCTGCAACTCTGTCAAATCGGCTTTCTTCTGTTGTAGCTGGATTTTATGCGCATACTTTAAGATCTATAATATATTCTCGAAGACCTTGCTAATTAGGAATAATTTATTTGTCTCATCTATTTGCAATGATTTTTTGGCTTCCGCAGAATAATGCGCCTCGATTCTGAGAAGTAGCGGATAGCGACAAAAATCTATAGCTAAGCTTTCTATTAGGTTGTCCGGAAATTAATGTCCGTTTTGAATTTCAACCGCAACAACTCATACACTTTTCATTCCTGAATAGCTTTCAAGGTATCATTCGATAGAGCAAAGCAAGCTCTACAAGATGGCTGTCTTGTCTTAGCAACAGCTCTGATCCACCTCGAGTTTCGAGCCAAAAACTAAAAAGATTTAATTGCCCGAAAAATCAAGAAAAATCATAATTCAGTTCGTAAGAATTCCTCAAAAATTCTAACTTGCTCACGTAAACACTATCCAAATAAGACATATATGTACGCTATTGCCGTATTTTTTCCTCTGTTAGAAATCGAAAAAACGAAAATTTTCATGCTTTTGCAAAAGTGATGCTGTGTCGTTCCCACATAAGTGGATGTATACTACACATCTGTAGAAGTAAAAACGTGGATTTTCAGCTTTTTACAAGCTTTAGTTCTCGAGAAATTTGAATTTTAGTTTGGACCACCTGACTAATGAAAGCTAAATTCGATATTTCTCGAGAACTAAAGCTTGTAGAGAACTGAAAATTTACGTTTATACTTCTACAGATTTGTAGTACACATCTACTTATGTGGGGACGACACAGCATCACTTTTGCAAAAGTATGAAAATTTTCGTTTTTTTGATTTTTAACAGAGGAAAAAATACGGCAATAGCGTACATATATGTCTTATGTGGATAGTGTTTACGTGAGCAAGTTAGAATTTTTGTGGAGTTCTTACGAACTGAATAATGATTTTTCTTGATTTTTCGGGCAATTGAATCTTTTTAGTTTTTGGCTCGAAACTCGAGGTGGATCAGAGCTGTTGCTAAGACAAGACAGCCATCTTGTAGAGCTTGCTTTGCTCTATCGAATGATACCTTGAAAGCTATTCAGGAATGAAAAGTGTATGAGTTGTTGCGGTTGAAATTCAAAACGGACATTAATTTCCGGACAACCTAATATAATAGATCGAAGATGCAATTTTCAAACGCTCACATGCTAGCAAATTGGCTTGAGTTGCTACATAATTTTTGGATCATGTATTTTCTTGAGGATTTCTTTTGACTCACATCTCACTAACTACGCTTTACATGCCCTTCTTTGTATTGAGTCTAAAAAAGGTATTTTTCAATCTAAAAGCCCAAAAGCGTGATGGAATTTCACAAAACAAAACTATAATAGAATGTCAAAAAAAATTAGAGTGACAGAGCAAGTGCCTGCAATGAGCAATTTATTAGGTTGTCGGATAATTTTGTTAAATATCTTTCTATTTTTCCTAGAAAATTTCAAAGGCGTCTTCAATACCCGAGATTTGCGATGCGCTTAGGACGTAGCAGGGTCTACCCACCAGCATGATTGCTGCCGCAACTGTACTAATGAACTACATGTTTACGTCAGTTTTGTAAAAGCACTCAAATTTTCAATTTTTGTTTGTTTTTTTCTCTGCGCCTACTTGTGCTTTTCTTCTTTTAGATTTTTTTAGATTATGTTTGGCATTGTCTCTTACATGTAGGCGGGGTCAAAAAATCAAAAAATTCGAAAACTCTCCTAAATTCTTCTTTTTAATGCATCGTATCACAGGTGCGATAGTGTGAGACTTTTCTCACCCCCTCTTCACCCCTGAGCGGAGACCAAGGTGACCCCCTTCACCAAAAGCCGAGAAAAAAATCAACATTGAGGTAAGGTTAAGCAAAGGAGATATTTGTACGTGAATTGTCAGTGTAGGAAAGGAGGAGTCTGTTAAAAAGTGCTTGGTGACGGGTGTGAGTAGTGATTTCTGGAGATTTTCGGGTTTTTGACATAAAAAAATTCATAACTTTCGTAGATGAACATCTTTTAGGCTAGATGGTCATCGTTAGGACCGCCTCGTTCTCCGCTCTCAGAAAATATACAGCATGTTTGAGATCCATTCGAAAAAGTACGTGGTGAAAGATGTGCCTAGTGATTTCTGGGAATTTTCGAGTTTTCAGGATAAAAAAATCCGTGACTACTGCAGATGAACAGCTGGTGCAAGGAAATAGTAACCATCGGAACCATCTCGTCCTCCGCTTTTAAAAAATATATGACATGTCCGAGATCCATTCAAAAAAGTGCCTGGGTGAAGGGTGTGCTTAGTGATTTTTAAAAATACTCGATTTTTTATCATAAAAAATTCATAACTTTTTTAGATGAACGTCTTGTACGCCGGAATAGTCACCATTGGAACCGTCTTGTCCTCCGCTTTTAGAAAATATATACCTTACCTGGGGTCCTTTAAAAAAAGTGCCGGGTGAAGGGTGGGTGAGACTTTTATAATGGGAGTGCTCAAGTAGACGGCTTTTTACAATGGTAAAAAAGCCTGTACTTGAGCACCCCCAAAAGTCTCACCTACCCTTCACCCGGCACTTTTTCTAATGGACCCCGGGCAAAGTATATATTTTCTGAAAGCAGAGGACGAGACGGTTCCAGCGTTGACCATCCCGGCGTACAAGATGTTCATCTAAAAAAGTTATGAACTTTTTTATGATAAAAAATCGAGTATCTTCAAAAATCACCAGGCACACCCTTCACCCAGGCACTTTTTTTGACGGACACCAGGCAATATATACATTTTCTGGAAGCAGAAAACGAGGCGGTTTCAATGGTAGCCATGCCGGCGTAAATTATGTTCATCTTCAGAAGTTACGGATTTTTCTATCCTAAAAACTCAAAAATATCCAGAAATCACTACCCACACTCTTCACCAGGCACTTTTTCAACAGACTCCAGGCAAACTTTATATTCTCTAAAAGTGGAAGACAAGATGGTTTCAAAAATATTCACCTTGCTGACGTTGCTGTTCATCTACAGAAATTGCGAATTTCTTCTTTGAAAAATATTCGTAAATGCTTAAAAATTGTCTAACTCTTTCCGAAACAAATGTTCGCATGCACATCAACTATGGTGTTTCCATAACCAGGCAGGGCGATGTAAAAAAGGGAAAAGGAAATGTAAAAAAAAACAAGGTGCTGGTCAGAAATATGATTGTATGCTAATCCAGCAGCGTGTCACTTCACATTTCAGAAAAAAGACAAACAGTGATGGTAAGGAATTATGAACTTTGACTGGGAAAAATGATGGCTCCACTCCCCCCCCCCCCCCCGTCGACGTTTTACAATTTCTTTGCCAAGTAAAACACCCTTCACCCTGGAAGGGTTGCGACCACTGTGACCCCCTTCACCCTGGAGGAGTCATTCTCACCTTATCGCACCTATGCATCGTATAGAAATGAACATAGAAAACTCAGAAATGATTTTTTGAAATTTTTTGACGACGTTTCTTTCGTTAGAATGTCGATGACAAAGATGCGCACGCTGACAGAACCGCTCAGAGGAACGTGTGTAGACATTTTTGTGGTATTCCCAACGTTACAGAATATACCCTACCTGCTTACATTGCCTGATTTCTTGCTTACTTGAAAGAATGCCAACTTCTTTACAAAAATGAGAACAAAAAAGATTTTCAGTCACTAAGTGGTGTTTTGCACACGGATCGCGGATGCGACGGTTCCTGTGAATAGGCCTTTTGACCCTGCCCATATATCGTGAACATGAGATCTTTCCAAAGCTACTGAGATTTTTTAGAATTGAGATGGAAAGTGCAGAAGAAATTACCCGATAACCTAATACAAAATACTTCATTTTTAGCTGTCAAAATTGCGTGTCTTTACGCGCAGGAGTGCTTCGTATCTCGATTAATTAAAGATCTGAAAAACTAAGTTAACTTTGAGCTGTGACCTTTGCTCTCCATTTTCAATGTTTAGCAGCCGAGTAGTAGATCTAAGGAGGCACTACGACTTTTGAAGCTCTTCGGTAACTCCACTTATCCAGCCGTAATTGCATTCCGCGCACCAGCTCATCCTCAGCCCAGTCACCTTCACTGCCAACTTTGTCTTCTACGAAGCTCGATATCGTCAGAATATTACAATCTATCATAAAATCGTGATCCAGAAGATTTACCTCCCCCTACCCCATGTTGTTGATGGTGCTGGTCTCTGCATTACGGTTCTTTTTTGATCAAGCGAGCACAAATACAGTTGATACTCCTTGGTACTCCCGCAGACTTCTATGACCCTCAAAACCTTCTGAATGTGGTCCATGCATCTAAATCCTTTACGAAATCCAGGTTGTTGTTGTGGTTGAGCTTCATCCAGTGTTCTAGCGGAGCGAGGATAATCTTCATGAAAAGTTTGTACAGCACACTCAGCAGTATATGTTGCTGAATGTACAAGCTGTACAGTACAAGCTGATGGTCTTCTGACTTGGAGGTCGTAGTCGTAGGATAGCTAGTCAAGGTGATAGGATCTCATGCGAATTGACAAGATGGATATAGGATAGATGGGGGGCGACAAAGCCAACGCTTCCAACGTTTCGTGATGGAACATTCTCACCACGAATGATGAGGGTCACATCACTCATCTATCGCACGCCTTCTTCATAAATTCGTTCCTGCAGAGCGATGACGTGGTACTTGATGTGCTCTGCAGCGTCGAGAAGTGCATGGAGGTCGGCGTTCGTGAAGACTGTCCTGGCGCTGTAGGTGCAGAGCATGAGGCAGTCTCCATGGCGTGTCCTCCGGGCGAACGTGTCGTTTTTGTCCAATCCAAAAGGCGCCCTGACTACCCTGACATCGTTCTTGCTACCACCCGGCGCCGTAGGCGGGATCCGATGTACAGGGTATTTTCTATTTTTTCTTGCTGCTAATACAAGGTTTCCCATACAAGAGGGGACTTACTGCTCTTGAATTCCAGGGGCGATCGCTGACCTGGTAGTGGAGTGACGAGAACCGCCTAGCGATCGGAAAGCCAGGCGGTGAGGATTTGGCCTAGACGGCTTTTAGCTAGACATCGGTCAAAATTGGAAACATCGAACTCCTTTACAGTTTGGAATACCAGAGTATACACTCGGATGTGCATCCCAGTTCAACGCCCAGTGTTCACCCCCCCCCCCTAGGCCACGTTGAGGAGGCCCGCCATTGTGAGGGGAGACACGACACCTCACAGCACAAGTGAAAATGAGCAAATGTACGTTGTACCTTGTAACCGTCACAACCAACGCTTTGCACCGTTTTTCCAAAATCAAGTTGACCTTTAAAAACTTTCCTTAACTCAACTTATCAACATTTGAGGCGAATTTAGGTTTTTAATAAATTAGAGAAAAATTGTCATGTTTGTGAAGGCATTTATTGGTTTTAAAATAATTCTTGTTAGACTTTAAATTTGTCGCGGCTACGCGATGCGAGCGCTCCTAGAAGTAGGAGACCGGGAGCACTGGTTGCTGCCGCGCTACACGGCGACGATAACGGCACGTTCTTACGTTCGCCGCAATCGCCGCTGGACCTCTCCTCGTCTTGGCGCGCTGCCAGCCAAAAGGCTATATATAGCGTCGGCGCCTCATTGCAGCGTCTGTTCGCTTTCGTTTTCGATCAATAATCTTTTCATATCTTTTCCATTGTGCTCGTGCTGGCAATTAGCTCCCGCCTTTGAGGTCTCTTTGCGTTAGCGGTCGAGCGGATAGAAAGTTATATTAGATCTAAGTGTGATTTGGGATTGTTCTCGGACGCGCCACTTCTGGAGTTTTTGAGATTTGGGATATTTAGACCTTGTGAATTCTGAAAGAGGAGAGGTGTCGCGCCTGGTATCCGGCGACGCGTGGCGGATCTGTCTAGGTGAAGCCTCGGGAGCATCGTTGTTGTTAGATTGTAGACGCGCAACATCAGTAGCACCGGCGGGGCATCCTGTCCCATGTTGGGGTTGTTTTTCTTACCTTATTGTAGTTTAGTAATGTAGCGTAGTGTTTGTTTTGTATCTCTTTGTGTTTTAAGGATAAACTATGAGTAATTTATTTTGTATTTTGTTACGCGCTAGGTGCAGTAGTAGGCTAGGCTGTGTCGCATATATTAAGCGGGCGAGCGTGCGGGTGTCTCGGGTAATTCTAGGTGCTTAGGGCCCACCGAGCCGCCACATGGTGCATCGTCGCCGAGCGCATGGTGGATGCGGTTTTTCCGTCCGCGTGTAGTATTGGGTAGCCGCGTTGCTAAGTCGCATTGGGTAGGTAACATCTCAGCAGGTTTTTGCGCACTAGTAGCGCAGTTTCTAGCTATCCCATCCTCCATGCGTGCGTAACGATCCCGTAGTCTACCACGCTCCGCACCTAGTTTTAAGTCCAGGCAAGCAGTGGATAGGGCATGCGTTCAGTCGCGTCATCTAGGTGTCAGGTAACCCATTAACACTGCAGCCTTAAGCGTAGTCAGCGCGTGGGGTGACCTAGCAGTAGTTGGTGGCAGCAGCTTACAGCTATAAGCCCCTGCATGCAGCCCGTTGTCTGCGCAAGGATGGGTATGACAGTAGACTCTTAGAGGCCTATCTGCGAGTGCGATGCGGTTCTCGCTGTACGGAGACTCATAGCCGGGGGGCAGCGCCGGGGGGCATTAGAGTCGCAGCGACATCGTCCTTTCAGGTAGTGTCCTTTCTGGTATGCAGCTGTTTGTTTTGCTTTTGCGTTATTCGCGCATTGCTACGGCGTGCGATTCTGCCCTTCCTTGACAACCCTATTTTGCTTCTTGCCTGCTACATACCCTAGCGTGTTAATTGGTAGTATATATCTCTTTAGGGTTTTTAGGTTAGGTACTCTTCGTATTCGTATTTACTCGTTTCATGTATCCGTTATGTATACATACTACTACGTTCGCTCCTGTCTTTTTCATTGCAGAAATGTCGCTCCTTGGATCCCATAAGGCCCAGCTGACCAAAGCAGCCAACATCTTGCGCAAGAAAATTTCGGAAGTGGAACAGGCCAACCTGGAAAGCGAAAGCCTTACCTTTGATGCAGGCAAGGATTACGATTTCGTCATCAGTCGTAGAACTTTCCTTTCCGACTTTATTTCTTCTATTAGTTGCACTGCTTCTTATTTGCGTGCTCAGCGGGAGAAAGCTGAGGAGTTTGCTCGTTCGAGGCCTGACGAGCAAGGGGAGTTCCCCTTCCTCGTTGAGATCTACGCGCATTGGGAGGCCAATGGTATGGCGGATATCTTGGTGGAAGCGGATATTCTGCTTGAACGTTTGGACAACAAGATCGAACTCCTTCCGAACGCGGATATGCTGTACGAGCGTCATCTTTCGTCGATCGCTTCCACCCAGCTCACTCTTAATCCCGCATCGTCCCCCTCTTCTTCTGATACTGCGCAACCCCAAGTATCCGCTCAACCCGCGCAGGTTTCTCCTTCTCAGGATCGTCCATCGGATCCTTCTTCAGTAGCGCCGGTTACCACGACCCTCTCGCGAGTGACGCAGGGACCCCTCAGCAGGGAAACCAGCGTCCGCGAGCCCCATCTGGATTTGGCAATCCCTTTTTGGCCCTTCCTCCTGCTCAGACGAGCATGCACCTTTTTGGATCTTCACCCCTCCTGCCAAATCCAACTTCTAACCCTCCACTTGCATCGACGAGCGGCCCATCTTCGTCCACCTCGTATAGCTTGCCCTCCTTCGAGATACCATACTTCTCCGGTGACATGGACGCGTTCCACGAGTTCTGGAACATCTTCGCCGCGTCAGTACACAATAACAACAGTGTACCTGTACCAGTCAAGTTTATGTATTTGAAGACCCACTTGAGAGGAGACGCAGCCAACATCATTGCGAACTTTCAACCCACTGAGGAGAATTACGAAGATGCAGTGCGTACCATCATCAGCACCTACGATCGGCCAGAACATCTGCGAATGCGTCTCTGGGACAAGCTCAACAAGCAAGCGCCCGCAAAGGATTCTGCGGCTTCACAACGCGCTACGCTTGGTTCCATCAGAGCTATCTGGTCTCAGATGAAGCGCCTGAAGGAGGAATCGTCGATAGGTGCACTAAATATGATCCGATCGAAATTTCCCCGACGTACGCGCGAGAAGGTTGACGAGATGAAGAAGAAAGAAGACCAGATGTGGACGGTTGACGATTTACTGAAAGCATTCGACACGGTTATCGACAGGCTGCAAATAGTAGAGGACGCCGATCCCACTCCTTACGCCATCTATTATTCCGATTCTACCGTCCGCCAAACCTCCTCCCCGCCGCGCAGGTACTCTAGGGAAAGGCCGCAGCAGACTAGGCCTTCGCAGTGCCAACCATCGACTTGTCCCACCTGCTCGCGTCCTTTGTGTTCGCCGTCGGAGTATCGCACGGCTAGAAACAGATCACCAACACCATACTACCGGCGACGCTCATCTCGTAGTCCAGCACGACCGCAACGTCGCGCTTACCAGGATTACTGCTGTGCTTTTTGTCAAGTCGAAGGACATCGAGCGGAAGACTGTTTCGAAGTTCCCTATACTACACAGCGGAGAACCATTGTTAAGCAAGAAGGTCTGTGTTGGTTGTGTTTAGATTACGGTCACTTTGCCAGTGTCTGTTCAGCACCTCCGTGCGCATTCTGCGGCAGATCTCACCACCCAGCATTGTGCTTCAACAGACCGCGAGCGTCCAATGCGTTTACCCCAACGACAAGTTTCCATCGTCGATCCATTTCACCCAAGCGCGTGCAGTTCGACATTAAAGCTCAGACCTCTACGGATCGTGCGCTGCAAAGATCACGCTCTTCATCACCACGTGCCAGTGTCCGTAAGTCGCCCTCACCATCCAGGGGCCAGCGCTCACCGATCTCTGGACGCGCAAGCTCTATCGGACGAGCACATAGCGCTCATTCTACCTTCCAAAATTCCATCTGCACGTCATCTGATGAAGGAACTACCGATGACGCGCCTTCAGAGGTGGTCGATCAAGATCAGGCACAGGTAGACCCAGACTTACCATCTTCATGTGCGTCTGCGTTCCAGAGGATATCCACAACTCATGTGCCACGTCTGATGGTAGTTCACGCATTGACTTTTAATACCAGGACTAGAAAGAACGAGCTATTGACAGTGTTTCTGGATAGCGGTTCTCAGTACAGTTTCATACGTACGTCCTTGGCCTTCCATTTAGGTCTACCGCTCCAGAACAACAAGCGTATCACGACTTTGACTTTCGGAGGACATCAATTCACGGAAGACTCGTTGTAAGTCACGCTTACGCTGTGGGATAAGTACGATCGCCCAGTAGACCTCCAGCTTTGGACGCGCGACGTGATTACGACGGTTCCACGTATCGACAACATCGACGATGTCACCCAGGGCTACTCGGACGAACGAGTCGAAGTGGATGTGCTTATCGGCATAGACAACTACTGGAGAGTCGTAGACTTGAACAGGAATGAAAGACTTCCATCAGGATTGATACTATCTCACACGCGATTCGGACCAGTTCTTTCTGGATCAGTCCATCCTGCCGTAAATAACACCATTTCGGCCATGACAGTACTCAACGATGACGCGCCAGGGACAGAACAGCTTGTACGGAGTCTTCTTGGCTTAGATACAGTTGAACTTGAAGAAGACGAAACTTCTACAGACGCCAGCACCATCAGGCACTTTTACGACACAGTTAGAGTCATTGACGGTAACATCTACGTCTCTTTTCCGTGGAGATTTGAACATCCTCCCTTAGCAGATAACAAGGCCCTTGCGTTCCGTCGACTTCAGAGTCAGTACGAGAGATTCCTTGCCACACCATCAGCATGGAAAGAGTACTGTGGAACGTTCGATGCGCAGTTAAGTGCCGGTATAATTGAGGATGTTACGCGTACAGTCGCGCAAGGCTCCTACGTGTATTATATCCCACATCAGGCTGTTTATAAGCAGGAGAGTTCGACCACCAAGTTACGGATAGTCTTTGATGCTTCGAGTCACCAGCGAGGTCATTCTAGCCTCAACGACTGTCTGCATCAAGGACCCTCCCTGCTACCGGATGTGGTAGGAACCTTGTTGCGAAGCCGATTTCATCGTTATCTTGTCATCGCGAACGTAGAAAAGGCGTTTCATCAGATCCATCTCCACCAGGATCAAAGGGACTCCACCAGATTTCTCTGGTGGAAGGATGTTCACCAGCCTCCATCTTCAGAGATTTTGCGCATTCTGCGTTTTACGCGCGTACCGTTCGGCATTAACGCTTCACCGTTCCTGTTGAACATGGCCATCAGATACTTCCTCGAACGGAGTCCAGGTCGCTTGAATGAAGAAATCCTTGCCAATACCTATGTGGATAACGTGATCGTGGGTGCAACAAGCACCGAAGAATGCCTGAAGAAACAGCAGGAGTGCAAGGAGATCTTCGCGCGCATGCACATGAATCTCCGCGAGTTCATGTCCAACAACCATCAGCTCATGGAGCAGATTCCAAAAGAGGACAGTATGAAAGTACACGGACATTACGCTAAGTTTCTAGGAATCAAGTGGAATCAAGTGGAACCCTTCACTCGACTTACTCTACGTGCCTATCAATATCGCGCGACAGTCAGTTTCGAGTAAGAGGAGTGCACTACAAGCCTATGCCTCCACCTTTGATTCACTGGGACTTTTAACACCGCTGCTTGTAAGACCTAAGATGTTCATTCAGGACTTATGGGAATCAGGCTATAGCTGGGACGATGTCTTGAACGAGCAGGACATGCAAAAGTGGTACACGATCGTAAAGGACATAAAGGATTTTCATTCGCAAGTACCGCGCTTCATTGGACTGACGCACGACAGCGCGTACGATCTTGTCGTTTGCTCCGATGCGTCCAGACGAGCCTACGCAGTCGCCGTTTATATCCTGACGCGCCCTAGTGGGAAGAGGCCGATGTCCAACTTACTCTTCGCTAAAGCAAAACTGGCACCTCCAGGCGCAATTACCATCCCGCGCATGGAGTTACTTGCTTGCCACATGGCTGCGAAGACGGTACAATTCCTGCGAACGCTTAAGATCCATCTCCAGTCGATAAGATTTTTGACGGATTCTCAGATAGTCCTTTACTGGATTCAAACGTCAAAGCCGCTGAAGACCTTTGTTGCTAATCGTGTTAAGTACATCCGGCACGTGCTCAGCGAACTGAAGTCTGATAAGATCGATAGCGGATTCTATTATATCAACACGGACCATAACCCAGCTGATTGTGCCACCCGTGGATTGACAGCTTCAAAGCTGCAAAACCACATGTGGTGGGCCGGACCTTCGTTTTTTACGAGCCCGTTTTGCGAATGGCCTTGCCAAAGCTTCGACTCGAAAAATCCACCTGCAGGAGGAGAAGCAGAAGAGTTCAAGACGGCAGAGGGAGCCACACTTCCATCTAAGGCTTCTTCAACATCTAGTGAGTATTCGTGTCGTGCAGGCGCGCGAGTGAATATTCAGGATAGCCAGTGTAAGCACTAACGTAGGAACATCTCATATTCCAAATTTTGCATTTTTTATGTACAATTTCTTTACAACTTTTTCAATATTTTCATTTCTTTTTCTGCTGTTTTGTAAACTCAGGTTCCTACGTGCGTACCCTTCCTTCCATCCTGCATATGTTGCAACGTCGCACGAAACTGTTCGAGTCCCATACCATCTGGACTAACGCTTGGCCAGTCATGTTGCGTTACCTAACGAGGAAGATGCAAGTACGAAATTTGGTTCTATTTTTCCATTTTTGAACATTTTTCAGTTGCATTTTTCCCTTTGTTTACATGTTTGGCCCCCGACTTGACCTGCCGCGCCTAACTTGTGTCAGCGCCATCCGCAACTTTTGCATCAGCCAGTTATCGTTGCACGCACGTCAAACCATTTACCCTGCGACAGTCCATCTAGGTCGCGGGAGGCTGGACTGACGTCCATTTTGTGTTTTTTTTGCGTGGCACAGCTGCTTTTTTGCTGTAACGGTGGCGAATTGCATTACGTTAGGCATTGTGCTTGGCCCCACACCATCGGGATGGAAGTCTACACCTTGCGCTCTTGAGTCCCAGCAGGTCGCGTTCGCGCGCGCCCGTGTTTTCTTTCAGAGTTGCAGGTGTTAGAACGTGGAATGGCTAGTAACTGCGATGGCGAAATACCACTGACGACGGACTCTGATCGGCAAGCATTGTTTCCTCCATCTTCCTTTGGCCCCGTAAAGTTCACGTGTTACAGTACTACACCAACTTGGTAGGACGTCTAGCCAACTGGATCCTTCTGTTTGTCGTCTGCCTCAACAACATCTTGGCGATGGTCCTCGTTAGTTACGAGCAGCAGTTTACTACGTTATCATATTTCGATTTTGATCCTGATTTTGTGTTTTTTGTATTGTTGTTTGACGGATGCGCCTTGTGCGCTTGAATGATGTTTGTCGGTGGACACGGGACGGGCTATCTTCAATCCACTCACTTTTGTCGCGCTCTTACTGTGCTACTGATGGTACCTTTCAACAACCCTCTTTTTTTCCGCTATCATCCAAAAATTTCGGCTAAAGGCATTAACCGCAGATCCTCGGTGCTATCACGTAACCACCTCTCGAACGCCCAAGCCCACTGCTTCTGGGGGGAGTGTCGCGGCTCCGCGATGCGAGCGCTCCTAGAAGTAGGAGGCCGGGAGCACTGGTTGCTGCCGCGCTACACGGCGACGATAACGGCACGTTCTTACGTTCGCCGCAATCGCCGCTGGACCTCTCCTCGTCTTGGCGCGTTGCCAGCCAAAAGGCTATATATAGCGTCGGCGCCTCATTGCAGCGTCTGTTCGCTTTCGTTTTCGATCAAAAATCTTTTCATATCTTTTCCATTGTGCTCGTGCTGGCAATTAGCTCCCGCCTTTGAGGTCTCTTTGCGTTAGCGGTCGAGCGGATAGAAAGTTATATTAGATCTAAGTGTGATTTGGGATTGTTCTCGGACGCGTCACTTCTGGAGTTTTTGAGATTTGGGATATTTAGACCTTGTGAATTCTGAAAGAGGAGAGGTGTCGCGCCTGGTATCCGGCGACGCGTGGCGGATCTGTCTAGGTGAAGCCTCGGGAGCATCGTTGTTGTTAGATTGTAGACGCGCAACATCAGTAGCACCGGCAGGGCATCCTGTCCCGTGTTGGGGTTGTTTTTCTTACCTTATTGTAGTTTAGTAATGTAGCGTAGTGTTTGTTCTGTATCTCTTTGTGTTTTAAGGATAAACTATGAGTAATTTATTTTGTATTTTGTTACGCGCTAGGTGCAGTAGTAGGCTAGGCTGTGTCGCATATATCAAGCGGGCGAGCGTGCGGGTGTCTCGGGTAATTCTAGGTGCTTAGGGCCCACCGAGCCGCCACAAAATTTTTACGACAATATGTCGTATACTTCGTGCTCCTAATAGACTCCAGAGCATCATTCGAAAAAGCAAAGCAAGCCCTACACTAGGGTGCGCAAAAGTTTGCATCGGCTTAGGCCCACTATAAATTTGCATCCAGAATCTGAGTCGTATTCAAGGCTCGAAAATTAAAAAATCTTATCTTCGTCCAAAAACGTTTCCAACTTGCTCACACAAATGCACTGCATCAAACATCATTTGCACTGTTCCTGTATTTCTTTCTAAATAGAAATCGAAAAAACGAAAATTTTCATGCATGTATAAGAACGAAGCCGTGCTGCTTCCACACATGTTATTGAATACTACATGATTTTAGAAGTATAATCGTAAGTTTTGAGTTTTTCACAAGCCCTAATTTTCGGGGTATTGATTTTAGCATGGAACACCCGAGTGAGGGAAGATAAATTCTGTAATTTTCTAAGACTAGAGCATATATTAGGTGGGTGCAAAAGTTCTGTCGTTTCATTTTCAAAAATTTGTAATTTCGCCAGATTTCAACGGATTTGCTTGCATGTCTTTTTACTAAAAAGAATAAACCTTCCGCTTTCAAGCGCTTTTTTGTGTAGCTTCTGTTTCACATTGAGTGCCGAGATAAAAATGGAAAACTAAGACTATGTAAACTTTGACCATTTTAAGTTAGGTCACCAAAAATCTGGAATGCTGCAGGAAAATCTAAAATCGTCAGTACATATGTTTTTTGGTCTACTCTTTGCAATTGTGAAGAGTTTGTGCTGTTTGGACGTTTCTGTGAGAAGTTATGATTTTCGAGAAAATTCACAAATTAATTGATTTTGGCGTTTTCCATGGTAAACTCGATAATCATAACATCTCACGGAGACGTTCAAACAGCACAAACTTTTCACAGATGCAAAGTGTAGGCCAAAAACATATGTACATATGTAAACATATGTGACTTCAGATTTTTTTGCAGCGTTCCCGATTTTTGGTGATCTAACTTAAAATGATCAAAGTTTGCATGGCCTTAGTTTTCCATTTTTATCTCTGCACTCAGTGCCAAACAGAAGCTCCTCAAAACAGTGCTTGAAAGCGGAAGACCTATTCTTTCCAATAAAATTACAGGCAAGCAAATCCGTTGAAATCTGGCGAAGTTACAATTTCTTGAAAATGAAACGACAGAACTTTTGCACCCACCTAATAGAAAGCGAAAATTACGGTTATACTTCTAAGGGCTTGTACTCTTTTGCATGCATGTCTCATGGTCTCATACATCTTGCCTTGCCCTATCGAATGGTAATCGGGAGGAGTATTTGAAATATAAAGTGCTTGACTTATCGCCGTAAGATTAAAAGTGCAACAAAACTTATGTCACAATCTAATATCTCAAAATTACATCAACATACCTTATCGGGAATGTGCATATGTTCTCTATTCGATTATTCCAATCAACCAAAGACCACATACGGTACTTATGCAATTGAACGTAACACAATTTTTTAATATATTTTACACCAAAACTGTTTTAAGGGCTTAGTGTCTGCGATTAAGCCGACCAAAGAAGGTCTTTCTACATCTCTTCAATAACACTTGCCTAATGTCGCAACTTAGCTAACGATGAGATGAAGCTAACGAAACCTGCCTATGGTACAAAATTGACAATGTCATACTATCGTACTATGCCAACTGTGCCCCTCAACTGGAGTGCAAGCTTTGAAAATCGCGAAAAAAAATAAAGATCAACATTTTGGTGCAAAATTGATGCATGTTCCTCAACCTGAAACGGCAGAGAAGATATAAAAATGCGTCCTATATTAGGTTGGTTATAAATTGATGCAAGTTTTCAAAATTTCGACTTTCAGACAAGTCTTTTTCAAAAACAATTATTTAAACGCATAAATACTGTCATAAAAAGCAATTCTTTAGCATACAACGCATATTTTTGTATACTGTACTTATCATGGGAAAGATATTCTGACCAAAAAAATTGCTAAGAAATTTTTCTGAAAAGCGTTACTTCAAAAGAGCATGACTTAGTCTCAAAAGTGCTAGAATGGAGCAAACTTGCTCATTGTATAGCCAATTTTCGTCTGAATAATAGCGTGAAACTTGGATATCACGAAAAATTTTTGCGAAAAAATATTGCCAAAAGAACGAAAGCACCCATTTTTTCCTGCATTTTAGAGAAGGCAAAAAATGCGTTTTTCAGATTCCTTCAACTTTTTTCAACTGAGAAACGACGGAATACTGTCGTTTTCCTACCACTAGTAACACTGGGTTTACCCCACCTTCACAAAGCGAAAGTTTTGTAATTGCTTTTCACCTAAGTCTATAAAGCTCAAATGGTTTCAACTATCAAACAAGTTTGAATCAAAGATTTTCGACAGGATGTTTCAAAAACTTAATCACGAAAGCTTTTCATAGCAGTAATCTTCGCGATTATAACACATATTTTGAAACAAATCTGAGCATTTATCAAGGATTTAGAGCAGGTAGAATAAAAGGCAAAAATTTCAAGTTTTTATCCTTTATCTTTGAAGGCATGAAACTTTGGTTTAAAATAAGACTTCCGAAAATGAAAGGATATATTAGAAGAAACTAGAAGAAACGGGCTTTTAGAAGGCACGGCTGTACTTAGTATACTAGCTTTGAAAGAAGAGGCAGGAAAAACGTGCATTAATTATGATCCAACCTAAAATTAGATTGAACCGGACGTTCGCTCGCACCGTTTTCAAGAAATTATAACTTCTTTCTCTTGCAACAATCTTGCTCGACAAAAATAACGTTATGAAGAGCAAAGCGCGTACCCTCTAAAAGCACTGGCATGCTCTTTACTAAGCTTTGGTTGCAGAGATGAAATTGGGAAAAGGAAATCACTTCAAAGCCCGTTAAAAAATCCAAAGCTGTGCCACAAAAGCAGCATCCTAGGTTTTTATCCCCTTTTTCTAGCTGAGCAAAATTCGTGCCGATCGAGCTGTTTTCAAAAAAAGTAATAATTTAAAAAAGAATGTCAAAAAATCAATTTTTTTAAGGAACTTATTTTATGGTATTTTTTTCAAAAATCATAACTTTTTTGAAAATCTCGATCAGCGCGAAGTTTGCTTAGCTAGTTAAAAGGGTTCGAATTTAGGTTACTGGCTGTTTTGGTTATTATGGCGCAGTTTTGAATTTTTTAACGGACTTGCCCCAAAATTCCAAAATTAAACTTCTCTCAATTTTATCTCCGCGGCCAAAGCTAAACAACAGGCAAGTGCCTTTACAAAAAACACGCTTTGCTCTTCCTGATAATATTTTTGTAATGCAAGATTGTTGTCAGACAAAGAAGTTACGACTTTTCGGAAATGGTGCGAAAGAACTTTTGGTTCAACAGCAATACACTGTTCTATAGAACAAAGCATGCTCTACAAAACACTATTTTAGTAATCGCAAAAAGTTTGACATGCAAAATTTATGGGTAAAAACTAGAAATTTATGAAAATTCAAAAATAATAATTCCGCTAACAAATATCCTGCGAACTCCCAACATGATAAAGAATATAGTGTGCACATAAGATTTTCATATGTACACCTTCCATGTTTTTATCCTAATTGGTTTAAAACTAAAAACATTGAAAATGTCGCCTTTTCGGTATTTTATGCTAGGCTTCATATTCTTCGACAACCAGAGCTTGAAGAAGGGTGAGAATTTATTGACGGAAAATCCAACATTGATTTTGCTGGAACATGCCAGTTTTTAATATCTCAACTTCCAGCCATGGAAAAAATAAGTAAGTTGTACATGCACAGCTGATGCTACAAATAATTTTCGTAAGTTGGAGGTTGTAGGATTTTTCTAAACAAAGATCAGATGTTTGAATTTCTGAAATTTAAATTCTTCTTTTCAACTTTCCATAATCAAATTTCATGAGATTGTTGGAACGATTGATTGTTATACCTTTGCCGCTCAAGAATATGTTAACATGCATTAATCATGTATCAACCTAATGGAACAAGCTTTAATCAACTTTAGCAAAGTGCAAACGTGGCCCCTTATGTTTGCCACGCCTATGGTGACTCAAACAGCAAGCTCCTCCCCTTAACAACCTGACATCTTGGAATCAACCAGGCGACGGTGGTTCATCAACTTGACAATGTAGACGTGTTCATTTGTCATTCTGTTTTGCTAACACAGTATGTTTATATTGAGTTGTCTCATAATTTTTCACCGCCATTTCTACTACAACCATCATCTATTTGTACCTCTCCTTTGATTAAAGGGATTTCAGTGATCAGTGATCATTTAACAGAGCAAGGCAAGCTCTACAAGATATGTATGAAAAGCCTAACTCATATTCCAGGTGAAATTTGACGCTGAAATCGGACAGTAGTTAAAAACGAACTTTATCGTCAAGAATCGTACCTCGGTCTCAAAAAACCTAAAAAATTCCGCATTTGTTCCAGCATATGCTTAAGACATGGTTCATTTGATTGTACATTTTCCAAATCTTTCCATGGCTAAAAATAAAGAAAAATAATTCTAAATGGCAAAGCCCGCCCCCAGATATCCTGAGTACTTCCCACAACATGATTCTATAGCTTATAAATATAGGAGGTCCCAAAAAAATGTACCTACTGTTTGATTGTAAATAATTCTCTTGTAATAAAGTGTTTCAAAAAATTTTAGATACCATTTTGTAGAGCGAGGTTGAACTTACAATTAGATATTCAGTAGGAAACGAATCATCTACCGCTCTTCATTGCTGTAGGATTACGGTACGAATTTCGACAACGATTTTAGGCCACTGGAGGTCATATTCTTCCTAAACAAAATTAAATAAGCCAAAAACTTTTATACTACGGTAATGTGAGCCGCTGTTTTCAAATTTGAGATTTCCATTTTACTGTGCTGCTTCTTTCCTAGGTTATCCCTAGTAAATCGTAATAACTCAATTCCCAGCATTTGTCAGAAATGTGATTACACCGTCAAAAATGCTGAAGACACTCGTAAAAAGTTGTTAAGTGGAATCAGCATGCGCAAAAACCCTAGCGCACGATTTTTCAGATTTTTTGGAAAAAAATTTGTTAAGTAGTATATTTCACAATGGTTCCATATGCTGAAAGGTCTTATTTTTACCCTAATCCTACAGTGATGAAGAGCGATTGATAATTCGCTCCATACTATAAATCTAAGTTCAACCTCGCTGTACAAAACGGTTCCTAATGCTTCTCGAAACACTTCATTAAAAAAGAATTATTTACAATCAAACAGTGAGTACATTTTTTTGGGACACCCTTATATGCAGAAGTACGATTATGTTATCTTACCTTTGTATTTCCCTCAGTTCTCAAGACATGGATGTTTGGATGTAAAAACGGTAAAAAATTATGAAACACCCTAATACCTTGATTTTTCCCCTGACTTTCTCTAGTAGCCTCTAATTACGTATGCCCTATTGTGAGAATACTTGGTATTTCGAATTAGACTGTCTCTTAGCTCTCCATTTATATTTCATTCTTTTTCGTCTTCTTTTCTACTTGAGCCTTAGCTGTCGATAACAAAGTTATACAGATAGAGCGCGTAGAATTTTTGTGGGTTCTTTGAATGATAGGTTTTGAGCGAATAATCCCGCGTTTTGTCTGGGATCATGGAAATTTCCTAATATGCTACTGCTTGATAGAGGAGTTTTTGTATAACTATGCCTGCTCATCTACTCACACTGCGACAAGCACTCAAATAGCTTTCGCCATTATATGATGTATCCAAAAATTATTCTTTGACTATAGCGTAGGCGATTCAGACACTGATAGGCATGTACCTCTTCCGATGACGTTGTCGCTGGCTGTAGCTCAGAATGGTTTACGAGTGTATATTCAGCACATGTCGAGATGCTGCTGCAAATTATCGTTGATTCTTTCCTATATCTGTTGGGCCTGACTGTACTTTTTTGTTCATTGCTATGTGTTGGTGCGATTATAGCTATGTGGAAAAGTCGAGGATCGAGGATGTTCAATAGTTTTTACTACCGTTGTTGCTGGAATGAGGTACCCTTTCATGTATTTTTTATGCGATCATTTCTTGTTCAGCGGATACTCAACATAAAAGTTTTCTTTGCCCAGGCAGTGGGCACATGGATCATACGTTGTAACTCAGAATGGTTTGAGTATACATTTAGCACAGGCAGAAATGCTGCAAATCATCGTTGATTGCGCCATATATCTGTTGAGCCTAACTGCACGGGAATGGAGATGCTAGTGCACCCGACCCTTCATTTTATACCCTGTGAATACTTTTGCGGGAAACCCACCCATTCGTGATGACCTAAAATCTGCAGTCCGGTACCGGAGCTAGGTGCCTAGACCTTGCCTTCAACGATGAGAAGGCAAGGTCTAGGCACCTTGCCTTCTCATCGTTGCCTCTTATCCACGCTCCTCCCCTCTGCTCCCCCCCCCTTCATTTCCGTACGCTTGCGTAATCGCTTACTAGCTCTATGCTCTGTGTCGCATTTTATGACAATTTTTTTCCAATTCCTTACCTCTTCACATAGCAGCCAGAAACAAGAGCTTATTATTTTTGTATGGTTTGCTTTGGATTTCGCATAAAGAGCACGAATCGATGTTCCAAATTTTAACGGTTTCTTCAAATTGCAAAAGAGAGAATTACAATATTAGCAAGGGTGGAAAAATATTGAGAAGATCAATTCTTCCTTTTTTTGATTTTCGTTGATTGATGTTGAAAGATTACAAGCGCATTTTATAGATCTATAGATGCCTGACAATGAATCCGAGATTGATCATTGATAAAAATTTGTTTCAGAGCTGGATTAACTTATTCACACTTATATTTTTCCTGACGACTATGTATGTAAGATTTTTCCCTGTTTTTAATCCCACGTTCTTCTATCTCAATCGCTTCAAATGGTGGACAAACTTTGCACAGGTTGCAAAGCAGCATGTATTTTTTTTACAAATTTGGAACGTCCTTGTGACCGTCGGAGGGCGCTTTTGCACCATATGTTTACCACACTCGATAATAACACACGTGAGCAAATTTAGCAACATTGGAAGGTGACCATATGTGATGAGGTTTATGATAGTGATGCGTTTGGTAACGACTAAAATTACTAAAACTAGACTGAAGCTGCACAAAGTCATGCAAAGTAAATACTAAACTAATAGTGAGCAATTGCACTCTGAAACATTTATGTTTAGTTGGCAATATGCATTGTGCATTCTCGCCCAAAAATTATTGGTTGGCGTCGATTTATTGATTTCCCACTTTTTTTCGAAAAAAGCATGAAAACTTGAAAACGAAAGCGGCCAGTTCCGATTAATGGTAACCTCTCCAGCTAGGCCTCAGCCGAACTGGATTTGCTCGCATAATTTTTCATAATTTTCACGCTTTGTATCTAGAGAATATGTCTTCGTTTTCTCTCATCCAGGCTCTTTTGTAGTCGAGTGGTAGACCGCCAGGTTTCCTCTAGAACATCCAGCTGCCAACTCGCCAAACCTTGTTAATTAGTTTCTGTTAGAAGTGTTCAAATGCAGTGGCACGGCAGGTTCTTGACCTAATTTTTTTCGCTTACTTGGGGTAATTCGACGCGCTGTTCTCGAAAGTCCCCCAGAAGGGCGAAAATGGCGAAAATTAGCATTTTCCTCGACCCCCCATTTTAAATTTGGACGAGTTTCCGCAGTCGTTAGTAGAGTCTTTGCGATGTCCTCACATTTATAGCATTGCGAGATGTCGCCTCTGACGCTGAGAAATGGAATCGCAAGCTTGTCCAGCGCGTTTAAGAATGGCTTGAGCGTACGGGTTTTAGGGGCAGTTTAATAAGCAGGGGCAGCATGCCGTGTGATCGGAACTGCTCTGTTCTCATTGAGGTACAAGCAACCTTCTTTCAAAATTTCGAGATGTTCGGTTTTGCCGAGCCACTGCATCATTTAGATTAATACATCAACAATCGGCTGCAGCGTGATTATCAGTCAAAATAGGTGACCTTCTCCCCGGCTATCAGCGTTTGTAGGTCACCACTCCTGCAATCTGCAAAAAAACCCTACGAGCTTGCTTGAGTCAAATAAACGTCCATGCAAATTCGTAAGCTAGCCAATGCGTAAAAAATCATGGCGAGATGATTACGGTTATGCATATTCGCATTTTTTACTCTTTCGCTAATTTTGCAAGCAATGCAACTTTCATGCTACGTAATTCTTGTAAATCCCCTACAGCTAATTTTGAGCAATTTTTTTTGCGGGAGACGGTCAAGGCGCGACTTCTCTAAAGGTCACCAACAACGGTGGCATTTTACGAGTTTTTTGACCTCCAAAACTTACGTTTTGAACCCATTCCAAAATAATATGTCAAACATTTCGGGAATCATACACATCTTTGAATTTGCTTTTCTCGTAAAACATCATCAAATACAAAAAATGCGCTAAAGCGTTCATCTGGCAATAAAAATCGCAATAAATATAAATAAGATACACCCGTTTTTTGCAGTGCCAAATTGCGCGATTACAGGACCACCGGGACGCTTAGAGCTGTACACTCGTAATAGCTCTGGACGAAATTTGCGAAAATGAGGGGTAACAGTATGATTTTAATCTTCACAAAATCGCAGATTTACATTAGATACTCAAAACTAAAAGTAAATCTCAGTTTATATGATCATTTCCGGTTTCTTGCTTGAAGTTATGTATCCGGGCTCATAAAAAATACCGGGTGCTACCGGATTTAGACGTCCAAAAATCAGCAAAAACCTTCTTTAGTACTTGAGTAGAATATTATAAAAATTCGCAGTTTTGTCAAAGATCTCATGAGAATGGCGCCAGAACGGCTATCTTAGACCATACTCTCTTTCAAATGGTGGCTACTTCCTCATTGTAGGGAATTGCATATCGCATACTCAGCAACTTTGACAACATTTGGTGTTTAACTTGGGATTTCTCGCTTTGTCTGATATTAGACGGCCTTGGTTATCATCTTCTATCTAGGGCGCGGAAAAAGTACTGTCCCTCAGTTTGGCTCCTATAAAAACTCAGAAATGGAGAAAATTTATAGTTTTTTGATTCCTGCATGTGGGCCAGGCACTGTAGATTCGACAAAGATAGGTTTGATTTGAAACGATTTCCTTCTGTTTATTTGAACGAGTGATAACAGCGAGCAGCCCATCGACGATGCGCTGCAGCGTTTGAGCGCAATTTTGGACCCTAACTATATCACCAAAAGTGATATCAATCTCAAAATAAGGCAGTATGTAAAGCATAATTTCCTCTCCAAAATACTAAACAAGGAAAATTATATTCCAAGCAAATTCCAAAAATTTACGAAAAGAGCTAGTCGGATCTGCTTTTGCTAAAGGAATTGGATCCAAACTACGGTTTGAAGTTCCAAATTCAAACAAAAAGTAACAGGAATAATGAAAAAAGCATCAGGTTTGTCTACATTACGATTTTGAGTTGATAAAAGATTATGCTTTCCTGTGCCGCGCTTTCTGCTCGTACCCTGTTGCGCCGCAGACGCTATATCGTTTGAAAATTTCCCAACTTTTCTCCCACTGCAGCTGTGGTCTGGCTACTTCCAGCATATTTCGTAGACACTATAACATTCCTCAAACAACAGGAGATTTCTCATATCCATGATGGAAACAAAAGAAATTTGCAAAATCTTCACACTTCTTTCACCTTTGTAGAAGGGAGTCGCAAGATTTGGTAGGAAATGTGCTGCGAAAAAGGATCCGTCGCCGAGTGAAATTGCAGAACTTTCGAACCAGTTTTTGTGAAATACTAGAATACACTCATATCTTAGGATTTATGTTAAATTTACCAGAAAAACCTGGGAATTACGTCGATTTCTTTGCCTCTATTTTGAGGGACAGTACTTTTTCCGCACCCTGTACAAGCGATGCTCAATGTCTGCCTGTGTGTCTATCTATGCTTGCATGTTGCAGTTAGATTTACTTTGAATCAAAGTGCAGAATCAAACATCAAAAATTTTTGCATATTGACTTGAATTTCAAAAAATACGCCCAAGTGTCTGCCTTAATTTGCTTTTGTTGTCGCAATATAACGTCAATTCTTACTTTCATGCATCTGTCCTTCATTCTTTCAGCGTTTACAGTTTTTTTCCTTGCAAAAAGGTCTAAACTTCTTATTCTGTTGCATTGTTCGCTTCTTCGCATCACAACGCGTTAGCAAGTTGAATGCGAAAAATTCAAAGTTTACTGCAGCGCTGAAAAAATGCAAGCAGATTCTTGTTGCAATAGGGGTTGAAACGACTGCTGGCTGCTGCTTTCGCGCCTATAAAAATCTAATTCATGACTGAAACTGTCAAGTATAACTATGTTATATTTTTTCTAAGCGTTCATAGCATGCTGAACGAAAGCCATACACATTTGCTTGTCTCTTTTTAAATCAAGACTTACCATATTTGTTTCATCGGTACCTCGCACTGCTGTCACATGTCGGCCCCATTGTAAGATATCGTCACGTATTTTGAACATCTCTCATAATTTCCCAGCGATTAGATCATGCGATCCTTTTCGCATCTCAAATCAAGGCGAACACAACTTCTTCTAAATTCAGCTTTTTCTATGACTTTGTCTCTGACAATGCAACTATAGTATTTCTGTGCTTTTTACTTATGAAGTGATTTTGGATGAATCAACAAAGCTTAAGGCGTTTTTGACTTAGAAACCTTGGTGCGCAGTCAACACTTTTCTAAGAACCACCTTCCTTACATAAGGTCTGACGTTATCGTGAGCGAGGAAATACCTCTCATAACTCTATGTGCAAATTTGTTCAGTTTCCGATTTTATCAATGTCAAGCCATGCTTCGAATGCTCGTCCCAAATGACTCATAATAAAGTCGCTTTGTATAATATCAGTTTGTTTTTTTGCTCATGGCATCAGCTCGAGCCAAAAGGATTGTCCTATAAAATTATGTACAAAAAACTTGTTGGATACTAAGCAGATTAAAGTTTCACTTGAAGATGTGTTATAGTTCTCGAGCTGCTACCAAGATTGGTAACAATACTTCATTGGCTGACGTCAACGTTTCGGCGTGCAACGCCTTTTTCGGAGCCTGGGAAGTCGAAGTCATAAGTGACTACGCGGTCAGACGTCAAACAAAGACGGAACAAATTCGTAAAAAAAGATTTGTCTAGACAGCAGAATCAGAATCAAAAACCCTTCTTACTCACCTCAGACGTAGCACAAGCGGTAACTGAAAACAGATCAGCTTATGCCAAACTGTGCCTCAACCTCACTTTTATACGCCAACGTGACTTGACCTTATGCAAACCACGAGGGAATAATAAGGTGCGAGCTTGGTGGTGGTCGCGATGCACTCGTCTTTTCTGTTCATTTGGAGTTTTCTGCAACTCTTAACTGCTAGTACTGCTAGTACCTTACAAGTTTTCTGCATTGCAACTTTTGCGAAGTTTTGGTTTCTGATAAGGCTATATCTACAATTGCGATCTGTTTCAGAAGTCACTCTAAGCTGCTCGTCTATGCTTAAAAGTTCCTTCCAGGATAGTGCAAAACTTTAGCCCTCATCTCACCAAATCTGGGGTAGGGGGTTTCAACCTAATCTTCCATAAGGAAAATGCATTTCAAGAAAGATCACGCGAACAATGGTTGCTCTTTCAAGTACCTTACGTCTAAATTTGAGCTTCAAGAATGCAAATGTGTACGACTCGAGTTTTCACGTCGACTTTATAGCCATGTAAGCTTCCTTGTAAAGTGATTTTTGCACTGGTGGCAGTTTCAAAAATAAAAAAACTTCTTTTGGAACTCTATACACGGCAACTTCTATCAGCCTTTTGACCGTCTCCCACCATTTGGCAACGTCAAGGACACAAAAATCAAAAAAACTTTCGAATGACCTATAACATACATCAAGGGTTCAAAGTTTTGCATAAACCTCATATCACATGATTGAGAACTTGAATAATTGCTTGCATTCATCGGGTAACGTATCAGTATCAGTTGTAGACTGCTGAGCAAATGAATACATGGAAAATATTTATACTACAAACATTATTCCCTACAGTGACGGCAATACCTCTTTATTGCATCTGTGATAATGCATACGTGTGGAAAGGCGAAAGGCCACTGTTTCTAAGTGCTTTGAATCCAACCTGTGAAAAGGTTGGTACTGCCATAAAATCAAAAAAAAAAGAACAAGAGTAAGTATTTTAGGTTTTCTATATCTCCGGTTACACCTACCGCTATGTGGCACTTGTACTTTCGACTCTCGCTTATGTTTCTATGTTCTGTCTGATGCGAAAGAAGGCGTGCGTTTATGTTTGTTTGTTTTTGTTTTCGGAATTTGACCTAATCAAGATTGCGATGTTACAAAAGAGACACGAGTTTATTTACTTATTTCTTGTCTTTTAATTTTTTTGATTAATCCTCAAACAACAGAGGAAGCAGTGCCTCTTAGCACGCGGTTGTGCTGCTTATTTTGACACTCTTTTTCGTTTTCTTTTTTTAAAATGAAAATAGTTGGAGGGCAGAAAAAAGGCACAGTTTACTGAAGTGAATGTGGGTAAAGGCGTGTAACAATATATTCAGCTTTTTATTGCCAATCAGCGCAGCCATGTGTTCTAACTTATAACCTGCCCTTTTATCCTTATCGTCAAATCTGCAGTGTTGTAATTCTGTCAGAAAGGCTGCTTTAGTAGCATAGCAAGTAGAATCCAACGCCTATTAACAAAATCTGTTTTTGAGACTATCTTCAAAGAAGTGTGCTCACAAAATTCATGCTGATAGTTGGATAAAATTCCAGTGATTTCACAATCATAGCCATGCAAATCTGACAAGGGAAGCGTGTATAGTCGAAGTGGCCTTTTCAGGAAGGACCCATACTGCTTTGAAGAGCATTGCACAATGATTCCAAATCTGCCTTCATTATCTCTGGACACCGAGTTATGGGCGTTTTTCGGGCCAATAAATTAAACACAAAACCGGGGCAAGTTCGCCCAAATTTGCTTAAATGGTCCTGTGTCGAGTATCAGAACAGTTCATGCAATGGATACATTTTGTCTAATACGCTAATACTCAACATTGCTTTTTCTAAGCGTTGGAAAGTTTGTATCAATTGTTTTTACCTAAATTCTGCATTCATTTTTCGTTCTAAAAAACGGTCCACTCGGCTTCCAGAGGCGCTTGGCAGATTTGGAGCCACCGTGCAATGCTCTTCAAAGTGGTATGAGTCTCATTTAGAAAAGCCACTTCGACTGAACATGCTTTCCTTGTGAGTATCATTGCAAAGTTCGAGATTTGCTTAACGATCTCTTTCCAAAAAGCTTACACTAGCTTTGTAGTGCTAACAAGTTTCGTTACAAGAAGTTTAAGTGCTAAGAACTGATTGCACATGTTGATTTAGACGTTGGCATAGTGTCGCGCGGTGGTCGGCAAGCAGTCTGTCCCTGTGGACGGCGCTTCGCAATGGTGTGCGGCACACTAAATTTTGATTTTATGTGCCTAATAGTTCTAATTTGTGTCCATATAATCAACTTAGGCTCAAGAGTTTTCATCTTGACCTTACTCCCTTTTGGCAAATTCCGCTCACTCCATTTGCCTTGTGCAAGGAACGTGTTTGTGCGCAAAACGCATAGAAGGGGTCGCAAATAACTTTCGAGCCTCAAGCAGTTCTGATCATACAGGCTCCGCTCCTTAGTGACAAGCTCCGCCCACTTTTAAAAGTGCCGTTATATGCGCGAATTCGTAGATTTCATAAATGCGTGTATATATACATACAGCCAGGCGTAAAAGTGCGCAGATATTTCGTACACAGGGCAGACTTGAAAAAATGGCCCGTCGTCAACGTGTTGAAGAAATTTTCGAAATTTAGCTTACAAAAACTGGAACTGCAACGCTAAACGTAACAGTTGTTCCAACGCAGTTCGCTTCTTTGATGCAGCCAGTGATTCAGATCAATAAGATTTGATCTTTGTGAGTCACTCAATTTCCAAAGATGGCATATCATGCATGGATAGCTGAAGATTTATCACACATGATTCTAAGAACGAATTTTATCTTGCTCAGAAAAAAAGGAAAGGTCGATTATATTTTTTAAAGACAATTCTTTTGGTAACTATATTAGTCTGGTACACCGAAGTGATCGGGAAGACATCTAGACGTTGTGTTTTTGTAATGCTGTTGTCAGATCTTTAAGAATTTTGCAGTATATAGATCAAAAAAAAAGAAAACTCAAGAATTGTTTTTTACTTTTTTTTTCAAAGAAGAACTCAGTAAGAAAATGCAGCTCTACAAGAGTGTACATTTTTTTGAAAGTTACGAGCGTATTGCCCACTACATTGAGCTGTTGTAGAAATCGCAACGAAATGCGCATTCTGATTCATGGAGGAAGTCTTCTGTCAGCAATATTAGCTTCTATAATATCTAGGACATCCCAGAAACTCGAAATAGGAAGTGTGCGTTTTAACTTAATTGTTTTCAAAAACATGTAAGCTAATGCTGTTTACCCCTAACTAGCAATCACTCTTTTATTTACGGTGGAAAGTCAACAGGAAGATATTTGCTATTTTAGAATCACCCATTGATGCGAGTGTTCTACTTCACAACCTTTTTGTGGATTCCATTAACTGATGTAGTAATAACATTCTGGATTGTGGCATCTTTGCGGCGTACTCTCAACCCATTCAAAAAGGGAGAATCGAGAACAAATCAGTAAGTATACCCTCTACCACGCATTTCACTGCAATCACAACAAGTATTAGTCAGAGTATAACTATTAACTCGAAGAACGCTTCTGCACCGTGTCGTTAATGAGAGATATGGAACAGAACATTGTGCTGAAGACGACGATACTCTTCGTGCTAGACTAGTGTATCAATAAAGTTGAAAAAGTGGTACTGGTCGCTAGGCACAGTATTATATGATGATCCAAATAATGATAGACAACCGTACTGCTCATTAGAGCCTTTTGAGAAAAATACACTTAATGTTATGCATCCTACAGCTTCACTTAAATCGGCATCGCTATTGAAGTCGCTGTTTTTGAATGCACACAAATTGAAAAAATTATTTTCTGTTTGTATGGAAAAATTTTGTTCAAGGGGAAAGAGGGGTTGTGTCATTTTTTCCTTGATTTTGATCTGTCATTGATAGTCGTGCACATGACATCGCAGTAATGACCGCTAGCAATTTCGCATAGTTTTCTGTGGACATTCATGAGCAAAGGTTTCACAAAAGTACACCAAAGTGGGATGCCACTGTGTCCACTTGCTTTTCGCAACGGTCACACACAACATGTTTTGAAAAGTGCCAATAAAGTCATAGAATTCAAACACCTACAAAACCACCCACATAAACAAAATTCCGGGAATTTCGCAGAATTTTCGGAATTTCGCGAGATTCACGGAAATTTTGGAGATTATGTGGGTGGTATTGTAATTTTCCTTTATTCTTGAAAACGTTCCATTTTAACAATTTAGACAAAAAGCCATTAGTCAGCTTGTGGAAGCTTTCTGCTACGTTCTGGTTACCCAAAATTACTAGATCAGCTCAAAATTTTCCATCAACTATATAAGTCTATTTTGAAAAAAAAACCATAGGCTTTGAGTGCGACAGTTTGAAAAAATTTCAAGCTGTCGCACTCAAAGCCCCTAAATTCACCCTAAATTCAAAAAAACTTGCAAATTCACAACAGCAGATAAAAGTGACATGAGAGGAATTTTGACAGATCCGAAAACACCCGAAAAATCATGCGGGAACATAACCGTCGAAAGCAGACAAAAAGCTGCATTTGCAGCTGATAATGAAAGTTCTGGTAGCCAAATAAAACATAAACAGTGTTTTCATGAGCAGAGGCGCAATAAACTGAGTAATCTAAAGTGCCGCTAGTAAAGATTGCGGTGCTGACCGCAAATAATGTTCCGACATCTTCAACAGCTTTAGCTTCTTCCTTCTTTTTTGTCAGTAGTTGAATTTGTTTGGATTGGAAGAATTCGTTGTTTCATTAGTTCACAATGCACTATAGTCTTTGTTAGAGCAGCTGCAGAAAGATTGTTTCAAAATCACTAAATCCACATGAGATCTCATCTCCAAATTTGGGTGGAAGCTGCGTATAGCTTTTTTACACATCAGGCGGGCATATGACCAAGTGATGCTACTTTTGGGAATCCGTTTTGCACCTGATTTTTACTCTATAGCAACATTTGGTTTCAAAATTCCTCCTTTCCATTGTTAGGGGCCAAAATGGCAACGACGTCGCTTCGCTGAATGAAGAAAAGGCGCTCCAACGAAACATATGCAGCTGGCGCGATTAAGAGGAGAATAGCAGAAACCGGAAGCGGCGAAAACAAATTTATTTTACGGAGCCCATTCGCCTGGAATTTTCCCTTACAACAAATGTGCTATGGAAAAGCTTGCATTCTATTTTTGAAAGGAAAGCGTCAGAAAGTGGCACACTTCTTGTGAGATGAAATGTAGCTAGTACCGTGGCAAAAGATAACGTGTTTTGTAAGATATGTCGGAGCGAATGTGTCTTGAATATAAGAGTCGCCATAGTGAGTTTTTTCGGCTAAAAATTGCTAATGTTCTTCCTTAGACACACTACCGCAGCCAGGAAACCATTCCAGTTTTGACATCGTTTAGTTTCTGCCTTATTATATATAAGGGCTACTTATAATTCATGTACCTACGCTTGCCCTTTGTGTACCTGCTCTCACTCAACAACGTTAAGAGTCTTTCAAACTTTTTAACTTTGTTCAATAACCACACAACTGTGAAAGAAGGCTAGAATACGCCATTTGCTGAAGGGAAAAGTGTTTTTTAAGATCCAAGAGCGGACTTGGGTTTCAGCTGTAGTGTTGTAGAGATAATAACATAGACTCATAAAGCTCTAACCCTCTAACGCTCTGATATCGCCTTCCCAAAAAATACTATTCCTCGCTGGATCGGTACACAGTCGTTAGTTGATTTTCCATCAAAGCCGTACCCTTGCATATGCTAGTAGTTACATTTGGGGAAACTCGAATTTTTTCATCGAATAAATGAATATCGAATAAATTCGTAAATGAAAAATTTCGAATAAGCGGATATCAAATAAATTAGAAAAACCACCCAATAAAAAACTACCCAATACAAATGTGCACATTTTATACCAGGTTACATATAGTATAATTTTCTAACAAGGGAAGACCCTTGGTCGAACTGGGTGCCCACACGTGATGCATATCATTGCGCTGGATTTGGGACACTAATACCAAATCCTTGTTCCTAGCTGCTCAATGATCTTCTGGGAAAATTTACGAGTGATGGTTTCCCCAGGATGACCACGGACCGCTTAAACTAATAGGGCCGAGAAATGTCAGTTGTGGAAAGATTGCCGAGTGGATAGCTGCAGAAATTATAGAGGAAGTAGTATTATGTTCGGAATACTTATGTTCCAAACATTCTTGCATTTTTGCAAATTATTTAGCGGCTGTTTCTCTGCCTTAGAAACCCAAGGATACATATCAAACAATCTGATCTGTAGAATGGAAGAAGGTTCCGAACATAAGTATTCCGAACTTTTTAGCCTTTCCTCCATAGTTCCCACAGTTAGTCTTACTATCAATTCAAAAATCCTACTATCAATTCAGAAAAAGCTTCTCAATAGAAACACGGCATAAAAACCAGAATTATACCAATTAAAAGGAAGTTGGAACTTCTTTCTACATGGACAATACTGAAAAGCACACTTACTTCACAATCCTGCAAGATTGCCCATGTGCCTCCCTTACCTGAAAGCAAAAGTGATAAATTCTGAAGATTTGAAATGCAAGGGTATAAAGGTAACAAATCATTGAAAACTAGACCGTGCTGCAGCTAAAAACAAAAAAATAACATCAAAATAAGAAATACGAGCGGTTTGGTGTCGAGTTAGCCGTACGCGCACCTGGTGCAAGTACGGCACGGCGGGAGCCCAGCACCTTATCCGGGATTTCAAAATTGTGTGCAGTAAGACACATCGCACCGAGGTGACTAGAAGGATACGTCTGCTATATATGAATGAAGCGAAAAAGATTTGCTAGAAATCAAAAAACCATTGCTGCAGAATCTTATGATGTTAAGATCTTGTTTACTTCCTCGCTTACTTCATGTGTAAAGCCAACACTGATAAATCGAAGCTGTTCCTAAATAGGACAATGATTTAAGAACATAACATTTTGTTTGGAACCTTTGTTCGCATAATGCCTTCAACCGAGACTAGCATTGATGGAATGCATACGTAATATTTATTTTTTACATTATTACATCGCATAGATGTAGTGCGTTTGAGAGAAGCAGTGATGGATAATGTGATAACAATAATGTAATAAATGATATAATAACAGACATCTCTGGCTCATTTCAAACTTGGTAAAACAAATTATATCACAGTTTGCCTTGATATTAGGTCGAACCGAAAGTTCTGTCGCACCATTTTCAAAAAATCGTAGCTTCTTTCTGTCACGAAGATTTATTTATGAGTAAAATTTTATTGAAAAGAGCAAATTATGCGCTTTCTAAGGGCATCTTGGCTGCTATCTATAAGGTTGATGCATAATTCCTGCACCAAAATAGGTACAGACTGCAATATTCGGAATTCTCCTACATCCTAAGTAGGGTTTGATATATCGTTAGATAGAGTAAACCTAGCTCTACAAAATAGTGCTCAAACATCTTTACCAGCTTTGACCCACACAAAGTTTTGAGCAGAAAATTGAAAGAAACCATGCTCCCGAAAACCCCAAGGCAAATCAATACAAAATTGTAACTTGTAGCGTCCAAAAAACTTCTACAAAGTTCTTGCTTGCTCACGCGTAGACGTTTTATGTGAGACATTCATTTATGCAGTTGCTGTTTTTTCCTCAGCTAGACGATGAGAAAACAAAGTTTTTCTTGCTTCTGCCAAATTAGTGCTGAGATGTTCTAGCACTAACAATTGTATACTACATCTCTACATCTCTTTAGCAGTAAAACTTCACATTTTCAGCCTTTTAGAGGAGGTAGTTCACGCTTTAATGCTTTTCAACGCCAGTATTTCCCATTATACTCAATATAATTAGCGGACCTGTAATAAACCATATGACATGGCAAACTATTAGGTCGCAACATAACTTTTGTGGATTTTTTGTTTTCTTCAAAAAAAAATTTAGAAACTGACAACGTGATGATTGTGAAGGAAAAAGCACGATTTTTTTGATGGTGCGACAGAACTTTCGGACCAACCTAATATTTTTCACAGGTTCAAGCAAAGTTTTCACGTTCCACAAAATCTTTCCTATCACTGCCACTACTCATACCAAGTGTGATTAGAAAAAATGGTGCTAAGCGTGCCAGATCCCATCCCACAACCTCTACAATCTTAGAGATAAGCTCCAGCACGAGCGTACATAGCACTTCCTCGTGTTATGCTCGTGTAGACAATATTTGTGTTCGGTGAGTCGGCGACAAAAGTTAATGAGTATAATTTGTGAATTTTTCCTTATTTTTTCACATGTTCTTTGTTTTTCAAATTATGTCTACTTGAATGCACCCGATCACGATTGTATGTGGTAATTCTGGGAATACGGTAGCACACATTAGTGTTGGTTTTCAAAAGGGAATATGTATAAAGCTTTGATCCAAATCAGGACGGAATAATTTCAAAATGATTTTATCAGTTAACAAATCGAAGCAAGTTATCAATTTTATGACATGCAAAATACTTAAGTTGATTGTTAGATTGATTTGAGCAAAATTTAAAATTTAAGAATTAATTGCTCCTAATTTTGTGTCTTTTTTCTCAGCTTTGATTTCAAAAAGTAGCAACGCCAGCCTCCACAAAATGTTTTTGATAAATTCCACATTGCTCTTTATAATATTAGATGGGTGCAAAAGTTCTGTCGTTTTATTTTCAAAAATTTGTAACTTCGCCAAATTTCAACGGATTTGCTTGCATGTAATTTTATTAGAAAGAATAGGTCTTCCGCTTTCAGCACTGAGTGCAGAGATAAAAATGGAAAACTAAGGCCATGCAAACTTTGACCATTTCAAGTTAGGTCACCAAAAATCGGGAACGCTGCAGAAAAATCTGAAATCTTCCGTACATATGTTTTTTGGCCTACACTTTGCATCTGTGAAAAGTTTGCGCTGTCTGAACGTCTCCGTGAGATGTTATGAATATCGAGTTTACCATGGAAAACGCCAAAATCGATTAATTTGTGAATTTTCGCGAAAATCATAACTTCTCACAGAGACGTCCAAACAGCACAAACTCTTCACAATCGCAAAGAGTAGGCCAAAAACATATGTACTGACGATTTTAGATTTTTCTGCAGCATTCCAGATTTTTGGTGACCTAACTTAAAATGGTCAAAGTTTACACGGTCTTAGTTTTCCATTTTTATCTCGGCACTCAATGTGAAACAGAAGCTACACAAAAAAGCGCTTGAAAGCGGAAGATTTATTCTTTCTAACAAAAATACATGCAAGCAAATCCGTTCAAATCTGGCGAAATTACAAATTATTGAAAATGAAACGACAGAACTTTTGCACCCACCTAATATTAGGTTGTCCGGAAACTAATGCATGTTTTGAATTCCAACCGCAGTACGTCATACACTTCTCATTTCTAAGTAGCTTGCAAAACACCGTTTGATAAAACAAAGCAAGCTCTACAAGATGGCTATCTACTTTAGCAACAGCTTTGATCCACCACGAATTTCGAGCCAAAAAGCAAAAAGATTCGACTGCCCGAAAAATTGAGAAAATTCGTAACTCAGTTTCTAAAAGTCTTGCAAAAATTCTAACTTGCTCACATAAACATAATCCACATAGGGCATCTATATGCGTCGTTGCCGCATTTTTTTCTCTGCTAGAAACCAAGAAAACGGAAATTTTCGTGCAATTTGCCAAGTTTTGCCAAAGTGGTGCTATGCCGTTCCCACATAAGCAGTTGTATACTACAAACCCATAGTAGTACAAACGTAAATTTCCAGCTCCCTACAAGCTTTAGTTCTCGAGAAATATCGAATACAGTTTTCGCTAGTCATGTGGTCCAAGCTAAAATTCATATTTTTCGGGAACTAAAACTTGTAGGAAGCTGGAAATTTACGTTTGTACTACTACAGGTTTGTAGTATACAACTACTTATGTGGGAACGGCACAGCACCACTTTAGCAAATGCACGAAAATTTCCGTTTCCTTGATTTCTAACAGAGAAAAAAATACGACAGCGGCGAATGTAGATGCCCTTTGTGGATTGTGTTCACGTGAGCAAGTTAGAATTTTTGTAGAATTTTTATAAATTGAGTTACGAATTTTCTCAAATTTCGGGCAGTCGAATCTTTTTAGTTTTTGGCTTGAAACTCGAAATGGATAAGATGGCTATTTTGCTAAAGCAAAATAGCCATCTTGTAGAGCTTGCTTTATTCTATCAAATGGTTTCTTGCAACCTACTTAGAAATGAGAAGTGTATGACTTATTGTGGTTGGAATTCAAAACCCGCATTAATTTCCGGACAACCTAATACATTTGCAATTTGTTCCTTCAGTTCATTAATTGATATGGAGTTCCAACTCCCCAATTCAAGTTCCAACCTCCCCTTCTCACCAAAACTCAGATTTTCCTAAGCCTTCCACTTTTCACGAACTTGAACATAGTCGACTAGTGAGCCTATACAATATGCTTTTTCTGCTTTATCCAAAACTCCTGCAATTTTCTTGTCAATGAAACAAGACCAAACAATATTTCAATTGCATGACCAATCCCCTACACAGCTTTCCAGCTTTGATTTCTTCTTTTATTCCCAAGCTCATTCCAAATGCAGAATAATCTTAACGAATGCTGCAGTTTTCTCAGAACAAATTTGAATAGCTAAGACTTTCGAATTTTGCAGACACTGAAGGATGTTGCGGCATGACCCATGCAACTTGTAAATAATTCAAAATACGCCTTTCAAAATTTCCATTCATCTTTGCTTTCGAAAAAATGGGCTTCAAAGTTTGAATACAGACTGGTTTTTCCTACTTCGCGAATGCCAACAAAAATTGTGATCTGCCGTTTTGAAATTCTTTGACTGGAAAAACCAAATTTTCTCACATTTATGCACAATGAAAAAATTGGGGTTTCTCACTTCTTTGCGGATTTCTTTCATGGCAAGATGAATTGCATTCCAACAGATTTTATGTCCCAACTCACACTGAAGTGCTCTGTCCAGCGGTACATACTGGACAAAAAATAGAGATCCGAGGAGATCCGTTTTCGAGGTTGGTAAAAAAAAATTCTTTTTGGCTCCAAACCTTGCCTGAGTTCGGGTAGGTCTTTAGTGTTCATTTTGTAGAGCTTGCTTTACTCTATCGATTGGTACCCTAAGTGTACCAAGAAAACAGAACAGCTTCATTTATTCAAAAAGCCATTTGCTTTCGGAGAAATCTAATACAGTGCTGGACATAATTATACAGCCACTCTAGAAATCGTCGTAATTTTTGTTCTTGTCATGAAATGAATTGAATCTGTCTGAAACTTTGCTGTATTGTGCGCATGTCAACCTACCATAACCCCTCAAAACGGCTTCCAGTCTTGTTGAGTTTGAACGGAGAAAAACGAAAAAAATCGAAAAGGCCCTCTTTGAAAGCTGAACGAAATTATACAGCCACCTGGTTTTTCTAATCACTATCGCATTCGTTGACTCTCAAATTTTTTTGTACAATTACATCCCAAAATATGAAACATTTGCGACACTTACGGCCTCTCATCCTACTCAAGTAGAAGCGATCACTGCATTTCTTGCTTTTAAATGCATTAAAAGTCAATCTCCTTCAACAAACAACTGCTCTAAAGAGTTTTCAAGCTCTTGTTCATTCCAAATGATAATCATGGAATCTACTGACCCTTCTGGATAGATGAGGTGAATAGCGCTTTCGTAAACTCTGCGTAATCGCTGATTTTGACGGACAGACTCCAACCTCAACATAGGCTTGGAACGCTTTTAAACCACAAAACTCAGTTTGCAATGTCCACAAAGTGCTGAACTTGATTTATCACATTGTCTACATGGGGATACAGCTTTCGCAACAACTTTCAGATTTTTCCTAATGATGCGGTAGCGATTTAGACCTGGAATACTTTCCACAAAAATTCCCTGCGAGCGGAAGATTCGATATAACCCTAGATCTCCTTATTTCCGCCTGTGTTTCATGTCATATTTCACCCGATGACTGAGATTAGCTAAGATTTTGAAGTTTTAAGCGTCTCCGGTTTTATCTCGTGATCTGAGTTGGCTTTGATTGTACAGGGTGCTCCACTCAACATTCAGTGAATGTCAACTGCGGCTGAATCAGATTGCTCAGTCCCGAAATTTCTTCCCAGTCATGCACACGAGTTCACTGTTGTATGGCTGTCGTAATGGCTACATTACAGTATTCTCTGTCGCTTGAAAATCGAGTTTTGTGGTGCAGAATTGCATTAACTCTATGGTGAGGTCGGAGTCTTTCCGTCAAAATCAGCGACTACGCAGAGTTTACGAAAGCGCTCTTCACCTCATCTATCCAAAAGGGTCGGTAGATTTCATGATTATCATTTGAACCGAACAAGAGCTTGAAAACTCTTCAAACCAGTTGTTTGTTGAAGTAGATTGACTTTTGGTACTTTTGAAAGCAAAAAATGCAGTGGTCGCATCTACTTGAGTAGGATGAGAGGCCGTAGGTGTTGCGAATGTTTCATTTTTTGGGGTAATATTGTACAAAAAAATTTGAGAGTCAACGAATGCGATAGTGATTAGAAAAACCAGGTGGCTATGTAATTTTGTCCAGCTTTCAAAGAGGGCGTTTTCGAATTTTTACGTTTTTTTCCGTTCAAACTCAACAAGACTGGAAGCCGTTTTGAGGAGTCATGGTAGGTTGACATACGCACAATACAGCAAAGTTTTAGACAGATTCATTGACAAGAACGAAAATTACGACGATTTCTAGGGTGGCTATATAATTATGGCCAGCACTGTATTATGTTAGTCATAAATTCCCAAGTTGGATTTTGAAGCACATTATGCATTGAAACCCCAATGGCTTCACATTTGTAAGCGCTCTTAACTTCTTCCAGAGATCGGACCGGCGTCGCAGATATACATGATTTTGGAATCAGCTCATCAGGACGCATCTGATAATATGCGGAATTTTGAGTTGTATATGACTGTAGCACTTTTGAAGGTCCCGATTTTTGCCCTTTATATGGCATTCATTAGCCTAAATATTATAGTAGACGTGTGAGACGCTCTACGATTTTCAGAATTTATCGGAACTTCGCTTAAGGAGCACAATTGCATCTAGCTCCAGCTGAAGAGCTCTCATTGGTGTTTAAGTCTTACGCTTTCTTAGGCTCAACTCTATCAAAGTAACACTGCGATTTATAAGCGCAATTCAAAATTCTCTATATTCCGTGCCGCTGATTTTGCCGATGATCTCTACGTATGCTACTCTTTTTACAGTCAAGCTCACTAGCCAAGATTACGACGACGACGATGTGGTGACAGTTATCAGGTTGGCTATTAAATAATTGCGGTCGGTTTTGCGGCATCCTACAGATGCTGCAGACAATTTTTTGTTCAGTATGTGTTGCTGGACAGAGCACTTCAGTGGAAATTGGAACTTAAATTTTGTTGGAATGCAATTTATCTTGCAATGAAAGGAATCCGCAAAGAAGTGAGAAACCCCAATGTTTTCATTGTGCATAAATATGAGAAAATGGTTTTTTTCGGTCAAAGAATTTTGAAATGGCAAATCATAATTTCTGTTCTCCGTCAGAGCATGAAAACGAAGCTTTGGAAGTCGCATAATTGAGCTTGAGGAATTTTCTCCATGTTGGGACATAACTGTCCCTTGGTGATAATTTAAAATACTGAATACCCCAAAATCCCGCCAATAAGTCCGGCCTTATTTGCTTTTTTTGACACGAAAAATTGAATGAAAAAATCGCCCTCTGCGCTGCCAGAAGTCTAGCAGATCTGCTGCGGTCTGATGGGAGGATTTCTGCTAGACTTCTGGCAGCGCAGAGGGCGATTTTTTATCAATTTTTCGTGTCAAAAAATGCAGATAAGACCGAACTTATTGGCGGGATTTTAGGGTAATTGAAATATGATAGAAGAAGCTTTGATCTATATACAAAATATCATGAATAAAGAACAACTAAGAAAAGCGTAGGGGAACAAACTCCGCCAGTTTGAACCGCCTGCGCGGACTAGTCGTCCTGCGACGATGTGCAACAACATTGCAAAAGGATCAGTGGCCGAGGAAGGCGGGCTCAGGCTGGCGGAGTTCGTTCCCCTACCCATAAGAAAGATTTGATAAAGTGAAAAAACGAAATTATTTTTTAGCCAACCCTATACATTAGTCGTGATTGACGCTCTACATAAATCCAACACCAACTTCAATTTAAAACCTCCGGCAAATCAAAATCCTGGCTCTAAAATCACAAAAATTCTCTCGGCAGCATTTTCGCGCCTAACTCTGCGGTAAGGTCTAGTGCACGGTGGAACAGAAGTCTGGCAGCCGCTTTTTGTAAATCACAAATCTACTGATGATTCTGTTTTCAAATTTCCGCAACATAATGCTGAATCACAACCTAGTTAAAAATGTTGGCGTATGTTTTTGTAATGATTGGATTTATCAAACAAGTGCTTCTGCACAACAATCAAAACTTTTAGTTTTCACAACTTATATCTTATCTAAAGGTACTCTAAATATCCTACAGCACTTTAGTGCATACAATGTAGAGGCTTTGCGCTATGACATTTTAGTAGTCGCATTTGCCAGAACCTGTTCTTCCGAAAACGCAAAAGAGAAATTTACGAATATTACCTGCGTACCAGTGGCCATTTGTCTCTAAAATGAATTTGAAAGCTGCGAACGTAGCAGGCACTGAGTTTTAGGCTATATTCTTTCAATGAGTATTCTATTAGGTTGGCGGGTAATTCCTGCTACACTTTTATTTTTATTTCTCAAAAATCTAAGGAACCCTCGAAAATTCTTATATTCAAGGAGTGTGCTGACGGGTTATAAAGATCTACACGCCTTTACTGTCAGATTCGCGGCCCTTGCGCAAAACACTCACTTTATCGATGGGAATACGTTTCAGACATTCTTGTCAATGGGGTGGCACTCTTCCAGGTGATCAGGAAGAAAGCGGGCGATGTGATAGTCGGATAGTGTACTGGTCCATACTTTCTTCTTGCAAATATAGGGGGATGACACAATTATGTTGGCACACGTTCGCGTGAGATACATAATATGCTATGTCAGCATACATTCGCATTCTAACATATAGAACAATTTTAAAAGTTTACAAAAATCATCCCCAAGCTCTCCGTATCAAATCCTATACGATACTGAAAAAAAAAGAAATTTCGACCAATTTTTATTTTTATCGAGCTTTATCCCTTGTTAGTCTAGAAGCACCAAAGTGCTGCCTCAAAAGGGACAGTGCAAATATATTTTAAAAAATGTTAAGAGAGAAAAAAACATGATGAGACGCAAAAAACAAAGAAAAAATTACAGTTTTGAGTGTGTTCACGAAGTTGTCATAAACTTGCTAGCTAAGTTCATTTGCAGCATCAGTCACAGTGTTGCGTACGCCGTGTCATGTCCTCCAAAGAAAAAGAAAGAAAAAAGGAAAAAGATTCTAGAATGATTCCTGAATTTTTCAGAATTTTACAAAAAAGTGTAACAGAAATTCCCTAATTTATAAAAATTTAATTGAATCGATCGATGGAGCAATCGCAAACTATTTAGATTATGATTTTTCGCTATCGTTGGCGCAATCGCATCCAAATTTCCAGTATGCGAATACACTTGCCTCACTTAAAATTCCGAAATTTTCCTAAATAATGCAAAAGAAATTTTGTAATTTGTTGTAACCAAAAGCTTGCTCTATTATTCTGCACGTTTGCCTAGTGAAAGAAGCAGTTGTCGTGAAAGCGTAGGACAAATATCAAGACTGCCTGCGTGCGAAGACAGGCGGGCCTGCCAAAATTTCGAAGGGCTTCTTTGAAGCGAAAAGAGGCAATCACAAAATTTGAGAGGTGCGCTGTATTGTAAAGGTTCGATTCATGTGTGCATCAAGCTCTGTTTCTAGATACTTTCCTTCTGCCTTTATCTGAAAAAGTACTAGGCTTCCAGACTTTTGCCCCACTCTATGTAAACGAATAAACGGTCTGCTTTGTTGGATTTGCGCGAGTTGCAATCCCTGAACAGTTTTTTTATGCCGACTGAACTTCGCCTAACCGCCCTCAAAATTTTCTTCTGCAGAACTAATTCGAATGGTAAAAAAATACTTAAAATCTTTATGACTATCCACAAGTAAATGTTAAACGACTCAGACAGCGTACTTCAAGAATTTTGCTACTTTTTTCGGGTGGGGACTAGGGACCGAGGCCTTAATCCGATTTCGTTCATGCATGAGTTGTAAGGAATGTTATTCAAGAATCATAGAGCAAACGGAAAAATATGTGATGCAAGTCTTACTCTGCTCATCACCTGACTGACACCAAAGGCTAAACAATTGCAGGTTTGGAAATTAGGAAAGTATCGCTATTGGTGGGTTGAGAATTGCAGAGTTTTTTTTCAAAACTGCTTGAGCGATTAAATTGTGAACATATTCACTGAAAAGAGAAAACAGCCGAGTTTAGAGCTTTAATTCTGGCAAACCGCCTGATTATGCAAATGAAGTACTTCTGTACTTACCTGTGTGAGGATACCTCGTTTCTGAATACGTATGGTGCTCACATGGACACAGATAACGCACGATTAAAGGCAGTGGACAGGCAGAATGGACCCCCGTCAGATTTTGGTAGTTTCGGGTAGTAGACCCCCCAAGTACATCATAGCCCCAAGCCCACCTTCCAATTCATGCGCTAAGTTTTGACAAAAGCGCTTCAAAACTCCACCAGCCCCGCCCACTTCCATTGAGTGGGCGTTATTGGTGGAATTTCGAAGCGCTTTTTCAGGACCTAACGCATGAATTGGAAGGTGGGCTTGGGGCTATGATGTACTTGGGGAGTCTACTACCCAAAACTACCAAAATCTGACAGGTGTCCATTCTGCCTGTCCACTGCCTTTAACGGAAGGGGAAGTATTTGCTGTTATGTGTGGGTGTTACTAACATTTTCACTATGAAAATGCATTGTAAAGCTGACCTTGCTAAACTGCTCTTTGTGATGTCATGGACGTGACGTATCTCTCGGCAGTGTGTTGACAAATGTGGGATTCAATTGCTAATAAGTGTGGATAATAAAATCTGTTATAAATACCTGCCGAGTAGCCGCGTATGTGCATCACCACTTATTTGCTTCTTCTAGATGTTGTCTAAAGCTCAACTTCACCACAATACATTTAAGCCTACGATGCAATTTCGATTCAAAGATATTGGCAAGATTCACGTTTCTTGTGCTCCACACATCTTTTTTCATTAGTAGGGAAACAACAGAACTGGCCTGGCCCTTTGCTATTATTATTCTGCTTTACTGACTTCACAATCGAATAGAAATACACATCCTTATTAACGTAATTGAATGGTTGTTATCAGTGTTTTTCGAATGGCTACCTAAAACGTTTGTGCGCTAGAAGAGATATAAATTAAGATTTTGTCTTTTCTTTTGCACGCCAAAAATCGAAAGAACTCTTGTTTTAGAGCGGTATCGTGGCCAGTGATTGTATGCTAAACGCGACCGCTTTAGGCCTCGGGCACAGTTCACGCGATTTGATCGTCGCGATTCAATCGCGACAAGACAACTGTTACGAGTTCATTGCATGCCGACCAGCTTGCATTTCGGTTGTGATACTTTTCCAGCCCGAATTTTTTGAATGTAAGATGGGGATGAATGGAAATCGCAGCGACGATCAAATCGCGTGAACTCTGTCCGAGGCCTTAGTGTATGCTGCTAAAAGTATGCACAACACGCTCTTATTTATCTACGCCGTTGTTTAGCGTAGATTTCCAGAAGTGAGGCCCTCTAAGAGAAATCATCCCTTTTTCTTCTTTTGTGAGTCTGGAGTTTGAAAGAGAATCAAGCAGAATTTGCTAATATCAAGCATCTGAAAGTTCGGAGACTTACAAGAGAATAATCAAATTTTAAGTAGATAACCCAAGCAATCCGCATACCACCGGATGCAGCGCAAAACGCTGACTGCAGTTACGTCTTCCATATCTGCTGGTCTTCTTTGTAACAAACTTATAAGCATTTTACTGCAAGAAACGTGTACATACAAAGTGCAAAGCTGTGCACATCATTACCTTTCTGGCTCACCTTTAAATAAGCTATAAAAGGTAATCTAGCTGCATGTATTGGCAAAGCATTGAGCCAAACATGGCGCTGTATAGCTAACTTGCACTTTGCAACGATTTCTTTACAACTTTGGTTTATAACTTCGTCTCCAAAGGCGTTCAACAAAAGTGGAAGACATGTAAAGATAAGCATTCTATGCTGCATCCAATGGTATGCAGCTCGTTTAAATTGGCCACTTCGGCTTCTGACCATTCCCTTGTTAGTTCTCCAAAAAGATAAAGCTAAGTTTTTTATACTCAATCTTTTGGCATTGTTTTGCTTCATTGTGATTATCTGTTAACTGCGGAGTAACTCGATAAAATTTTGCACTTTTCAGATGATGAGAATTCCCTTTTCTAGAATTAATAATCACAGTGCGTTTCTGGTTGTCTTGCCTACTGGAATGGGGCAGCTGACGAAAACTGGTGCGCAGAGTATTGTTCTAGAGCGTGGATCTAACCATGTACTGCAGATGATGGAACTAAACATCAAATACCACTATTGAATAGAAAATTCAGCTATTCATTATTGAAAAATAAACCTCTCTCTAGTGTACATGTGATGTCGCGCTTATTTACAAAATATTTTGCATGTCAAATTCGCAGTTATAAAATCAAGGCCCGGCACGAGGTGGGCAAATGACAAGCTGGAAATCGTTTTGGATAGATAGCTAAGGGGATATCGTAATTATACTTTTACAAGGGCATAGTACACTCTCTCAACAAGTTGCTACACGACTGACATGCGAGAACCCAATCTATCTTAAAAATCCAAATTTTTTTCACATTGAGTTGTAATTAGAAGTCTTGTTTATAGCGCACACATTACGACATGACTAATTTGGAGTATAAACGGATATGGGCGAGGAGAAGCATAGTACAGAGTGCTGGGAAAAAAAACGTGAATGGAGGTTGCGGCAAGCTTTTTTCTGGAAAATATTAAAAATGGAAGAATGGCTCGCTTGCGACTCACAGATAACGATATGGCACAAAATTTGATGTGTGTACGCGCAGTGGGACTAAGAACAAAGTATAAAAAAATTTGCTTTTTTTCCAAATTAAGTGCGCCGCTGCCCACCTAATGCCCACGAGGTAGACAAAACTTCCATTTCACGTAAGTTCTGCAAAATTTGTACACAAATCTCTTCTACACCTAAGCTTTAGTATCCAGTAACATCTTGGTTCCAAAGTCCTCCTCTCCTCCTTGTTTGGATTCGAAATAGCAACGGCGCTTGTCCTTCGAAGAAAAGGAAGCGCACTTTAGGCAAACAACCTATGCAGCGACATCAAGTTGGAAGCTGTAAAAATCCATATGGGCAAAGGCGAAGTTGTTTTACTGATGTCCATTTCCATTCCCTCGTAGCCTGCCTTAAGCATTTCAGTGACAGAATTGTACATGGATGTGGACGCATTAAGCGCTTCTCTTAACAAAGTCTTCTAAAAAGCTTGATCGTCAGCAAACATTGCGGTACACAACATGCAGTGATATGGTTCAACGGCCAAAGAGCGTAAACGCAGCTTTATCATTTTAACAAAGCAAAGCTTCGTTGTTGCCTTGTGGTGATTAATTCTGTTCAACGAATATGCATATCATACTTGGTAAAAGCAAAAAAGCAGCTAACATGACAGATGTGTTTTTGTCTAGAATATAAAGTTGTTTTCGGTCGGTCAAATTCAACGAGCAAATCCTCTATTGCCAATGCACGAAACCCAGTTGTTCTGTACATATTGGCTGCGATGGATTTTTTGACTTGCGCAGGATAAGCCGAAGTGTAGTGTACCAAGACGTTCTAGCTATTTGTTCTACGATATCGCGTTTTGGGTTTACATTTGACAACTGCATCAACGCATAGAAATTGCAATCAATCCTTAGTTGGCTTCTCTCTTGTTATCTTGATGGTGAAAGATTTTAGAACTTTTGATGTGTGCAAATGAGTGCAACTGAGTGCAAAAACCACTTGTTAGGCATATAACACAATCCGCATAGCGACAGTACAGTAGTTATTGCGCGCGAAAACGGGAGTTCAACTTATGAATATAAAGGAGTTGTGTGCGGGTATCAATTGAGAATCGTATCGAAATCGATGTTTATGCGAGCATTTCAACATGGTGCTCGTACACGACCTTCTGAATCGGCCTGGTTTATACCGTGCGATAGAGCGCATGTCTCGAAAATTACGAAGCCGCTATCCGGATTCGTGAAATTATGGAAAACTTAACTTTTCTGTCTTGATTGCTTAGTTCATTAGTCGATATCATTCCAAATCTTTTGTTAAATTTCCACATTCCTTTTAGTCTATTTGGGAGCGGCGGTTTCGAAAATGGATTCTTCATGCTCAGCCTTTTTGTTAGATCTTGTACAATGGCAGATTTTCTTCAGTTTTCGAATTGATGCGAATCTTCGCACAGATAGACGGTGTGCACCCTTGTCCACCCTTGCAAAACTACGCGACCTCTTCAACAACGATCAACTCCATCTACTGTTGAAAGTCAATCGGTGCTTGTGCAATTCAATAATTTCCACATCCAATGGCGGTTTTTTCTTGGTAGGATAAATTGGACGGCCCCTAGGTTGAGTCCGGCAAGTTTGTTTTTATTTTCGTTTGATTTTTTAGACTAGACATCCTAACTCTGTCATCTTCTTGGGTTTTGGCCGCCCTTTCCCTACGTAAGACCAGGACGAACGTGCCATAAACATGGTTTTTTGCGTAAAAGTAAATTCAACTTTTGTCGAATAAAATGCTTCGATTAGCAGTGCGTAAAATGGTCAGGAAAACGCTCCAAGATACTGTAGAATTTCATCGAACAAACCTGCTTCATTATAGATTAATTTGAAACTAACCTAAGTAACCTTACTTTTTTGTGTCTAAATGCTAACAGTTACTAAAAACTAACTAGATCCTTAGTGGATCTGGTTTTGTTTCAGCTGAATTCTTGAAGTAAATCAGCAAACAAATGAGAGGAAAATTTGAAATTATTGATGCTTAGGAAGTATAAGGTTCTATCCGTTGAGAAATTATCAAAAAAAATGAAAAACTGGGCTGTATGTCGCTCACAACAACTTTATTCCACATAGTGCTCGAGGCCAAAGCTACAGATATCCCAAAGAAAAAAAACAAGAAAAATCCGTATCTCAATCCAAAAAAAGTCCCACATCTGAAAATCTACAGTACCTGTGCATTTATCTGCTTTTTCTGGCTGGGAATCAAAAACAATGATTTTCATGATCCAAAGCTGTGCTGGGCTGTTCCCACACTGACAACTCAAGTTAAATTTTTTCTCGAACTTTCGAGCATTGTCTTTTAGAGACCTCAGTTTTTAACTTTAAGAACAAACTCCGCTCAAATTTCTGGTAACTTGAAGAGGTACCATTGCACTATCAAGGGGTACCTCAAGACCTATTCAGGAAACGAGATGAACGTAATTTGTCTGAGCAGAAAATAAATGATAAAAGATTGTGAAACAGTCTAATAAGAACATGTTACCTGAGTAGTTTTATAATGTGTAAAAATTTCACGAACCCATTCTTCTTGACCCCTCCCCTTCCATCCACTCTTGTGGTGGATTCAGCTTAGTTGATCAGTCTTTTATTTCCTCGTTGAGCTAGCTTGAGGCAGTCGAATGTACTAGATTGGCCCGAAAGTTCTGTCCCCCCATTTTCAAAAAATCTTAGCAGTTTCCCTTTACGGTAATCTTGCACGACAAAAATATTCGTGGAAAAGTAAAGTCTACATGTTCTAGTGGCATTCTGATTGCTTTCTAGCGAGCTTACGCCACAGGTATAAAAATAGAAAATTAAAAGTTCTCGAAGTTTGGCGATTTGAGGCAAGCCCTTTAAAAATCCAAAAATGTGCAATAAAATCCGAAACAGCCATTGTCACAGTTTTTCTGACTCCCCCCCCCCTTCCTTTCTAAATGAGCAAATTTGTGCTAATTGAGCTTTTTTGAAAAGTTATGATTTTTGAAAAAAAAGCCAAAAGTCAGTATTCCTGAAAAAACAATTTTTTGACACCTTTTCGCAAGAACTATAACTTATCAAAAAAGAGCTCCATTAGCACAAAGTTTGCTGCGTTGAGAGATGAGGTCGAAAAACATGGCACTGGTTCTTTGGGATTTTATTGCACAATTTTTGGATTTTTGAAAAGCTTGACTCAAATTGTCGAACCTCGAACAATTTCCTTTTTCCGTTTTTGTCTCTGCGACAATATCTCGCTGGAGAGCAATCAAGACTCCACTAGAAAGTGTATGCCTTATTCTTTTGAAAAGTATCTTTGCCAAGATTAGACGACGAAGGAAAGAACTTATGATTTTTTAGAAATGGTGCGACAGAACTTCCAGACCAACCTAAAATTTGTCATCTTAAGGAAAGATTTTGTTTCACGAACGTCTCTCCTGCCTCTGCTCATGCCAAGTTCGTTCAGTAAAGTGGTGCTAAGCGTGCCGGATCCCATCCCACAGCTTCTACAATCTTATAGATAAGCTTCAAAGCTATGTTATAGCAGTACTTCCTCGTATTATATGCTCATGTAGACAATATTTATTTGTGTTCGGTGAGTTGGCGACAAAAATTAATGAGTTCAGTTTGTGAATTTTTCTTTATTTTTACACATGCTCTTTGTTTTTCAAATTATCCTAACTTCACGCGTATGAGGCGCACTTTTTCGAATTTTAAGCGAGCCGCTAAGCCGCTTCACTGTATTTCGGAAATAAATCCTTACATCGCACGATTCTCTCAAGCAATATACAGCAGTTACAGGGTCCTTTGGTTGTAAAGTCCTTTGGCTTGTCTGTGCTAGTCGATTTTGGAAAAAAATCCCCCGCGCCTTTTGCGCGTGAAATTAGGGTATGTCTGCTTCAATGCACCTGTTCAAGATTGTTTCTGGTAATTCTGGGAATGCGGTAGTAAAGTCAACGAGGTTTTTGGAAGTGGAAATATAAATTTTTCCTTTTTGGAAGTTTTGCATCTTTTTCCAAGTTTGCATCTTTTTCTAAGTTTTACTGTGTTGAAAAGCGCAGCCAACTTTCCAGATAATTCGTTTTGAAAAAATTTTCAAATCGGTCTTGTATATGTAATACAGGTTAATTGCGTTATTTTTCTTTACTAGTAGTTGGCGTTTTTGAACTGAATCGGGCTCCTTTTCTACCGATATTCTGATTTTCCGGCTTCTAACATCCTCTTCTCATCTACTTGAACTCTGTCTATTAGTGAACGGTACACGAGTTACTTTTTTTCTTCGTTCCCCAGGGAACTTCTGCAATTTCCCAGTCAATGAAGCAAGGCCAAACAAAACTAGAGCTTGCAAGACCAATGCTCCACACAGGTTTCCAGTCTTTGATTTCTTCTTTTATCCCATGCTCATTTCAAATGCAGAATTGTATGGACTAATGCTGCAGTTTCCTCAGAATAAATTTGAATGACTGAAATTTTCGAATTTTGCAGGCACTGGAGGATGTTACGGCATTACCTATGCAAACTGTAAATCATTAAAACCACGCCTTCCAAATTTATCATTTATCTTTGTTTTCGAAAAAATGGGCTTCGAACTCGAATGCGTCCTTTTTCCCTCCCTTCCCCTTCAATTTAAATCTGGAGAAATAGTTTAACTTTTACAGAAATAATTCTGATACGAAATTTTTCTAGAGCAGCCACAGGAAATTTTGAATTACCAGAAATTTCTAAAGTAAATGCATTAGGGCAAAACTTTCAAGGAAACTTCTGAGTAGTCAATAATGGGAAAATTTTGAAATTTCGTTATTTTGTTCACTGACCGTGGAATTATAGTGTTGACAACATTAAAAAAATATTATGGATCTCCCAGATTTAGCTTTGGGTCGCTCTCAAGTGTTTCTCAGGTTTCATTATGGGAAATATCACTTTGAAATTTTCTGAGGGAGTTTTTATAGTTTGTTTATCTATTTGTAAGTTCAATGGTAAAATTAGAATTTAATCAATCAATTAGTATTGTGGTTTTCGGAACAGCTCCTCATTACGGTTCTTTGGCAATTTTTGCACTTCACTTCTGATCTCCTCAAATTACGGATGCAAAATTTTATTCGTAATTGAGAACATAACTTGATTGTGCCATCGAATGCACCTGACAGCTTACTGAATAGCCCTCAACCTCAATAACTTCGTTCTACGTGGTATCACATCAAAGATCGAAGGAGCTGAAACTAGGCGTGTGGCAAAAACACTATTTGAAATTAATTATCTTAGCTTATGGTGCGCTAGCTGTAAAAAATAATTTATCAAGTGCTTCATAAGCTGGATGTAATGATTAATGATCGCAATGGGTCCAAGCTCTAATAGCCATAACAAACATACGATCGTATCTGAAGTGGTCCAAAGTTTTTTTTTGCAAAAAGGGAATGAAAGAGATTTTTTGAATGAAGGGGCATGGCATGACCATTTCATTTGGAAAACTTCTTTTCGAATGAAACCTCCCAAAAAAATTTATTCACTAACCCTGTTTTTTTGAAACAAAGTTTATGGATATTCTGATTATATACGAATCAAAGACTCCACTCCACTTTTTTACTTCAAGTGGCTAATTATTTGCGGAATTTTTTAGATCATGTAGGCTATTTATGAAAATCTCTCGAAACTATCTCGGTAGAGCCATAACCATTCCGTATTTTGTATATGTATTATCATTCATGCATATCCGCATTATCACTCTGATTTCCATAATTGTTCGCTGACTAATAGACTTTGCTAAAAATTACAATCCAGCTACAGGCTACCATTTTTTAAAGGTAGAGTATGCTAGCCCCTCGCTACTTCACATTATTCTTTTTCCTTCTTTCCACTTTCCCTCATAGGCCATAAAATATTGATTTCTTCCCACTTTCCATCATAAGCCATTAATTATTGATAAATCCACCATTGAAGGCGGTGGAGTAATCAATTATTTGAGTCTCGCAGCGCATGTTCTCCAGCTTGCTTTCAATTTTGTAATTTTGAAATGTCAGTTGTTGCCGTTCCTCATCATTATTTCTCATTATTTTTAATAACAGTTTCGCAAAGGCTTAAGTGATAACCTGTATTTGAATGCATATCTGAATCATTTCTGCTAAGCTGTACTAGCAGTTTACCATAAACGATAACCTAAAAAATTGGCAATCAACAAATCTTTCATAGAACAAGACTTTCTAGGTTGGCGGATGATTTTTGATTTTTGTAAAATTCTCGAATTTCCTATCTTTCTAGAATCTTCGAATTGGCTCCATATGGAGGGCAAGACGTGCACAATATCATGTAGCTAGCAAGTTCACGACAACTTTATAAGGACACTCAAGATTATGACAGCTTTGCAAGCACCCTTAAAATTTTCGTTTTCATTTTTCCTCTGCGTTTAACTGTGCTTCTTCTCTTCATAACTTTTTCAAAACGTATTTTCACACTTTCTTTTTATTACAGCATTTTGGTGCTAAGCATGTTAAACGAGGAATGAAAAATGAATACAAAAAATCAAAAATTGGTCGAAAATTTTTCTTTTTGTCTCTCTGACTTTAGTTCTTTATTCGCTATTCAGTAGCTTAGTTGTGGATATGAGAGGGTACTATGACTTTCAAAGTTCCTCAAGAACTCCAATTAGGCGTCCGTAATTACGTCTCGAGCTCCAGCTGAGCGATGTCATCCTCATTACTGCTAGAGCTTTTCAGACTCAGTGCATCAAGGTAACATCGCAGTTTCTTCACGCAATTCCAAAATCTTCAATCTCTTGTTAATTGTGACTTTGGTCTCTACTCTGCTCATCTTTTTTTAGTCAAGCAAGCAGAAATTACTCGTAGCTAGGATTACGAAGACGATGGCGATGTCCAATTACCATACTATTAGTCGTAATTGACTGCTATAAATCCCTCTTTTTTTCAATACAAATCCTCCAGCAGCGCAAAATGCTAGTTCTAAAATCGCAGAAAATTTTCTTCTGTGAAATTTTTTAATTAACTTTGCGGTGAAAGCTGAAGTTGTTACCAAAACCTTCATAATTTGGAAGAATTGTTACAGATTGTTATTTTGATCTCTATGCTAGGAACATTATTGCTAGGAAAAATTTTTCAAACATCACTATGTTTTCATGTGATACCCTTTTCATGCTTCACTTGCCTCCATAAAATGTCAGCTGACACTTCTTATGCAATAATTGCGAGCTCAGAATTAAATAATATTTTCTGACATATGAGATATTGCATGCCATAAGCAAAAAACTATTTGCATGCATATTTCTAGAAATGCAATCATGCTTGATTAGGTTTTGACTGAAACCTGATAACTTTAGCGAAAAGTGACCGTTTCTAGTTCCTTTACTATTTGCAACAGAATAGAAAAAAATTTTAACCAGTTAGTCTCCGTAGCTGCAGGCAATTTCTGTTTTTTAATTGGGGCACTTCAATCCCTTTTAAGAAGAAAATTAAGATAAATATATTTTTTCCTAGACTTTACCTGAAATATCGAGAGCTTTGAATTTCATGCATTTAAGAACATTTTTTGTTACGCTAAGAGGAAAAAATTGACATAAACCTAAAGTATAATAATAACTCGTTTTTTATAAATAATTCCCTTCATGAGCTTATCATAATAGTGAGGATTTTTCTTGAGCGCATAAATAAACTTCTGAGCTTAAGCCCTCTCAACATAATCTCCTCTAAAGTGTTCTTTCGCCTTAGAAGTCCTACGAACATCTTCGTCAATTACCTATTCATAAGAAATGAGATTGAGCTTCTACGCTTACTCCCGGAAAGTTATGAGGTGATGCCGTATCGCGAAATAGTTGTTAGCATAGAAACGCTTGTTTAATTTCTACCTAATTGGAATTGAAAAGAAATATAATAGCGGAGAAACTTTATTTTGCTATAATTCCGTTCGTAGAGCGTGGGTTGCCTGAATTAGTTTCTGTTGTTTCTTGTAATAAAAGGGAGAGCTATTATGGAAACTTTTTCTTACCGTAGTCCACCTTTTCTGATAGTTTGATCATTCACTACGCTTACCCTTTCATTGGACTGGATGGCGGCTAGAAGGCGGGGCTTCGTGACCTAATTAAGACTAGAGAGTGATCAAAGAGCACGCGCGCGAGAGTGACGCAGACTGCGTCGCAGGCGCGAGCGGCCTCACTTAGGTCATAAACCCGCCTTCCAGCCGCCAAACCAGTTGAATTAAAAGTTATGTGATCTTTCTATCTGGAAATGTACTTTCCTCATGCAGCTGAATTGAATGATTAGCGTTAGAAACTTTCGCCTCCTTTGCAAATCGATAAAAATTTTTTACGAAATTCATTTTGCGAATATTGCAAAAAAGAAATTTCATGGGGTTTACGTCATCATAGAAGAAGAAGAGGAGATGAACATAATGTACTTAAGTGCTATATAATTATGAAAATTCTAATTTGGCACACTGTAGAATTACATGTTTTCTTGCGCGATTGCTTTGCAGGAGGCTTTGACTCTATATTGAATTGTACCAGTCTTCAGCTGCTCTTTGAGAACAATATTTCTTGCTAAAATGTTGATATAAAGTCGCTTGTATTTTGATGGTTCTATTCTTTTTTACAATGAAGTGAAAGACATGAAATTTCTCTTCCGCCAAATGAAATGAATTAAACTTTAACAATTCACGAAACAGGAAGTGTTTCAGCGTCAGCTTCCGTTTAGCTCGCTGCGTTAAGAGAACCTCTGGGAATTGGCGCTCTTCGAATAAATTTTGTGATGACGATTAAACTTGAACTTTTCTAAAGAATAGGGAAGCTAGCTCGTCTTTATCATTTACAGAAAGTTATTGATCAGAAAAGACTAACCAGACAATTTGTAAGCTTATAAGAGTTTTGAGAAATACCAATATTCTTATGTGAGAACGGAGTCTCTGAGTTTTCACTTGTATTTTGCTCCTCTTTCTTGGTTTCGAATAAATCGATATATTGACAATCAATGTATATTTCTCTGATCACATAAAAATGCTGATTGCTTCCGTAGTCTTCTTCCCTGACACTGGCCCGTGCAATGCAAAGAGATCACAATAAAAGGCAGTGTCCGTGCAAAATGTCGATTTTAAGATTTTGTGCTTACCAGGACCTAATCACCATGCTAAATCCGAAAATTCATTAAAGAATGCGAAAACGGCGAAAAAGGGCTCTAATGCAGGAGAGAAAACGCAGGTGGGCGGTCCTCCACACTGTGGATTCACGCTCCCAGCTTCTCGAGAGATCTTCTCGGTTCCGATTTTAAGTCAGCGCCCGCACTTGGTCGGTGGCAATCAGGGCGGCTAGTGGAGTCGGGAAGATCCTTCCGGAAGTTGGGAGCTGAATCCACAGTGAGGAAACCCCCCCCCTCCTCCCCCCATCTGCTGATTACCTCCAGCATTAGAGCTCATTTTCGCCATTTTTCGCTCTCCAGTGAAAAATTTTGGATTCAGCATAGCAAATGGGTCCGGGTAAGCACAAAATGTCAAAATCGACTTTTTTGCCCGGATACTGCTTTTAAACAAAACTGCCTTTGAACTAACGTATTTTCCAGTGTACCAGCCTACATCGGCGGTAAGAACCTACTTGTAACACTTTATGCGGCCTTCAGTGGAAAATAGCCCAAAATCCTTTTTACTATTCCTGCAAACTGGTGAAAGCAGTTTTATTCAGCAGCTCAAGCCACGTACGGCACCATCTTTTGTTTATGTCACGATGCTCTTAGAAAAAAGAAATTGCATCGATTAATCCAAAATTAGTTTTTCGAACAACCTTGAAACAAATGTGATTTGAAGTCCTATCAACTTTTCAGGCCTTACTCAAACTAAATGAGATAAAAAGCTGCATATCGAGCACAGGGCCTAGAATGAGTCTGTCTTTATTCTGAAAAAGTCCCCATGACTTTCGCAGACTTTCCCCTTTGACCCTTTTAGGAAACGTCTATTAGAAAAAAAAACCTAACATAATTTGTGTTTTTTCGAAAACATAAAAATGGTATCCTGCTTTTTCGCCCCGGAAACAAAGTCCAGATTGCTTCCAAACCTCAGCTCCTTCAAAGTTTACAATCTTACAGATATGCTCCAACTGGAGTGTTTATAGTTCTTTCACGTATTATGCTTGTGTAGACAATGTTTGTTTTCGTCTAATGTTTGACGCTATAGTAATGAGTTCAACGTGTGAATTGTCCTTGATTTTTGCATTGTATCTTGTTTTTCCAGATAAATAACGTCTGTCTGCTTAAATGCACCTGATCACCGTACTTTTTGCTAATTACATATCTCAGACAAGCCACAACACATATCTGAAATGCTGTTAAGAATTGTCACTACCGCTTTTGCCCATTCACCAAAGCTCCCTTAAATTTTTCTCGATCATCCCGTGGGAGGGAGGGGGGGGGGGGGGGAGAAGAGGGTTTCTTAGGGGTTTTCTTTTAGAGGTTATAAATTAGTCTAGTACAAGCTTAATTGCTTTGTTATTTTGAGTTGTATCTTGACTAAGACACTTTTCAAGATTCCGTATGCTGCGTTTCCATATCTACCATAAATTTTGGCAAATTACAAATTACAATTACATTTACAATTACAACCCTTTGATTTAACTGGCTGGATTGGCGCTGGAAGGCGGGGCTTCTTGCCCTATGTAGTTAAGGCCAGATAATGATCAGAGAGCATGCGAGAGGAAGAGACATAGACTGCGTCGCGGGCGCGAGCGGCCTCATTAAGGTCAGAGAGCCTCGCCTTCCAGCCGCCATACCAGTTGAATCAAACCATCTGTAACAAATTGTAAAAATTTCCTCAACTAGCGGACTCTCAGCATGCTTCCTGTTTTAGATTAATTCTTACGTTCTCTAAGGAGCAGCAATTTCCTGAAGTGAAAAAAGCTCTGACGAAACTTCCAATTCTACAAGGCCGACACTTCCGCAATGCTCTCCACGTTTTGTTTTTCTCTTTTTATTGTCATGCTTATTCTATATGCAGAATAGCCTGTTGACTGCATGGTGCAATTTTCTCAGAATTTTTGATAGAATAAAATTTCCGGACTTTGCAGGCATTGAAAATGTTGGTTCGTTATCGTGCGTGCTGCAAGTCATTCAAGCTTGAGCTCTTGAATATTCTGTTCACCTCGTGGATGCTTTTTGAAAGATGAGCTTTGAACAAAAGCCAATCCCTTCTCACACACCTGAGCACCTAACTGCGTAAACATTGTCTGATCCATCTTTGTAGGATTGAGTTTGCGATCACATTTTATCTTTAGAGTCAATGTTTTTTAGCACAGTGCTATTCTAGCAAAGTCCAAAAATCAAAATACTAAAACATAAACAAGCATTAATCAACAAACTGACAAAGCAAAATTCGTTTCCAAATTTTCCAAATAAGTACTCATTTAGTAACTTTTAATTCACCTGGCTTGGAGGCTGGATGGCGGGGCTTTGCCGCCCAATTAAGGCCGCTCGCACCCGCTACGCTGTCTGCGTCCCTCTCTCGCGTGTGCTCTCTGATCATTATCTGGCCTGAATTAGGTCACGAAGCCCCGCCTTTCAACCGCCAAGCCAGTTAAATCAAGGGTAAACGATTGAAAAGAAAAAGGTTTCAGTGAGTTCCAAAGAATCACAGTTGATAATTATATTAGGTTGGTGCCAAAATTCTTTCCCACCAAATTCAAAAATTCATAACTTCTTAATTTTCCAACCGATCGAATCGCTCTTATTTTTGTATGAAAGATCAAGTCATGCTCTTTATAATGACACCCTAGATGCTTGCTAATGATCATCTGTTGCATAGATAGGAGCGATAGAAGAAAATTAGTCAAAATTCGAATTTTCTGTGTAGGGTCATGAAAAATCGGAAACTTGCAACAAAAATCAGAGCAGTCGGTATTGTAGGTTCTTTCACCAGGTCTTCCTAACAATGCAAAGTTTGCGCCGATTGAGCGTCTCTATGAAAATTACGATTTTCGTGCCAGCCATACAAAAGGGCAAATTTGATTTATTTTGGCATTTTTCAAGGAAATCATAATTTTCTTAGAGACGCTCAATCAGCGCAAAATTTGCACTGTCAGAAAGAGCTGGTAAAAGAACCTACAATACCGACTGCTCCGATTTTTGTTGCAAGTTTCCGGTTTTTTATGACCCTACACAGAAAATTCGAATTTTGACTAATTTTCTTCTATCGCTCCTATCTATGGAACAGATGATCATTAGCAAGCATCTAAGGTATCATTATAAACAGCATGACTTGATCTTTCATAGAGAAATAAAAGCGCTTCGATCGGCAGGAAAATTCAGAACTTATGAATTTTTGAATTTGGTGGGAAAGAACTTTTGCACCAACCTAATAGTATGCGAAGCAGAAAGAATCTAGGGCAAAAAAAAAACATTTTTTCAATTCCCAAGACATCAAGATACTAATCCTGAAAAACATCACGTCTACAAAATACTTTCAACTCTACTCTATCAGGTTCTATGCCTGCTTGCATTATGATGTAGTAAAATGTGTTAGATTTGATTTACTCTCAATTAGTCTTTTGATTTTCAAAAGCAAAAACTCCATTTCACGCTTAAGTGCTGTCTGTTTTCCATAGAACCTCCTGGCAACATTCGGAGGGCTATTAGATTTTTGATAACTTCGTTACGTGTCCTCTAATTTCATTGATCAAATATGTTGAAACTGCACGAATTGGGATACTGCAAAATCTCTGCCTAGAATAATTATCTCAGCTTAATTAGGGAACGCTTGCTGTAAACAAATAATCTATCAAATGCTTCTTGCATGAGCTGAGCAATAACTTCATGCATCGCTCCCTGCTTGTTATACATAATAGCACATATAAAAAAATCGCTATAAATAAATGAATCATAACCTCAATCTTCTATTCTTTCAATAAGCAGCTACTCTGGCAAATTAGGTTCTTCTATCTGTCTCTAAATTTTATGCGCATACTTTGAGATGTATAATATAATATAATCGCGAAGACTTCGCTACTTAGAAATAGTTTTTATTTGCCTCATCTATTTGCAATGATTTTTGGCTTCTGCAAACTAATGCACCTCTGTTTTTGAAAAGTAGTGGATTTGATGAGCAGACAGCTACGACAGCTTTTCTAGCGATCAGGATTCCACAAATGATGTCAAACCATTCAATTTTCTAGCAATGAAATTAAAACTATGATCCGAAAATTTATAAAATGAGCTTTCTATGTGGACTGAAGATGCAATTTTCAAACACACAAATGCTAGCAAATTGGCTTGAGTTGTTACATAATTTTTGGATCATGTAGTTTCTTTTGAGTCTCAGATCTCATAAACGACGCTTCAAATGCTCTTCTTTGTATCAAAGCCTAAGGAAGTTTTTTCTCAATTTGAATGCCCAAAAGCGTAATGAAGTTCCAAAAAACAAAAAAATTGGAGTGACAAATAAAAAACATGTGTCGGCAATGAGCCAATTTACAAAAGACTCTTCATCGTTGGTTGTAAAAAGTGCCTGTCTTCATGGCGCCGCGGCTTTTCATATCTTAATTGGCCACAAATCTAAAGAATTCTTCAAATTTTGTTTTTTGCTCAGCAAATTGATGTGTAGCCCAGTAGTAGATATAAGAGGCACTACGACTTTTGAAATTCTTCGGGAACTCCACTTATCCAGCCGTGATTGCGTTCCGCGCACCAGCTTATCCTCAACCCAGTCATCTTCACTGCCAACTTTGTCTTCTAGCTCGATATCATCAGAGTACTGCAATCTGGAACTTATTATTGAAACCAGATTCTTTACCTCCCCTCCCCTGTTGCTAGTTCGCTGGTCTCTGCACTACGGTTCCTTCTTTGGTCAAGCGAGCACAAAATACTCTTAGCTGGGATTACGGCTAAGTTGGCGACGTCCAATTGCCATACTATTGGTCGTGATTGACGCTTTGCTATGAATCGCACATCATCCGCAGAGTAAACTCTTAGACACTTCTAGATTGGCTTACCAGAAACAATGCTTGAAAATTTTTTCTAATTTTCAGATTTTCAAATCATGGTGAACCTTAAATTTTTTTTTGAAAGCTACAAATTCATGGAGTTGTTATTACTCTTTAAAGCTGCGCTATGTAATTCCCTAGAGACGCTTGTCAATAAACAAAACATTTTTTGTCAATCACGATTCATGTGATCCACATTCTTACTGCAAATAATATTTCCATATTGATTTTAAAAAAATACTGGGCATACCTAATATATGAGATAATGGGAACCATCGATACCATTGGAATACTTTTACAAATAAATTCTGCAGTCTGATCGGGTCGATTGGATCACATAAAATATAAACATTTTCCAGTATTCGTAAAAAATCTTTCTAATCTGAATAAAAACTGATTGCAAGTAATGATGAAGAAACGCTACGTTCGGTTCGGTACCTCCTTATAGCTTCCTTTATCAGGCTGCAATAAAGAAAATCTCACATAATTTTTTTCGTTTTCGTTTGATTTTTTGATTTGTATCTGCGCTTGTTTTTTGAAAAGTCCCCTTCACTTGTCTTCATTTATGCGTTTTTTGTAAGCAAGTTCTTGCGCACGATTTTCAAAAAATTCATAACTTCCGATTTTCCCAACCGATTTGACTGCTTTTATTTTTGTATGAAAGAGTAAGTCATGCTCTTTATAATGACATCTTAGTTGCTTTATATTGGATGCAAAGATAGGAGCGATAGAAGAAAATTGGTAAAAACTTGAATTTTTCGTGTAGGGTCATAAAAAATCGGAAACCTGCAACAAAAATCGGAGCAGTGGGTGTTCTAGGTCCTTTCACCAGCTCTTTCCTACAGTGCAAAGTTTGCGCTTATTGAGCGTCTCTATGAAAAGTTGTGATTTCCATGAAAAATGCCAAAATAAATCAAATTCGCCCTTTTGTATTGCATGCTCGAAAATCATAACTTTTCATAGAGACGCTCAGTCAGCACAAACTTTGCACTTTAAAAAGAGCTCGTGAAAAAACCTATAATACCGACTGCTCCGATTTTTGCTGCAAGTCTCCGATTTTTTGTATGACCCTACACAGAAAATTCATTTTACCAATTTTCTTTTATCGCTTCTATCTATGCAACAGATGACCATTGATAAGCAGCTAAGATGGCATTATAAAAAGCATAACTTACTCTTTCATACAAAAATAGAAGCAGTCAAATCGGTTGGAAGTCAGAAGTTATGAATTTTCGAAATCGTGCGCAAGAACTTTCGGGACGACCTAATATTAGGTTGGTTCATAATTAATGCACGTTTTCTCAACTTCCACTTCTAATGAAGACAATTTTTTCCGAAACAATCTTTCTACGCGCAACAAAAACTGTCGTAAACAGCAAACTTTTAGCTATACAACTTATACTTTTGTGTGGTTGACCGCGGGAAAGATTTAACGACTCAAAATTTACCGAGAATTTTTCCTGGAAAGGTCTAGTTTGAGGGAGCATAACTTACTCTCAAAAGGACTAAATTGGAGCAAACTTTGCTCATTGTGTAGCCGATTTTAGATTCAATAGTAGTGTGGAACTTGGCTTTTACCAAAATTTTCTACGAAAAAAATATTGCCAAGAAAGCCAAAGTACCATTTTCTCCTACATTTTAGAAAAGGCAAAAAATCTGTATATTCTAGATTCCTCCAATTTTTTTCTCATTTGGAAAACGAGAAAATTCTGCCGTTTTCCTATTATTAGTAGTCCTTGGTCTACTCTACCAAAACCAAGTGAAAGTTCTGTAACTGCTTCTCACGTAAGCATTTTATATAACTCCGAGTGATCTCGGCATTCAGCTAAGTTTGAGTCAAAGCTTCTCAGCTCAGGATTTCTAGAAAATTTAGCCTTGATAAGCATTTTGAGCACAAATCTTCGCAATTATAACATATTTTTGAAACAAGTTTGAGCATTTTTCATGGAATCAGGGCAAGTCGAATGAAAGGAAGAAATTTCAAGTTTGAGTTCCTCACGTTCAAAGGCACGAAACTTCGGTCTGAACAAAGATCTCCGAAAACGAAAGTGTGTGTTTGAAAGTAGAAGAAACTATCTTTCCGAGGGTGTTGGTGGTTTCAAAGAAAAACGATTTTTGATTGAAGACTAGCGTTTGAAAGAAGAAGTAGGAAAAACATGAATTAATTATGAACCAGCCTAATATAAACCGACAAAGTAACTCGGCTATGATTGATTTGCTGTAATCCAATGTGGTCAAGTGTAGGCGAACTAGGCAAAAAACTTTTTATGCACTCTTTCCAGACTTTTTCTAATGTCGTCTATATTTTCATCTTTATATTAGATAGTTTGATTTCGTAGCATTTTGACTTCTGCCGTCGTTTTTGTAATTTGTAGTTTGTAATTTCTGTGTTTTCAAAAAATGTTTTTCATGTTGAATTGCGATTGTGCCATCCCCGATCTTCGCTAAAAACTATGGGCCATTCCCTGCCCGATTATCACATCACTCAGCCTCTTTCTGATCACCTAGAAGATCGCCAGCCCCTTCACGAAGATGTCCATAAAACGTACTCCCCCGATAAAGTGCAAGGCAAGGTCTTAGCTGTCATCTACCAAAACTTGGACAGCCTATAGCGCTTGCTTGGAAAGGTGTGAGACAATCCTAAAGGCAGCGCTCAGGCAAATTTGGACATAATAGGATACTATCGTTGCCGAGTATGTACTAAGGTCTCGATCTAGAACAATCACACAAGTCCGATTTTTGTACAACCCCCTGTAAAAGGAGAAAATAAGCACAGAAAACGCCGAGTTTCGAAACCACACCAACTCCTTTGTACGTCCCGCCTACTTGAAAGAACTCTCCTCAACCCTTGACGTGTTTTCACGTGGCAAACACGATAAAACACATAGTGTCTACCTGTTAATGCTTGCTTTCGACAAGGATTGCATTAGAAGCAGTGCCCACGCTTCTCACAAAATTGTCTCAAAAATGGGGGGGGGGGGGGGTTTGAAGAACTCGCGCATTTGAAGTGCCATATTTGGAATCAGCGCCATTAAAAGGCCTGGATAAGGCAAGAAAATAGGAGCTGAGATTATGCCTGGACTGCAAATGAGCTTCCTCCATGATACGATCATCACGGTTTCACGGGAGTTTTTTGGAGACCAGAGAAGGCTGATGTTAATTTGAGCTATGAGTTTAAAATACTGTTTCAACCATTGTTAAAGCCTTTTGGGGTACCCTGCAGTTTCGTGTAAGCACATTTCCAAAATTTCTGACTACCGCTCTTTATTCGCTATTCAATAGCTTAGTAGTGGATACGAGAGGGTACTATAACTTTCAAAGTTCATCAAGAACTTCAATTAGGCGTCCGTAATTATGTCTCGAGCTCCAGCTGAGCGATGTCATCCGCATTGTTGCTAGAGCTTTGTAGACTCATTGTCAGTGCATCAAAGTAACAATTTCTTTACGCAGTCCAAAATCTTCACTCCCTTGTTGTTAATTGGGATTTTGGTCTCTACTCTGCTATCTTTTTTTTAGTCAAGCGATCAGAAATTACTCGTAGCTAGGATTACGAAGACGACGGCGGTGTCCAATTGCCATACTATTAGTCGTAATTCACTGCTATAAATCCCTCTTCTTATTCAACACAAATCCACCAGTACCGTAAAATGGTGGCTCTAAAACCACAAAAAATTATTTCGTAAAATTTTTACGTGTAACTCTGCGATAAGATGAATTTGCTGTCAAAACCTTCATAATATGGAAGAATTGTTACTGATTGTTACTACTTTTAACCTCTAGAAACATTATTACCAGAGAAAGTTTTTCAGATATCAATTTGTTCTCATGGTATACCTTTTCATGCTTCAGATGTCTTTATACAATGTCAGCTGACACTTCTTATGCAATATTTGCTAGCTCAGAATTAATTTAGCATTTGTGACTTATGAGATATTGCATGGCATAAACGAAAAAACTATTTGAATGCATATTTCTAGAAATGCAATTCATTTTGGCAGCTACATGGCGCTGTGTACTAGAACAACAAATTTTATTTTTTCAATGTCGTATAAACACCAAATTTTATGCTTAACTAGGTTTTACTCAAAAAATTTTGGCATGCTCCGGTGAAATATCTGTTTCTTGAATGGTGATAAAGCATTTCGAGTAGATAACTTCAGCCAAAAGTGGCCGTTTCTGGTTCTTCCACTATTTGCAAAAGAAAAGAAAAATAAATCATGGAAAACCAATTGTGCCTGATGTGCTTGAGAAAATACTTGCATTTGTCTATCAGAATTTTCCAGACTTTATTTTCTTCCTCATAGGGCCTATCGGATAGACAGATGTCTAAGGGATATTTATCTCTTTGAAGTAGTCTCCATAGCTGCAGGCAATGTCTGTTTACTTTCAAAGCGTTCGAATCCTTTGCAATTTATGGCCATGTGTAGGTTCTTTCTCTAGACTTCACCAGATGTATCAAATGATTTGGATTTCATGTATTTTCATGGATAGCTTCTATCATACTATAAAGTAGGAAAAATCGATATGTGAATTAAAACCCGTCTTTTATCCTGATGTTTTTATCTTATCGAGCATATCATACATTGGTATTTTTTTTGCTCATTGAACTATAACATTTTTAGAATTCCTAGAATTTTTAGAATTCATTTTAGAATTCGTTAGTTTTCTTTTCATCCCTCTTTCAGGGAGGTGGGACCTTTCGCTTAAGAAGTCCTACGACACATTCATCGTCAATCATCTATTCATAAGAAATGAGATTGAGCTCTTGCGCTTATTCCCGGGAAGTTACATATGAGTCGATGCCTTGACGGAATGTACTTGTGAGCATACTAACTTGTTTAATTTTTTACCTGATTGAAAAGAAAGGAAATGCAGGGCTTTCCAAGAAAATGTGTCTACTGTTTCATTGTAAATAAATTTCTTGTCATGAGGTCTTTTGAAATGTTTTGGGTACGTTTTGTAGAGTTCGTTTTTTAAATCTAAGTTAAAGCCGGCTCTTAGTTTTGCAGAGGTGCACATTTTTTGGAACACCCTGTATAATAGCAAAAAGGTTTGTTTTTGCTACATTTCCATGCTTAGACTGTGGCTAATCTCGTTGAGAACCTGTTCTTTTTATAATGACAGAGCGGGCTATTATGAAATTTTCCTCTTACTGTAGTCTACCTTTCTTGATGTTTGATTATTTAATAAGCTTATAGAGAGTGCACATGCCGTTTTTTGTTATCTGCCATGCTTTTTTCTTTTGAAATGTTTATACATAAGTTGCTTGACGTTGTTTACATTCTATGCTTATGCAAGGAGCGTTCTCGTGAAAACGCTATAATCGTTACTCTATATTGCTCTGCTGGGATTGCTTTATTTCCAGACGGATGTGGCATAAAAAGGCTTCCAAATAGGGCCTTGGCTCACTCCATGAACATTGAGTAAGCTCCCGCCAACCCAAGTAGAGCGACTGAATTTTTGCTTACTACTTTACGAGAGCGCCACCTGAGTAAGTATAGCATAGTAGATGGTTTCACTCAACTGACAAATGTTTTCGATAGAAAAGTTTTGGAAATAACAGCCCAAAAAATAATTTTGTACAGTATATTTGTAGCAGTGGCGGACCGAGGTGGGGTGGGGAGGGGAGAGCGAGGGGGGAGGGTTTGAAATTTACTTACATGGGGGTCATAAAAATGTGAAAGCGCATTCTTGTGAACGATTTAAAATAATTTTTAGGAGTTTTTAAAAATTCAAATTAGCCTTGCAAAAAAAATTTTTTTTGGAGTGCGTAGCTGACGCCACGCCCTCTTTTTGTAGATTTCAGGAGTTATGGACATTGGAATGGAGTTTTTAGAAACACTTCAAAAATTTTTCGAAGTGCGAGGCTACACCACGCACCCTCAATTGAAAACATTTTTATCCCCCTCCCCCCGGGACGGAAATCCTGCGAACGGATTTTTTTTTTAATTTCAAAAAAGACTGATTGCAGTATGCGGTACTTCCGACGGGAAAGTAATTTTGGACTCGCCAGTGATCATGCTCCTCTCATGCAGCTAATCAAATGAAAATTAGCGTTAAAAACTTCCGCCTTCTTTGTAAGTAGATAAAAATTTTAATTTCGATTCACTTTGCGAAAATAAAATTTAGTGCGTGTCACGTCATCATAGAAGAATAAGAACAAAAATTTACTATTACTTAAGTGCTACATAATCATGAAAATGTAAATTGGCACACTGTTATATTACATGAGTAATATAGTTAAATAAAAACGAAGTCTCATTCTAAGGTTTCTATTTGCTCCTCTTTCTCGGTCTCGAGAAAAATTGCATTGATATATAAGGCGGCTCTGATCACTTGATTCCCTGTTTTCACATTTTTCCTGACGCAGGTCCGTGCAATGCAAAGAGATCACAAACACTTAAAGGCAGGGTCCACCCAAATTCTTGCCTTACATGTTTTGTCATTCTTGAGCTTTTCCTGGTTCTGATAACAGCCAAAAATGAAGTTATGTGCAAAACCCCAGATAACGCGATTTTTGGAAGCCCTATACTGAAAACCCAGACAACTTTTACTATCTGGTTGGGAGGAGCTTGATAGTATCTGGGCGTGGCTTGACAAAGCTTTGCGGTTTCAGGATTATTATCTCCATTCGGAGACAAAATTGGAGGAGCGGACTAACGCAGATGCCACTCATCTGCCATAACCCAAATTTAGGATAGGTACTAATCGGAGGGGCTTAGATCTTGCCTGGACGCTGCCTTCAGACAACACTGCCACTAAACTAACTTATTCGCCACTATGTTTCCTGAATATACGTTGACGGTGTGAACCCTTACTGAGACGCGTTTGTGCGGTTTCTAGCAGAAAAAGCCCAAAAGCCTTTTTACTATCCCTGCAGCTAATGAGAACCGATCTATTTAGCAGCTCAAGCCACGTATGGCGCCTTCTCTTGATTATGTCAAGTTAATTTGGAAAAAAATATGCAACGATCAATCCAAAATAAGTTTCTCTGACATTGCTTGACCTAAATCTGATTTGAAATCGCATAGGCTTTGTTGACATTATTCGAATTTAATGTGATAAATAGTTGCATGCGTCGAGCGGCTATAAGGCGGGGCTTTGTGACCTAATTGAGGCTAGATAATGAATAGAGGGCATGCGAGAGAAAGAGAGACTGCGTCGCAGGCGCCAGCGGCCTTAGTTAGGTCACAAGCCCCACCTTCCAGCCGCCAAACCACTTGAATCAAACCATTTGTAACAAATTGTAAAAACTTCCACAATTAGCGAACGCTCAGCATGCTTCTTGTTTTGAATAAATCCCTACATTCTATAAGGAGTTTCAGCAATTTCCTGAAGTGAAAAAAGCTCTGACGAAACTTCCAAGTCCACAAGGCCAAATACTTCCGCTTCTGCTCTCCGCATTTTGCTTTTCTCCTTCGATTGTCATGCTCATTCCTTATGCAGAAATAGCCTGTTGACTGCATGGTGCAATTTCCTCAAAATAAATTTGATAGACTGAAATTTCCGGACTTCGCAAATACTGAAAAATGCTTGTTCGTTACCTGGGCGTGCTGCAACACACTCAAGTTTGAGCTCTTGAATATTCTATTCACCTCGTGGATGCGTTTTGAAAGATGGGCTTTGAACAGAAGCCGATCCTTTCTTACACACCTGAGCGCCTGATGCGTAAACATCGTCTGGTCTAGCTTTGTAGGATTGACTCTGGAATCACATTTTGTCTTTAAAGTCAATGTTTTTATAGCACAGTGCGATCTAGCACAGTCCAAAAACAATGCAAAATACTAATACATAAACAAGCATTAATTAACGAACTGACAAAACAAAACATTCGTTTCCAAATTTTCCGAATAAGTACTTGTTTAGTAACCTTTGATTCAATTGGCCTGGCGGCTAGAAGGCGGGGCTTTGCCGCCCAACTAAGGCCGCTGGCTCCCGCTACGCTGTCTGCGTCATCTCTCGCGTGTGCTCTCTGATCATTATCTGGCCTGAATTAGGTCACAAAGCCCCGCCTTCCAACCGCCAAGAGCCAGTTGAATCAAGGGTAAGCGATTGAGAAGAAAAAGGTTTCAGTGAGCTCCAAAGAATCACAGTTGATAATTATAGTATGCGAAGCAGAAAGAATCTAGGGCAAAAAAAGAACATTTTTTTCAATTCCCAAGACATCAAGATACTAATCCCGAAAAACATCACGTCTACAACATACTTTCAACTCTACTCTATCAGATTGTTCTATGCCTGCTTGCAGTCTCATTACGATGTAGTATAATGTCTTAGACTTGATTTACTCTCAGTTACTCTTCTGATTTTCAAAAGCAATAGCTCCATTTCACACTTAAAGTGATGTCTGTTTTCAACAGACCTTTCTAGCAACATTTGGAGGGAGATACTGCATAAAAATCTCTGCCTAGAATAATTATCTCAGCTTAAATAGGAAACGCTTGCTGTAAACAAAAATAATCTATCAAATGCTTCTAGCATGAGTTGAGCAATAATTTCATGCATCGCTCCCTGCTTGTTATACGTAATACCACATATTGAGAGAAAAAAAACAGCAAATAATCATAGCCTCAATCTTTCACTCCTTTAATAAGCTGCAGCTCTGTAAAATCGGCTTTTTTCTATTGTATCTGGATTTTATGCGCATACTTTGAGTAATATATTCTTAAAGACTTCGCTAATTAGGAATAATTTATTTGGAAGACTTTGCTAATTAGGAATAAGACTCATCTATTTGCAATGATTTTTTGGCTTTCGCAGAATAATGCATCTCGATTCTGAGAAGAAGTGGATATGAGGAGGTTTTGAAACAGATTTTCCAAAGATATCAGGGTTCCACAAATAATATCAATCCATTCATTTCTCTAGCGACGAAAATTTCTTGCTGAGCTTTCTACAGGGTGTCCCAAAAAAATGTTTAGAACGTTTAATCGTTAATATCTCTCTTCCCAAGAGGTCTTTTGCCTTGCTTCAGGTACCTTTTTGTAGAGCTGGCTTTAGCTTAGATTTGTATTGTAAAACGATCACCCATCTCTCTTCATTACTGTAAAATTACGGTAGAAACTTCAAAGAGGGTTTTGAGCCATGAATTGCCATATTTTGCCTCAGAAAAGAAACAAAACAGCCTGAAAACTCTTACACTAGGCTAATTAGAGTTGCTGATTCTAATTGTAAAGTTTCCAACTTATTATGATGCTTCATTGAAGAGTTATGCCAGGTGAGAGGTAGCGGCCATTTTTTCAATGTTCTTAAAAAGTGCGGTTACACCGTTTAGAAAGCTTCGTAATCTTATGAATAGTTGAGTAATGAACTCAGCGTCCATGAAAATTCTATTACACAAGTTTTCACAATTTTCTGGAAAATTTTGAAACGGCAGCTTTTTCCACACTGACACCATATGTTACAAGTTTCTACCGTAACCCTACAGTAATGAAGAGAGATGGGTGATTCGTTCTATAATGGAAATCTAAGTTGAAGCCAGCTCTACAAAACGGTACCTGATGCAAGGCAAAAGACTTCTTGGGAAGAGAGATATTAACGATCAAACGTTCTAAACATTTTTTTGGGACACCCTGTATAATAGATCGAAAATACAATTTTCAAACGCTCACATGCTAACAAATTGGCTTATATTGCTAAATATTTTTTGGATCATGTGTTTTCTTGAGGGTTTATTTTGAGTCTCAGATCTCATTAATTACGCTTCACATGCCCTTCTTTGTATTGAAGTCTAAGAAAGGTATTTTTTTAAACTAAAAGCCCAAAAGCGCACTGGAGTTTCACAAAACAAAACTATAATAGTATGTCAAAAAAATTAGAGTGGCAAATATCAAACAAGTGTCTGCAATGAGCAATTTGTTAGGCTGTCGGATAATTTTGTTACACTTTTTTCTATTTTTTCTAGAAAGTTTCAGGCGTGCTCAAAACCAGAGATTCGCGTCTACCCACCAGCATGATTGATGCCGCAACTGCACTAATTAACTACAAGTTTACGTCAGTTTTGTAAAAAAACACTCAAATTTTCAATTTTTGTCTAATTTTTTTCTCTGCACCTACTTGTGCTTTTCCTTTTCTAGATTTTTTTGCGTTATGGCATTGTCTCTTACCATGGAGGCGAAGTGAACCTAAATTCTCCTTTTTATTTGCATCGTGTGGAAATAAATATAGAAATCTTAGAAAATGATTTTTTGAAATTTTTTGACGACGTTTCTTTCGTTAAAATGTCGATGACAGAGATGGCGCACACTGACATTTGAACCGCTCAGAAGAACGTGTGTAGTTATGTTTGTGTTATCCCCGCCATATTTGCTAAAAGCTACAGATTCCCTACCTGGTTACATTGCCTGGTCTCTCGCTTACTTGGAAGAATGCCAACTCATTTACAAAAATGGGAACAAAAAAGGATTTTCAGCCACAATGTGGTGTTTTGCGCACGGATCGCGGTGCGACGGTTCCTATGAATAGGCCTTTTGACCCTGCCCATATATCGTGAACATGAAATCTTTCCAAACTTTTGAGATTTTTTAGAATTGGATGGGAAGTGCAGCAGAAATTATCCGACAACCTAACATTAGGCTGTAACATAATGGGATTTTCCGCGTGTGGCATGTATGGAATGAAAAGTTAACTTGGAGATGCGAAAAAATCTTTGGGAAAAGTTATGAAGGTTTTTTCCTTCAAGTGTCACAAGAATTATGTTACAACCTAAACCAAAAGACTTCATTTTTAGCTGTCAAAAGTAGTTGTATTTACGTGCAGGAGGCCTTCATATCTCAGTTAATTTGAGATCTGAAAAACTAAGTTAACTTTGAGCTGTGACCTTTGCTCTCCATTTTCACTGTTCAGCAGCCGAGTGATAGATCTAAGGGGGCACTACGACTTTTGAAGTTCTTCGGGAACTCCACTTATCCAGCCGTTATTGCATTCCGCGCACCAGCTCATCCTCAGCTCAGTCATCTTCACTGCCAACTTTGCCTTCTATGAAGCTCGATATCATCAAAATATTGCAATCTATCATAGAATCGTGATCCAGACAAATTTACCTCCCCCTCCCCCATATTTTTGATCGTGCTGGTCTCTGCTTCTTTTTTGGTCAAGCGAGAGAAATTACTCTTAGCTGGGATTACGGCGACGTTGGCGGTGTTTGCCGTACTATTAGTCGTGACTGAGGCTTTGCTATGAATCGCACACATCTTCCTCAATGCAAATTCTTAGTCACTTCTAAATTGGCTTACCAGGGACAATGTTTGGGAGATTTTTCTAAGATTTACAGGTGCGATAAGGTGAGAATGACTCCTTCAGGGTGAAGGGGATCACAGTGGTCGCAACCCCTCCAGGGTGAAGGGTGTTTTACTTGGTAAAGAAATCGTAAAATGTCGACGGGGGGAGGGGGAGCCATCATTTTTTTAGTCAAAGTTCATAATTTCCAATTGCTTACCATCACTGTTTGTCTTTTTTCTGAAATGTGAAGTGATACGCTGCTGGATTAGCAAGCAATTATATTTCTGATCAGCACCTCGTATTTTTTTACATTTCCTTCTTCCTTTTTTACATCGCCCTGTCTGGTTTTGGAATTACAATAGTTGATGTGCATGCGAACATTTGTTTCGGAAAGAGTTAGACAATTTTTAAGCATTTACAAATTTTTTTCAAAGAAAAAATTCGTAATTTCTGTAGATGAACAGCAACGTCAGCAAGGTGAATATTTTTGAAACCAACTTGTCTTCCGCTTTTAGAGAATATATAGTTTGCCTGAAGTCTGTTGAAAAAGTGCCTGGTGAAGAGTGTGGGTAGTGATTTCTGGATATTTTCGAGTTTTTAGGATAGAAAAATCCGTAACTTCTGAAGATGAATATAATTTACGCCGGTATGGGTACCATTGAAACCGCCTCGTTTTCTGCTTCCAGAAAATATATACATTGCCTTGTGTTCGTCAAAAAAGTGCCTGGGTGAAGGGTGTCCTGGTGATTTCGATTTTCGAGTTTTTAACATTAAAAAATTCATAACTTTTGTAGATAAATATCTCGGACGCCACGATAGCCACCATAGGAACCGCCTCGTCCTTCACTTTCAGAATATATATACTTTGCCTGGGGTCCGTTAGAAAAAGTGCCGGGTGAAGGGTGGGTGAGACTTTTATAATAATGGAAGTGCTCAAGTAGACGCCTTTTTACAATGGAAAAAAAGCCTGTACTTGAGCACTCCCATTATAAAAGTCTCACCCACCCTTCACCCGGCACTTTTTTCAACGGACCCCAGGCAGAGTATATATTTTCTGAAAGAAGAGGACGAGACGGTTCCAGCGGTGACCATCCCGGCGTACAAGATGTTCATCTAGAAAAGTTATGAATTTTTTATGATAAAAAATCGAGTATCTTCAAAAATCACCAAGCACACCCATCACCCAGGCACTTTTTTGAAAGGATCTCAGACACGCTATATATTTTTTAAAAGCGGGGGACGAGGCGGTTCCGATGGTTACTATTTCCTTGCACCAGCTGTTCATCTGCAGTAGTCACGGATTTTTTTTATCCTGAAAACACGAAAATTCCCAGAAATCACTAGGCACATCTTTCACTAGGCACTTTTTCAAACGGATCTCAAACATGCTGTATATTTTCTGAGAGCGGAGAACGAGGCGGTTCTAATGGTGACCATCTCGCCGTAAAATATGTTCATTTACAAAAATTATGAATTTTTTTATGTCAAAAACCCGAAAATCTCCAGAAATCACTATTCACACCCGTCACCAAGCACTTTTAATCAAAAGACTCCTCCTTTCCTATACACTGACAATTCACGTACAACTATCTCCTTTGCTTAACGTTACCTCACTGTTGATTTTTTTCTCGGCTTTTGGTGAAGGGGGTCACCTTGGTTCCCGCTCAGGGGTGAAAAGGGGGTGAGAAAAGTCTCACACTACCGCACCTGTGGTAAGATTTTAGATTTTCAAATCATGATGGTCATCGAATTTATCCGAAACTTACAGATATGAGTTGTTATTCACCATTGAAGCTGCGCTATAATACCGCTCACAGAATGTGCAAAATTTCCGTGGAAGTCGCGAAATTCCGAAAATTCCGCGAACTTTCCGGAATTTCGCGAAATTTCGGAATTTCGCCATATTCACGGAAATTTTGCACATTTTGTGAGCGGTATTGTATAGTAATATCATAAGTGGGCGGGGCTTACAGTTCAAGCTAAAAAGCGAAAAATCGATATCTTGGAGGTTAGTGAACCACCAAATCCTCAAAATTGATAGAATCGGTATTCTGAGGGCTGTGAAATTCCAAAAATTGACAAAAATCGATAAAATCGATATCCTGGAGGTTTCAAAATACCGAAACTTGGCAAAAAATCGATAAAATCGATATTTTGAAGATTGCGAAACCCCGAAAATCGACAAAATCGATTGAGTGAGGGTTGTCAAATCTCGCAGATTGACAAAAATCGATAAAATCAATAATCTAAAGGTTTCGAAATCCCGAAAATTGACAAAAGTCGATATCCCAAAAATCGACAAAATTGGTAAAATCGATATTTTGAAGGTTGCGAAATCCGAAAAATTGACAAAAATCGATATTCTGGAAGTTTCGAAATTTCTGAAATCGGTAAAATTATCGAAAAACTAAGCGAAAAATTTGAAAAACTCCACAATAAGCTCATTTCCAGCGCTTTTATACAGCTGAAACTCCTCCAAGCAAGCTTCGTCCACTTTATATCCCACATCACGATCGAAATTAAAGAAAATAAGAAAAATTAAGGAAAAATAAGGAAAAATAAGCGAAAATCGCGTTTTTCTGGCCCGATTTACCCCTTTTCTAACCGTTTTCAACCCCCTAACCAGGTCCAGATGGCCGCGGGTAATTATCGCACGCGCTGCAGAAATAAAGAGAGGGAAAAAAGTGAGGGGGAGAAAAGTAAGAAATTGCGAGACCCTGAACTAAAAAAAAACGTTCGGGAAGGTTTATAGATGGGCTCTTATTTTCTCCGAATTATATGTGGTGTCCCCCTCGAATTCAAACTGAAGAATGGCTATCCCAGCCTGTTATCTCTACTCTCCGCGGAGATAAAATTCAAAATATGCATCATCCTCTTTATATAGCGCCTCCTACGGTGGAGCTACAGCCATGATCTACCCTTACAGAAATAGAGCTATCAAAATTTAGGGTGATCCAAAAGTAATGGGGCACCTTGATTTTTTTTACATTTTTCAAGATTTCTTTCTGATTAGCTATGAATGCCCAGCATTTTTAACGCCTTTGTATAAAGTAACCTTCGCAGGTTATATTGACAGCACCTTGCAGCACCTCACCGACATTTCTTCGAGTGGCGCTTCAAAGAAGTCAAACAGACTTTTTTGAACGCCATCCGAATTTGGGCTGCTGCACCTGATAGTCCCTCGACAAATGGCATACCATTCGAAAGAGCTTTCCAAGCTCTTTTTTATGATTACTTGAATATCCAAAAATTGCCCATCATTTCATACAAAAAAGGCACTTTATTCGAAAAAGTGCGGTGTTTGGCGCAGATTTTCAGGCTAAAATTCATGTTTTAGCCCATAATTTTTTGAAAATGAGAAAAGTCGAAGTAATTTGCATATGTATGGATAGAGCGTAAAAAGCACTATCAGAAAGCAACTGTTAAGGCTGAGCTTATTTGATTACCTTGATGAAAGAATAAGTAATATATCTCCTGATACCCAATGCTATATCTTCTGTTCTAAAGCCTTGGGACCACCGAGCTATTGTGGATTCGGTGACAGTCCCCTCACCCATTACTGCGCACATATCTTTGGTAGGCTCACTTGTTTTACTGCGGCGCTGCTGCTTAAAGTCAAAATTACTTGAAGTGGTAAGCTTTAATTTTAAGCGTTTATAAAAATAACGCCACGTGACAGTGCCCAACTATAGACCTCGATCGGAAGGTTTTGTTATGTACTAACATCTGCCAAAATCTAGACTTCCAGCTAGCTTTTCTATTTGAAAAAACTGCATTTATTCTCTAGCTGCCCCATTACTTTTGGATCATTCTAATACATATCAGTGACCACGTGTGATTACCCCAACCCTACAACTTGCAGAGATATAAAGTCGCAAACTCGCCTTTATTGACAGATTTCCCAAGTTCAGCTGTCAATTAGGCACTTTTATTGGAAACTTGTTATTCTGCGACCTTCCCTCTAAAAATTATATTTTAGAGATTTGTCCAACGAAACAAACTCCAGCCTCATATCTGTAATATTCGCAGAGTTATTAGCCCCCCCCCCCCCAACATGCATGCTCAGGTGTAAAATCGGCTCTCCCAAAGTTGCTCCGTAATTCCCCCAAAAATCATGTTAGACACCTCTTTCATACCTGTACACCCCATAATTTTTCCAGATCCTCAGAAGCAATACACACTGATATAGCGCGCTCGCCTCTCACTCTTGTCCTCGGCGCAAGATTTGGTTAAAATATTGAGGTTCTTGGATTGACCGCAATCACTCATAGTGGTTTTTGCTCCCGATCTTTACGAAAATCCTATTTATTTTGCACTAAAGAGTCTTACAGTAAAGCTAAAGTGAGATAGAAGTAGCTAAACCAATCAATATCGCAACTTCGCCTGCACATTTCGCCTACCTGTTGCGGAAATTGTCCGCAAATTTTTGTGAGCTCAAAACTTTGTGAACAACTCTATCGGACTATGCTTAGCACAGATCTTCATTTGAATTGTTCGTCAGATTATAATGTTACAAAATCGCCTTTTCATGAATTGTCTTTCAAATTCGAAAGTCGTGTTGGCAGATATTCTATCATACAATGTGTCACCAGCAGCAAAACAATGCAAGAAATGTTGTTAGCACGTCGAGTACAATACCGCTCACAGAATGTGCAAAATTTCCGTGAAAGTCGCGAAATTCCGAAAACTTTGCGAACTTTCCGTGAATGTCGCGAAATTCCGAAAATTCCGCGAACTTTCCGGAATTTCGCGAAATTTCGGAAAGTTCGCGAAGTTTCGCGAAATTCCAGGAATTTCGCGGAATTTTCGGAATTTCGTCATATTCACTTAAATTTTGCACATTTTGTGAGCGGTATTGTATGTAATTCCCTGAAGACGCTTGTCAATAAACAAAACACTTTTTGTCAATCTCGATTCAGGTGCTATAGATTCTTACATCAAATAATATCTGCATGTGACTGACAACATCTATGCATTATTGATGAATTCACGATTTATAAATTGAGTATATCTGATGCATGAGGTAATGAAAGCAATCAGTACCATTAGAATACCTTTTACAGACAAATTGTGCAATGCATTTAGAGTCAAATGGCTCATAAAAATTCATTTTCCGGTATTCATAAGAAATTTTCCTAATCTGAATAAAAGTCGAGCATTGGTTGCAAGTGATGATGGGGAAACGCTCTAATTTCGGTCCGGTAACTCCTTATAGCTTCTTTCTATTAGGATGCAACAAAGCAGGTTTCACATAATTTTTTCGTTTTTTTTGTTAATTTTTTCGGTTTGTATCTGTAACTTGTTTTTGAAAAGTTCCTTTTAATTTGTTTATTTAGGCGTTCTATTTATTTAATTATCTATTTATTTATTGCGCAAAAGTGTGCCATCAAATAGTCAAAAAGTCTAAGCAATGGCTATCAAGAAAAAGAACTCAGATAAATTCATCATTGAAGAAAATGTTCTCGGTGTTGACACTATCAAACTAACATGGAATGAAGTGGAATTAATTATAGCATCCAAATCTGACCACTATATTACTTGTTCAAAAAATCTGTTTTCACGATCGTTCTTAAATTGAGCAGCAATTCTAACAGTTTTACCACTAAATTCTTCACATTAATAGAGACATTGGCCAATCATTTATCGCTAGATGTTTGTCTAAATGAAGCTACCTTCCAAGACTTTGTGAGAGCCACTTATACCTCCTGATTAGTTCACTCTAAATGTATTTTATTTAGTTGATACATGTTACAAACATACTCTCCCAGTCAATATCATCTTTCTTCTCCTTACTGGAGAAAAATTCTACAAGGAAGTATCTAGATATGTCTATGGACTAGCCACTATAGCTGCAAACAGTTTCCGTTCGCTTCCAAGTTGAATAAACCAGTCTATCGCAATAAAGGGGACTAAACATAGGTACAAAGACGTGGGTATCTATCATGCTGATGGATATTGTTTCTAATTCGAAATCACTGATAAATTTGAATCATAAAGTCTTGGTAACCTTTCCATAAAGCAAACCGTTTGGATCTCGTAAACATTTTTTATGCGCAGAAAATGTTTTGAAAGGTTGAAGGACTTGATCTTAATGCTGATCGTACTCAGGAGCATATTTCCGTTGTTTTTGTGAGTACACTGTGTTTATAAGAAAGTAATCTTATGCCCCAGAAGCCTCGAACTACAACCGCCAATCACCTATCGTTTTCTAAACTGATTTGCTGGGGATCCCTCCATCGATTTATTGATTCTTTTACCATTTGGTAATGAAAATCTAATAAAATTTGCTAGCAAACAACTTTTTACTTTCTCGTATACTTTGCAGTTTCCATTTCTGTTTTAAGTTGTTAGCGCATAATCTGTTCATAAGCTCTGAATGGCAAGTGTGGAGCCCTGCGTTTGCTACGTAATATTTTAAAAAACTATAATTGGCGTGCTAAAAATCACATTTGGTTTTTTTGCATGCCAATTATTAAATACCTACAGGAAAGCTCTTGAAAGTATATATTAAACTATTAATGAGCTTTAAGATACTTTCTGCTCGCGGAAACGTTGCCGTTCGTCTATTTTCGTATCCTGGTAAATTATTTCCGTGTTTTTCCAACAGAATTTCTTTCATCGAGGATTACATGCGTTTTGAAACGAACTACGTAGACGAGTGCTCAAAAGCCATTTGCTTCCATCGACTCATTTGTTTAAAAGTTGCTCCTCCAAGTTGATGTTCTCAATGTCAACATAAACTTTCGAAATTCTTGTCCGGAATTTTTATGGCTACCTTAATTTGTCCACCGCGGAAATTTATTTGGGTCAATGAAATGATTTGCCCTTTGGAAAGTACTTTCTATATACTCCTTGTTTATTTGTTTATGTTTTATACCGTGGTCCTCCAAATAGGCAGAAGGGAGTTAGTCCAATGCATATAAGCTAAGCACATGCCAACCAGTATAAGTGTTTTTTGTATAGGCTGTATTGGAATTCAAGCGCAAAATCTGCATGCATTTTCTTGGTTTCCTTCAAGATATTTTAAGCTGAAAAAGCTAAAAGCCAATGGCATTACTGCTTTTGCACTAAGTTATATTATGAAGTTCGAAGATGAATCCAAATAGTTGCAAATAACAGGAAAATCAAAAAAATCCGCATCTCCGTCCAAGAAATTTCTAAGGACCCCCATATTGCATTCGGGTCCACATCCTTCATCAAACAATCATTTGCGCAGTTACTTAGTTTTTCTTCGGCCAGAAATCGAAAAATTGGAGATTTTCATGCTTCTCCCAAAGTGATATTGAGCTGTTTCCATGTAATTCTATACTAATTAGCCTGAGAAGCACAACCGTAGATTCTTTGCTTCCAGGAGTTATTTTTGAGAAAATCGAATTTAGCTATTTTTTCTTCGGTATTTTTGATTGAAATCGATATTTTTCGAGAATTAGCTCTTGTAGAAGGCTGAATATTTACGGATCTCCAAGCTTAGTCAGAATTACTTCTGCGAAAACTGCCCAGCACCATTTTGACAGAAGCATGAAGAATTTCAATTTCTGAATATAGCCAGAGAAAAATTACACCAACTGCGCCTAAGATGTTAGATAGATGTAGCCCGTGAGCAAATTGGAGGTCCGAAATTTTTTGGACGGAGATGCGATTTTTTTTGGTTTTTAGGTCAATTCAGACTTTATAGATTCCGTCTTTGAACCCCACGTGGATTGGACTTGGTGCAAAGCCAGTAAAGCCGTTTTGTATTGTTGCTTTGGTCTATCGGAAAATACCCTACATACTTTGGGTCTGCCTTGCTGCGCTGCCATGACAAGGAAATGAAAAGCGACATGTATTCGCTTTCTCAGAAGCATAAGTAACGTCTAACAATTTACTCATAACGTAAGCCATTTTGTACTCTAGTCTTATGCGTATTCGAGGATAATTTTGTGATACTTTAAACTCATCGGGTGTGAAACTATGCTATTAAGGCTTTGACTTGGTGAACATCTAATGACCGCCATTTGAACTGGTCCCGTCCTCAGAATTATTTTAATCTGCATTTCCACAAAAATTGAGGTGAACAGTTGAAAAGCCGTAGCTGATTTTGATGTTTTCTTCATATTGTCAGAACTTATCATAATATTGATGTTTTTTGTTCATTTGCCCTTTCGCCTCAGAATTGCTGCGATACATCTTCGTCAATCACCTATTTATAAGACATGGGAATGAGCCTTACTCTGAGTCCAGCAATTTGTGAGATGATGCCGTATCATGAAGTAATTGCTATCATAATACGAAACTACTTTCATCTTCTATCTTCAATCGTTAAGTGGAACGTACTACAAATCAATTTTTCGATTTGCTTAAATTGTAGTTAAGTGTGGGCGGTAAAGGTGAAAAGGTACTATTTTGATAATTACAGAACCCCTTTTTGAAACTAATTCATACTGTAATCAAACTTTCTCGGAAGTTTCTTACACTCATACGGTTACTCACTCTTTGGGTGTAACTTGTCATACTTTTTTTACTGAGCACGTTTGTTAGCTGATTTAGGTTATTTACCATTCCGAATGGTGCTCTCGTAAACGCCTTTACCATCATTCTATATTGCTCCATTGGGGTTAAAGCTTCACTTCCAAATAGGCTATCATACCAACGTCTTCGCTCATATCTTATGCGAGCTCAATCTGGACAACAAATTTTGAAAACGTAATTAATTTTTTTGCAGCCCAGAGTGACAGATGGAGAGCTCGATAGTGTTAACGTGAAAAAATGCTTAAACTGAAACTTTAAAGTTTACTTGGATTGTTTGCACGCTTATATGACAAGGAAATGTATTTTTGTTCTAAATTGGACTACACTATCAAGAAAGCTGCAAAACACAATTTTAATAGTGAAAACGTTAACACCTTCCTAACTCCTATGATCTAATAAGGTCTTTTTTAATTGGACAATTGAACGCATCTCTTCGTCCTTTATAGAATAAATGACTTTCTAATTAAATTGAAACGAAATCTCTTTGTAGCAAATGATAAACAATATTTTTAGGCAATAATATTAGTACAATCTTTCTTTCCTTCCACAAGTTTTTTTCTGTATTGATCATTTTGCTTTGTTATATTGAATTACTGCCCATCATGAAATGAATCCAAACAGTTTTTAGTTTATGAGAAACATTCTTAGAACTTATCAACACCGTTTCAATGAAATCAGGCTCTAAAGGTTTGAGAGTATTCATTTTGCCGCATTTTTTTTTGATTTTTTTAATTCATGCACTCACAGGTGCGCCAAAGATGTAAATAAAAATGAGAAGTGCACTGTTGCTGGCTTAACTGGTTTCTGCAGAAGAAGTAGAGAAGGAAATGTTTCTTGCATAGGTGGTCAGGTCGTTTTCCTTCTACAGAACATGAGAAGCCATTAACCGACATCCTTGTCTTCTATCCAGACGCATGTTTGTAGCAGTGCACCAGGGCCTGGTTAACCAACTTAACCCTAGCAAGAGGCGAAGGGACTCTGGGCGAATGGACAAGGGGGGGGGGGAAACCTCAAGGTAAAATGGTCACCGAACCTTGAATTCCTCGAACGGCTATTCCTGTAGAAGAGACCGCGAGCACTACAGAAACCGTGATAACAAAAAGCCGTAGACAGATCAAAGACAGCAAAAGAAACAATAAAAAAACCCAAAAAAACACACAACAGAGAACGAAGAGAACACTCCAACTTTGCAATGTATCGCTTGAACAGGACCAGGAGGATGCACTTATAGTCTGAGCTCGATTTGACCAGCGGTGATGATGTAGACAGTTGAAACAGCTCTAAAAGTCTGCAATATTCAAGGTTTGTAGAACAACAATCTGGGCCAATCTCTTGCGAAAAACCAAGGAGTTTTCACTGAAAGTAATCTCTTTCGGTAAGAGATTGAGCCACCTTGACGTTCGGCATACAAAAGAATTGAAGGCTATTGTAGGGTAACTTTCGATTATGCACGAAACGCTTTTGATCGTACTTGGAAGCCTCGATCATGCGCCCGACTGTAAAGGAGGAAAAACTAATTGCTTCTTAGAAGTTGTAGTAACAATGGTACCGGAAGGAAGGAAGAAGTGGCTTCCAGAGATTACTCATGCCTTTGTTAGACAATTAATGGCGGACGACAGAAAGGAAATTTGGAGAAGAGAAGTAAAAGAACTTGTAGCGCCCGGTCGCCCGGTAAAGCAGTATATAAGCATCACAGAATTTGTTGTATCAGAGTAGTATAGTATAAGCTTTGTCTTTAATTGTTACTTCTTATTTCCTCATCTTTCCTCATGAGGGCCTCCTCTTCGGAGGCCCGTCAGTCGCCCTTGTGACCTCTTTATTCCTATGAACAATCCTTTTACTTTCACGCGTGTTATCTGTAATTTTCACTATCTTGATTGATTTTGTCTATGACGCAAGGTCATAGAGCGGGGATGAGTTATGTAGTGAGAGTGTGTATGTGTTCTCTGAGCTGGGAATAAATGGTTGTTGGGAGACGGTGCAGATGCAGATATATTGGCGGCGTTTCAACGTGGCTAGATCCCGACTAGTTATTTGTGGCGTTCTAGTTCGGTAGTACAAAAAACCAAGATTGCAACATTTTATTGTCATTGGGACTTTCTCCGGCCACGCCTCGGAACTGCGACATGAAAATTTATGATAATGGGTTAAGGCTGAATGATATAGACTATAGCGAAAATAGAGACCCCGCTGCACGATGAATAATATATCGGCCTTACACTATTGAAAGGTTTCTGTCATTTAATCTGCGATAGCGCACATTCAGCCTACCTGTACGAGTTCCGCAATGCCTAAATATCCAAAATATACTTGCTCTTAATCTTGTTTCTAAATGTATTATGCGGAAAGCAAATACCAAGTCATTAAATACTCTTCTGTATTTTAAGCTGCGTAAGTACAAGGCGGATAACCTCAATCTGTACGTGGGTAAAGAATAAGATTTTAGGACATTCACTACCGACATTTCAACAAAATCATCTCTTTTTTCTAGAGATTCTTGTATCGATAAAAGTGGAGTTCCTAATAGCGTGAGATTACTTATTCGTTTTTCATGTGAGTTTCTACCTGACATATGCCCACACATTCTTTTTTTTTATGGAAGCCTTCCTGACATTAGAGAATATCACAACGTAAAAACTCTGTTATTGTTTACGGAAAACATCAGCACTCAAATAATCGTACCCTTACAAATAGATACAAATCTTGATTCTCGTTATTTATATGACGAAAATGTTTTGTATTGCACTTCTGCTCTACATACAATCTATTTTAAATATCATAAATTTGTACCATACGTACTGTACCATGACTACCCCTCAGGGAGATATGTGGAAGTTATCAAGGTAAACTGTATGTTTAAGTCATCTTCTCTTTAAAGGTATTTCATTCGTTTCGCTTTAGCCGAGGAATAACACATCTTCTTTTTCGCTCTGTTTCCTAGAGTCACATGAACTGCGCATAACTCATCACACCCAGTATGTTCCCAAAAAAGTGCGCACATTGTTTGATCGTTGATATTAATGTTCCAAAATTTTTCGTTAATCCTTAAGTATTCTCGAGTAGAGCAGTTCAACTCAGATTTACAGTATGGTGCAAATCATTCAATGCTATTCATTACTGTAGGATTATAGTAAAAATTTGCAGCATTCGCAGCCTCTGCGTGCAGCTCTCCCTAACTCAAAACGCTCTGTCGTAATTCTACAAAAGAAAAGGATACTCTTAAACTGAGAATCTAGGTTGTGGCCATTTATACGGAAGGATATCCATATGTATCCCAAAGATCTCAAGGCAAGAAGATATCAACGATTAAGCAGTGTACATATTTCTTTGGGACATCGTGTATAGAAAATGGCAACAAGGAAATTTTCTGTTTCACTAAGACTAGCAAATCAGATAATGCAGATTAAAGTTTAATGATGATGTCGTCAATCTCATTTCTTTGGCCTAGCATACCTCGCGCAGTTCGGTCGCTGCGCGATTCGGCACAACACCGACTCTTCGTAAATCGTCGTTAATGCGTTGCCTTTGGTCAGAACTTGCTCGGTTTGCAACAACTTACACAAGCTACCCAAATATGTGTCCGAGAAGTGCGCACGATAAATTTTATAAATCTGGCAAATCGCCAAGTCGCGTGAAAATGGCGCAGCCGAATCGCGTGAGGTATGCCTTAGGCCTTTGACTTATGTTTTCGCTTAATACAACTCTTACAAGAAAAGTGTCTTTTCAAGAACTTCTTCAGGTCACAAAACGTGAAGCTTGAAAAAATTGATGCGACAGATCAATTGCTATTCCCTTCTGAATTTGAAAAAAGACTCGATAGGACTGTTTATGTCTGATTTGATTGTGATTGATTGCTTGTACACAAGATATACAAATTTTTGAAGGTGCCTAACTTGGTTATTCAGTCCAAGATGTAGTTATTGATTTGAGTAATGTAGTTGAAAGAGTTCACAGAAAAGTCATTAGCAGATTAAAATATTGCTGTAAAAAAGAAACTTATTTCGTAACTTTAATTGTTGTTTAATCATTCGAAGATATTGATTTATGTGCTCTCACGCACTCTAGTATTACATAAAGCGTCTGTTGTGAGACATATGGTAGTATAGTAGGGTCTCTTTTTGCGTTTTGAGAATTTAAAAACCTTGAAACTGCTAAAATTAATAACAACTACTCAGTTGGTCTCAACTTACTTTTATTGCTTCCTTTTTGCCTTCCATCAGGCTTGAAGCATAATTCTGCAGAATTCGTTGCCACCCAGTGCAGCAGCTGCAGTGATTTTATTCCGATCTCAAATGAAGTTAGCATGCATGCACAACCATCAGATTCTTCAATTAAATCACGAGGCATTCGAAATTTTTCCAGAAGAAATCCTACTTTCATTTTAGCTATACAGTGCTATGCCACTTGAAATCTTACTAATCCTTCATCTCTTTTGCTTCTTTTGCGCTTTTAACAGTGCTTTCGCATGTGTTGTACAAATGAAGTACTAAAACATCTTTCAATATTGTCGCTGCTATCTGAAAATCTTTACGTGATATTTTTAGATCGAAAAAATTCATTACATCCTCTCCATATGCACTGCTTCGTTTTTTGGTAGCTGTTATAATCCATTCAAGTAATTGAAGTGGCTGGTAAGAACGCGGCATAGCATGACGCAAATCTTATTGCTTTTAATATGCCCATGTAAACACCTCCATACTATACTGGTTAACATCTCTTCTGTCGCTTATCAAAATGTTTAGTTGGTCCTCTATATATTCAGTTTTTGAGGTACTTGCGCATTATATCTTATTGATATGCTTGCTCAGAGAACGATCACGAAAGAAAACCGAGAAGTTTCAAAAGTTATTACTGAAGCTCAGCTTCGTCAATTAAACTAGAGATCTAAAGGCTAGTCTCGGCGAAACACACTTTTTTTATGACGAGTCATCTCAACTGCGCCTATTTTTTATCGTAAAACGAATCACTAGTAGATTCAATCAAATCATCTTTCACTCTCATTTGCATTCACTTTCAAAAATAATTTTTGCCCTTCTCGGTAATTCAATCATTATCTAACGTTCGATTCCACTCATCAAATACTCAAATAACACTTGTACTAGAGACAAGCATTCACTAATCTCTCTTTTCCTCCCTCCTTCCCCTAATTCTCACTGTTTCATTCAAAGATAACTCAACTCGAAAATTCTTCACCCTTCAGCCGTTCCCGTTCCCGTTTCAAATTCCTCCCGCGCTTTTCCTTGTTTTTACATTTCTTTGTTTTGTTAAATGGTTGTTTATACTACTGATCTGCGTCCAAATTCATGCCGTTAATACCAAAGTGTGACAGTCAGCTCTTTGTGACCAATATCTGTTCTGCTCCAAAAAATTCGATGTCCACTTTTCTTCATGCACAAGTCAAAACTTCATTTTCAGTGCTGTACGGTCGATGAATAACTCAACGTCGCCAGATTCCGTTCAGATGCGCCATGAGGCCTCCGATTATGTGCAGATTATGTTATTTTTAACATTCATGGCTGTAGGACTACCTGTAAATATATCAACGCTACTCTACATGCTTAGACGATATCGTCATACAAAGAGCTTCTTGTTGCTATTGCACATTAATCTCAATATATCAGATTTGTTGGTGAGTTTCAACAAGATTTCAACAACAGAATCTCTTAAAACTTTTTGATAATCTCTTCTCAGGTGCTAGGAGTCTATGTGCCGGGATTAATTGGATGGCTGGTCACTTTGGAGTGGAAAGGAGGCGCTTATCTCTGCAAAGTCATGAGATTCTTCGACGCATTTGTATTAGCGATAAGGTAGTTGCTTCGGAAGCTTTTACTATTCAAGGTATCCAAGCAAAAAACGATGTGGCAATCTTTTTCGCCGAATTTTGCAAGCTTTCAAAAAAAGACAATTTATTAAGTCTTTTTATGTACATGGGATTTGTGGCGGCTCACCTACAGCGCATATCAACTGCAGTGTCAGGCGCACTAGCATTCCCGCTCCCGCGCGGCCGCTTCGCCTGGACTTACACCTTCTCGCGAACATGCTTTTTAATCGCTTTCCATCGCGAGCGTACGAAGCGGTGGGAAAGCGATCAAACACCATGTTCGGGAAAAGTTAATTATACAGCTTGGGAAAAGCAGAGCTTTATTCGATTGAATATAATTAGAGAGCATGTTAGCGGAAGAGGTGCAGAGCCCCGCGCGGGGTGGAGATGCTGGTGCACCCCGACACCGCAATGGATAAGCTCTGTAGTTGCTAACCGAGGTACCTAGTGCGCTCGCTCACTTACATTTACTACGCATTTAGCCTACCCTTCAGAGCGCGTGAAGGAACAATGAAAAATTATCAACGAGTACCCTTATGACACAAAGGAAAACAAACAATCACAATACTAAAATAACTCATCAACCACTAGTTAAAATAAACCCTAATATGAGACAGGGTGCCCCGTCCCGTTCTACCGATGGTGCGCGTCCATAAATACAATAATAAATGTGCCCCCGAGCTTTCACCTATACAGATCCGCCACGCGTCGCCGAATGACAGCCTCTTCCCTATCAAGGTTCATAGGATCTTAATATCCTAAATTCCAAACTTTCCAAAAGTGGCTTATCCGAAATTAATTCCATCCGACTTGAATCTTAATCTAACGAATTTCGATACACTTAACCGCGACTGCGAAAGTGACATTGAAGGGGCGGGAGCTAAATGCCAGGCAGGAGCATAATGGAAAGAAAAGATTATCGATCGAAAACGAAAGCCAGACGCTGAAATGAGGCGCTGCCGCTATATATAGCATTTTGGCTGAAAACGCCGAGGCAAGGGAGGGCCGGAGATTGCGGCAAGCGTGAAAAAGTACCGTAATCGTCGCCGGATAGCGTCGGATAAAAGTAGGAGGTTGGCAGTTACAATGCTCCCAACCTCCTACTTTAAGGCTGCGTTCATACTGATTCGGAAGTTCGGTAACAGTTCCAGCACACGCTCGAACTGAGCATTGCGCTGGAACTGTTCCCAGACTTCGGGATCAGTATGAACGCAGCCTAAGAGAGCTCGCATTTCGGAGCCGCGTCAAATTTAGTCCAAGAGCTCACTCTCATTATTTGCAAAAATCTGCAGGGAAATACGCGAAAGAGGATAATTATAAGATTGATCACTTTATGAGAGCCAGAAATGATGCGTCACAAGTAGTAGCGTTAATCTTATACTCTATTCTTTGCGCGGAATTTGTGTTGGTCGAACTCAAACGAGTAAAAGCTTTTAGAAAAAAAGTTGGACTTTTCCGTTTCTATTGTTTTTTTTCAATAGTCTTATAAAAATGCGCGACTTGCACATTGATTGATCAGAGAGGCAGATCATAATAAAATGATCTAATAAGGAAAGCTAACTAATATAGCTCGGCCTTTTGGTAAAAGGCATATATATTCTGAATCAGCTTCAAACGCTGTTCCAAACATGCTATTTCTAGCCACCATTCTAAAGCGAGTTATGGGCTTTTTCTCACGCAAATTGGCATTCTACTGAACATGAGGAGACTGCCTGTAGATGAAAATCTGCAAGAGTGCTGAGGTATCGAATCAGTACAAAACCAATCCCTTCTCATTGAAAAAACTTAACGCAGATGTATCAGCATTTGAATGGTGATGACGTGATGCCCGTTAGTCATGAGCATGCCAACTTTACGCAGGAAAAAGCCCATAGCTCGCTTCGGAATGGTGCGTGGCAGCTAGAAATAGCATATTTGGAATCAGCGTTTGAAGCTGATTCAGAATGTATATGTCCCTTGCCAAAGGGCCGAGCTAAGTTAGATAGCTTTCCTATAAGATCCTGAAAGGCAGATCAAAGAACTTATACTGCTGACTGTCTCATAATCAAAAGTTTGTCAAGCTCGCTCATCAGCAAAGATCGAGTAATCTTTCATCCCATTTGCTATCAAGATAAGGCGTATTTTCTGTCACAAAGCATGGTCTTCCCTTTCTAATTTATACAGACTTTAGTAATGTTCATGCAAGTATCTTGGGCCAACCCATTATAAAGCCACATACCATTAAGTGAAGATTATCAAAAGCCGCAGTGACAATGAAGGTTCCAGTGCCAAAAGCGATAGTCCGGAAATTTCATACCTTTTTTTCGCATTCTTTATGATCATCTGTGCCAATGCCGACTGCAGTTGAGAAAACTCAGCTGTGCCAAGAAACATCGTTGTTTTGCAGGTAATGGCAATGACGTTTATTTTTCAAATCAAGTGACAATGTCTGAATAAAAATATTGTGTAATCATTTTTTGCCAACTTGAGAACTATTAAGAGTAATATGATATTTGCAATATTGAGTCGGTCTTTGATTCTTGCAGACTTTTGAGAACTAGTTTTTTATATATTTGCACTGGTAACTTTCAATATAAAAAGTTTGGCACAATCTTGCTATTCAACATCGCACGAATAACCACGTTTATTATTGTACCCTAAACATAGGTAATTAAATTGTAACATATAACGGCAGAAAACGCCAAAGCAAATTCAACATATGTTTGGGAGAGTATCAAATGAATACATTTTCCATACAGGGAGCACATATTGAGCGAGGCAACACAAACAGGTGTAAGTGACGAAAATGCCTAAAGCGATAAGTGGCAATAAGTAGTATACATAAACCCTCGCTTGCTTGCTCCACCACTCCCTTTGCAGCTGCAATTGTTTCAAAACCTTTAATGGTAATTATAAAATGCGACGCATTAAAAAGAAACGAATAGTTTAGAATGGCAAATCGCAGCGGAGAAAGTACAGTCTGTACCAGCTTTTGGAGTGGCGCGTCTTCTTCGCAACAATTCGATCGGTATCGCAACGACAGTATACCACGTCCTGCAAGTGAAAGACATTAGGGGAGTCCCCGGCCGGAATCTGCAACAAGACGCGTCTTGGTGTATCCCCGCCGGGGTGGAGTTCGCAACTCAAAAGGAAAAGTTTATATCCTGACTCCATACAGACTGGATTTCACGCTGTCTGCCTATCCGTAAGTATTCCCACCATCCTTCACTATGAACATATTGAACAGGAGCGAGAAGCTGTACAAGCCGCGTATTTCTTTTCGTATGATCCCCTAATAATCCTCAGCGGCCATCCGTCTTTTCTTTAAAGTCATTTTTCTTTCTTCGAGGTTAACGATAACGTTCCAAAGTTGTACAGATTATCTAAAACCCAGCAGTGCTAAGCAGGGAATGGTCACAATCAATCTAGCCATACCACATTTGCTGTACATTATCGGGCTCGTCTTGAAACGCTAATCACAAATATATGTTTGTTATTTGCCAAGCGACTATCTAGGAGGAGTTATAAGCGTTTAAATATGCGAATTGTCGAGTGTTCCGTGGCCCATTTACCATGAAAAAGGTTTCAAAAACACTTATTCAGGTTTTTGGTAAATATGCCTACTCCTTGTAGCTAAAGCAACTGTAGCCACTGTAAAGCCGCGCCACCAGGCTATTTTTTGGGGAAATATATTCGTGGAATTTCGAAATTTTCTCATAATCAAACGCACATAACTACCCCTAGATAGTCGCTTGGCAAATAAAAAACAACTATCTGAAATCAGCGTAAGACGAGTCCAATGATATACAGATTGCTTGGAATGGCTGGCTTAAGTTCTGACCATTTCCTCGTGTTGTTAATAAGAACGAATGATGTTTAGGGTTCATGAAATTTGCGATGAACCTCAAGTCGAAAATTGGGGTTTATCGAAAAATCCGATATTTTAAAAACTTATTTGTTCTTATCAGCAACATGCATTGTTGCTAGACGAACAGCAGCACTTCGGAAGGCTTTCGTTAACTTTGAAGACTTTGAAGAAAAGGAGGTCGGCTTTATCCCTGTCTAATATGTCAAAAGTGAAGGATGGTGAGTATACCTGAGGATCGGTTATAGGCGTAAATTCTAGATATTCGGAGCTTTGAAATACAGGGTGTCCCAAAAAAATGTGCCTACTGTTTAATTGTAAATAACTCTGATGTAATGAAGTGTTCTGAGAAGCCTTAAGTACCATTCTGTAGGGCGAGGTTAAACTTAGATTTACAGTATGGAGCGAATCATCTATCTCTGTTCATTACTGTAGGATTACGGTACAAACTTCCAGCATATGGAACCATGGTGAAGTATAGCACCTAACAAAATTTTCTTCCAAAAAATCTGCAAAATTGTATACTAGGGTTTTCGCGCATGCTGATTTCTCCTAACAACTTTTTACGAGTGTTTTCAGCTTTTCTGACGGGGTAATTACATTTCTGACAAATGCTGGGAATTGAGTTATTACGATTTACCGGGGATAACTTTGGAAAGAAGCATCGTGGTAAAGTGGAAACTTCATATTGGAAATCAGCGGCTCCCATTATCGTAGTAGAAGAGTTTTTAGCTTGTTTGGTTCCGTTCCGAGGCAGATAATAGCCTCCAAAGGCGTAAAATCCTTGTTGAAGTTCGTACCGTAATCCTACAGTAATGAAGAGTGATGGATGATTCGCTCTATACAGTAAGTCTAAGTTTGACCTCGCTTTACAAAACGGTACCTAAAGCTTCTTGAAACACTTCATTATAAGAGAGTTATTTACAATCAAACAGTAGGCACATTTTTTTGGGACACCCTGTATAAAGCTTTCTTTTGAGCTGCGATCCTCTCCCCGGCGGGGATGTTAATTCATTTGGCCTCTATTGTCCTCTACCCTTGGTTGAATCGTCTGGACGATTCATTATGTTTGTGTAAATATAGTCAAACTCGGGAGAACTTTTTCCAGAGTTCTAGACAGATGTCACAACTCAAGTTTCCGTTTCAGCTCAAATATCATGGTCTGCATTGCATTATATCGACTTTATGCCCTCCGTCATCCATTTTGGATTTCTTCTATAGGCAACGGTCGCATCTTTCGTATGCTCATAATAGCTTGGGGCACAGCAGTTCTCTCAATGCTACCGCAGTTCTATGTTTGGCGCGAGGTATACATATAGGTAATTTTGTTGTAAGAAAAATGTCAGTTTCCAAGTTTTTTAGGTGAACTTTGGAAACTTCCGTCAATGTGTTACCATGTGGACGGAAAAGCTAAATCTAGTCGATGAAGCAAATCAGACCTCAATGACAGAAACGGATTTTCAGCTGATGAAACTTTACGGGATACAAAATGCCTTCATCACTTTTTACATTCCACTAGTAATACTTGTCGCCTGTTATGTGTTGATTCTAAAGGTCAGTTGATGATGATTTTTTCAAACATTTTCGTTTGTTCGGTAGATTGCTCATGTTTGAGGACATCTACAGAACCCTAAACGCTACTGAACCAGAAAGATCCTCAGCTTTATACATTTCGGAGCTCAGTAAACTTTCAACTAGTAAACGATGGGCCAGGAAAGAAAAAGAGAGCGCTGGTATAAGGCAGTCCCCAATGTAATCACCCACGAACTAATCTTCGTTTTTTAGTGTCTTTGAATAGTAGGGCTACTCGTGGCCAAGACAAATTGCGCAGAGCGAAAGTACGCTCACTACGGATTACACTTTTGCTCATAATTGTCTATGTAGTCACATGGTTACCGAACAATCTCCTTTCATGGTAAGTTAAACTCAAATAGGTAAAACAACTTCAGACAATCTCAACTCATCTTTTTTAAGGTGGATGGTAATTTCGTTCGACACTTATCGCGACTATCAAGATGCAATGTTTCCTTTAGCATTCCTCGTCGTTATGAATAGTGTCATAAATCCATTTATATATGGAAGGTAAGCTCAAACATAACAGCTCTGCAGTTTTGTTATAAGGCTGTCGTTGCAGGTGGCAAGGACTGAAAATGATATTTACTTGCAGAGAAGTAGGGAAGAAACCAAAGAAGCTTTGCTACATATTACGTTGTTAGCCACGTTCACGTATCATGTACATATGCTTGTTGATCTCAGGTTTTAATGAACATTCAAACTATAATGCATGTGGCTTTGCTGTACCGCAAGACAGGAAAACATCTTGAATTGTTATGAAAAATCATCAACCTTGGGATGCTGATTATCCACAGAGGTTGCCTACGATGAAATGCAACAGCGCTTGTCAATCGAAGTGTAGACTCCATTGATAAGAAAAGTATTTTGTTACCTATCATTTTAGAGTGGTAATGTATTAGGTTGGTGCAAAAGTAATGCGCGTTTTTATTTTCTTGCTTTGACAAAGCAAGCAGACTCAACCCAACAAAGGGTAAGGGGTATTGTTCGATAGAGCAAAGCAAGCTCTACAACATGGCACTCATGCCTTTGCGCCATGCTCGATCCGCGGAGAGTACGAACTCAAAATCTAAAGATTTCCAAATGCCCAAAAAATCGAAAAAAATCAGATCTTCGTCCAGATAATTTCTACGGACCTCCCACTCGCTCACATCAATGCTATCGATACCTGATATCCATATGTGCGATTGCCGTATTTTTTGCTTGACTAGAAACTGAGAAAACGAAAATTTCCCTGATTTTCTCAAAGCAATGCTGAGCCGTTTTTACATATGTAGTTCTATAGTACAAGCCTAGGTAAGCACAACTGTAGTTTTTCAGCCTATTTCGAGCGGTACTTTTCGAGAAATGTCGATTTTAGCACTAAAACTGAAACGAAAAAATCCGAATTCGTTATTTTTCGAAAACTACCGCTTGGAATGGGCTGAAAATCTACAGTTATGCTTACCTAGGCTTGTACTATAGAACTACATATGTAAAAACGGCTCAGCGTTGCTTTGGGAAAATCAGGGAAATTTTCGTTTTCTCAGTTTCTAGTCAAGGAAAAAATACGGCAATCGCACATATGGATATCAGGTATCGATAGTATTGATGTGAGCGAGTGGGAGGTCCGTAGAAATTATCTGGACGAAGATCTGATTTTTTTCGATTTTTTGGGCATTTGGAAATCTTTAGATTTTGAGTTCGTACTCTCCGCGGATCGAGCATGGCGCAAAGGCATGAGTGCCATCTTGTAGAGCTTGCTTTGCTCTATCGAACAATACCCCTTACCCTTTGTTGGGTTGAGTCTGCTTGCTTTGTCAAAGCAAGAAAATAAAAACGCGCATTACTTTTGCACCAACCTAATATTTAGTATTGAAAGTTAAGTCTTTCCAAGGTATTAAGTTAGTAGACTGATAGAACGAGTTATCTTATCAACACATTGGAAATTCTGATAGTTTTGTTGATTTTGCTGATTTTGTAGTTCAAATACGTCAATTTTCTCCAAACTAGCATGATTGGACGACCACAATGTTGCAAAGATAAAGGTTTTTAGCTGTCACACATAAATTTCGAAGAAAAAAAGGCGAGGGGAAGCCGCAGCGCTTAGTCTTCCATCACATCTTGAGGTTTCGTAGTGATTCATATTTTCCATCTTTACTGTGGCTGCAGTATTAGTTAAATCAATCGCTTGAAAGGACAAGTATTAGGTTGAACACTAAGTTTTGCAACTTTTCTCATAACTTCCCTCTCACTCAACATGGCGCACTCAAATTTTGCCACTGTGTTGGTTATTATGTATACTACAGGCGCAGCTGCTGTCCTACCAAATTCTGACGTCGCAGTGAGGGTTACAGTAGGTGTATGGTATGAAGGGGAAAAATTCAAAGTTTGACGGATTTGGCTGAAACTTGGCATAGGGATGTTATCCGACATGCTGATCACGAAAGATAGTGAAATTGCGTGATAAGGGCTTTTTTGTAGGATTAATGTAGGTGTACGATATGGGGTCTCACCCTAAACAAGGAAAAAGGCGTTGATTCAACAAATGAATATGATATTCGCATTCGGCAGGTCAAATAACCTTACTATGTGAAGTCTCGGCGGAATTTGAGCTTCGGACTCTTTAGTCATTGACGGTCGTCCCCAGCAGCTCTTGCGTACATCGACTCGTTCGACTTTATGAGGACGCTAAATCTCGACATGCCCATAAATTTTGTTTCTTTCTTGCTAGGCCAAAGGAGTCAACCTCTTGCAATAATTTGTAGACGAATCCGGATTACTGCGCATGGTCTAGGCTGCCAAAGGCTTCATTTTAGCTTAAAACCTCAAAAATTCTCAAGTTTTACTAGTTTTCGAAAAATGCCTGAAACTTTTCTATTTTGTGTTCAAAATTCAGACAATTTGTGCTTACTTGTAGCTCACATTGCATTCTACATGATGCCAAAGTTTAGGTGCGCCATGTTGAATGAGAGTGATGTTATGAAACAAGTTGCAAAAGTTAGTGTTCAACCTAATATTATGCGAAACAAAAGTAACTTTAAATATCGCAAAGAAACAACACTCCACAATACTTTGGATAATATACGGTGACCAAAACGTCAACGGAAAACAGTAGCAAGTAATTCAGAAAATCAAATTTCACCGATTGCAAAGATTGTACTTCGTGTTGAACACCGCAATCACGTGGTGGGACCCTCAGATATACTCTCAGAGATCCTGCAGTTACCACCAAACAGAAGCTGTTGTTTTAATACTACTTGTCAGTGAAAAGAACGTGTAAATTGGAAAAAGGTACAATACTAACCAACAAGATAATAAGAAACGTTAGTAGTGTGAGATGCATGAAACAGAGTTCCGGCCCCATGTTAGCGCCGTTGCCTCTTTCGAGGGCTGCTGCATAGCCGCGTTTTCTAGCTGCCCACACAGGATAAGGGAGCGCCCCCATCTTAAGATAACAGAGCTCCAACATAGTAATGATAGCAGTGGCGGTCCAAGGGAGGCCCCCCCCCCTGGGTCGCGAAATTTGTGGAACTTACTTACATGAGTTATGAAAATGTGCTTTTGATTGACTATTCTTTAGATTTTCAAAATTTTTCAAAATTGTAAAAAAAATTTCCGGGGTAGTGGCGACAGCCACGCATCCTTTTCTAGATTTCAGGGGTTAGCCCCCGCAAAAATTTTTAGAAGCACCCAAAGGTTTTCGGAGTGCCCCCCCCCCCCCCGCCCTTCCCCCTGGACGGAAATCGTGGACCGCCACTGGTTGATAGATATGTTTGGTTGTCAAATTTGCGCATTTCAACTTGTATCATGTAACCAGAGCAATATATGTAGTCTTTCTTGAGGTGATTAAAGAATAAAGGATCGCAGAAAGACTACAAAATCTCCGTATACCACATTTTTCAAATGGTGAATAAAGCTACAGTGGTGCCTCGAAGAAAACAACTATTCAATTTTTTCAAAGATATCCACACAAATAAAAAAACTCCTTAGAAACTAAAAAGAAAGCTTGAAATGACACTCGATTTGCTTTTCGCTCGACGTTTTATAGAGTTTTGTTTAAATTGAGGCTGGAATGCACTGAATAATGGTTTGAGAAATTCTACAAATCCGGCTCGCAATGCCAAAAAAATGCACTACATTGCGCGCCTTACTACTCTATCCGCCTGTATAAAAGCCCTTTTGAAGTTCAAAGTGAAACTTTTGAGAAATTGCTGAAGTGATAATACCGTAATTTTACTAGTACTAGGCATCTATTTTTTTTTGAACCGACCATCTAAAACACTCCAAAAGGTTAAGCGACGGAAGGATCCTTTAACGTGCTGCTTTTTAGCGCTTGGGCTGGATTTTATGAGACGACCGTAATGCGAGGGACGCAACAGAGCTGCTCGACTAACGGAAAAGAAAGTGCGTCATGTCCACACGATTTCAACGATTATTTTGTGACCACTCGATTAAGTAGTTTAAAAACAAGATTAATGGAAAATTAAAAAAGATTGCCTATATATATATTTCACGTGCTTTACGATAGATCGAAAAATAACAGCAATGATTTAATGAGACGACCTGAATTCATGACGTGATTTGTAAAGTGTAGACTTGCACACCTGGAATACTTTTATAGCAATATCTCAAACTATCTCACATGTCCTCTTGTCTTGAAACCTGGACATTGTGTGAGACATACATTGGGAACTAGTCATGTATGCTGTTACAAATAGCAGCGGTTGAGCGACGCGCGTGCGGCCATTAGCGACGGCGCGGTTTGACGCGCGCGAACTCCAGTCTTCGCCTGTCGAGGCACATAACATGTTAAAGGCAGTGTCTCACCAAAGTTGAGGTCGCGCGGATTTTCACATATTCTATTATAGGGACCTCTAAATAAGCCATTGCAACAAGTCCCACTCAATTTGACCCCCTCCACGCTGAAGAAAATTCGCTCAAAGTGGTACGCGGAGAGCGACTTGGTACGCGCGGACGACTCCTTCGGTCTCCCCCCTTACGCGTTTGAACATGTCCCTCCACTTGGCATCCACCTCCCCTGTGTTGCCGCCACTGTGGTTGAGGCTGAAGTTGGAAGGTACAACTCGTCTACGTTGCTTCCGCGGGGCCTCCAGAAAACGGGGTTTTTGGGAACTTCGTGCGATTTTAGGCCCATACAGTGCTAGACAGGGTCCGACAGGCCTGCAAAAGCAAAAAACTCGGCAACTAAATTTTGGTGAGACACTGCCTTTAAGATAAGCAGAGGGCATAAGCTGCCATTTTTCGGGGCTTTGCCCCGGACCCCGCAAAAACGATATCCCCTTTGCTTTTTTTGCCGAAAACGAATTCCAGCTTGTCATTTGACAACCTCGTGCCGGGCCCTGGTTTTATTTAGCGAATCGAACCACGTAGCGCCATCTCTTGTTTATGTCACGATGTTTTGAAAAAAATTGCAACGATTATTCCATAATTAGCTTCTCTGACAACACTTGAACTTAATGTGACTTGAAATCGCATTAGCTTTTCAGGCATTACTCGAACTAAATATGATATAAAGTTGCTTGCGCCGGGCCAGATTCCAGCCTTTAAAGGTTTACAAACTTACGTATATGCCCCAGCTCGTGTTTTCATAGTACTTCCATGTATTATGCTTGTGTAGACAATGTTTGCACCCGTGTAATGAGTTGACATCATAGTAATGGGTTCAACGTGTGAGTTTTTCTTATTTTTGCATTGATTGTATTTTGTTTTTCCAGATAGTGTCTGCTGGAATGCACCTGATCACCGTACTTTTTGCTAATTATCTCAGACAAGCAACAGCACATGTCTGGAATGCTCTTGGGTAATGTCATTACGTACGTTTTTGACCCACCTCACAAAGCTTCCCTTGATTTTTTGTAGTAGATCAACGCGGGGGGGGGGGGAGGGGGAAAGGCTTGCTCCCAAGGTGCATGTAGAGTTTATAAGCTTGGCCTAGTACAAGCTCAACTGCTTTGTTATTTTGAACTGTATCTCGATTAAGATACTTTCAAGTCACTTCTCGCTGTGTAAGCACATCTAACTCAAAATTTTATCAAATTACAAGTTGCGATTGCAATAACAAATCACCCATTGATTCAACTTAGGCAGCTGGAAGGCAAAGCTTAGTGACCTAGTTGAGTCTAGGTAATGATCAGAGACACGCGCGCGGCAGAGACGCGGACGGCGTCTCGGACGCGAGCGGCTTCAATTAGGTCACAAAGCCCCGCCTTCCAGCCGCCAAGCCAGTTCAATCAAAAGTTACTATTCAATCTTATAAATTCCCATCTGGAACAAATTGTTGAAGCTTCCTCAGTTAGCAAACGCTCAGCATGCTTCCTGTTTTGAATAAATTCTTACGTCCTCTAAGGGGTTTCAGCAATTTCCTGGAATGAAAAAGGTCTGACGAAACTTCCAAGTCCACAAGACTAATACTTCCGCATCTCTCCGCGTTTTGTTCTCCTCTTTTTGTTGTCATGTTATCCCATATGCGGAAAAGCCTGTTGACTGCATGGTGCAATTTCCTCAAAGTATCTGATAGACTAAAATCCCCGGACTTCGCAGACGCTGAAAAATGTTTGTTCGTTATCGTGCGTGCTGCAAGTTATTCAAGGCTTGAGCTCTCAAGTATTCTATTCTCCTCGTGATGCTTCTCGAAAAGAGCTTTGAACCGAAGCCAATCTCCTCTCACACACCTGAGCTCTTGAATGCGTAAACATCGTCTGGTTCACCTTTAAGGATTAAGTCTGGGATCACATTTTGTCTTCAGAGTAAAGCTTTTTCAGCACACTGCTATTTTAGCGCATTCTAAGAACAATGCGAAATATTAACACATAAGGCATTAATCAACAAATTAACAAAACAACATTTATTTTGAAGTCTTCCGGATAATAACTTACTAGGCAATTTTTGTTTCAGCCGGTTTGGCGTCTGGAAGGCGAGGCTTTGCCACCTAATTAAAACCTCTCGCGCCCGCAGCATAGATGCGATAGGTGGAGAAATTTCTCTGACCCCCTTCACTTTAGGGCCGGCATCTGGCTGACCCCCTTCACCTGAGGTTGAGGCTAATCAAGGCAAAGAGTTACTACAACGAAACTTTTTAATTGGAAAGGAAACGCCAGCTGCTCTTCTCCTCAGACATCAAGACTGCAAGAGAGTATCGAATCAACAACGTTTCGTTAAAAAAACGCATGCTTGAGACCTTCTGCGGGCTCAAAAAGCGTTGATAACGAAACGTAATCAAAAAGTAAAAGATTGCTGATTTTTTGAATAATTAATATTGTATCAATGAATACATACTATTGCAAAAAAGAGTTGAGCAAGAGTAGAAAAACTGACCGACTAGCGATGGATGCAAGAAATCGTACCATATCTCCTTTCACTAAAGAGAATAATAACAAACAAAACAGCAGTTAGATTACACGTTTTTCAAGCTTTCGATTCATATATAAAAGTTCGAAAAAGACCTTCTTGATTTGAAAATATAATTATCCAAAATTGGCTGATATCGTAGCTAGTTAAAACTGGTCGTATCTCGCTTCACAAAGAAGCTATGAAAAAAGAGACGGTCTACGTCGATTCCTCGTGTGCTTAGCTATCGAATGGTATATAAGGTGTTTGTGCACGAAGCTTTCTTCGCCCAAAAAAGTCTTGCTCCGGCAACCCATAGAAAGCCGGAGCGGGGTGGAGCAAGTTACTATTGAATATCTCCACCTCATTTTTGAGAAACCACAAGTTTTTTCACCCGACAACCTATATACCATTAGAAAGCTCACAAAAAAAGGATTCGACGTAGACCGTCTCTTTTTCTCTAGCTCCCCTCTACTTAGAGTTACATGGGATTTTAGCCAAAAACATGTGTGTTTTTGTCGAGAAATTTCTGCGTGAAGAATGGATAAAGGTGCCTGATTTTCTAACAGCGTCACAGAGCAAGGCCTTGCCAGTAAACGTAGACCGTCTCTTTTTTTTATCTTTGTTCTTTCTTTCAAAAATAAATTACAAAATAATTACACAAAAATAGGTGGTGAGTAGACGTATAAAACTGGTCGTATCTCGCTTCACAAAGAAGCTATGAAAAAAGAGACGGTCTACGTCGATTCCTCGTGTGCTTAGCTATCGAATGGTATATAAGCTGTTTGTGCACGAAGCTTTCTTCGCCCAAAAAAGTCTTGCTCCGGCAACCCATAGAAAGCCGGAGCGGGGTGGAGCAAGTTACTATTGAATATCTCCACCTCATTTTTGAGAAACCACAAGTTTTTTCACCCGACAACCTATATACCATTAGAAAGCTCACAAAAAAAGGATTCGACGTAGACCGTCTCTTTTTCTCTAGCTCCCCTCTACTTAGAGTTACATGGGATTTTAGCCAAAAACATGTGTGTTTTTGTCGAGAAATTTCTGCGTGAAGAATGGATAAAGGTGCCTGATTTTCTAACAGCGTCACAGAGCAAGGCCTTGCCAGTAAACGTAGACCGTCTCTTTTTTTTTATCTTTGTTCTTTCTTTCAAAAATAAATTACAAAATAATTACACAAAAATAGGTGGTGAGTAGACGTATAAAACTGGTCGTATCTCGCTTCACAAAGAAGCTATGAAAAAAGAGACGGTCTACGTCGATTCCTCGTGTGCTTAGCTATCGAATGGTATATAAGGTGTTTGTGCACGAAGCTTTCTTCGCCCAAAAAAGTCTTGCTCCGGCAACCCATAGAAAGCCGGAGCGGGGTGGAGCAAGTTACTATTGAATATCTCCACCTCATTTTTGAGAAACCACAAGTTTTTTCACCCGACAACCTATATACCATTAGAAAGCTCACAAAAAAAGGATTCGACGTAGACCGTCTCTTTTTCTCTAGCTCCCCTCTACTTAGAGTTACATGGGATTTTAGCCAAAAACATGTGTGTTTTTGTCGAGAAATTTCTGCGTGAAGAATGGATAAAGGTGCCTGATTTTCTAACAGCGTCACAGAGCAAGGCCTTGCCAGTAAACGTAGACCGTCTCTTTTTTTTTATCTTTGTTCTTTCTTTCAAAAATAAATTACAAAATAATTACACAAAAATAGGTGGTGAGTAGACGTATAACTGGTCGTATCTCGCTTCACAAAGAAGCTATGAAAAAAGAGACGGTCTACGTCGATTCCTCGTGTGCTTAGCTATCGAATGGTATATAAGGTGTTTGTGCACGAAGCTTTCTTCGCCCAAAAAAGTCTTGCTCCGGCAACCCATAGAAAGCCGGAGCGGGGTGGAGCAAGTTACTATTGAATATCTCCACCTCATTTTTGAGAAACCACAAGTTTTTTCACCCGACAACCTATATACCATTAGAAAGCTCACAAAAAAAGGATTCGACGTAGACCGTCTCTTTTTCTCTAGCTCCCCTCTACTTAGAGTTACATGGGATTTTAGCCAAAAACATGTGTGTTTTTGTCGAGAAATTTCTGCGTGAAGAATGGATAAAGGTGCCTGATTTTCTAACAGCGTCACAGAGCAAGGCCTTGCCAGTAAACGTAGACCGTCTCTTTTTTTTTATCTTTGTTCTTTCTTTCAAAAATAAATTACAAAATAATTACACAAAAATAGGTGGTGAGTAGACGTATAACTGGTCGTATCTCGCTTCACAAAGAAGCTATGAAAAAAGAGACGGTCTACGTCGATTCCTCGTGTGCTTAGCTATCGAATGGTATATAAGGTGTTTGTGCACGAAGCTTTCTTCGCCCAAAAAAGTCTTGCTCCGGCAACCCATAGAAAGCCGGAGCGGGGTGGAGCAAGTTACTATTGAATATCTCCACCTCATTTTTGAGAAACCACAAGTTTTTTCACCCGACAACCTATATACCATTAGAAAGCTCACAAAAAAAGGATTCGACGTAGACCGTCTCTTTTTCTCTAGCTCCCCTCTACTTAGAGTTACATGGGATTTTAGCCAAAAACATGTGTGTTTTTGTCGAGAAATTTCTGCGTGAAGAATGGATAAAGGTGCCTGATTTTCTAACAGCGTCACAGAGCAAGGCCTTGCCAGTAAACGTAGACCGTCTCTTTTTTTTTATCTTTGTTCTTTCTTTCAAAAATAAATTACAAAATAATTACACAAAAATAGGTGGTGAGTAGACGTATAACTGGTCGTATCTCGCTTCACAAAGAAGCTATGAAAAAAGAGACGGTCTACGTCGATTCCTCGTGTGCTTAGCTATCGAATGGTATATAAGGTGTTTGTGCACGAAGCTTTCTTCGCCCAAAAAAGTCTTGCTCCGGCAACCCATAGAAAGCCGGAGCGGGGTGGAGCAAGTTACTATTGAATATCTCCACCTCATTTTTGAGAAACCACAAGTTTTTTCACCCGACAACCTATATACCATTAGAAAGCTCACAAAAAAAGGATTCGACGTAGACCGTCTCTTTTTCTCTAGCTCCCCTCTACTTAGAGTTACATGGGATTTTGGCTGAAAACATGCGACTTTCTTTATTGAGTATGTAGTAAACTAAAATCGTCATGTATAGTCTTTTCCATTGATTCGCTGTCTCGGAGGCCATTCTTGCAGGTTGCAGGAAAGACATCAGTTGGTGTTCTGTCAATTCATCACAAGTCGCTGGGAGTCAATGACGTGGTCGCATTTGTTTTGTTTAATCTCTGTCAATTCATCACAAGTCGCTTGGAGTCAATGACGTGGTCGCATTTGTTTTGTTTAATCTTCTCCTCCGTTCTGTTTTTTTTAACAAAGAGGTGGAACTAACAGAGGCAGTTTATGTAAGCACTGTCTCGATCACTTCCATTGCATGCGCTTGCCATCATTTTCTCTGACGAAAGAGCGCAATCTCATGATACACGTCTGATTCTTTTTTCATTAAAAAACTCGTAATGATTTGCTATAGTACGAATTTTTTAGGTCTTTGCGCCATAGATGTGTCATGCATAATATCGCATCTGTTTTCATCGCGATTTTTGTTTGTTGTGCGGGTAACGACCGAGGACATGGAGAGGAACAAACGAGTCTGAAGTTTTCAGTCGGAAGGCGTCTTTGTAAGCCCCGTTTTTCTGAGATATCCACGTTTTATCATCTAGGCACGGACGCCCAAGAAAATGAAAAAAGATTTGACGAATTTTTAGAAATTGGATTCCCAGCAAAGGAGTGTCAAAATGTCAAAAAGCTCGTCCTAATGCCGTATACGATAATGGTTTTTGATACGAGACCAAGATTCAGTACGGCTACAGCGCCTTTGTTCTATAGCAGCTTACATAATCATAAGATGGTAGATAATCGGCGGTTTTTTGTCATAGGAAAACAAAGCACTCGCAGTGAACGTTCTAACAAGGTCTTCGACATTGTTTTCACACATGATCTCGGAGACGCTTCAATAAACAGCATCAGCAAGAATGTTCTGGTTCAGGGTCCACCAGTTCATATGCAAGCAGATGACTCCTTAAACTACCCAGTTATTTTCATACTTATGGAAAGGCCGACATCCAGGGTAGACAAAGCGCGACTGAGAGAACTTGTGAGGGATGTTTCTTACGCCAAACCTCATTCTGGACGACGTGTAGCGGTGGAAGAGGCGCAAAAAGTCCTCATGCAAAAGGAACGATGGAACGTGATGTTTGACAATGCAATAGATGCTGTAGTGATAAATAGAAATACTCGCACTACCAAACGCAATACGTTCACTGAGCAAATGTTTGAAGTATTTGCGGCGCACGGCATTAAACCTAGCATGATTTCACTAGATGCAGACGGAAACACTCGTGATCTGCCCAAGGGAACATCGATTTCTCTTTGTGTCCCTGAAGAGGAAGATGAGTCCTATACTAGAACACACACGTCCGTGTATTGGAAGTTCTCCAGCCATACCCCTCGGGAAGAAAACGACTGTACATATCCGGCATTTCTGAGAGTGTTTGACGAAAAAGTAGGATACTCTTCTGTTTCTGAGCAATTTCAATATCCAGACGACGCCGAAAGGCGAACTGTAGCACCTGTGGTGAATGAAGAAGGAGATGAAGATGTTGTTGCTGATGTTCCCGTTAGTGGACCAGAAGTGCCGGTGCCTCAAACACCACCTCTTCAGACAGAACCTACTCAAGCTCATGCTGGAGCTGGAGATGTCGCAGTGGTGCCTCACTATCAGTGTTCCGCATTTTCTTACGAGGAGAAAACCAACTTAATGACGTGGGTAGGATACCTCTATCGACAAGCCCTCAGCAACGAAAACGTTCTACACAAAGAAGCTAGAGAACGCGCCCGAGAGGCGATGTTAGCTTACGAGTCAGGCAAAAGATGCAATTTTTTTTGTCGCGATCACCATATGCTCGTGAACTCGGGGCACTTCGTCACCGACAAAGAAAAGAAAATCTTACAAAATTTGAAGGATGAAAAATATCAATATTTTAAGCCACTTTTTCCTAATGAGTGGGTTGGAGGAAAGCGCGTACTGAAGGTGCGCTGTGAACCCTGCTACGAGTACTATCGATCAGGACAAGTCAAAGGCTCCCCATATCCAATTTCATCAAAGGAGGGAACGGAATTCACATCCAGCGTTGAAAAGACATTGCAAAACCATATCCGATCCGATCACGCCATACACCAAGCAGCAGTAGAGTACTATGTACGGAAAACCAACGATAAGGTGAACAGCTACCTTGATGATGTGGATAGCGCTCACACAGGTTCTGGAACAGGAGCAAGCAGTCTTTTTATGCTTGCTTATGCGGCAGCAAAAATTTACCTTCCTCCATATCAATTTCCCACATTGTGTGAAACAGTATCGAAATTGGGATTGCAGATAGGAAATAAGCACCACACGCGCGATGGATTCGTGCAGATGACTAGTTACATTAGCAAAAAGATGAAAGACACCTTGATCGACTACCTCATAAAAAATCAATCCCCATTTTCACTGCTAGTCGATACCTCAACGGATCCTGATAGCAAGCAGATACTTCTACTTTTTGTTCGTTTCCCAGATCGAACAACGTTACATCCTACAACGCACTTCCTCGAAGCTGTGGAGATGGTCAAAGCTGAAACTGGAAAGTACATTTTTGAAACAATCTATGCATACTTCGGTAAGGCAGGGCTTCTCAATGAATTTATTTGGAATCTGGTAGCTGTGGCTACAGACGGAGCTAGTGCCATGAGTGCCGAGGGCGGGCTTCGCGGCATACTCAACAAAAACATTTCGCAATCTCGTAAAGATATATTGGCAAGTAGAGGTGCTACGCAGGAGAAGATAGATTCTGTTTTGCCTAATCCAATCATATGGATTCATTGCATGGCACACAAAATAGAGTTAGCTCTGGCAGATGCTCTAGCTGAAGCAGACGAGGAATTTCTGCGATGGAGAAAATTTGCAACGGCATACCTCAACAGATTGCGCTCCTTCTTTGCAGCTCCATCAAGGAAACGCGTGCTGCTAGAAGTGGATAAAACCCTATCTAATGAGCGCTTCGTGAATTTGAAAAGAATTATCGCTGTGAGATGGACTTCATCTGAAGAAAGTAAGTTTTGAGTCCTGCTTGTTTTTGCACAAAAGCGCTGTTATTTCAGATGCTATTCACAGCTTTTTGAAAATGTACAAGCATGTATGGCTTGCATTGGAGACGATATCCAAGACTGCGCAAATTCCGAGTAAGGAGCGATTAAAAGCCGGAGCATTTCTGCACGTGATCAAATCGCTAAAGTTCTACCGATACATGGTGTTCCAGCTGCAAGTCCTTGGAGAGATTGGCACACTCTCACGAGAAGCTCAGGTATCGCACTTGTTAGATATAATGCTTCTGTGATTTGTCTCTCAGGACGAAGCATCCACTCTTTGGAAAGCGCAAACTGACCTAAACACCCTTCTCGCACGACTTGATAAAGCCGCCGAATCTCCACACCTCAACACAAAAACGCGTCCATTTCTAGAATCCATCCTCTGTAAACCTGTCAATGAAGCAGGTAACTTCCGTCAAAACGCTCTGGATTCGCCTGATTGTAGAAAATGGTTCGTTTCATCACCATTAAAGTACTCTGCCAACAAGAGCAGTTGTTATATAGAATACTCTCAGGTTCTGGAATGGCTGGCAAAACGAAGAATCAGCAGCTTGTCAAATACTTTACAAAATCGCAGATGACTTGCACGTGTTCGAGTTCAACATCGAGAGTGCGGGAAGATCAAGTGCTGGAGACAAAAGTGCCAACGACATCAACAAACAGTTAACATTGGAGCGAAACAATCTTATCCGATACATCAAAGACCCAAGCAGTCTGCAGAACTTTAATGAGGAGACATCTAGAAAATCTATTGCGGAGCTTCAGGTAGCAGAAGATTTTGGAATTGCAAAATTCACGAACATGGACCTGAACAAGAGAAAAGTGCTTGTAAAAAGCATAGCTACTGCTCTCAGATCTCGGCTAGAGTACGAGCCCCATTCTGTACTTTACGCTGCTGGAGGTTTTTCGCCCTCTAGCATTATAAACTATAATGCGGCAGAAAAGGGTACCCGCAGCACATTGTCTACATTTTTTGGTTATTCCCCCAATTCTATAGAAGAAGAACTTCAGCAGCTATCTATGCAGCTCAGGAGACGCATGCCAGAAGCAGTGAGAGCTGAGTTCAAAAAGAGTGAAGCAAAAATGCAATATTTTCTTCCTGTGCTGCGGAAGCACATGAGATATGGCTCATTTTCTATCACTTATCGCAGAAATTTGATGGAGCTGTTAGCAAAATTGGTTTCGATTCCAACCAGCACAGCGGAAGTGGAAAGAGGTTTCTCCATTTATTCAGTAATCCGATCACAGCGCAGAAGCCGCACGACGGTGGACCACCTCAGCAACTATCTGAGGTTAGTAAACTTGAGGTAAAGGTACATCTGGTTAAGATTTTTCATTGCAGAATTGCTATCAGCGGCCCGGATAAATTGTCGCCATACGATTTTTTGCAGTACCCCAAAAAATGGCATGAAGACACTGGTCATCAACCAGCCGATTTTCCTGGTGCCACCAGAGGACCAGGGAAAAAATCGTTGAAGAGAATTGAAGAAGAAGAAAATTTTAAATCAATTTTTGATCCAGATAAATTCCTAACGCAATTTTATTTTTATTCTGATAATGTTCTCGCGGAAGAAGATTTTTCAGAGAACGAACATCTTTCTGACAGCGATGGTAGTGACAGTATTATTAACGACGATGACGATATTGAAAACTTGTAGAGCGATTGCACATTCTTTTTAGTTTGGCTCCGTTACTTTTTAATTTGTAATGTAGACTTCTTTATTCTGCTCGTCTCTTCAACATGCACTTGGATTCATATTTTGTTCAGAATGGAAAATAAACAAGTGGTAAAAATAAACTCCTAGCAGCGCAGCAGTGAATTTCAATCTCCCGCCCGCCTCACCCCATTGCCACGCACCGGCATTTTGGCAAAGTCAGCAACTCTTCTGCTCTCACATACCCCCTTCACTTTTGACAGTCAAAAATACGAGGTACCCCCTTCACCTGGGAGAGACCGTGCTCCCCCTATCGCACCTATGGCCCGCAGCACAGTCTGCGCCTCTCCCGTGCTCTCTGATCATAATCTAGCCTTAATTAGGTCACGAAGCCCCGCCTTCCAGCCGCCAAGCCAGTCGAATCAATCTGTAAGCAATTGAGAAGAATAACGCTTTAATGCGTTTCAAAGAATTACGATTGATAGTATGTGAAGCAGAGAGAACCTAGGGCCAAGAATATTTTTTTAATTTCTAACAAGGGAGGGATACTTGGTTGAAGTGGCGTTTTCTGAGATGTACACTACCTTATAGAGCATGAAACGCTGATTTCAAATCTGCTTTCGTTATCTGCAAAGCGCTTGTGGGAGGGGAGTTCTGAGAATTTTCTGAGGTAAAAATTCAATAATTTGGCTAAGATGAAACTAGGTGTTGAGGTCTTTCCGGCGCCTGAAAGAAGTAATGATTGACATGAGCTAATTGAGCTGAAAGTCTTTGTTCCATAAAATGTCCATGTAGTACTCATGGGCCCACTTGAGCTCACGGACTAAGGTTCTGATAGATTTTATTACAGCGTCGCTTTTAAATTTTTGCACCAAAAAGTTTCCATAACTCTATTCCCAGAAGCGCTTTGCAGATACCGAAAGTAGTTTTGAAATCAGCATTCTATGCTCTATAAGATAGTTTTTACATGTATATGAAAACGCCGCTTCGACCAAGTATCCATCCCTTGTAAGACTTCAAGGTACTAATTATGGGAAACATAACGTCTACAAAACATTTCAGCTCTACCAAATTGATGCCTACTTGCACTCTCATTATGGGCCCTTAGTAAACCCCTCGTGGTTGTCACAACATAGAGGGACTATGTCGTGATAGCTCGGAGTATCTCGCAAGACTATAGCGAGCTATCCGCAGGGCGCCGCAAAACGAGCGCCTCCGCGCGTCATTGAACCGCTGATGACCGCGATAACAGCGGTCACACGCGCTGCGCTATGAGTATAGATATGCGGTGGGGCATTTGCTTAGCAAGGCAAGAATGTAGTATACTATGCTTGCCAGAGCAGGTACATCAATCAAAGGAAATCCAATAACTAACTATCCTCGCGTGTGCGCGCCTCTTTCTCCGAATTTTGACTCATTATCTCATGTTCATCAATATTGATAGGAAAACGCAGTTGATCTATGTCTGTTGCAGAATTATGCTCATCTTTGTACACCATGCTGTAAGAAGCGCCATTATCCGCTATGGCAGGACCATATTTGACTGTTGCCCTCAATAAAAATTGAGCGCGTCAGCCCGTGCCAGATTCGTGCCAGCTCCGTGCCAAGACACAGATGGTCTAGCAGCGCGCAAATTCGCTGCGCTGTATGCTACTACGTCGTGCTTTGCTAGGGAGAGCATACATGTAGCAAATAGAGCAGTTGCAGCAAATCAGTATGGGAAAACGATATGCATGCCTTATCCGTAAGTATTGTTGAAGGGTTAGCTACTACTTTTGCAATTATTGTGAAACAGCTCAACAACTCAACATAGCTTGTAGTTAGCGCAGTGCCAGTGTGAGAGGCCGGTGTGCTAGACGTTGGGGGTACAAGTTCCAGGCGACACTATCTTTTTTTGCTGGCAAACTGAATTTTGCAAAGGAACGTAAATTAGAATTTTCTTTTTGAAAGAAAATGGAATTTAAAGTAGAATACATATTGAAAGTGTACAAGAAAAATCAAAATATTATCATCAGCATTCAGTCCGTTCAAAAATGGGCTATTCCATTAGCCATAACGCCAGACGGTGCTCTCTCATAAAAACGAAAGGAAACGAGAGGTGCATGGCTAACGAACAGCAACCAGCAAAGATGTGTGGTCGAAACTGCCAAGAATGATGAAAAGATCAAGAATTTGCGAAAGATTGGCACAAAGAAGGGACTTTTTTCTCAAACAAGGTGCATAGAAAAATAAAGAAGAAAAACTGCATAGGTACGAAAAATATGGCTAAGTATGAGTCTAACGTACTTTTTAGTTAAAATAAACTCACCTTTTTTCAAATACCAAAGCGGCAGCAGCAGAAGTTCTTGGAGAATAGGGAGAGGCGCATTGCTCGAACAGTTAGGCGCTTATCAGCTGTTGATATTGATTGCGGTTGACGTGCGTTATAGAGAACTGTGTGCATGTGCAACCTATTGCGAGGTTGGCGTAGTCGAGCTCTAGTCTTGCGCTATGTCTCTGCGTCTCTATGATGGACAAAGTATTTCGCCGTCTTGTTCGTCACGACATGTCGCAATATGTCGCTATATGTCGCTATATGTCGCGACATATCGCGACAAAGTGCGACTACCCTGACGCTACGCATCGATTGCATTTGCCGGCAATGATAAAGGATAGCCGCTTTGCCAGCCTCGCTCCATGATAGTCAGCACATGTCACAGCATACTCCGAGCTATACGTCACGACGTCCGGGGGATTTACTACAGGCCATGATGTCATAAAATGTGTTAGATTTAATTTACTTTTGATTAGTTTCCTCATTTTCAGAAGCAAAAACTCCATTTCGTATTCAAAGTGCTGTTGTTTTTTATAGAAGTCAATGACAACATTATCAAAAGGCTTATATTAGCTTTTTGATAGCTTTATCTTGTGTTTTGTAACTTCAGTGATCAAATTTTGTTGAAAATGCCCAAGCTAAGACTCTGCAAAAAATCTCTGCCTAGAATTACTATCTCAGCTTATATAGATTACGCTTGCTGTAAACAAATAATCTATCAAGTACTTCTCGCATAAGGCTTCTGCCAGAGTGCGGAAGCCACGCCAGCGCTGCGCCGGGCCGAGCCAGCGCCGGGCCCCCGGCGCTCGATTGATACACATGTATTTCGTTGGGGCGGGGCTAGCTGGCCTAGTTCTCAGCCAGTTAGATCAATGACTATTGATCGAATCTGCCAGAAGCTCCGGTAGCCCTTGCCCGCACAGGGTAGCTAGCCCCGCCCCGAACAAATGGGACAGCTCGGCGCTGGCTCGGCGCAGGCCAAGCGCTGGTGTGGCTTCGGCACTCTGGCGAGGGCCTAAGTGAGCAACCGTACCCATCGCTCCCTGCTTGTTATACGTAATACCACATATTGAAAAAAATTGCGGTAAATGGGCTAGCTTCAATCTTCTATCCCTTTAATAAGCTGCTACTCTGTCTCAGGTTTTTTTTTATCTGTATCTGAATTTTATGCGCATGCTTTATGACCTATAAAGTAATCTTTATTCCCCATTTGAGGATAATTTAGTTTGCCTTATCTATTTGCAATGATTTTTTTTGGCTTCCGCGAAATAATACATCGCGGTTCTGAGAAGTAGTGGATATGGTGAGCTTTTTAAGACAGCTTTTTTCAACGATCGGTATTTCACATATAATAATTCATTCCTCTAGAAGCAGATAAAATTATGAAACCTCAGCTTTCGAGTTTAAAAATGTTTACACACTCAAATGCTAACACATTGGCATAGGATGTTACTTGTTTTTGATGTATTTTTAGATCGTCATATAAGGTTCAAATTTCAATATTGAATGAGCTTCACATGCTCCTAGTTGGCTTCTAACTTACAAAGAGGTTCTCTAGCTTGAATGTTCAGATGCTTGATGAAGTCTCAAGAAACAAGTTGTAATATTAGGTTGTAATGAAAGTTCCCGGGCACTTGCAAAATTTTTTTTCAAATCGTTGTAACTTCAAGCAGATTGATTCTTTTTTGGAGCTACAAACTTCATTGCAAAGACAATTTTGTCCACAACATATATTTGTCTTCGTGACTTTTCAGCTCCTCACTGCGGTCCACCAGCATGCGCAAAAGCGAAAAATGTCGTCACGAAAAGTGGCCTAATTGTACAGTATTATCTCAGGCACAATGAAAGCTGGGAGCTCAAATGCTGTAGTTATATAGAAGTCTGCTGGGGCTGTTATGGGAACCATTCATGTTTTTGCAGGACCACCTGCAAAAAAATTTTTTCTAGAAAGTTTGAAAAGTCAACCATTTTTTGCCCTTAAAAATGCACCATTTTTCGAGTGTGACTTTGCAGCCTTGTCGTTCTGCATAGGGTGGACCAAATTTTTGATTACTGCGAACATTGCTGGGGTAATGCCTTACACATCTTTTGGACCCATATTCCAGGCGTGACGATCCCCGCAGAAGCGACGCTAGCTGCGAAAAGAGTTTTAGTCAGATGCAAGTTTGACAGCTTGTAGTTTCTAAGCACAAGTCGCAAAACTCGAGTGCAGCTGCGGGTCAGAAGTTAGGCCTCTCAATCGGATCACCCATGATTTGGACTAAATTCTCTGAAATGCACAAGAAAATTGCCATAGAAAGAAAAATTGTGGAATTTTTATGATTGGAAAGATTTTTCTTTTTGATGTGCAGATCAAACACGTCTTGGCATCGATAAAAATCAAAAGCCCTATCGAAAACTTTAGGCTTCCCTCTACTGAACAGTTTAAAAAACCTGGTGTCAAAGTCCGACCGAGTTCCGAAAAAATGCCTTTGGAAATGAAATTCTAAAAAGTACCCGGGAACTTTCTTTACAACCTAGTATTTCAAAAAAACTTATCAAAGTGCCAATGATAGGAGTTGGCAATGAGCAATTTACAAAAGACTTCATTCTCAGCTATCAAAAGTATGTGTCTTTAAGCCGAAAACATACATCAGGCATCGGGCAGAGTTCACGCGATTTGATCGTCGTGATTCAATCGCTACAAGACAAGTGTTACGAGTTTATTGCACACCGATCTTTTTGCATTTTTTGTGCTAGTTTTCCATCACGACTAATCGTGAACTAACTATCACAACCGAAATACAAGAAGATCGGCATGCAATAAACTCTTAACACTTGTCTTGTAGCGATTGGATCGCGACGATCAAATCGCGTGAACTCTGCCTAAGGCCTCACGCGATTTTATTCGCGACGGGATTTGTCAATATTCAACTGGTCATAACTCATCGTGAGGGGTTTCTGAATGTACCAAAGGTAGGGCATTTTATTTTTCCACGAAGGTTATACGTGCTGTGCCTTCGTGGTCTACCAGTATTGAATTTGAAGACATGGCAAATTGCCAGATCGCGTGGCGACAGAAATCGGTGAGGTTTGTCTTGGGCCTTACGGCGCAGCGATCCTTCATATCTCAATTGTTTAAAGGTCTGAAAAACTGAGTTAACTTTGAGCTGTGATCTTTGCTCTCCACTTTCAATATTCAGCAGCTTAGAAGTAGACATAAGGGACACTGCGACTTTTGAAGTTCTTCGGGTACTTCACTTATCCAGACGTAATTGCACTTCGCGCACCATCTCATCCTCAACCAAGTCCTTGTCACTGCCAACTTTGTCTTCTAGCTCGAAGTCATCAGAGAATCGTAATCTGGAACCGCGATTAAGATTCTTCACACCCCCATGTTGTTGATCGTGCTGGTCTCTGCATTACGCTCCTTTTTTGGTCAAGCGAACAGAAATTACTCTTAGCTGGGATTACGCCGACGTTGGCAGTGTCCAATTACCATACTATTAGTCGTGATTGACGCTTTGCTATGGATCGCACATCTTTTTCAATGCAATTCTTAGTCACTTTTGGAATTGCTCACCAGAAACAATGTTTGAAACCTTCACAGATTTTAGATTTTCAAAGGGTACTTTTCCGTTATCCGGACCCATTTTTTCAAAAGGCTCTCATATTGTATGTTCTTTAGTCTAAAAATAATTTTTCATAGATGCTACGAGGACTGCCTCCTTGCCACGTGTCACGAAAAAACTGACTGAACTTATTTCCGGTGAGGTAAAAGAGAATTTGTGATCATTCTAAAGCTGTTCAACTGTTTTACATAAGCACAAAACAATCATGAACTTATTCTAGAACATCTGCTTGCTTTCAACAGTGATTCAAATGCGTACTTCTCTTCAAACCTTTTCTCCATGCGAATTTAGCCGAAAAAACTATAAATAATAGCCTGAAGTACCTGGCTGCTGCTTGTTTCGCATCTTGAATAACGGAATCCTAGCACACTTTTCTATCTTGAGCAAGTCCAATCTGTTCATCGATGATGGTGTGTCGTTATTATTATGACAATGTTTACTTCAAAACTGTTTGATCGAAATGAGCTCAAAATTAACTAAAAAACAGATTGAACCTACATCGCTAGCTAGGGTAAACAAAGCCTTGGTAAAACCTGTCAAACATGTGATGACATGTGAAATTTTTTTGACACGTGGCAGAAGGTTGACACTCCTTTCCGTGAAGGTGGGACAGAATATGGTACAAGGATAGAAGCGATATCCTTCTTTGAAAAAATGGGTCCGGATAACGGAAAAGTACCTTTCAAAGCATATTAAACATCTATTTTTTTCAAGACTTACAAATTTGAGGTGTTATTTGCTCTTGAAGCTGCGTTATTATGTAATTCCCCAGAGGCGCTTGTCAATGAAAAGAACCGTTTTTTTTATCATTCCCTATCCATGTGATCCACATCTATCTTGCACCACATAATATGTCCATGTGGCTGACAACACTTATGCATTATTGATAATCAGGAATAATAAATTGAGTATATCTGACATATGAGATGGTTAGATCTGTCAATACCATGAGATCGCTTTTTCTAAATTTTTCGATGTGATGAGGGTCAAATGTATTATATAAAGCTGAATATCATTTTCCGGTATCAAAGGAGATCTCCCTTTCTGTCTAATTAATACTTTCATACTGGTTGCAAGTGATGAATCAAAGCCCTATAAGCCCGATCTGTTACCTTTCCTACACTGGGATGCGATAAAGAAGGTTTCACACAAGTTTCTGGGTTTTTTGTGAGTTTTTATGAGTAATTCTTTCGGCATTTCACCATTATGAGTTTTCACGCTCGTTTAACCTTATTTTAGGCGGCGAAGTTAGTACTTTATCACTCAGAATTCTTTACATAATTGGAGACATCAGCTATATTGGGTTGTCCCATAAGTTCTGACCGTTTTCACTTTTCATCCTCATAACTTCAATTTTTCTTGATTTCTAAAATCTCTAAGATACTTTTTGATAGAGCTTTTCGATAGAGCAAAGCAAGCTCTACCATGTGACATCCAAGTTGAAAATCAAGGTCTACAAACTTTCAGAATGCAAACAAATCGAGAAAATCTAAAACTCCGCTTCGAAAATTAGGAAGCTCTAACTTTTCACGCATATACACCTTCATTTGCAATTTCTGCACGCGTTGTTTGCTGTAATTTTCCAGTGCTAGAAACTGAGAAACAGAAACAGGCCGAAAAACAATGTCGTTTTTTTTCGAGATTATTGCATATCTATATACCAGATGATGCGTCTCGCCAAGCTGAGTCGAACGGTGTCCTTGGAACCAGACTACGTCTATTCCGAAGCGAGATATGGCGATGCGAGCCGGATTCTGACGCACTCTGGTGAAGTACGGCGCACTCCGCTGCTCTTCGGCGCACTCTGCTGCTCTCCGGCGCAATATGCTGCACTCCGGCGCACTCCGCCGCAATCCGGCGCACTGCGCATTGTGGCGTACTCCGCTAGAGTGCGGCGATTTTTATGACGAATTAAGAGCGGCATTGTACATTACACTACGCGCTTTACTACTCAATCCGAATGTTATGAAAGTTCTTTCAAGATCTAAAATGAAAACTACGAAAAATTGTTGAAGTTGGAGGTAGTACCGTAATCTCACAAATACCGACACACACCCATATCTTTCTAAACCTGAACAGCCAAGACATTCCTAAAGATTAATCCGACCGAAGGCCACTCTAGCGTGCTACTTTTCATTCAAAGAACTGTGCGGTGAAGCGACCGTGATCTGCTCAATTTAACGAAGAAAAAATTTTGTTTTGTCATTGCAATCTCAACTGTTATTTTGCTGACCACTCGATTGACCAATCTGGGAACAAGAATGGAAGACTAAAGAAAAGTTGCCCATGTTTACCCCACGTGCCTTACGATAGGTCGGGAAAAACAGCAGACGATTTTATGAGACGACCTAAATTCATAATGACGTGATTTGTAAAGTGTAGACTTGCAATTCAGGCGCAAATTGCAAAATTTTAGCACTTCACACTTGCAACGCTTTTATAACGATATTTCAAACTATTATTTTGTTGTCCAGTCTACTTACACATGGAAGTATATGGAGTTACTTGTTTTGAGGTGCTGATTTAGATACATGTTCAATATCTGCAGAGCAACCTTCTGGGGAACGTTTTTTATGACAAGCCATTCCTGCTCGCTTGCAGCATTTGATTTCTCCACTGCTATTATCTTCTAATCGTCGCAGGATTTCCGTTCATCGTTTTGAGCGTGTCGTTTCTTCTCAATCATTAGAAAACTTTTGATTGAAATACCTGGCTGGCCTATCGTAAAAGAGTATTTATGCTTTTTTACGCAGTCTATGTTCTACAGTATATTCAAACAAGGGACGGGTAATACTTGGTAAAATTTAGCCTCAAGGATTTCGAAATCCTTTGCCCAAGGACACTTTCCTTGTATATCAAGAAGGAAACTACTATTGCAACTTCTTCCATAACCTTTTTCTCAAATGCGTACTTATACTTCGGCACTATATAGTTTTTGAGTGCTGCAAATGCTGAAAAAGTACTTTCAAATCCTGCCACTACATGCGATGGTCGCATTTGTAGGATGAAACGGAAAAACTACACTTTGGCTAATTGCTACAGATTCGGAAATCCAAATTAGGGTGTTTGCAACATGTTAATCACGATAATAATACACCTCTTCCATGAAAAGGATCGAAATAGGTTTATGTTTTGCAAAAAAAAGTTAACCCCCGTGCTTCAGAAAATTTTGAGATTTCCTTCTCCTTAGTGAATATTTTGCATTGGCGTTGCTTAGAGCGCCAAATTTCGCTCTTCATTTAGTTGCGTTTACCTTCTCATTGAGCTAAGCTAGTCAATTTCAAACCATAATTTATCAGCAGTTCTCGTCCTATGTATTCGATATAAATTGAGAATGGCTTCATTTTGGTTTGTGCTCAGTAATCTCTAATTTCAGCAGTTTGGAATGCATAATTTCTATCCTGCTATAAAAATCGAAGAATTATGTGCTTCTATAGCTCACCCATATCTACGCAATGCTAGAAAATGAAGTGAGTTTTGAGAATGAGCGAAAAGTGATGACAGAAATTGCAAAACTCACTCACGAGCACAACACACAACTGTTTTCATACAAACTCGATCAGCCTGAAAAAACCAAATCCTGCGCCAAAGGACTTCCTACTGTGCTGCTCTTCACTTCAAAAACTATATGAAACAAGGGACACTTCGCGAGGAACACATGCGGCCGAGCGCTTGCTTGAGAAAAAAAAGTTGCGTCTTTATAAACTCGTAAAATTAGGGTGTTAACAAACGCTGCTTAAAATGAAACTCTGTATAAGTCAATAATCGCAGTTACCTTTCCGATTCTCTGCTCAAAGCGTCTTTCAGTAACACTCTTTGTACTATAAAAAATCGAAGTCATTTCAACTTCAAAATTATCTTGGCAGGCTTGTTATTTTTATGTGGCTGTCATATATTTGATATCATACTATCATACTATATATAAAGTCCAAGCACCCCCATCTGACGTCATCGCGCGCGCCAAAGGTGTAAACATCCGACCGTCGTTCTGTGCCGGTGCAAGCGTACCGAGCTGATGACTCATAGCGGTAGTGATGCCTGTCTCAGACGATGTTGATCAAGTGGCATGACCAAAAAAGCGCAATAGACAATCCAGCTTCCGTATAGATCGAATCGTTTTTACAAGAGCAATTCGACTTCAACTGAATTGAAACCATCTTGTTCCTTCAATTACTTCAAAAGATTGCAAATCTAGATGCAAAATTCCATGAACTAAAACTTACACATTCCATTCCACGTTAACTTTGCAAGAAGCACCTTATTAGGATGATCCCAAATATTCAATTTGTTCTAGAACCTCTGATGAGTTCGCATAGAAAGTTGCCATGAATCCGTTTTTAAAATGTTTGTTTCTCATTGATTGAAGCACAAATTCTCAATTGATTTCTATCAAACAATTAGCATTTTAACAGTTCTAACAAGTACCCCAAAATTATTGTTAGAAGAAGATTTATTTCGTTCATTTCTTGACATCTCAAGCTTCTGTATCTCTACGCTGGAGTTTTAATTTGGAGTGCATCATAACTTTTCAGAGAAGTCAGTTGTCTTAGCAAAGTAAGCGGTCTCCCATATTTCGTTTCTCGAGTGCTTAATATGTTTTCTCACCTCAAAACCAATGGATTTTTCTCGTCGGTGTCATTTGATGTGCAGCTTTTTCTCCTCTTTCTACAAGTTGTTTAATGGTTCCAATTCATATAGTTTTCCAGGATGAAATCATTGGAATTATGTTTTCCAAAGCGCTTCTGGCTGTATCCGAGATTTTCGAATCATTTGCCTTGCAAAATTAGTGTCAAACCATAATCACGACACATTTCAGGGGTTTACTACGGGCCAGGCTGCCAATGATTATCAACAACATTCCAAAGATATTTACCAAAAGTGTTTAAAGGCATCGTCCACTCAAAATCTATTCATCCCAGATTATTACCTATCCTACTATCAAGCCCCAAAAGTAGACCAATCGCGTTGGTTAGATTTCCTTAGGCCTAAATACCTCACGCGATTTGGACAAATCGCAACTTTCACGCGAACTGGCGATATGCCAGATTTTTACAAATTTATCGTGCGCGCTTCTCGAACGCATAGGCGGGTAGCTTGTGTAAGTTGTCGCAAATAGGTTAAGTTCTGACCAAACGCATTAAAGACGAATTACAGAAAGTCGCTGTTGTGCCAAATCGCGCAGCGACAGGAATCGCGCGAGGTATGACCTAGGCCTTATGTTTCCTGCAAAAGGAGAAAGCGGCCTGATTTTTTTGCGCTCCGCCTTTTTTTCGCTCCATTACCCAGGGGTTGCTCCTTGACGTGTTCAAGCAACGTCGAAACACATATTTTTGTGATGTGGTACGTTGCGCACGGCCAGGTTTCCTATAGCATACGACTTGTCTAGCGCCGAGCACTCGTCCACGTCTGCCAAAATAGGGCTTCAGAAAGAAGCAATTTTGGAGTTTTCTGCCAATTTGAACCTCATATCCAAAACCAACGCCATGGAGCTCGCAAAATCGCATCGATAGAGCAAACATAACAGTATACATTGCTTTTTATTAAGCTTCTGGTTTCCTCCGATTTTATAGAAGTGTTTTTTTTTCTAAGAGGAAAGTTTGGATTTAGCACTAACTTAGCCATGATAGCATCCGATACAGAAGACACATTTTCAGAAGCAAAAATCGGAAAATATTGCGTAAATGTCGTTCAACAACAACCAAGTGTTAAACGCCTTGAAACGTTCGAAGACAGAAATTCACCTGACAATTATTCGAATATTGGGAAACCTTATTTTGGGAAAGAAGTGATTTTGCAAACTCGCTGTGAAAAAACATAGAAAACTTCTACGTGTTTTTTTTTCTATCCGTTGCATAGACTCTTTCGATTGTCTATTAACGAAAGTGAAAGAGCAAAACGTGACGGCAATACCAAAAAATTATTGACTTTGCTTGATTTTCCGAGAACTTGTTGGTTTATCTGCAACGGAAACATATTCATTCAGAAAAAAATGTAAAGCTGCATCGGCGATTATGATTTTTCTACAACTTTGCTGCGCTTGGCTAACAATATTATTATTCGTGCACGTTACTACTCACTGGAATAACAAAAAGGGTCAACAACTAATTAGTTTTCAACTTTTACCATTGTTTGACCAATTACCAAAATCATATTGTTTTGCAGACATGCATGAATATTTTTTACGCTAGTGCGTATAAAAAAACTGATCTTAGATGTCAAACGATAGAGCCGCAATTGCTTAGAAAAACGTAAAAAAAAATGGTTAAAATATTATGAATTTAATGATTTTGAAAGTCTGAAGTTTCAAAAATATTCTCATGTCTAGAATCTGAAATACTGTAAGAGCATATTTTAGATCAGAGTCAAGTGTGGGCTCTGACGTGTCCGACTGGAGGATCTTGATCTGGGATAAGAATGAGGAATAAATGGGGCACACTTAAAACCAAACTCACCTAAAAGTGTAGGAATGCTACGATCGGACAGGGTAAAGGTTAGAAGCTTTAGATCGGCGAATGTCAATCCTTTCAAACTATAACTTAGGGCAGCGGCTCGACAGAATGAGAGCACTTATCCTTCTGGGTTCCCCTGGAAGCTAAGTTCAAGACGGTGCTTTGCAGCTTCAAAAAATATCAATAATTCGCTTTTCCAGATGTGCAAAGTGCTATTTGGGCGGACCGCGTATCCTGCTCTTTAGAGAGCGATTGGCTTGTAAGCATCATCGTACTAGCGTACCCACGAGCCAATCGCGCTTGAGGGCAGGCATATGCCGTCCACCCAAATAGCACTTTTCACTTCTGAAAAAACAGGTTATTGGTATCTTTTGAAACTGCAAAGCACAGTTTTGGACTTAACTCATCCAGGGGAACCGAGAACGATGAATATCTCAATTTGTCAATCTGCTGAGCCGCTGCCTTTGAAGGTAGTGTTATCATTGTAAAGTGTAAATACGGTGTGGACTGATGCCGATAAACTCCACTAGTTCACTTCAACAAATTCCAAAATTTCCATCGCTTACCGTACATTTAATGTAAGCTAGCTCACAATAAGACCTGCTTTCGTGCTAACGGTTGACAACTTAGGATAGACTTCTTTGGAGATAAAGTTATTGAGGTAGGCACACCTTTTCTTAAAAACTCAAAATCCCCGGACTTTGTAGCCTTGGTCTAATTCGTTTAACTTGCCTTCAAAGTTCGCAAATCGATTTGATTTTTCACATGAACAGTAGGATCAAAACCAGTTTTTGTCATCGTAAGCAATTGGTCTCAAGCTTTCCACTTCTGGAAATTTTTTTTACAAATTTTGAAAAGTGTTGTATCATAAAAATTCGCCATCAAATTCTGTCATACTGTATGTATAGTCATTGCAGTTGTACGAAGTTAAGAGTACACATCAGTTTCAGAGCGTCACCTTATGAAGTTCTATAAGTGAAGAGGAAGAAGAGGAGGTTGCTGTAGGAGTGCAGGGCAAAAAGTTGTTTTTGAAGAATGTGTGACCTAACATTGTCCCTGCAGAATTGTTTTATATTTCGCGAGTTTCAACAATCACATGTAAAAACAGCTATAAATATCGGTGGTCATTAGTCTTCTATTCTTCCTCCGCATTTGTTGATTGAAAAGGAAAGCTCCGCCCTCGAGACATTTTCGATTCTCGAAGCTGATCAGCAACGGTGACTGTTCATTTTCACAATAGTGGGCCATGCCCACCTATAAATCTTATTTTGTTAATACATGCCTATACTTCAACCTTCTCCTGACTTCCTTAGTAGTTTACTCTCACAGTCCTACGTGAGATTACTTGCTTTCTCGGATCTAACGGTTTTTGCGTCATTGAACTATGAGGTCTGGAAGGAGACAATTCAATTGTTTGGGAAAGTAAGCTAACAATGTAACGTTCATATCGTATGTCAATATTAGTCTTATGCCACTTGCAAAAATCTCAATGAAGTTAGTAGCTAGCGTTGATTATTAAAAGAACTGGATGTGTTTATGTTATACAGCGACCCTATGTCTATGTCAATCACTCATGCCTAATGCCACATTCACCCATAATAAGACAAAACGCTTCTTAACCATCAAACTTTCCTATCAATAACAACTCTTCTGTGACGCGCTCTGTGCAAGTAAGAGCAAGGGGCAAATATTGTTAAGCTTACACAGTCAAAAATGACAATTTTCGTCATTCAATAACTTGCGAGCTAACGCCGAAGACGTGCACGCTGAATGTAACACTGATGACTTTGATTCGTGCATTTTAGATGCTAATTGAGTGTGTGATCTTATTGGGCGTTTTTGTGCTTCTTTGCTCTTTGCTATGTGCTGCTGCGATCATAGCCATGTGGATGAGTCGAAGTTCGACAAAGTTAAAATGTTTCTATTACCGTTGTTGCTGGAATGAGGTACCCTATTCGTGCTTCAATATATTATAGAATTACTTGCTCAGCGAGGCTTAGAACAGCCGCTACCGTGTTTCATTATAAAGCATTGATACAGAATGAGATGAAGGCATCTCGCGCCCTTTTGAAGTGCTGTTCATCATAAGTGTTTTTATTGATAGTGTACGTTTTGCTGCACTTCGATAGCGTCAAAAGGAGAACTTGGAAACTCCGTACGATTAATTTCAGAATTTGATACTTATTAACGCAAACTAACACATCAAACATTTTTTAAAGCTTACAAGAGGTTCTAAGGAAATGGGGCACGGCCAAAGGCGGATTACTGACGAGATCAATGCTTATCCGTTCCAAATCTCGTTGACCAAAATCACCTCAAAAGATAGTTTGATTATTGTTCTGACAGCGATTCTATTTCATCCTAATCGATTATGTCATGAGACTTTTTCAGAGTTGCATCAACTTATTTACTCTTACATTTTTCCTAACGACTATGTATGTGAGATATTTCTCTATCACATTTCCCACGTTCTACTATCTCAATCGCTTTACGTGGTGGACAAAATTTGCGCAAGTTACTCAAGAGCACGTCTTATATATACAAATCTTGAACGTATTTCTTACCGTTGGCGGGCGTTTTTGCACCATATGCTTACCATTTTCAAAGATTACTCAAGTGAGTAAAAGTAGCAGAGTTACAAAGTGGTCATTTGAAATGAGGTTTGAAAAAACAGTGATGCCAAATTTTATGACCGCTATTAGTTCGATATATGTCTGGTGCGAAAGTGCATTTATACCGCAATATTTTCTACTACAATTCCGAAATTCAAGGCGAATGTGGTAGGGCAAACCAAGCTCTACAAGGTTGAGTGTAAACGTATGCATCAAGTATGAAGCTCTGAGCCAAACACTAATAAATCCGGATACCGGATAATCGAAAAAAAGCGAAACTTTATCCGAAAAAATCTAAATCCTTCATGCCAAAACACTCCCGTCAGACATTGATATTTATATATACTATGTTTTTCCCTGGTTAAAAATTAAATGAAAATTTCGATGGTTTTTCCAAAACAATGCTGAGCCGATCCCACATCAGTAGTTGTATTAGCCAGATAAACAACCGCGAGTTTTTGGCTTTTTGCACGGACTAATTATTGTTAAAATTAACAAGACAAACTACAGTAAGAAAAGCTAAGTTAGATACTTTTATTAGGTTGTCCCATAAGTCTTTTCATATTCGGACCTTCAATTCGATTTTTCTCAAGAACTACAGCACCTAATAGGCTGCAAATTTTTAACAGTAATTCTGAGTGAATAAGCTATATAATCTATCATTTGCGGGGTACACAGAAGTGATACAGGCAAAGTTTGAAAATTGAGCGCATTATTTTTTCTTGGTTTCTAGCCATCAGAAAAATGCAGCAAGCGCATGTATAGATATCCGATGAGGAGAGTATATGCATGAAAAAGTGGAAAGTTTGCAGAGCTGTTTTGAACTGAGATATGATGATTTTCGTTTTTTCGGAAGTTCGGAAAATTTTTTATTTTGCCTTGGAACTTGTTGCGGATTGAGCTTGGTGCGAACTTTTGAACGCCATCTTGTAGAGCTTACTTTGATCTGTCGAACGGTATCCTGCATTTTATCAGCAGTTCAAGAAGAACTGATTTATGCCGCTGAAAAATTCAGGTATGAAAAGACTTATGGGACAACCTAATAGAAGGCTAGCTCTTGCAGAAAATGAAAATACACGATTTCACTTTTGACCTACTGTTGTTAAGTGGCGCGGATCACCAATCTACCATTCAATCTTTTAGTAGAATAGAATACCGCTAAGCGGGGAATCAAGACAGCGCAAAGAGGACGCTTTCGGGAGTCTAGAGGAGAGCTGTTTGAAAAAGACGCATCTTCCCTCCCACCTCCTCCCCCCCCCTTAACTGAGGTGAGAAGATAGGAGATGTTGAAATATGCTGGTACACCCCACTCTGCAACTGATAAGCCCTGTACAGAGTGTTGCGAAAAATGTGCCTACTGTTCGACTGTTAATAACTCTTTCGTCTTGGAGTCTTTCGAGACGCTTTAAATAACTTTATAAAGTTGGCTTCAACTTAAATTAACAGTACGGAGTAAATTTTCATTACTGTTGGATTACGGTAAAATCATAAGACTTGTGTAACAAGGTTTTCATGCATGCTGATTTTACTGCATATTTTTTTGCTCGTAGAGCTTTTTGAATGGCTTGATCAATTTGACGAATTTCAGAAATTGGTTTACGCTATCTGGCATGACTTGTGAGAAAAGTATGGTGAAGTGTGAATTTCATATTTGAGATTAGCCCACATTAACCTAGTGTGAAAGTTTTCGGCTTTTTTAGTCCTCTTTCTTCATTATGACCCTCAACAACTCAAAACCGTCCTTATATACCGTAATCACAGTTATGAAGAGGGAACCGTAATTCGCTTTACACTGTAAATCTAAGATAAAACCAGCTCTACAAAATACCAATTGAAGCAAGACTACAGGACAACAGAATTACTAACAATCAAACAGTGGGCACATTTTCCGGAACATTCTGTACAGGGCTTATTGATTGCAGAGTGGGATGTACAGCATCTTCTAGCATCTCCTGTCTTCTAACATATCTCTCTATAATAAAATGCCAAAAACGCATCATGGTTGAACATTAGTTTTACGGAGCAAATGAGCGCTATTCCTTCACAGTAGAGAATCTAAAACTCCCCCGGTATAGTCTACAGCGCATTTCCCACGAATTGAAAATAGCGTTGTTTAGAAAGCTTAGTTCAAGTATACCAACCAACCCACAAATATTCGCATATCGCTTCCACAACTTGGTATGTTACAATGCAGCCACAAGTGACTCGAAGATAAGTTATAACGCATTAACAAGTGTTCAAAACTTCGTATAAACCTCATTTTGAGTGATAGAAAACCACTTTTTGAAGTTATGCGGCGGTCTAACCAGTTTACTTGACAGAATGTTGCAGACTATTGAGCAAATTAATAAATGGAAGATATTTGCACTGCAAACGTTTCTTCCTACTGCGACAGCAATACCTCTATATTGCCTTTATGATCATGGATACGGGATCAGGGGCATTACAATGCCACTTTGGCTGAGTGCTGTCGACCCAACTTATGACGAGGTTAGTTGCCATGAAACCAAGAACAAAGCATGTAGGGATATTTCAGGTTATCTATATCATCGCTTTAATCTATCGTTCTGTCGCATTTGTGCTTTCATTTCTCGCTTACATTTCTATGTTTTGCGTAGTGCGAAAGAAAGCGTGTGTTCACATTTATCATTTTTGTCTTGGATCTGGTCTGGTGAAAACTGCGATGTAACGGAAGGGGCACAAGTTTATTTATTTTTCTGTCTGTCATCTAACAGAAGGAGAAGTGCTCAGAAGTCTTGTTAGCTCTGTGTAATATGCGAGCAGCTCATATGTGTATGCAGGTTCCCCAAAAGCCTCTAAGCCCAATTTTCCAAAGTAGTAACTCTGTAGCACTCCTCGCTTTTCAGTCAAAAAGTTTGCATATGACTTCTTTGTTCAGTCAATAGTTTTCCGGAGAATCATACCGTTTGCAATGTACATTTTCAGGTGTGGTTTTTGAATCAAACAATACTTTGATTTTAACTTTGAACCAATGGAATTTATTCTGTTTAAACATATATAGCTCTGACCTTTGTAGCTTGGCTAACCTTGCTTTGCAAATTGTACAACTAGCTCCACTCTATAGTGCTTATCAATTGCAGAATCGGGTGCACCAGCAGATCCGTTTCTGCGAGGCCGCCTCGCCTGGACTCTCACCTTTTTCACAAACATGTGCTGTTTGATCATTTTCGCACGCCTAATTAGCAAATGAAGCACCGCCTTTCTTGCGCTCAAAGTGGGAAAGTGATAGAGAGCATGTTTGCAAAGAAGTGCAGATTCCAGGCGAGGTGGCCGTGGGGGAGCGAAGATGCCAGTGCACTCGACTCTGCAATTGATAAGCCCTGTAAAGTCACAGTGCGAAACCTATCACTATTCTCTGTTCATTACCGTAGATTTAAGATACATCATTGAAGCAGTGCTCGCTGTGAAGAAAATATTCGAAAACAAAAATCCAAAAGATGCTGAGATCTAACACCTAATCAGTTTTAGTGGAAAATTACTTTATAGTCACTCCGTGTTCGTCATAATTGTTGTTTTCTTTTTGGAACCCAAATGTTACATATTGACACTTTTGAATATCACAGGTATACATTTTAGATTGGTGTGCTCTCAAGTGTCAAAATCTTTGACTTTTCTTTATAATCAGTCATCAAAAGCAAGATTTGCTCAACTCTTCACTAAACTTTGAACAGTCTGAAACGCTTGTTTTACGAGGTGTAAGACAATCTTTCATCATCAAAGCCTGCCACGGTTATGCAATTGAATGTAAATAAAATGATGTAATCTCTTAATAGCTAACGTTTCGGCGCTTTCGTGTTCATCAGAGCTTAGACAAACTCAAGTCTAAGCTGGACTTGCAAGTTCTGACGAAAGCGATAGCGCTGACACGTTACCAGTGGAGAGCGTATATCAGTCAGATATACGCTCAATTAGTCAGACTACAAGTAGCCACAGTGCCCAAGTTTGAAAAACCGCTGAATAGGACACTGCAGTACAAGATTTTTGGCTGGCTTTTTTGAACTTCTCAAGCTATCTTCATATATTGCCTCACCAATAACAGACGTCATTTGTTGCAACTTTTTCCCCTCTTTCTCATTAGCGTTACTCCTTTATTCAATAGAGCTTTCGGCGATAAAAGCTTGTTTATCCGTAAAATCAAGGCGCGAACATGGCTGCGCTAGAAATTTAAAAATAATATTTTAAACCGATGACTGCTTTGTGATTGTCGCTTTTTATGAAATAAATATTGCATAATGATTGTTTTCTTTCAAGAAACTCCAAGCTTGATTGTTGATGAATCTCGCTATGATGTAGATATTCGTACATGTTTACTTTCCGATTATCAAGATTGTAAAACGCTTTATTCAGTCGCACTTTAGTCTGACTGTATAATGCGCGTTACAATCGTGATCGGCCAAAATAAACATATACGAACTGTTTTTTATATTTTTCGAACTTTATGGGTCTTGCAGTGTATGATGCGTTCGTGTACCACAGAATGTTGCATAACCTCAAAATACACTAAAAACACTTGTAGAAAATGCACAAAATCTTCTTTGCATTGGTCTTCAATTATTCTCTCCATCCACTACCGCCCTTCCAAAAACTCATGCAAAAATCTGAAAATTGTCAAAACGGAATGGATAAACCATGTCTAAAATTTTGAGAAATTCTAGTGACTATAGAAAGTTATTGTCCACAGCACGACCGCTAAAAAGTGGAAGAAAGCTACGTTTGACAATTTTTAAAATGTTTGCCCGTTTTCGTTTCACATATTTTGTGATAAATCAAAAAATCACAGAAGGAACTTTCTAAGCGACCTTATATTTCGTTTCACTTGGTTTCTACTAGTGTTTCCCAGGGCTCCTCTATAAGCTTAACTCGTACCGAGTTTTACTCAAACTCCACTATAGCTGGCTGCTTCTAGATCGCAATATTTGGAAAGTATCTATCCTACGCTGAGAATTACTTTTTTCTGCTTATCTCTGAAAAAAATGCGTAAGAATATGCACTTTACGAAGACGTCCCTTTATCAAGGATTTAGAGCTGTATTACCCACTTATTAATGCATGTTGTAGGAATCGCAACGAAATGCGCATTTTGATTCATGGAGGAAGCCTTCTTTCAGCACTGTTAGCTGCTTTGATATGTACGATAGTCGAGGGACTTGAGATAGGACAAGTGCGTTTCCAGCTTTTTTTTACACAAGTGAGCTGATGCTTCTTAGGACACCAATCTTTTATGCAAAATGTCTGCAGTAGACAAAGTCTCATTATGCATTTTACGCTTTATTTCAGGAATATGCACTAATGCGGTTGTTCTACTTCACAACCATTTTGTGGGTTCCATGCATTGATATAGTAACAACTTTCTGGATTACAGCGTCCTTGCGAAATGTTGTCAACCCATTCAAAAAAGCAACGGAGACATTATTCATACATTCGACATTCTAATGTTCACAACAAGTGCTCATCTAAGTACAGCTAACTCGAAGAATGCTGTAGCATTTCTTTATTGATAGAAATTGTAAAGCGATCCTGAAAATAATGATATACTTATTGTTGTTTTACTTTAACGACAACGCTTTATCGAAAAAGCGATACTGTTTATTACTAGCACGGTATCATACCGATGATCGAGAAGCACATACCATATTGCTCATTAAAGCTTTTCATAAAAAATGTGTTTCATATATACATAGTGCAGACTCGCTTAAATCGACATCGTTATCGAAGCCTCTTTTAATCAATGCGTAGAAGTTGAATGAAACATAGGTCTTACTTTATGAAAAAAATAAAGGCAAGTATCCGATTGTGCTTTTTCCGTTATTTCTAAATATATGATTGTGCCGCGTTTATTCATAGTTTTAATTTGACATTGATAAGATATGTGACATTAGAATGATAGATTGCAGTTTGCACTTGCAAATTCGCATTTCTCCATAAAAATTCCATGGTTGTATCTGTGGCCAAGTGTAAACAGAATAAGGCATAAAAAGCTAGTTTTCAAGCACCGTACTCGCAACAAAAATCAAACTATTACTTGCGGAGAGCGATATGTATAAAAGTCAAATAAAATCATAACTTTTGTTCGCAAAGCTCCAAGTTGCTCTAACTTTGATAATCTTCATTTCATCGTTGGTGGAACGCTAGCAACACCTACTAGCAGCAACTAAAACTTTTGCCAAAGAATGAACGTCTTGAATCATTTTATATCAAACTAGCTGGCTTACCCGGCTCCGCCCGGCCCTGTCAATTCTATGATTAAGGTCTTATCCCTATCCTTATAGAACCTTTCATTGTGCCCACTTCTACATGCAATTCCCTATTCCCGCTGTGTTAGTAATTAGCATGCCTACCTATCTCCCTCAACAACCCCCAGCCCCGTAGCTCAAACTTGGCAAAAAAAGCAATAAAACCGGTAAAAGTAAGGACAATTTTGAAAACTGGTGACGCTATTCGGCTATCTGGCCCCAAAATGTTTTTGTGATGGATCTTGCTCAAAGTCGGTACATGAAGATTATTAAAGCCGCTGATAACGAATATCGTACTCATTTCGCGCGATATAACGCCATTTTCTGGGTTTAGTTGGGTACACATAAGAAGCTAAAATCATGGATTTTGCTGAAACTTTGAGAGGCGGGGGGCTAATTGACATGCTGATTACGAATATCATAAACCTTCGGCATTTTGAGGCGATTTCACGGAGTTATGGTAGGTATACTGCAGAGGGGCGAAATTTCAGTTTTGGCTAAAACTCGGTCTAGACCGAGTTTCTCTATAGAGAAACTCGGTCTTCTGACCACGTCTAAAACACTCTCGTTGCGTTAAACCTTTTCGCAGGGTTACGGTAGGCACATGGCAGCGGGTAAAAAGCATAAACCTGTCTGAAACCTTGGCAGAAAATTACCTAAAGTGCTGTTTCAAGAATATCGTGCTCAATCGCCGCGATAAAGGCTATTCGTGTGGTATAAAAGTTTTCCACGACCGTAGTGCTTTCCCTTATAGGACCACTGCCACGCGCGAGACACCCTTCGGCGGCTTTTGCTTAAGCAAAAACAGGGGAGGGAAATTTGCCGCGTGCGTTACACATTGGGACAGGTTATCAGTTTCCTTATAGGACCACTGCTGCGCGCGATACACCCTTTGGCGGCTTTTGCCTAAGCAAAAACAGGGGAGGGAGATTTGCCGCGTGCGTTACACATTGGGACAGGTTATCAGTTTCCTTATAGGACCACTGCTGCGCGCGATACACCCTTTGGCGGCTTTTGCCTAAGCAAAAACAGGGGAGGGAGATTTGCCGCGTGCGTTACGCGTTGGGACAGGTTATCAGGATGGCGCTGGAGATCGCCATGCAAAACGAGCGTTTCCCCGTCTCTTGAAAATCTGGGATCTAAATTGGCCCGAAAGCGAAAAAATGTCCATTGAAACCCTGCAACTCACCATAACTTCACTATTGCGTTATGACAGCGAGCAAGCATCATATTCATAAGCGATATACTTGTGAACCGTTACAGATAAGGTTTTGAGCAAATCTAGAACTTCGACCCATCTACACCCACTGTAACCAAAGAAATTGCACTATCCTGCGAAATCAGCATGATATTCATGTTCAGCGCGCTAAATGACCACCCTAGACGAAGTTTAAAGCAAATCTATGTTTTCGACTTCATGCCATATAACCACCACAACTCTATGAAAAGGTCCCAATATGCAGAGAGAGATGATATTCGTAATTGGCATGTCGAATAAGCCATATGGCCCGAACTCCAGCCGAATTCATGATTTTGACTTCCTACCGTACACCTATCGTAACCACACGGGAAGGCGTTTTGCGGAGAAAGTGTGATATCTGTAATCAGCATGTAAAGGGCCGGGCATACTTCACGCGATTTCAGTCCCGATGCGATTTGGCAATTTGCCAGAAGTCTTCGGATCCAACTTAGCAAACTGCACATGCATAGTGTGTATAACTTACGTGAACTGATGAAATGCCCTATCTTCTGTACATTTATAACGTGCTTACAATGAGTTATGAACACCTGGAATATTGCCAAATCGCGTCGCGATTGAAATCGCTTGAAGTAGGCCCGGCCCTTAAACGCACCGTCCACCAAAAATGGAAGTTGGCGAGATTATGATGGCATACTAGTGTGGGCCCCCATTATACTTGGGTCCGAATCGAATAGAAATTCGATCATTCGAATAAAACATTCGAATATATTCGTATTCGAAATTCGATATTTGGAGTTCTTCCATTTTCGAATAATATTCGAAACTCGAATAATTGAGAAAACGGAGTTTCGAATAAAATTCGAAACTCGAATAATCAAAAAACAGGGTTTCGAATAAAATTCGAAAACTCGAATAATCAAAAACCGAGGTATCGGATATTATTCGAAAACTCGAATAATCAAAAAACGGGAATTCGAATAGATTTTATTCGAATGTTTTATTCGAATGTTTATTCGAATTCGTATTTGAATGTACTCCGTCTTCAGATTATTCGACTTTGTTGCAGAGCCAACTGCTGAGTATCAAGCTCAGTTCGTCCGCGTTATTTTTTCACAAAACTAGGTAATGCATCTTTTGCAACCGACCTTTGAACTGTATGGAGAGTCGCATTCTTCCGACTGCTTGCGACAGTAAAAAATCATATGGGGATTTTATTTGATGTTTTTTCGACCAATGAGATTGTTCGCACTGCTATTGACACCAAATCAGCAAAGAAGGTATCAAATTCAAGCTCATGTTCTGTGTTCATACTGAATTGAAATGGCTGTTCTTCTTTCTTTGCATTGCTCATGCTTGCGGTACGCAAAGCCCACATTAGTGAGCACTCTTGCTCGCATAAATTATTGCAAAACTGCCTATTCGTTACCTTGGAGTTTTTTGCGAATTGGTGTATATTGAGTAAAGGACATCGCAGTTGTAGTGCAGGATTAGACGGTTTAGATCGCCGTACGCGATTTGCCAGTTACGAGATGTCTTCAAATGTAATGGCAGCTTACCACAAATGTTTAGCGTGTACAACATACTAAAAAGATAAATGCCCTGCACTGTACTTTCAAAATAGGTTTTGGACAATTTGAGTATTGCCATACTACGTCGCCACTGAAATGCCTGCAGTATGCCCGGGGTTATAGGGGCATTCGTGCTCCTTCGCGGAGGAAACCACATGCCTTCGTCCACGACTAACTTATACCACACAAGACGAAAGTCTCCGATGAACAGGCAATGTATCGTACATTTGTGGAATTTAAGTACATATGTGGCCACCTTATTGCTTCAAAAGATCGCACACTTAGCGCTTTAAATCCGAACAGCTCGTTAGGTGTTTACACCAAGTTGCAATGTTTCTCATTTTTAGTTTTTAGCTCCAGCCAATTTTATCTATACTCTGCTAAGGGGTTACAAGGGGTAAGTAAGGGTGCTGATTATGAATACAATTTACTTCACCGATTTTATCGATTTTTGGAAAATCTGAGCTACGAGGTTGGGAGTTGGTACAAGGGGGTAAGCGAGGGTGCTGATTATGGATAAAAATTTACTTCATCGATTTTATCGATTTTTGGAAAATCTGGAGCTACGAGGTTGGGAGTTGGTACAAAAAGGTAAGTGAGGCTGCTGATTAAAACCGAAATCTATTTTATTGATTTCAGCAATTTTTCGAAAATTTTTAGCTAGGAGTTGGTATAGGGGATACTAAGGGGCTGATTATGATTGGATCGGCTTTAGCCAGATATGTCGGCTAGTTTGAGATGTGATTGCTTTAGTTATTCGATAAATCATTCGAATATTTATTCGAAATTCGACTTCCAATGTTCGAATATATTCGATATTCATTCATTCGATATTTTTGATTTTCCGAATTTATTTGAAATTCATTCATTTGATATTTTTGATTTTCCGAATTTATTCGAAATTCATTCATTCGATATTTTTGATTTTTCGAATTTATTCGATATTCATTCATTCGATGAAAAATTATCGAATTACCCAAGTATAGCCCCCATATTAGACAAACCTCCAAGTTTCGCCGCAAAAGACTGCTTCTGGAGCGAGAGGTGGGCGGGGCGACCCTGGTCGCCCACTTGCATGCTTTATCTGCCTGCGCTTGTTGCAGAGGGTTCTCGAAACAGGTATTTTTGGGGGCTTCGCAAATTTTCGATTCCATATTCGGAATCAGGGCTTTCAGAAGGCATGTAGGCGACAAAAACATTAAATTCGAGATTTTGTCTGGACGGTGCCTAAGATAATCCTTATACACGAAGTTTGAGCAAGCTCTACCACAAGAAATTCTGGTGCCCGGATAACCGAATAGCGTCAAACTAATATCGAACTCGTAATCAACATGCTCGATTACCCCACTGTGCAAACTCCCAGCCCCGTAGCTCAAACTTTGCAAAACAATCGATAAAATCGATAAAAATAATGGACGATTTCAAAAGCTAATATTGTATTCGAAATCCCCATGCTCGATTACTCCCCTCCTGTGCAAACTCCCAGCCCCGTAGCTCAAACTTTGCAAAACAATCGATAAAATCGATAAAAATAATGGACGATTTCAAAAGCTAATATTGTATTCGAAATCCCCATGCTCGATTACTCCCCTCCTGTGCAAACTCCCAGCCCCGTAGCTCAAACTTTGCAAAAACGATCAAATCGATAAAAGTAATCGATAATCCTGAAAACTACAATTGTATTCGAAATCCTCATGCTCGATTACCCCCAGTGCAAACTCCCAGCCCCGTAGCTCGAACTTTGCAAAAAATCGATCAAATCGATAAAATCGATATCGATCGATGACGAAAAGTAGCCTATGACACTCGCCGGGGCCCGAAGTGCATGTGTGTCAAGTTTGGTCCGGATCGGTTTAGAAATGGAATTTTCTGTTCGGAACCAGACAGACAGACAGACAGACAGACAGACACACAGACAGACACACAGACAGACACACAGACAGACACACAGACACACAGACAGACACACAGACAGACACACAGACAGACACACAGACAGACAGACACACAAACAGACACACAGACAGACACACAGACAGACACACAGACAGACACACAGACAGACAGACAGACAGACAGACACACAGACACACAGACAGACACACAGACAGACACACAGACATACAGACAGACAGACAGACAGACACACAGACAGACAGACAGACAGACACACAAACAGACACACAGACAGACACGCAGACAGACACGCAGACAGACAGAAAGACAGACAGACACGCAGACAGACAGACAGACAGACAGACATTCAGCTTTATATATAAGATCAATTTCTCAGGATAAATTTGAAGCTGAGAAAACCTCAGCTTTTTGATGCATACAGCTTGGGAGCAAGATAAAACCCAGAAATTTGTCGGTAACCCTGCGATTGATACTTGGCGATAACCAAGTTTGATTTGTTAAAACTCATGTTTTGCTGCGTTTGCGCGTTTCATAGTTCAAAAAAATATGAGAAATGTTTTTGTAAAGCTGCAAACAACAGACTAAAAAACTTTGGAAAGTAAGATTTCAAAAACGAGATGTGTGTCAGACTGGAAAAAATTGGGTAAGACCCGTGTTAATTGATCACCAGTCAGTAAAATTGCGTTCTAAGTTGAGACTGTTTTGGTGAGCTTTCGTTACCCAACGCAATAAAAGTAACAATAGTAACATTAATAACACTGTTGACAGTGGTAACACGGATAAAGCGAGTAAAACTAGTAACACTGGTAATGCGGGTAATGTATGATCAAAGTCTTACGCGTACATTTATGGTAGGCCAGTAGTCCTGATAAAAGATGTGAACACAAACACAAAAAAAGAACAAAAAAAAAACACGAACACATCAACTTTTCTGGCACAGGGAAGGCAACTCCTCAGCAGATTGGCGACTTTGAAGTATTTATCGTACTCGATTCCCTCGGATAAGCTAAGTCCAAAGCTGTGCTTTGCAGCTATCAAAAATATTAATAATTAACTTTTCCGGATAATAATAATAAAATAATACAGGGTGTCCCAAAAAATGTTAACACTGTTTGATCGTTAATAACTCCCTTGATTTCATGTCTTTCGGCGAGCTTGAGGCACCATTCTGTAGAGCGAGGTTCAACTTAGATTTACAGTATGGAGCGAATCACCGTTCGCTCTTCGTTACTGTAGGATTACGGTAGGAAATTCCAGTATGTAGAACCGTCGTGAAATATGCCCTCTGACAAAAATTTTTTCAAAAAATCTGAAAAATCGTGTACTAGGGTTTTCGCGCATGCTGATTCCATCTAACAACTTTTTACGACTGTTTTCAGCTTTTTTGACGGTGTAATCACATTTTTGACACATGCTGGAAAGTCAGTTATTACACTTTACCTAGGATAACTTTGAAAAGAAGTATCATAATGAAGTGGAAATTTCATATCCGAAATCAGCGGCTTTCATTCCCATAGTACGAGAGATTTTGGCTTGTTTGGCTCTGTTTGGAAGCAGTATATGGCCTCTAATGGCCTAAAATTCATGTCGAAGTTCCTACCGTAATCCTACAGTAAGAAGAGCAATCGACGATTCGCCCCATACTGTAAATCTAAGTTTGTCCTCGCTCTACAAAACGTTACCTAAAGCTCGGCGAAAGACTTGAAAGCAAGAGAGTTATTAACGATCAAACAGTGTTATCATTTTTTTGGGACACCCTGTATAATAATAATACCATAAATTTTAACGCTTCCGTTTACAACACCATGGGAAAGAGAAATCATGCTCTAAAAAACTAGTTAAAATTAACAGTAAAATTTTCATTTGCTACCTACACATTAGACCGTACTTTTCAACCATCTGTGACAACAGATGGTCATATCCGTGCAAGCTGTATCGCTGAGAAAGTGATTTCCAAGCGCTATCGCCTGAAAATCTTCACGCTTTTGGCTCCAGAAATTTATAAAATAACTCACAACTAGGCAAAGTTTGTATGTATCCAACTAATTACTACTCACTTACAAAACCTGAAAAAGAAAATTAAAAGATAAGAGGGTAATTTTAAGTAATTTCTGAGAGGTTTTACATATGAAAGACGTGACTGCTTTCTTTACTTTACTAGATATTAATAGAATAATGATAAAATTTTAATCATAATTTTTGATTTTTGAGGTCGCAAGAAACATACTTAGCTAGATAGCCCCTACCTACTCAGATAATCGCCGAGATAGGCGGCCATGCGATTTGTGGGCAAGTGGGCACCGGTAAAAGTTTCGCTGATTTTTTGCGGTCTGTTTGCGATATTTGGAAGAATGTTGGCCAGTTTTTAGGCGAAAGCTCGGAGAACAATCGCAGCTTCTTTATAGATAAGTTGCGGCGCAGTGGCTGCATTCTCGCGAGAACATCCAAAACCGCGTAACAAGAGTCAGAGCGCTCGCTAAGGGATGTTTCATACTGCCGCACTGACCACAGCAGATGGAGCTGACTGCACTGACCACAGCAGACTGCAGCAGACTGCACAGGGCTCATCACGAGTCCGTTTCTGAGGTTTTCAGAAACGAAGTCCCTCCTGAATTTTGAGAAAATTACGGAGTACTCCTTGCCGTTGTTATGCTCACATGAATCCTAAAAACTGGACGAATTGGAAAAGAAAAATAAGCACTCAAGCAATCGAGATCTTTATTATTTGAAAAAATCTTCATATAACGCAAGTGACAAAAACTTTGATGTCGGGAAAATCATCGTCAATATCGATGCTCTACTGCAGATACCATTTTGAACAATTACCCAAAACTTTCTATCAATTCAACTCAAAAGTGGAACTTAAAACCTAGTAATTGGAACTTGATGCGATATAAATGATTTGATAGGGCAACAATCAACATGGACTAGTCATGTACTACTTTGTGTAACTCAGCCTCTGGAGTAGGGTCGCAGGCAGCTATCGCATACGTACCTGAAAATAACCCATTAGTATAGAAAGCTCATTCGTGGCGTTTCCCGAAAACTTATCATATGTCACAGACACTACTAGCAAAATTTGATTTATTCTAAAGTTGTGGTGTACACAAACGTGGAAAGTTGTGGTTTCCTCACGTGGTTATCAACTTCAAAACTTTGAAAAACAATGCTTCAAACCACAGGACAACGCAAAGGAAAGACAGGGGAGCACAATGGAGCGAAAAACCTACTGAGCATAATGGAGCGAAGGCCCAAAATTGATAAACTCATCTTACATCTCCTAAAGTCATGTGCTGCTTCCCACATCGCAAACAGAATCGATGCAATCAAATTTTGGAACTTCGCGAAACACGCCAGAACCATCCAAATACAAAAAATGAAGAGCCCATGTAGACATGCAGATTACGACAAATTTGGCTGCTGGCCAGACTCCTAGAAATCAGAAAAAGAACTATCAAGGAACTACCGTACGCCTACAAAACTGCTGTTATGTAAGTGAGATACATCAATAATATAAGCCGCAGAAAACCTACCTCTACTAGATATCAATCCAGCCGTTTTTCGCAGTTCAGTTAATTCTTCAGCTATTTCTCTGCATTTGATGTCTGAGAATTTTTGTCGTGGTCGTTGAGACTGATGGTGCCTGACAATATGCCACAGAAAATAGACATACCATTTGAAGGATATTTCTAGACATTCTCAAACTAAACCTGAAAAAAAAATTTCAGAGTCTCAAAGCCTTATCCACCACGTTGAATGACTTTGATGCAATGCCTCCACGAGATTGTGCTCAACACAGGCACAAAGCTTAAAATTCTACTTTCACGAGACCTTAAAAGAAATGTTTAAAAAATACGATTGATCTAACATGCAAAACGACATTAGGCAACACCCCAATGTCTTATCAAACAGAACTTAAACAGCTTGTTTGGAACAAGAATGAAAATCCATAGGAGAGCGGAATCCATCCATGACAGAAATATCCAAGACTTTTGTGAACTTACAGAAAGATATGCTCCAGACGATCTCAGATATATCCAGTCCTTGTTTCAGATAAGCTGTTTAAGTTCTGTTTGATAAGACATTGGGGTGTTGCCTAATGTCGTTTTGCATGTTAGATCAATGGTATTTTTTAAACATTTCTTTTAAGGCCTCGTGAAAGTAGAATTTTAAGTTTTGTGCCTGTGTTGAGCACAATCTCGTGGAGGCGTTGCATCAAGGTCATTCAATGTGGTGAATAAGGCTTTGAGACTCTGAAATTTTTTTTCAGGTTTAGTTTGAGAATGTCTAGAAATATCCTTCCAATCAGGCATGTCGATTTTCTGTCGCATATTGTCAGGCACCATCAGTCTCAACGACCACGACAAAAATTCTCAGACGACAATCAAATGTAGAGAAATGGCTGAAGAATTAACTAAACTGCGAAAAACGGCTGGATTGGAGAGTAGTAGTAGAGGTAGGTTTTCTGCGGCTTATATTATTGATGTATCTCACTTACATAACAGCAGTTTTGTAGGCGTACGGTAGTTCCTTGATAGTTTTTTTCTGATTTCTAGGAGTCTGGCTAGCAGACAAATCTGTCGTAATCTGCATGTCTACATGGGCTCTTCATTTTTTGTATTTGGATGGTTCTGGCGTGTTCAGTTCCACTTTTGAGTTGAATTGATAGAAAGTTTTGGGTAATTGTTCAAAATGGTATCTGCAATAGAGCATCGATGTTGACGATGATTTTCCCGACATCAAAGTTTTTGTCACTTGCGTTATATGAAGATTTTTTCAAATAATAAAGATCTCGAGTGCTTAAGTGCTTATTTTTCTTTTCCAATTCGTCCAGTTCTTAGGGTTCATGTAAGCATAACAACGATTAATTGATAGGTTTCCGTCAGTCGAGGAGTACTCCGTAATTTTCTCAAAATTCAGGAGGGACTTCGTTTCTGAAAACGTCAGAAACGGACTCGTGCCGAGCCCTGTGCAGTCTGCTGCAGTCTGCTGTGGTCAGTGCAGTCAGCTCCATCTGCTGTGATCAGTGCGGCAGTATGAAACATCCCTTAGCGAGCGCTCTGACTCTTGTTACGCGGTTTCGGACATACCCGAGCAAAGGCAACACTCCATATGGCAGAGCAGTTATCGATGGTCTTACCCGTTTGCGGTACTTTCTCTCGGCAAAGGGTACCTACGGGCTGTGCGGTCCTTCACAAAGGCGTGCGGCCATTTTCTTTTTTTTGGATGTTCTCGCGAGAATGCAGCCACTCCGCCGCAACTTATCTATAAAGAAGCTGCGATTGTTCTCCGAGCATTCGCCTAAAAACTGGCCAACATTCTTCCAAATATCGCAAACAAACCGCAAGAAATCAGCGAAACTTTTACCGGTGCCCGCTTGCCCATAAATCGCATGGCCGCCTATCTCGGCGATTATCTGAGTAGGTAGGGGCCATCTAGCTAAGTATGTTTCTTGCGACCTCAAAAATCGAAAATTATGATTAAAATTCTATCATTATTCTATTAATATCTAGTAAAGTAAAGGAAGCAGTCACGTCGTTATATGGAAACCTTTCAGAAATTACTTAAAATTACCCTCTTATCTTTTAATTTTCGTTTTCAGGTTTTGTAAGTGAGTAGTAATTAGTTGGATACATACAAATTTTGCCTAGTTGTGACTTATTTTATGAATTTCTGGAGCCAAAAGCGTGAAGATTTTCAGGCGATAGCGCTTGGAAATCAATCAGCGATACAGCTTGCACGGATATGACCATCTGTTGTCATAAATGGTTGAAAAGTACGGTCTAATGTGTAGGTAGCAAATGAAAATTTTACTTTTGATTTTAACTAGTTTCTTAGAGCATGATAGCTCTTTCCCATGGTGTTGTAAACGGAAGCGGTAAATTTATGGCATTATTATTATTATTATTATATTATTATTACATTATATTTATTATTATTTTTTTTATTATTATATTCAATTATTTTAGTCTCAGGAACAAGATGCGGCGAAGTGAAGTGAGATGTCCCAAGGTAAGTCATCCACAACATGGAAGGGTAGGGGTCCTGCTGCAGTTCTATGCTGGAAACATAATAGCATCTTTCTCTCATCAGTAAACAATGGCCGGGCTGCCCAGGCTGAACCGGAAAAGCCAGCTAGTTATCTTATAAAATCTCAGTTGAAATAGCTTCGCACAACTTTGATAACGCAGACTGCCGCAAAACAATAGCATAGCGCGCGTTCGAACCTGGGCGCATCAACTCCAACGCTGCCTTACTAACAATTCTACCTTACCTCCAATAATTCTCGTTTGCACCATTAAAGATAGAAATGCCCTGTAAGTGGCCGCTTGTAAGAAAGCATGATCAAAATACTGTGTGAGAGACTTTGATTCAAAAGAACAGCAGCTGCTTGGTATGAGCAAGAGAGAGGCGAATTCGGTGCAAACGAGATTTAGAAGGGATCACAAGAGATGGTGGTCCACATGTCCTTGTGACATCACTAGATTTTTTTTTTCATAAGAATATCATCGATTCGAAGAGGAAAACTCATATAGTGAAAAATTGATAGTTTTTGATGGAGAGTAAAATTTTTGATCCATTTGCCTGACGTAAATTGTGTGATATTGCTGTATTACCCAAATTTACAGACGCCGCCAGCAATGTGCTGCCAGCATCTCGACATTGTAGGGGTACTTCGAGATGCCAGCAACTTTCCCTCTCAAGAGAACACGCTATTTCTCGTGCTCTCTGATCTGCCGACACCCACCACTTCGCAAATTCGACGAGCTGCCGGGCGCTCTTCCTGCGCTTCCCGATATATTTTTACAGAGAAATTTTTGAAACTTTAAACTTCAATGGAGTTTCTTCAAAATCGCTGGTCAGAAACTTCCGTGAGAAAAGGCTTGTAACGACCTAGATTTGGGATCTTGGTTTCTGGCGACCTCATGGCAGGGTGCAGGCGACCTGCCGGCGAGACCTGCTACCATGTCAGTTGTCGTTTAAAGGACGACCGAAGATGAGATGGAGAAATGAATTTTAGAAGAAGCTTGACACTTGCAGTTGTCAAAGAGGAGATGGAGAAATGAATTTTAGAAGAAGCTTGACACTTGCAGTTGTCAAAGAGCAGCAATATCAACATCAATATCAACAGTGGGATTACTGTCGGCCCTTATATTGGTAATGACATTTGCCACTGCCAATTTCTTTAACATGACGACTGGATTGTTGATATGCTCTAGCACACGCCAACTAAAAACACCATAAACCCACAAAGCGCGCTTCTCCTTAATCTTTTATATTGAATGCTATAATAACAAAGTACCATACATTTCCAGCCAACAATGCTATATTGAAACAAGCTGCTATCGTCCCTTCACCCTATTCTAGCGGACACGTTTGCGGATTAGGATGAGAGCGGGTCAAAGTCGAAAACAGCTGATTTTTCTCCATCCACCCATATTGATAGGAGTGATTTCTCGCTACCAAAATCGCGTCGCTTTAAATGTGCAACGCCTATGCCGCTACAATCGTGTGAACAAGCATTAAATCGCATTTTACGAATACGCAATGGCGCGACAAACACAAATATAAAGTCCAATTTTGATCGTACTGAGGCACTCCAATTGCTAATGAGCACTCAAAAGTTGAACACTTGTGAACATGAATATGATAGCGCCTCATACTCTCTGCACTCCTTCATCTTCATAATCATTCTCTTGTTCTCTTTTCTTGATTGCAATAATAGCGTTGTTAGAATCCCGCAGTGCTAATTTATAGATTCTAAGCAGGAAGGCAATTAACGTAAATTAGCTTTCTTATAGAAACGTGTATAATTGAAATCGACTTTAGACTGTTTCCAAATATTCCGTTCCTAGCTGCGACATGTCATTCTGAAGCGACTTTTTGATTTTTTGTGCGAAATTTGCATGCTCTTTAGCCTATTCACGGTATCATCATCTATGTGCTTATTTACTGCGTTTAGTTTCTTGTCAATGCACAATCTGACATTATTTTAGAATTCCCGTACCGTTTTAGGCAGACTTACATCTACAATCAGCCTTCTCACATTAAATTGTTCGCTAAGTTCGTACAGAAAAAAAGCTTACAATTGGTTTAAGAATAATGCGCCGCAGCAGGCAACACCATAAACGGAATCGGCGTTTCATGCGAATTCCACCCATTTATGTAACTATTCAGAAAGTCAATCTAAGAAAGAAATAGTTAGAGGAAAGCACTTGACAAGTTACATAGCCAGAACATCACAGGTACTGTAAGTTCAGCTACAAGTCCTTTTGGGCGTTGCCTCCAAAGAAGGTATTAAGCTCACGCACACGCATGAAAAACCTGTAGTTGCACCTACAGTGATTGTGATGTCATGGCAATGTAGTAGTGTGTTCCATAATTATTTAACGTTTTTTGCTACAACTCTCGTTTTGTTTCCTAAATTCATTTGATGTGGTTTGAGTAATTAATCCACAGGGCAAAGCAAGTTCTACAAGATGGCTAGCAAGAGTCTGCCCGATACGACACCAATTTCAGATGATTTGAGCTGAAATCTGATAGCAGCCGAAAACGAACTTTACCTTCAAATGTCGTATCTTGGCTAAAAAATCTCAAAAAATCCTTCACTTATCCTAGCTTATGCTTTACACATCGAACATTCAATTGTAGACTTTCCATATACTTTCCGTATTTTTTTCCATGTCTAGAATTCAAGCAAAATTGAATGGAGTAAAATGGCAAAGTTAGCTTTCAGACGTCCTGAGCTCCTCCCGCGCTCGTGATCATACAGCTCATACATACAGAAATGCGGTCATGTATTTTACCCTCTGTGTTTGCCTCACTTCTCGAAAAATGCTGATGTTTAAGGTAAAAACGGTAAAAATTTATGAGACACCCTCATAGTTTGTCAAGTGTTATCCTTTCATTATTTCAATGCTCAATGTTCCATAGCAGCGCTCTCGAGATTTCACCAACCATTACATTATTTCCGTTACATTAAATTTTTGTACGTCTTTGCCAAACTTTAAACGCAGTCCATGGACAGGTAAATGCTCAAAAGTTTGAGTCAACATTAATCTTCTCTGACATAGCGTGCTAATTGCCGCCATTGAGCTAAAAGGTTTGCGTTAACGAAGCAACATCCATCTTACAAATCTCCTTTGTCTTCTAAAGTTTCTTTTCCAGTCCTTACTTGTGCTTTTCAGAAAGAGCACCAAAGTCGACTGGCATTTGTAATAGTCAAGGGTCTCACTATTTGAGATAAGGGGAGTTTGAATAGAAAGAAAACCATCGTTAAAATTTTTGAGATTTGACGGTTTCTTCTTCTACTAATTTATTTATTCTACCACAGTGGGCTACTGGGCCAAAAAGAGGTCTTAAACTGCTTCAGAAGAACTTTCAAAAGGTAAATCGATTTTGAGTGTGAATATCTTTAGCCATTTATAAAAATGTCCTTCTCAAAGACAATTTATCTGCTGTTTGCATTGAAGCCTTGCTCGGTGGTAGATTTTTGAAGACCTTGCAAGCTTAATAGGACTTACAGTTTAATTATGAAGAGCTCATACAAACAATGTCCCAAGATTCCCAGGAATAGCGGCAAACTTTTTATCACATCATGTTTGAAACATTTATAGCTTCCTATAAACATTCGTTCATAACATAGTCATTTGTTTTATTATGGCAGCTAAGTATACAACACAAAGGAATAGACTTAATTCTATTTTCGTGAAGTGATACCTTTATGCAGATATGGGTAAGTACCGTTTCCTCCTTTTTTAATCTTGGCTAGATTAGTATGCCAAACAAGATTAGTAGATATTTTATTAATTGCATATAAGTATGGCGGCGCAAGGCTACCACTACTTATACACTAAAGTTGGCATAGGATTTACAGACATTTTATGATATAGAAAAGTCACTTTCAATCAATAAATTTGCCCAGCTAGAAAGCTCATGCCAAAAACTTGAAAATCTTATTGCTCCTATATCTATCGCTTTAGTTTGTTATAGACTTGTTTTCTTTTCAACTGTTCCAAATTTTCACAAACGAATAAAACCTCCATAGTTTTCCTTCTCGCTTCGTCTCCGCGATAAATGTGGTAGGAAGTCCCTAAGTTGCTGCTAATACGAAAACATCTCTTGTAAGCTTGAAGTCATGCATATTCATAGAGTAAAAGAAAAATTGATGTTTGAAATTGGTGAGACAGAACTTGTACTCCAACCTAAATTAGGCTGTCTTATAATTTCCGTTGAAGATCTTCTACATGTGAAACACAAGAACTAAAAGTGAATTAATTTAAAGTTACCTTTTGTTTTTGTTTTTTGTGCACTGTTATATCTCGGCTTAGCGCTCTCCTGAAAGTGAGCAGTTGTGTTGCATCTCATTGGTGGAGTTTGTAGTACAAAATTACGTAAAATTGGTTCAATTGTAAAATTAGTTCAAGTTTGCTCTATCTTTTTTAGTCCTCATTTTCTCAAATTTCAGCCATTGTTTACATACAGAATGTATGCAGCTGCATTTATGTAATGTGAACATATTGAGAGAAAAGCTAGAAATCGAAGACGGATTTATGGAGTAAAATATTCATAACGTTGACATTTATTCTTAGATATCAGGCTGCCTCGTAAACTTCGTCAGTTTTGTTTCAAACGCAGTAAGACATGAATTTCTTATTTTTCAAAAGTTGAAGTATCATTTGATAGACCAAAGCAAGTTAGAAAACGATGCGCTCTTGCTTTTGCACATTTTGATCCACCTCGAGTTTGAAGTATTAAAGAGACCCTACTACCTAATAGCGAGAAATTTTGAACCCCATACAAAGAATCCTACAGAAATCTAGATTGCTCACCATACACTTATTACATCAAACATTTATATGCGCCGTTGTGTACTCTCTTTTCTGTTAGAATTAAGAAAACAGTGATCATATCCTATCTGGGCGTCTCCCAAAATCTAACGCTTCTTATCTCCTACAGTATTTTATGTATCATATCATCATATGTTTTATCATATTTTCATGTTTCTTGAAAAAGTTCTGCGGCACATTCGACGAGCAAAGCAAGGTCTACAAGACAGTATCCAAACATTTTCTCAATGTTCGTTTTACAGAAATTCCTGCAAATGTCCTTTTTCTCAGGCATTGATTCTCCACATCGTTTATTTACTTGGTTTTGCTAATTATTTGCATGGCTAAAAAGGGAGAAAAATCTACAGTCTATCTATCTACAGTCTCGGTAATTTGTTGTTACTAACACGGGTTGGTCACGAGCTATCACTCATGATTCCATTTTTGTTGTGTTCTGGGTTCGTATGTTCTTTTTTTTTGTTATTGTTGCAGTTATCATAGGGTTACCCTATGCAATAAATGAAATGAAATGAAAATATTTTGGCATAACTGCGCTGAGTTGCTTCCCCACTGATGTTTCTATAAGAACCATAGAAGGTAAAGCTACGATCTTTTGGCCTTTTACAGATAACATAAAGTTGTAAAGAAAGTTTCCGGGCAGTTTCAAAAACTTCATTTTCAAACACATTTTTTTCGCACTTGGTTGAACCTCAACAACAAATTTTTTATACGATTTCATAAAAAAAACCTATGAATCCCGAATTTGCATACAATTCTTATCAATGTCAAGCTGTTGTTGTCCTACACTACAAAAAGGGTTCTGTGCGACGATGAAAAACAATTTTTCTTTCTGCTGCGATTTTTCGCAATAAACAAAGAAATTCATTTGAAAATTGGTCACTCTGGATGAGAAGACTTTCTACTTCATAACCGCGACTGCGCTTAGATTACAACACGCGCACAAGAATTGCAAGCTTCTAAACGATTCTGACCGTACTTGTTTTCGCAACTGGCGATTTTGTGAGGATCACCGCGCTTGTGTGATGGGCACAAACGACGTGCAAAACATTAGATTAAAAATATTTGCAGCAATTAAATATATGAACCATTTCGTGCAAGAAAGGAAGACTTCAAACTCATTCACTCAAAAAATGGGGCATTTTCAGAATGCAAAAGTGGCCAGTTTTTCAAATTTTTGGAGAAAAATTTTTTTTGCGGGCGGTGCTCTAATAAGGGAATGGTCAGAAATCAAAGTAGCCAAACCAGACAAGCTGCATACCGTTAGATGTAGCATAAAACGCTGAGTCCAAATCTGTCTTCTTTATTTGCTTATCGCTTTTCTGGAAGAAGCTATAAGTTGTCAAAAGCCATTATTTTGCTAAGAAATTATGCGTGAAAGTAAAAATTTGGCCGTACAGAGCCACGTTCGGTTTAATGCTGGGCCATAACACACAGCTTACTTACTTTAAATTCTTAAAGCCCAAAGCTGAGCTGAAAGTGTAACAATGTGCTCAATCTCGCAGTTTTTATGTACGATTTTATCACAATAAAACTGCTTGTAGCTTCGTCCACAGAAGCGAGAAGCAGATAAGAAAGGCAGATTTGAAGTCAGCGTTTTATACTGCATTGATTGGTACACAGCTTGTATGGTTTGGCCACTTCGACTTCTGACCATTCCCTTGTAAGGATGTGATTCAATTTATAAACAGACTTAGTAGATTTCTCCATGACTGCTATGAGCTCTCCAGCTTTTTCGTACCTGAGAAATACCTGCACTAACAGACCGGATTTTCAATCGACCTTTTTCCCCAATGCGCATGCTCGAAACGAAGTGCTGAGAGCCCAAAAACATAGATATGCCTTGGAGATAACATTGTCTTTGCACTAAAGTTTGCAGCTCTCAGAAAGATTTACTGCTTGAAGTTGTAGCAGCTTGAAAAAAAATTTTGCAAGTGTCTGGGAACTTTTTTTCACAACCTAATAATTTTTGAGAATAGCAAATTTAGCTGAAAAAACCCTGATAATGACGAGTTTTTCAGAGATTTGGCACAAGAATACGATTTTTCCTCGACTCTTTGAACATTTAGATTCCCTTAAATTGCAGCTTCGCACTTTATGTAGAACAGAATCTAAGTTGTTTGAGTGCCGCCCACACCCTCGATACATAGAGCCACGTACTCTAATAGCCTTCACTTTGAGGGCTATAAGACACTAGTTGGCAAACCCGGCTCCGCCCGGGTCTGTGAATAATATATTTGTAATCAGCATGCTCGATTACCCCCCTGTGCCAACTCCCAGCCCTGTAGCTCAAATTTTGCAAAAAATCGATAAAATCGATATCGATCGATAGCGAAAAGTAGCCTATGACACGCTCCCTGCCCCGAAGTATATGTGTGCCAAGTTTGGTCCAAATCGGTTCAGAAATAAAAATTTCTATTCCGCACATACGTACAGACAGACAGACATACATACATACATACATACAGACAGACAGACATTCAGCTTTATATATAAGATAACCTTTACCTGGAAAAAAAAACAGAAGCCCCGGATGTTATTATCCTGACTATATCGGAACGAATGTTTATGAAGCAAATATAGGAAATAATTCTTTAGGTTATCTCCGCGAAACCAGAATTTGCGTCTTTATAGCCTTTTCACGTTAAAGGCAGTAGACAGGCAAAATGGACCCCTGTCAGATTTTGGTAGTTTCGGGTAGTGGACCCCCCAATTACACCGTAGCCCCAACCCCAACTTCCAGTTGATGCGCTAAGTCCTGAAAAAAGCGCTTCAAACTTCCACCAATAACGCCCACTCAATGGAAGTGGGCGGGGCTGGTGGAGTTTTAAAGCGCTTTTTTCAGAACTTAGCGCATGAATTGGAATGTGGGGTTGGGGCCATAGATGCGATAGGTGGAGAAATTTCTCTGACCCCCTTCACTTTAGGGCCGGCATCTGGCTGACCCCCTTCACCTGAGGTTGAGGCTAATCAAGGCAAAGAGTTACTACAACGAAACTTTTTAATTGGAAAGGAAACGCCAGCTGCTCTTCTCCTCAGACATCAAGACTGCAAGAGAGTATCGAATCAACAACGTTTCGTTAAAAAAACGCATGCTTGAGACCTTCTGCGGGCTCAAAAAGCGTTGATAACGAAACGTAATCAAAAAGTAAAAGATTGCTGATTTTTTGAATAATTAATATTGTATCAATGAATACATACTATTGCAAAAAAGAGTTGAGCAAGAGTAGAAAAACTGACCGACTAGCGATGGATGCAAGAAATCGTACCATATCTCCTTTCACTAAAGAGAATAATAACAAACAAAACAGCAGTTAGATTACACGTTTTTCAAGCTTTCGATTCATATATAAAAGTTCGAAAAAGACCTTCTTGATTTGAAAATATAATTATCCAAAATTGGCTGATATCGTAGCTAGTTAAAACTGGTCGTATCTCGCTTCACAAAGAAGCTATGAAAAAAGAGACGGTCTACGTCGATTCCTCGTGTGCTTAGCTATCGAATGGTATATAAGGTGTTTGTGCACGAAGCTTTCTTCGCCCAAAAAAGTCTTGCTCCGGCAACCCATAGAAAGCCGGAGCGGGGTGGAGCAAGTTACTATTGAATATCTCCACCTCATTTTTGAGAAACCACAAGTTTTTTCACCCGACAACCTATATACCATTAGAAAGCTCACAAAAAAAGGATTCGACGTAGACCGTCTCTTTTTCTCTAGCTCCCCTCTACTTAGAGTTACATGGGATTTTAGCCAAAAACATGTGTGTTTTTGTCGAGAAATTTCTGCGTGAAGAATGGATAAAGGTGCCTGATTTTCTAACAGCGTCACAGAGCAAGGCCTTGCCAGTAAACGTAGACCGTCTCTTTTTTTTATCTTTGTTCTTTCTTTCAAAAATAAATTACAAAATAATTACACAAAAATAGGTGGTGAGTAGACGTATAAAACTGGTCGTATCTCGCTTCACAAAGAAGCTATGAAAAAAGAGACGGTCTACGTCGATTCCTCGTGTGCTTAGCTATCGAATGGTATATAAGGTGTTTGTGCACGAAGCTTTCTTCGCCCAAAAAAGTCTTGCTCCGGCAACCCATAGAAAGCCGGAGCGGGGTGGAGCAAGTTACTATTGAATATCTCCACCTCATTTTTGAGAAACCACAAGTTTTTTCACCCGACAACCTATATACCATTAGAAAGCTCACAAAAAAAGGATTCGACGTAGACCGTCTCTTTTTCTCTAGCTCCCCTCTACTTAGAGTTACATGGGATTTTAGCCAAAAACATGTGTGTTTTTGTCGAGAAATTTCTGCGTGAAGAATGGATAAAGGTGCCTGATTTTCTAACAGCGTCACAGAGCAAGGCCTTGCCAGTAAACGTAGACCGTCTCTTTTTTTTTATCTTTGTTCTTTCTTTCAAAAATAAATTACAAAATAATTACACAAAAATAGGTGGTGAGTAGACGTATAAAACTGGTCGTATCTCGCTTCACAAAGAAGCTATGAAAAAAGAGACGGTCTACGTCGATTCCTCGTGTGCTTAGCTATCGAATGGTATATAAGGTGTTTGTGCACGAAGCTTTCTTCGCCCAAAAAAGTCTTGCTCCGGCAACCCATAGAAAGCCGGAGCGGGGTGGAGCAAGTTACTATTGAATATCTCCACCTCATTTTTGAGAAACCACAAGTTTTTTCACCCGACAACCTATATACCATTAGAAAGCTCACAAAAAAAGGATTCGACGTAGACCGTCTCTTTTTCTCTAGCTCCCCTCTACTTAGAGTTACATGGGATTTTAGCCAAAAACATGTGTGTTTTTGTCGAGAAATTTCTGCGTGAAGAATGGATAAAGGTGCCTGATTTTCTAACAGCGTCACAGAGCAAGGCCTTGCCAGTAAACGTAGACCGTCTCTTTTTTTTTATCTTTGTTCTTTCTTTCAAAAATAAATTACAAAATAATTACACAAAAATAGGTGGTGAGTAGACGTATAAAACTGGTCGTATCTCGCTTCACAAAGAAGCTATGAAAAAAGAGACGGTCTACGTCGATTCCTCGTGTGCTTAGCTATCGAATGGTATATAAGGTGTTTGTGCACGAAGCTTTCTTCGCCCAAAAAAGTCTTGCTCCGGCAACCCATAGAAAGCCGGAGCGGGGTGGAGCAAGTTACTATTGAATATCTCCACCTCATTTTTGAGAAACCACAAGTTTTTTCACCCGACAACCTATATACCATTAGAAAGCTCACAAAAAAAGGATTCGACGTAGACCGTCTCTTTTTCTCTAGCTCCCCTCTACTTAGAGTTACATGGGATTTTAGCCAAAAACATGTGTGTTTTTGTCGAGAAATTTCTGCGTGAAGAATGGATAAAGGTGCCTGATTTTCTAACAGCGTCACAGAGCAAGGCCTTGCCAGTAAACGTAGACCGTCTCTTTTTTTTTATCTTTGTTCTTTCTTTCAAAAATAAATTACAAAATAATTACACAAAAATAGGTGGTGAGTAGACGTATAACTGGTCGTATCTCGCTTCACAAAGAAGCTATGAAAAAAGAGACGGTCTACGTCGATTCCTCGTGTGCTTAGCTATCGAATGGTATATAAGGTGTTTGTGCACGAAGCTTTCTTCGCCCAAAAAAGTCTTGCTCCGGCAACCCATAGAAAGCCGGAGCGGGGTGGAGCAAGTTACTATTGAATATCTCCACCTCATTTTTGAGAAACCACAAGTTTTTTCACCCGACAACCTATATACCATTAGAAAGCTCACAAAAAAAGGATTCGACGTAGACCGTCTCTTTTTCTCTAGCTCCCCTCTACTTAGAGTTACATGGGATTTTGGCTGAAAACATGCGACTTTCTTTATTGAGTATGTAGTAAACTAAAATCGTCATGTATAGTCTTTTCCATTGATTCGCTGTCTCGGAGGCCATTCTTGCAGGTTGCAGGAAAGACATCAGTTGGTGTTCTGTCAATTCATCACAAGTCGCTGGGAGTCAATGACGTGGTCGCATTTGTTTTGTTTAATCTCTGTCAATTCATCACAAGTCGCTTGGAGTCAATGACGTGGTCGCATTTGTTTTGTTTAATCTTCTCCTCCGTTCTGTTTTTTTTAACAAAGAGGTGGAACTAACAGAGGCAGTTTATGTAAGCACTGTCTCGATCACTTCCATTGCATGCGCTTGCCATCATTTTCTCTGACGAAAGAGCGCAATCTCATGATACACGTCTGATTCTTTTTTCATTAAAAAACTCGTAATGATTTGCTATAGTACGAATTTTTTAGGTCTTTGCGCCATAGATGTGTCATGCATAATATCGCATCTGTTTTCATCGCGATTTTTGTTTGTTGTGCGGGTAACGACCGAGGACATGGAGAGGAACAAACGAGTCTGAAGTTTTCAGTCGGAAGGCGTCTTTGTAAGCCCCGTTTTTCTGAGATATCCACGTTTTATCTAGGCACGGACGCCCAAGAAAATGAAAAAAGATTTGACGAATTTTTAGAAATTGGATTCCCAGCAAAGGAGTGTCAAAATGTCAAAAAGCTCGTCCTAATGCCGTATACGATAATGGTTTTTGATACGAGACCAAGATTCAGTACGGCTACAGCGCCTTTGTTCTATAGCAGCTTACATAATCACAAGATGGTAGATAATCGGCGGTTTTTTGTCATAGGAAAACAAAGCACTCGCAGTGAACGTTCTAACAAGGTCTTCGACATTGTTTTCACACATGATCTCGGAGACGCTTCAATAAACAGCATCAGCAAGAATGTTCTGGTTCAGGGTCCACCAGTTCATATGCAAGCAGATGACTCCTTAAACTACCCAGTTATTTTCATACTTATGGAAAGGCCGACATCCAGGGTAGACAAAGCGCGACTGAGAGAACTTGTGAGGGATGTTTCTTACGCCAAACCTCATTCTGGACGACGTGTAGCGGTGGAAGAGGCGCAAAAAGTCCTCATGCAAAAGGAACGATGGAACGTGATGTTTGACAATGCAATAGATGCTGTAGTGATAAATAGAAATACTCGCACTACCAAACGCAATACGTTCACTGAGCAAATGTTTGAAGTATTTGCGGCGCACGGCATTAAACCTAGCATGATTTCACTAGATGCAGACGGAAACACTCGTGATCTGCCCAAGGGAACATCGATTTCTCTTTGTGTCCCTGAAGAGGAAGATGAGTCCTATACTAGAACACACACGTCCGTGTATTGGAAGTTCTCCAGCCATACCCCTCGGGAAGAAAACGACTGTACATATCCGGCATTTCTGAGAGTGTTTGACGAAAAAGTAGGATACTCTTCTGTTTCTGAGCAATTTCAATATCCAGACGACGCCGAAAGGCGAACTGTAGCACCTGTGGTGAATGAAGAAGGAGATGAAGATGTTGTTGCTGATGTTCCCGTTAGTGGACCAGAAGTGCCGGTGCCTCAAACACCACCTCTTCAGACAGAACCTACTCAAGCTCATGCTGGAGCTGGAGATGTCGCAGTGGTGCCTCACTATCAGTGTTCCGCATTTTCTTACGAGGAGAAAACCAACTTAATGACGTGGGTAGGATACCTCTATCGACAAGCCCTCAGCAACGAAAACGTTCTACACAAAGAAGCTAGAGAACGCGCCCGAGAGGCGATGTTAGCTTACGAGTCAGGCAAAAGATGCAATTTTTTTTGTCGCGATCACCATATGCTCGTGAACTCGGGGCACTTCGTCACCGACAAAGAAAAGAAAATCTTACAAAATTTGAAGGATGAAAAATATCAATATTTTAAGCCACTTTTTCCTAATGAGTGGGTTGGAGGAAAGCGCGTACTGAAGGTGCGCTGTGAACCCTGCTACGAGTACTATCGATCAGGACAAGTCAAAGGCTCCCCATATCCAATTTCATCAAAGGAGGGAACGGAATTCACATCCAGCGTTGAAAAGACATTGCAAAACCATATCCGATCCGATCACGCCATACACCAAGCAGCAGTAGAGTACTATGTACGGAAAACCAACGATAAGGTGAACAGCTACCTTGATGATGTGGATAGCGCTCACACAGGTTCTGGAACAGGAGCAAGCAGTCTTTTTATGCTTGCTTATGCGGCAGCAAAAATTTACCTTCCTCCATATCAATTTCCCACATTGTGTGAAACAGTATCGAAATTGGGATTGCAGATAGGAAATAAGCACCACACGCGCGATGGATTCGTGCAGATGACTAGTTACATTAGCAAAAAGATGAAAGACACCTTGATCGACTACCTCATAAAAAATCAATCCCCATTTTCACTGCTAGTCGATACCTCAACGGATCCTGATAGCAAGCAGATACTTCTACTTTTTGTTCGTTTCCCAGATCGAACAACGTTACATCCTACAACGCACTTCCTCGAAGCTGTGGAGATGGTCAAAGCTGAAACTGGAAAGTACATTTTTGAAACAATCTATGCATACTTCAGTAAGGCAGGGCTTCTCAATGAATTTATTTGGAATCTGGTAGCTGTGGCTACAGACGGAGCTAGTGCCATGAGTGCCGAGGGCGGGCTTCGCGGCATACTCAACAAAAACATTTCGCAATCTCGTAAAGATATATTGGCAAGTAGAGGTGCTACGCAGGAGAAGATAGATTCTGTTTTGCCTAATCCAATCATATGGATTCATTGCATGGCACACAAAATAGAGTTAGCTCTGGCAGATGCTCTAGCTGAAGCAGACGAGGAATTTCTGCGATGGAGAAAATTTGCAACGGCATACCTCAACAGATTGCGCTCCTTCTTTGCAGCTCCATCAAGGAAACGCGTGCTGCTAGAAGTGGATAAAACCCTATCTAATGAGCGCTTCGTGAATTTGAAAAGAATTATCGCTGTGAGATGGACTTCATCTGAAGAAAGTAAGTTTTGAGTCCTGCTTGTTTTTGCACAAAAGCGCTGTTATTTCAGATGCTATTCACAGCTTTTTGAAAATGTACAAGCATGTATGGCTTGCATTGGAGACGATATCCAAGACTGCGCAAATTCCGAGTAAGGAGCGATTAAAAGCCGGAGCATTTCTGCACGTGATCAAATCGCTAAAGTTCTACCGATACATGGTGTTCCAGCTGCAAGTCCTTGGAGAGATTGGCACACTCTCACGAGAAGCTCAGGTATCGCACTTGTTAGATATAATGCTTCTGTGATTTGTCTCTCAGGACGAAGCATCCACTCTTTGGAAAGCGCAAACTGACCTAAACACCCTTCTCGCACGACTTGATAAAGCCGCCGAATCTCCACACCTCAACACAAAAACGCGTCCATTTCTAGAATCCATCCTCTGTAAACCTGTCAATGAAGCAGGTAACTTCCGTCAAAACGCTCTGGATTCGCCTGATTGTAGAAAATGGTTCGTTTCATCACCATTAAAGTACTCTGCCAACAAGAGCAGTTGTTATATAGAATACTCTCAGGTTCTGGAATGGCTGGCAAAACGAAGAATCAGCAGCTTGTCAAATACTTTACAAAATCGCAGATGACTTGCACGTGTTCGAGTTCAACATCGAGAGTGCGGGAGGATCAAGTGCTGGAGACAAAAGTGCCAACGACATCAACAAACAGTTAACATTGGAGCGAAACAATCTTATCCGATACATCAAAGACCCAAGCAGTCTGCAGAACTTTAATGAGGAGACATCTAGAAAATCTATTGCGGAGCTTCAGGTAGCAGAAGATTTTGGAATTGCAAAATTCACGAACATGGACCTGAACAAGAGAAAAGTGCTTGTAAAAAGCATAGCTACTGCTCTCAGATCTCGGCTAGAGTACGAGCCCCATTCTGTACTTTACGCTGCTGGAGGTTTTTCGCCCTCTAGCATTATAAACTATAATGCGGCAGAAAAGGGTACCCGCAGCACATTGTCTACATTTTTTGGTTATTCCCCCAATTCTATAGAAGAAGAACTTCAGCAGCTATCTATGCAGCTCAGGAGACGCATGCCAGAAGCAGTGAGAGCTGAGTTCAAAAAGAGTGAAGCAAAAATGCAATATTTTCTTCCTGTGCTGCGGAAGCACATGAGATATGGCTCATTTTCTATCACTTATCGCAGAAATTTGATGGAGCTGTTAGCAAAATTGGTTTCGATTCCAACCAGCACAGCGGAAGTGGAAAGAGGTTTCTCCATTTATTCAGTAATCCGATCACAGCGCAGAAGCCGCACGACGGTGGACCACCTCAGCAACTATCTGAGGTTAGTAAACTTGAGGTAAAGGTACATCTGGTTAAGATTTTTCATTGCAGAATTGCTATCAGCGGCCCGGATAAATTGTCGCCATACGATTTTTTGCAGTACCCCAAAAAATGGCATGAAGACACTGGTCATCAACCAGCCGATTTTCCTGGTGCCACCAGAGGACCAGGGAAAAAATCGTTGAAGAGAATTGAAGAAGAAGAAAATTTTAAATCAATTTTTGATCCAGATAAATTCCTAACGCAATTTTATTTTTATTCTGATAATGTTCTCGCGGAAGAAGATTTTTCAGAGAACGAACATCTTTCTGACAGCGATGGTAGTGACAGTATTATTAACGACGATGACGATATTGAAAACTTGTAGAGCGATTGCACATTCTTTTTAGTTTGGCTCCGTTACTTTTTAATTTGTAATGTAGACTTCTTTATTCTGCTCGTCTCTTCAACATGCACTTGGATTCATATTTTGTTCAGAATGGAAAATAAACAAGTGGTAAAAATAAACTCCTAGCAGCGCAGCAGTGAATTTCAATCTCCCGCCCGCCTCACCCCATTGCCACGCACCGGCATTTTGGCAAAGTCAGCAACTCTTCTGCTCTCACATACCCCCTTCACTTTTGACAGTCAAAAATACGAGGTACCCCCTTCACCTGGGAGAGACCGTGCTCCCCCTATCGCACCTATGGTTGGGGCTATGGTGTACTTGGGGGGTCCACTACCCGAAACTACCAAAATCTGACAGGGGTCCATTTTGCCTGTCCGCTGCCTTTAAAAAGAAGGTTTTTATGAAATTTTCGCCAGATTCAGAATATTAGTTTTCACTTGACCTCTTATTTGACCAAAATCGAGTTTCAGAAGTTTAGGAAAGCTGTTGTGGTTAAATAAAAACGAGGAACTGCTCTTAAATCTTGCGCAGAAAATCGCGCACGAAAACATTAGTCTATTCTCGTTAATGAGTGATTTTCAAGGCTTGAGACGTTGTCAGTTCTATGTCCGATTGTCGCTTTTCAGGCTCTGAAGAAGGCGACGCCGCCGAAACGTTAGCCCAAAGTAAAGGTTATTACCAATATTAGCTCAAGGCTCAAAAACAACCTCAAAGGTCAGTTCTCGTTGTCGTGTCATGACGATCAGAACGATTTATAATGTTGCAAGGTTTCGTTGAAATCCCGCGGAGATTTACCAGAGCCAAATGCCCCGTGTCTGGTCTGTCTCCGCTGCTCGTCTGCGTCTCCGCGCGCTGCGCGCTACCTCGCTACCTTAAACGCGGGGCGCGAGGCATTTGGCTCTGGTAAACTTTTCTTCGCTGCGAAAACCCAATTTTAGCAAGCTATATATCATTTTGAAGCTCTTAATCTCTACTTTCACGCTGAGATTGTCCGAAACCACATTTTTTGATTTGATCGAGAAATCAGGCAAAAACCTTGTTTTCGAAATTGTTTTGTTTATCTCCTAGTTTAGCTCTTTTCACGCGGTTTTCGAGCATTCTATCTTGCTTCTGTTTATAAAGCAGAAAACCACCCAGCCCTTTTTCTTCGATTATGGTGGAATTTTTTGCAAAAAATCGTAAAAAGTGCGTTCTCTTTATTGCATTGTTTCAATGCTTCCGCAGCGGTTTTCTTCCAGCTTGGGCAATTTTGCTCAGAACAATAAGCGCACCAATCCAGATAACGTCCCCGGAAGCGGGAACGTCAATGCGGGGTAAAAATTCAAAGGACGCATCAAAAATCAAATTTGCCTTCGACGTTCTTTTCGACTTAGTAAAAAAAACCTTTGTGTTTTCATAACTAATTCATTTCCTGTTTATCTTCTTCTTGATACCACTCCTCACAAAACATATTTTTTCAAACAATCACAAAAAAGAAATTAGCTCTTCTTCGCTTTTCCCGTATTGCGGGTTGCTGGTCCTAGAGCGAAAAATTGCACTCTGAAAAGCCGCCATATGAAAGATTTTTTACCTCATTGCAGCGTTTTTATCCGGTTTTCAGCAGTTTCTTTTGCTTTTTATATCTGTTTTACGTCATTTACGTCATTTTCTCTTCTCTGATCTTCTTTGAACAACCTTCACTTTTTAAGAGGTCAGATGAAAAAACCCTCATTTTTGTCGCCCTGTCTCTAAACCGTATGGTGCCCTTTATAGAGCTTGCTCTGCTCTGTCAAATGGTACTGCAAAAAATGGTCCTTGTTCTTTTAAAAGACGTTTGAAAAAATTCTGCTTTGCCTCATAGAGTAACCAAAGCCTTACTAAAGAACAAAAAAATTCTGTTTGTGTCAGAACCATTATGTCAAACTAATATAAAATATGTGCATAAATCTGCATGCAAAACTTTTTGAGTTGATGAAACATTGATAGAATTTGGCTTGTACGAAAGAACTCAAATGTAGCCTTGCTAGTACCTCGCGTAGACTGAGTGTATGCGGCCGCCACAGCAGGAATAGGCTCGCCGCACACATTGAACTCTATCGCTAGGTACGTAACAGTAACAGTTTACATTGGTTGCAGGTCAGTTTTCCTAACCTTGAGGGCGGCGTCAGGATGAATGTGGTCTCATGAGATTTCAATGGTCTGTGAAAGTAGATGCCTTTGATCATTCCATTGCGCAAGTGCAGAACCAAAAGTGAGATTAGAAGAGAGAAGGTTGCTGGCAAGTTGGAGTAAAAAATAACCCCTTAAAGGCAGAGACTCCCCACTTCCAGTTCTCTTTTGGTCAGACCGCAAGGCGTACGCGGTCTGCATAATCCAATTTTCAGTAAGTGCGTACGCCGCATACATCGCGCAATCTCATACACAAGTCCCATAAAATGTGTTGGTCTTCTGAAAAGCCCAGGTACCATCCTATAGAGCTGGTTTCAGCTTACATTTACGGCATAGAGTGGATTGCCGACTGCTCTTTATTACTGTAGGATTGCCGTAGGAACTTTAAAGGGGGTTTTGAGCCATAAAAGGCCATATATTGCCTCAGTAGTGAAACAAAACAATCTGATAACTTTCACTGGGCTAGTTAAAGTCGCTGATTCCGAATGTGAAGTTCGCAACTTATCTTGATGCTTCATCAAAAAGTTATGTCGGTAAACAGGAGCGGCTCTTTTCAATGTTCCCAAAATGCGGTTACACCGTTAGAAAGTTCGCTATTTTGTGCTTATTCAAGTATTGTCAGTGTCCATAAATTTTTGAGTCCAAAAGAATTTTTACAGGTAGCGGAGAGATTAACTTGTGCAAAAAAGCTAATCTGCCTCAAACCACCTTTGAAACGAAAGCAAACTGCCATTTTGTTAATTTATTGATTTTTAGAAAACGCAGTGAAAATAAGACCCTATCGCGATCACCCTACTTCCTCAGTCTTGTATAGATGATAGCAGTAAAACTCATTTCATATAGCTCTGAGGAATATGCGATGACTCAACGCGTCATGTAGCAAGTAAGCTTATCGCGAGTCTAGCAGCGCACTAAAGAAACAGTTGAGACCGGCCCTAATAAGGCTAGAAATGCCGGCTAGTATCTGATAAATATCTCGAAAAAGTCAAAAGGTGTTTTGAATTTATAGAATGGTGGGAATCAATGACACGCACAGCAAGTCACGACATCTTACCTACTTAGATTACTTAGATGGCCCGGCTTCACGTGACGTACGGGACCCAGCACAAAAGCTTCCATCCTTTTTGTCCCTCGCTTCAGACATCCACATCCATCTTCTTGGTTGACGCGATTATTCATAGTGTCCATCTGTCTGTTCCTCTCATGATGTGACCGGCCCATCGGTGCTTCGTTTTCTCAGCGTACTCTGCTGGATCACAAAGACGCGACATTCCGTTCCTATCTGTTCTGCGAAGTTCGAAAGATGTTGTTTGTGTCAGCTTATCCTCAGAAGACTGCGCTCTTGTGCTCTGCAGGTGGTCCTTAGAGCATTTGACTTAGCTACAGTGTCGACCCAAGTCTCAGCTGCTTGACAGAGCGCTGGGAGAACGGTTGGAGTCGAACAGGTGGGCACGAAGCTTTGGGTCCGTCACTTGGTCGATGGCTTCCTTCAGAGGCTGAAGGCGGCCCAGGCTGCTCTTCTTCTTCTGTCAAGTTCTTGCCTCAAGTCTGTTCATCAAACGTCCGAGATACACGTAAGAAAACGTCCCCATAATAAGGGTGCCTTCCAATTCCATATCTGCGCCTTCGCAAAAGGCGTTCATGATCTAAGTCTTCTTCGAATTTGATCTTCGTATACTTCGTATTCTTAACAGACTCCAAAGCATTATTCGAAAAAGCAAAGCAAGGTACGAGATGGTATGCAAAAGTTCGCACCAGCTTTGACTTACCGTAAATTTGCACCCAGAATATGAGTCGTACTGAAGGCTCAAAAAATCGCGAAATCATATCTTCGTCCAAAACATTCTACGAATCTCCAAGTTACTCATATAAATTGCACACTACATCAGACACTTTTATCGTTTTTGCATTCCTTCCTCACCTATTAGGTCGTTTCATAAGTCCGTAGAGTTTTTATTTTTATCGCCGTTTTGAGATGAAGCGATTGGTTTATGGCAAAGTAACTACAGCACTAAAAGCATTCAAAACTCATTCAAAAATTGAAAACACGAAAATTTTCATGCTTATATAAAAGGGAAGCTGTGCTGATTCCACCCCTGTAATTGTATACTACAAGCCCATAGAACTATAATCGTGAATTTTCACCTATTCACAAGCCTTGGTTTCGAAAAACATTGATTTTGGCATGGAATTCTAAAGAGGAAAATTGAATTTGGTGACTTTCGAGAACTAGAGCTTATGGAAAACTCAAAATTCAAAATTATACTTTTGAGGGCTTGTACTATAGAATTACGTGAGTGGAAAAGGGTAGCTTCGTTTTTGCATATGCATCAAAAAATTTTTTTTCAATTTCTAAATGAGGAAAAAGTACAGGAAAGCTACATATGAGTGTCTGATGTGGTGTCCAATTGTAAACAAGTTGGACAAGTTTTTCTTGAACGAAGATATGAATTTTGCTTTATTTTTTGAGCTTTCAATACCACTCAAATTTTGGATGCAAACTTACGGTGGGTCGATGCTGGTGCGAACTTTTGCATAATATCTTATAGAGCTTGCGTTGTTCTATCGAATGGTAGTACCCTGGAGGCGTATTAGGAGTATAAAGTGCATGACTTATTGACGTAAGAAATCAAAGTGTAACAAGACTTTTGTTACAACCTAATATCTCAAAATTACATCAATATACCTTATTGGGTGCATATACTCTCTATGTGATTACTCCAATCAATCAAAGACCACAATACACTCTGCCTATTGTCGCAGACTTAGACAACGTTTAGATGCAGCTATCGGTACCTGCCTCTGCTGCCACACTAGCGTTCTATGTCAACAGTGCTCCTCGATTAAAGTGCAAGATTTAAGAATTGCGGAAGAAAATAAAAAATAACGTTTTGAAATGCAAAATTGATGCATGCTCCTCAACGTGAACGGCAGAGAAGATATAATCCATGTTATATTGAGTTGGTTCATGATTAATGTAAATTTTCAAAATTTTGACTTTGAAGCAAGATAACTTTTTTCCAAAGCAATATTTTAAGCGCTTAATTACTGTTATAAGCAGCAGCCCTTTAGCTATACAACGCATACTTTTGCATGATCGTGCTCATAAAAAAAGGTTTTTTGACCTAAAAATTGCCAAAAATTTTTCACGGAAAGCGTTAGTTTCAAAGAGCATAACTTAGTCTCAAAAGTGTCTGCTAGAATGGAGCAAACTTTGCTCATTGTATAGGTTGTTCTGTCCGATTTCTAGTTGCCTAATTACAATGCAGCTAGTTTCTTGGAGTTTTGTACTTGCTGTGGAAATATGGACGTCATCTGAAAGCACTTTTCTTGCTCCTTCTATCACTAAAGCTTGACAAAAAGTTTTCTCAGTGATGAAATATCAAGCTCCGAAGCCAAGCTATCAAAATGCAGTCATGCTCAAGAAGAAGTTTCTGTGAAGAGAACTCCCGCAGTACTCGGGAAATCAAATATGTAATTTTTTATAATGGATCAGGGTGTTATGTGATAACATGCGCACACTTTACCTTCAACAAAACGAACGTCTTACTTTTTTAATTTTTTTCTTAAAGAAAAGGGAAGGCAAACTCAGTTTTTCAAAAAGTAACAACAATCTACGTATAGCGAATGGTGACACACTCAATAATGCATACGTTAGAGTAAAGCGAAGCAAGCGGAAATTGTTAAAAAATTCAAAAGTGTGCCATAAAATCCGGACAGGCAGTATCTTAGATTTTTCGTTCCCTCTTTCTAGTGAGAACGTACTGATCGAGGTGTTCTTCAAAGAGTAATAATTTTTGAAAAAAATGTCAAAAAATTCATTTTTTGGGGAAATGATTTTTTGATATTTTTTTCTCGAAAGCTATAACTTTCAGAAAAAACCAGATCAGCGCGAATGTTGCTCAACTAGAAAGAGGGAATGAAAAAACGTATGTTGCACGCAAGTGCTCTTAGAAAGTACACGCTTTGCTCTTCCTAATATTAGGTTGTCCCGAAAGTATTTTCGCTTTTTTCAAGCATTCGCCACGGTCCGCAGAACAAACTTCCTTAGAAGATTTCAGAAGCATTCGATGCAGTTTTTTATGCTCTTTCAAACAGTTATCTCTATATTGCAGTTCAACAACCGAGCTCTCAGAAAATTACCAAAAACTGCGACCCAAACTTTTTACCAAGGTCAAGTTTCCCAATTTTTCTAAATTCTTGTACTGATTCTCCGAAGAAGCCCAAGTAACCCGCGGATAGAGCAAACCAAGTAGGATACAAAACAATTTTTTCCTTCTTCCCAGAGCTCTCCATGATTTTTTGACAAAATTTCAAGCAACTATCAAATTTTAGCAGACCCATACCAGACGAAGACTCGTCAAACTCTAAGAAATTTTCAGTGTTTGATATTCTTAAGAATAGATTAAGATTCATTATTAATTTTACAAGACAAATGAGCGTTTCCAAGTTCGAAATACCAGATTTTGAATTTTACGGGTACATCTTGGGGGGCCATCAAAAACACGAATTTTGTCGATTTTGTCCTTTAAAAGTTCACGATTCAAAAACGAAAAACGTGTCTCTGAAAGAGGAGAAGGTGCTTCATTGAATAAAACCCGAGTTGCTTTCCGAGTGATGCTCTATGAGGTTTAAGTTGACGAAATATAGAATTGATAGCATCAAAAAAATATTTCTAAAAATTTTGTAAAGTAAGAGTTGGAAGGGCGGAAATTGTTTTGTAGCCTACTTGGTTTGCTTTATTCGCGGGATACTTGGGCTTCTTCGAAGAAACAGTACAAGAATTTAGAAAAATAGCGAAACTTGACCTTGGTAAAAAGTGTGGGTCGCGTTTTTGGCTATTTTCTAAGAGCTCATTTGTTAAGCTGCAATGAGAGGATGACCATTTGAAAGAGCATAAAAAACTGCATCGAACGATTTCGAATTCTTCTAAAGATCTTTGTTCTGCGGACCGTGGCGATTGTTTGAAAAAAGCGAAAATACTTTCGGGACGACCTAATATTAATCTTGGCTTGCAAGATTAATGTAGGAGGATGATGTTAGAGTTTTCGAAAATGGAGCAAAAGAACTTTTGGTTTAACTTGATATATCATTCGATAGATTAAAAATAATCGCAAAAGTTTGCGATTGTGATTTTTATGGCTAAAAATTAGAAAATTTTGAAATCCCAAAAACAGACTTCCGTCTACAAATACCCTGCGAACTCCCAAAAGTCAAGAATATACTGTGCACATTAGATTTTCATATGTACGCTTTTTGTGTCTTCATCTTAACTGGTTAGAAACTAGAAATAGGTCATTTTGAAAATGTCTTTTCAGTCTCTATGAGACTTCACATTTTTCGACAACAACGTGATTTTTGTTGTCATAATTTCAAAGGCTTGTAGTCAATCATCTCGGAAAAATGCAGCACTAATTTTGTTGGAACGTGCCAAAACAAAGATCTGGTTTGTACACTTTTGACATTTAGATTTTTTTCTCAACTTTCCATATATCAAGCCTCATAACATTGTTGGAACGCCTTCTGTAGTTCTTGCTTTGCTCTATCAAACGATATGTTTCATAGATAATTATTCCTTTGCCGATCAAGGATAAGTTAGCATGTATTAATTATGCATAAGCCCATAGAGAAAACTCTCATCAACATTGGCAAAGTGCACAAGTGGCCCCTTATTTTTGCCCCGCCTACGGTGACTGAGACAGCAAGCTCCTCCTCCCGACAGCCTGACATCTTGAAGCCGGTGACGGTGTTTCATCAATTCAAAAGTGTAGACTGTGTTCATTTGCCAATCCCATCTTGCTAACACAATGTTTATAATGAGTTGTCTCGTAAGTTTTTTACCGTTTTTACTGCAACCATCGTCTATTTGTATTTCTCCCCAAATTGAAAAGGTATGAGAGATTATTTGACAGAGCAAAGCAGGCTCTACAAGATGGGTAGAGAGAGTCTGCCCTAACTCATGTTCCAGTTGAAGTTTGACGCTGAGATCTGATAGTAATTAAAAACGAACATCACCGTCAAAGATCGTATCTCAAAGTCAAAAAACCTTTGAAAAATTTCTATTGATCTTAGCATATGCTTGACACATCATGTTTTCCATTATACAATTTCCGAATTTCTTCCACGGCAAGAAATGAAGAAAAAATGTTTGGAGTAGAATGGCAAACTCCGCCTTCAAATGTCCTGATTTCCTCCCACACACACGACCATATAGCTAATACTTACAGACTATCATGTATTTGTACCCTTTGTGGGTGCCACGGTTTTCGAAAAATGCTGATGTTCATGGTAAAAACGGTTAAAAAAAATATGAGACACGCTAATACCTCGACTTCCTTTGCCTTGACTTTCTTTAACCCTCTGATTATGTACTCCCTATTGTGAGAATATTTGGTATTTTGAGCTAAACTGTCCTTAGCTCTCCACCTACGTTTAACTCTTTGTCACCTTCATTCTTGCTCGAAGCTTGAATATCGAACAGAACAGAGTTAACCAGATAAAGTGCGTAAAATTTTTGTAGGTTCTTTCAATAACAGCGTTTGAGGAAATAATCTGGCATTTTGTCTGGGGCCCTGGAAGACTCATAACGTATGCCAAAGTCTTATGCTAATGCTTGCAATAATCTCGACAAAGGTGCAAAATGTGTTTATATTATGAGGCAAATCTTTCATAATCAAGCTTGCTCTATACCGCATCTACTCACAAGCACATGACTTTTGCCATCATAAGATGTATCCAAAACTCATTTTTCAACTGTACGTAGGCGATTCGCACACTGATAGACATATACCAGAATGCAATGACATTTTCGCTGGCTGTAGTTTAGAATGGTTTACGGGTATACATTCAGCACATTCCGAATTGCTGCAAATTATCGAAATAACTCGTGCGTTAATTGCTACAGTATTTTTTACTTTGTGCATTTAAGATGCTTATTGATTGTGCCATATATCTATTGGGCCTAACTGTTGTTTCTTGTTTATTGCTATGTGCTGGTGCAATTATAGCTATGTGGAAAAGTCGAAGATCGAAGGTGTTGAATAGTTTTTACTACCGTTGTTGCTGGAATGAGGTACCCTTTTATGTGCTTTTTATACGATCGTTTATTGTCCAACGGATACTTAACGTCAACGTTTTTTTTTGTCCAAACAAATGTGAGCACATGGATCGTACGTTGTAACTGGTTTTGTAGGCGTAGCTAAGAGAGCACTTCTTAGAATAACCAGCAAACCAAATCAAGTACCATAAATGATTGACGACTTGTGACTTGAATGCTTTTGCGGAAAACTCACCCACTCGTGATGGTAACCCTCACAAATCTGGGGTGGTATTCACCAATCTCCTACTCGCTGCTTTTCCATCCCTATACACAGCCCAGACAGGCTAGAGTGTTCTATCCCGTACTTTGGTTAGCATGGCCCAAACGGGCAGCAGAGCCTGATCTGTCGAGATCAGAGCTGCCTTGCCCGACATGGCCAAACTTGCCAGATAGGATTCTTGAGCCCATGCCCTGTCTAATGTGAGGTCACACAGCCCAGACAGTATGGTGACGGGAAATTCTGATAATTATAGTGATCCGATCCAGTTCTAATTTATGTAATTTGATAACTAGTGCTTTCATTCAACCAAGAAATAGACTTTTGATTGAATTGTACATTTCTGCAATTTTCTTATCTCTGCGCTTTGAATAGTGCACTATGATATTTGACCGTTTCCGGCACTTTTCAAAAAAAAGTGGCTTTAATCCCTCAAATTGACTTTACTATTGTTGACATGGTAATTAAAGGTACATATCAATAGAAAGACTGTGCTTTAGAATCGAAAGGAAAAGGGAAAACAGTGAAAAAATGATGGGTTTTCAAATGTTTGCAATATGCAAAGTTTACGTCAGCAGGCGTTGTTGGTATGCGCCCGCTCGCGCTGCTGGCGCCCTTCTACTGTAAGTTCCCGTACAGGCGTGATAGGGATGTACAGGAGATTGATAACTACCGCTCCTGCAGTCCGGTACCGGAAAGGAGACAAGTGCCTGATCGTCGCTTTTAACTATGCGTTTTGACCTAATAAGCTCTAACCTCTCCCCCCCCCCCCCTGTTCCTCCATTTCCGTACGCTTGCTCGCTACTAGCTCAGTTCGTGTTCTGTGTCGTGTTTCGTATGACAAATTTTTCCGATTTCTTGCCTCTTCGCAAAGCAGCCAGAATCAATAGCTCGTTGGCTTTGAGATGCTCTGGATTTTGCATAAAGGGCACGAATTGATGTTCCAAATGGTAAAAAATTGAGAAAATCAATACTTGTCTACTTCTGATTCTCGTTAAATAGTGTTGAAAGATTACAAGAGAATTCTATAGATTTCTGGTTAGCCTGACAATGATCCCATTTGAGCTCGATTAGTGATAGAAATTTGTTTCAGAGCTGGATCAACTTGTTCACACTTATATTTTTTTTAACGACTATGTATGTCAGATTTTTCCCCGTCATAAATCCCACGTGCTACTATCTCAATCGCTTCACTTGGTGGACAAAGTTCGCACAGGTTACTCAAGAACATATCATGTATATACAAATCTTAAACGTATTTTTGACCGTTGGGGGGCGTTTCTGCGCCATATGCTTACCACATTCGAGAATTGCACATGTGAGCAAATTTAGCGTCATTGAAAAACGACTATATGTGATGAGGTTTATGACAGTGATGAGCTTGCTAAGTTTATGACTGAAAGTGCACAAAGCCATGCAATGGAAACACTAAACTAATGGTGAGCATTTGTTTCTTGAAACGCTTGTATGGCGATATGCATTGTGCACTCTCACCCAAAAATTATTGGTTGACTTTGATTTATTGATGACCTTTTTTTCGAAAAATGCATGAAAATTAGAATGAATAGAAGCGGCCAACTTCTGATCAATTGTAATTTTCCAGCTAGGCTTTAGCTGAACTGGAGACCCGTTGCTCACATTCTTCATGACTTTCAAGCTTTGTACCTAAAGAAAATGTCTTCATTCGCTCAACCAAGATTTTTTATAGCCGAGTGTAGACCGCTAGGTTTTCTCTACAACATCCAGCTGCCTACTGCCAAACCTTGTTATTTAATTCTTCTGTTCAAAGGCAGTGACTCGGCAATTCCTTGACCTGGTTTTTTTAGCTTACCTGGATCAATTCGACGCGCTGATCCCGAAAATCTCCCCTAGAAGGGCGAGAATGGCGAAAATTGGCATTTCCTCGGCCTTTCGCTTGGAATTTGGACGAGTGGAACAGTTTCGCAGTAATTGGAAACGTAGAGTCTTCGTGAGACCCTCATGTTTTTAGCATTGCGAGGTGCTGCCTTTGACGCTGAGAAATGGAATCGCAAGTTCGTTTGAGTGCGTGTAAGAATGGCTTGCGCGACGGGTTTAAGGGCAGTTTTCTAAGCAGGGGGCAGCATGCCGTGTGCTTGGAACTGCTCTGTTCTCATGTTTGGGCTGCAAGCAACCTTTTATCAAAATTTCGAGATTTCGGTTTTGCCAGGTCACTGCTTTCAGATTATTGGAATACATCAACAATCGGCTGCAGCATGAGCTTTATCAATCAAAGTGTGTCACTTTTCCTTTGGCTACCAGCGTTTGTGAGTAATCACTCCCGCAATCTGCAAAAAACCTGAGCTTGCATGATTCAAATAAACGTTCATGCAAATTCGTAAACTATGTGAAAAGAATCATGGCGAGATGATTATGGTTATGCATCGTATCTTTTAATTTTTCGTTTTCTTGCAAGCTAATGCAACATTCATGCAATGTGATTTTTGTAAAATCCCTACAGCTTATTTTGAGCATTTTTTCGCGGGAGACGCTCGAGATTTCTGTGAAGGTCACCAACCTAACAGCCCAGTCGAGAGCTTTGCAAGTCTTCCAATAGTACCAGACAAAAAGCTTCAACTTACTGACTGTCAGAAGCTACCACTCACTATTTTGACGGCTTTTGGGCTTTATATAATACTTACGAGAACAGCAATAGTGGCATTTTTACGAGTTTTCTCCAACACTTATGTTTTGAATCCATTCCAAAATGATATGATCGAGGACTATGGGATACCATACCTTTGAATTTGATTTGCTCCCAGCCACCCAAAATACTAAAAATGCGGCAACTAGTGTCCATCTGGCAACAAAAATTGCGCCTCTTGACATACACCTGTTTTTGCAGTGCCAAATGGCGCAGTTAGCGAAACACGAGGGCGCTTAGAGCTGTACTCTCGTAGTAACCTTTGGATAAAATTTGGGGAAATGGGGGGGGGGGGGTAACATCATAAATATATCTTTACAAAATCGCAGAATTGCACTAGATACGTTGTAAACTCAGTTTGCTTGTTCATTTCCGGCCTCTTGCCTCAAAGCCGTAAGTCTGGTTTCATAAAAAAAAAATACCGGGTGCTACCGGAAATAGACATCCAAGGCTTAGCAAAAACCTCCTTTAGTATTTTTGAATAGAGTAATATGAAAATTTCCAAGCGTGTCATAGATTTTATGAGAATGACATCAGAAATGCTAACATAGACCGTACTCTTTCTTAAATGTTGTGCTACCAACGCATTGCATGGATTTGCACATCGTATGCTCAGCAACTTTGACAACATTTGATAGCTCGGGATTTTTTCACTTCGTATGACAACAAGACGGCCTTCGGTATCATCTTCTATACATATGAAGCTCAATGTCTGCATATGTGTCTACCTGCATCTATACTTGCTTGTGCAATTACATTCACCTTTGAATCAAACTGAGGGACCAAACTTTGAAACTTTTTGCATATTGTTATATGAAATTCACAAATTGCGCCAAAGTGTTTGTCTTAATTTGCTTTTGTTGCCGCAATATAACGTCAATTCTTGCTTCAAGCACTACTGCGAAGTGCATGATCTCTTTCTTTTAATTTATATAGAAAGATTTATCGTAAACAAGAAGCTAACTAAGCTAAGACTTAAAAAATTTTTTTTGAAATGAGCACAACTTCAGTTCAGCCTTTTTCTACCAAGTGACTGACATTTTTTTTCGCTCATGGCAACAGTTGGAGCCGAAAGGATTGTTTCGTAATTATGAACAAACAAAACTTGTAGAATTCTGTAGCTGAGAGTTTTCTGCAACCATTAGCTGCTAGTATCCTACAACTTTTCTGTATTGCAACTTTTGCGAAGCTTTGGTTTTTAATGAGGTTATGAGACAGTCAAAAGCTGCTGATATTTCTCATCTACGATTGCGTTTTGGCCCAGACGTCATTCTAAGCTGCTCGTCTATGGCAAAATACCTTTTAGGATATTGCAAAACAGTAGCCTTCAGCTCATCAAGTCTGGGATCTTTATTTCAAAACCAATCTTGCATCATTCTTGAGGGAAGTGCATCGTCGGTAACATCCCTGCGCACAATGTTGCTTTTTCAATAACCTCACGTAATAAGTTGAGCTTGAAGAATGCGCTTGTTTACAACTCGCGTTTTCACATGTCGACTTTATAGCCATGTAAGCTTCGAAAGCCATTTCTGCACCAATGTTGGCAATCCCAAAATCGAGGGCTTCCTTTAAAATTCCATTCATGGCAACTTACATCAGCCTTTTGAAAGCCCTCATCATGTAGCAACGTCAAAGACACAAAAATCAAGAAATCCTTCTGAAGGACCTATAACATAAATCAAGGGTTCAAATGCTTGTATAAACCTCATCTCACATGGTTGAAAATTGAATGATGACGCCTTTTTAGTCGGGTAACGTAACAGCATTAGTTGTAGGCTACTGAGCGAATGAATAAGTGGAAAATATTCACACTACAAACATTCCTCCCTACAGTGACGGCAATACCTCTTTATTTCATTTGTGATCATGCATACGGGTTTAAAGGCGTTACAATGCCACTATGGTTAAGTGCTATGGATCCAGCCTATGAACGGGTCAGTACTGCCATAAAATCGAAAAAGAATCAGGTGTAAGTATTTTAGGCTATTTACATCATCGCTTTTATCTACCGCTCTATCGCACTTGTACTTTCCATTCTCGGCTATATTTCTATGTTCTGTCTAGTACGGAAGAAGGCGTGCGTTTATGTTTGTTTATTTTTGTTTTTGGAGTTTGACCATACAAAAATTTTATTTTTATTTTTATTTTACAATACACTCAATAGGTGTAGCAGAAACAAAAACGAAAAGTGGAATGAACAGAAGACATAATACTGAACGAACATGATTGCCTAATGAGATAAAATGTGAGGTAAACAAGGCTTCGGATTAACGGGTATTGAGCTCTCCACGTAAAGAATAAGAAAGCAGCAGACAAGGCTAGTTAAAGACTAGACTTCAGCATCTTGCCGTCTCAATGATAGCTGACACCCCCGATTTGGTGTCAGCGAGCCTATAGGCGGAGGCTAGCTGACTTGGGCCCAAGAAGGAATAGGCTGGGAGAAGGCAAGATATGGCTGAGGTACTAGGCATGAAGATAATAATTGACAATGATGACTTTTGAAAAGACCTGAGGTAAGGCAAGGGGCGGTAAGGTGAAGATACAGTTTCCTTGATATACGGCAAGCTGATAAAACTAATCATGGTGAAGCACTGCAGCCACAAAGGCACTCTCAAGAACATTAATGGGAGAAAAGAGGTAGATGGCAGTAATGACAGGCAGAAACACGGCACATCCGAACCGAAGCGATGCATCAGTCTGGAAAACGACATAGGACTCCTGCGGAAGCTAAGCTCTGAAGAGCGAATGGAAGCCATGGCGAACATAACAGCAACTAATTGACAACTATAAGGCTGAGGGACATCGGGTTGGAAGCAGTATCTAAAAATCAGATATTTTTAGAATCTGAAGTACATCAACATTTTGCAGTCTTCTACGAAAGATGGCAGAATTTTCACTTGAAGTTATTTCATCTGGTAAGGGTTTCTGGTTTCTGAATTAGCTTAAAGCGTGCACGAACATCTCGTTCACGGTGGCAGACTTGAAAAAGGCTCGTTGTGAACGTGTCAATGAAATCCCAAAATTTAGTAGATAAAAAGTGAAACGGCAACGCTAAACGTAACGATCGTTTCGACGCCTTTCGTTTCCTAGATGCAGCCAGTAATTTAGATGAGTTGTGCGTCACGCATATAGCATGGATAGCTAAAGATTTATCACGCATGATTCCACAAAAGGGGTTATATCTTCTCAGAAAGGAAAGACAAGTCGATTTTATTTGAGAGACAAAATTTTTGGCAGCCATATTAGCCTGGTACACCGGAATGATCAGGAAGACATGTAGACATTGTGTTCTTTGTGATGCTGTAGTTGATTTTCCAAGAGTTTTGCAGTATTTAGATCAAAAACTATCAAAAACTGAAAGTTATTCTCCCCTTATCTTCAAAGAAAACCCACCAAAAGGTGCAGCTTTACAACATTGTGCTATTTTTTGAGAGTTACCAGCGTATTTTGCTCATTGAGCTGTTTTAGAAATCGCAACGAAATGCGTATTTTGATTCACGGAGGAAGTCTTCTATCAGCACTATTAGCATCTTTGATATGTACGATAGTCGAGGGACTCGATATAGGAAGTGTGCGTTCTAACTTATTTGTTTTCAAAAACATGTAAGCTAGTGCTGTTTCTCCCTAGGCAACAATTACTCTTTCATATGCGGTGTAAGGTTAATAGGCGGGTAATTGCTTATCTATTTCAGGATCACGCATTGATGCGAGTGTTCTACTTCACAACCTTTTTGTGGGTTCCATGTACTGATATAGTAACAACATTCTGGATTATGGCATCTTTGCGGCATATTGTTAACCCATTCAAAATAGCACCGAAAACAAGAACAGTAAGTATATCCTCAACCACGCATTTCGCTGCGATCACAGCATCTGTTAATCAGAGCATAACCAACTCGAAGATTGCTTTCGCACCACCATCTCGTCAATAAAAGATGTGGGACAAAGCCTTCTGCCAATTACGAGGATACTCTTCATGTTAGACTGGTGTCAATAAAGCTTTATTGAAAAGTGTACTGCTCATTAAGCACAGTATTACACGATGATCCAAATGATGATAGACAACCGTACAGCTCATTAGAGCCTTTGATAAAAGTACGCCCAATGCTATGCGTAATACAGCTTCCCTTGAATCGACATCGTTATGAAATCGCTTGCTTGAATGCGCACAATTTGAACAAAATTTTTTTCTGCTTGTACAAAAAAAATTTTTGTTTAAGGGGAAAGACAGATTGTGTCATTTTTACTTTTTTTTTGATCTGTCGTCGATAATCGTGCATATGACATCGCAGTAATGACCGTTTGCAACTTCGCATATTTTTCCTATAGACATTGATAAGCATGTCTGTGTCACAAAAGTACACCAAAGTAGGATACTGTGTTTACTTGCTTTTCAAAAGAGTCTCACAGAACATGTCCCAAGAAGTGCCAGTAAATCATAACGTCCAAACACCTAATTTTCCTAATTTGAAGTCGTTCATTTCAATTTGGAAAAACACCATTACTTAGGTGGTAAATTTTTCTCAAGTTCTGGTTACCGAAGATCACCAAGATCAGCCTTTCGAATTTTTCTAAAAAATTCTTGTAAATTCAATTTGAAAAAATCTTGGGCTTTTAGTGCATACAGCTTGGAGAAAAAATTCGCTGATTTAATTTTAAAAAGCGAAAAACCTAAGTGCCTAACAAATGGGAAGGCCAAAAAAGAGCGGGCATCGTATACCTGGATAGCTTACTTAATTATGTCTAGTACTAAATTCATAGCAGCAGACTCTGACAGATCTGAAAACACTCGAAAATTTTGGGAACATAATTGTTGAAAGCAGATAAAAAAGTGTATAAAATGCTCGTCCGGATGTCGTTGAACAGTTGTTAAGTGAAACCTAAAAACGGTAAAATTTAAGAACTTTTCGAAGTATACAGAGCATATTCTATACTACATCGCAAAGAATTAGAGCCACAACGAGCGAAGAACAATTCTGATTTCTCGAGCACCTAAATTTAAGCATTTTCCAGCTTTCGTTGTTTTTGTTTAGCAAAGCAGTTTACTAATAAGCAATGGTGTAGTACGACATAATGATCAATGCATTATGGAGCATTCAATAGATTCCATTAAACGTGTTAAGCCCTGTGACTGCGAATGTTTCTGTAGATTAAATGTCGCAGACTTTTCCTAAAACGAATGTGTGTTTAACTTCAACACTTTGTGAAGCAACATCGAAAGATAATGAAATTTTTGGCAACCTAGTAAAAAATAAACAATGTTTTTTGGATGTAGGCGTCATAAACTGATTATTCTGACATGCTTCTAGTAGAGATTGCTGTGTTGACCGCAAATAGGCCTGTAGTAAAGCTTGATCAATTGAGGTGAACTCAACTCAACTCAGTTAAGCTTAGGTGAGGTGAACTGATGACCGTCCACCTTCCCATGCTATAAGATGGTCAAGTCAACTGATAGTTGGCCATCTGTCCACCTGCTGCAGTCAACTGTTCCACATCCGTTCACGTTGAGTTGAACTGAACGTGAATGGATGTTAGAGGGATGCAAATAGCGTGTAAAAGAGGAGACGCAGACAAGAGTTGACTGCATCTAACATAAGTTGCTCCTGAGTAACTTACGATACAAACAGCTCTGCCAAAAAATGCAGAAAAAATCAACGCAAAACTGCACAACCGCGCCCGAAAAGGAGAGGATCGATGAACAGCTGATTTTGGCGAGGAAAACAAAAAACAAATTCTTCTTTTTTTTTTGTAAATCTTACTGATTTTTTTCTCACTGGCTGTACAAGACAAGAACTCATTTATTCATTTCATTGAATACACGCTACTATCATTTCGTTTTTTCATAAAATTTTCGTCACAAATTGTGTTTTTGTTTTATCCGTGTATTTGCTTGGCGAAATCCTTGATAGCGATCATCATCGATTGCCATAGTGGCCGCTATCAAAGATTGCCCGGCGATGCATCAAAAAGCGAGTTGGTAGACGAAGTCGAACCACGGCCGCGCGCGCGTAGTTCCAATCGCTTACCCGTTTGACCAAACCAGCTCGAGTGCACATTTGATTGCAATGCCTCGGCAGTGATCCGCATCCAAATCAATAGCTCGCATTATGCTGGACTGGGGCGCGATGACCTCAACTCCGGTCCGCGTCGAGAGAGATGCCTTGATGGGGGGTTTACTACGGGCCATAGTTTCAACTTCTTCAACACTTCACCTACGGCTTCTTCCTTCTTCTTGTTGGTAACTGGAATTTTTTGAGTTGGAAAGAATGTTTTGTCAGTTCACAATGCAACTCTCAATAGTCTTTGTAAGAGTAGCTGCAAAAATTCATTTTAAAATTACTTTTCACGTGGATAGCTGCAAAAATTCGTTTTAAAATTATTTTTCACGTGGAATACCCATATCTCCAGATTTGCGTGCATGCTGCCTATAACTTTTTCATACATTAGGTGGTCATACGACCAAGTAATGCCACTCATGCTGCAAAACATTGAGTTCACTTTTATCCATAATTTCTATGTAAATATGTGTTTCTATGTGTGTTGCACCTGAAGTTTTCCAGTAGCATGGTTTCAAATCTCCTCCTCTCCTCATTGTTGAAGCCCAAACGGCAACGACGTCGCTTCTCTGATTGAAGAAAAGGCGCACTAACGAAACGTATGCAGCTGGCGCGATCAAGAGGAGAATAGGAGAAACCGAAAGCGGCGAAAACGATTTTCATTTACGGAGCCCATTTGCCTGGAATTTTCCCTTAAACAAATGTGCTACGAAAAAAGCTTGCATTCTCTTTTTGAAGAGAGGGCGTCAGAAAGCGGTACACCTCTTGTGACATGAAAGATAGCTCATACCGTGGCGAAAGATAACGAGTTTTGTGTTTGCGAATGCAGTTTTGTATTTTTGCAAACGTATCTAGAATATAAGAGTTGTCATAGTGAGCTCAACCGGCCAAAAATTGCTAACGTTTTTGCTCAGACATATTACCGCAGCCAGAAAGCTATTCCACAAAACTAACTACAGTTATAACGTCGCTCAGTTTCTGCCTCATTATAGATAATGGCTACGTATAATTCACGTACTTACACTTGCACTTTGTGACCCACTCTTTGTCCGTTCAATAACCACGTGACTGTAAAAGAAGGCTAGAAACCACATGAGTGTAAAAGAAGGCTAGAATCTTTGCCACGTGCTGAAGGGAAAAGGGTTTTTTGAAAATTAAGAGCTGGTTGTGTTTCAGCTGTGGTGAGGTAAAGAGGAGACGGTAATAGTAAAGACGCATATATCTGATATCGCCTCTTTGAAGGCTATTTGATTTCTCGTTAGATCGATACTCAGTCGTTTGTTTGTTAATTCTTGTCGAAGGCGTACGCTTGCATATCAGAGATGTACCATAATTATATCGAATGAAACTCGAATTTATCGAACGAACGAATAACGAATAAATTTGCGAAAAATTCTGATTAAACGAAATAAATTCGAAAACAAAAAATCTCGAGCAATTGTGCAACATGAGTTTAACAAGTAAACTCATTAGTGTGGAACTTTGTAGACCACAAGCATGAGCAACACAAAGGAAGAGAGAAGGCAAGTCAACACACTTCCACTACATGAACTCGGATCATGAGCTTGAATTTCATAGCTGTTTTTTTTGCCGATTTGGTGCCAATAGCGGTTCAAACTATCTCATTGATCGAAAACAACCAATCAAAATCTACAACAATTTTTTTTTCGCAAGCAGTTGGAGGAAAGTGAGTTTTTATACAGTTTAAAAGTGATCACGGCTGAAAAAAAGATGCATTATTGGCCTTGCGGGAAACACAGACAAAGCGGGCTTGACACTCAACAGTTGGTTGTGCAACGAACTCGAATAATTCGAATGCGGGTTTCATTCGAGTACAAATCGAATAAAACATTCGAATGAAACATTTGAATAAAAGTCATTCGAAACCTTTTTTTCGGTCGATCGAGTTTCCGAAATTTGTTCATCTATTTGAAAATGGAAAATCTCCAAATATCGAAATTCGAATGCGAATATATTAGGTTCTTCCGAAAGTAATTTCGCTTTTTTCAAACGGATGCCACATTGATGAAACAGAGTTTTCTAAAAGACTTTTGCATTTGATTGCAAAACAATCAATGAGCTCTCGGAAAATCTTTAAAACCTGTTATCCATGCTTTTGAGTTGGTCAAGTTTCACATTGTGTTAAAACTTTCATATCAATCCTCAGAAGGAGTTCAAGTAACGATCAGATAGAGCAAACCTCATAGGATACAGTACACATTTTTTCTCTTCTTTATACTCGCGGTAATCTTTTAGAAGATTTTTGAACCAAAATCATCAGATTTTGGCAGGCCTACGCCAGCCACAATCACCAAAAATAAGTAATTATTCGGACTCCGAGATGGTATATGAATTAATATTGATTTTACGAAGCAAGTGAGAGTTTACGGATTCGAAACATTAAATTACAAGTTTTTCGGGTACAGCGTTAGGCGCGTTCAAAAACATGAGTTACGATGATTTTATCTCCAAGGGCTGAACGTAGAAAGACGAGGAATAGCTACATCGAATAGTACCCGAGCTGTTCTATCTTTGATGTTCTACGAGGATTTAGCTGTCCAAGTGTGTAAATTGGTAGCTTCAGTTAAAATTCTGTTGAAAAAGTATGACGAGCTGTGGAAAGGCGAAAAATTATTTCTGCATCCTGTAGGTTTGCTGTATCCACACGTTACTTGGACTTCTTTGCAATATTATTATAAAATTTTAGAAAAAGGTGAAACTTGATCATCACGAAAAGTACGGGCCGCAGATTTTGGTAATTTTCCGAAAGCTCTTTGAGTACGCTGCAACGATTTTTCACCATTTGAAAGAGATAAAATGCTGCATCGAATGCTGTTAAGACCTTTTAGAAATCCTTGTTCCATCACATGTGGCGTCCGTTTGAAAAAAGCGAAGTTACTTTAGCAATGGCCTAATATTTGAATGTTTTGATCGAATGATCGAATTTTTATTCGATTTGGACCACAGTATACTGATAATATCCAGTATCAAGGTTCGAACTACTCACTGCAAATCGAACGCATTTTACATCTTCTGTACGTGAGTAAGGGCAACGTACTGTGGGAAAAGTCTATAAACTTTTAATTTAGTCATCGGTTGTTGGAACGCATCAGTTTAGGTTTTAGCCGATTCATAGTACCTAATAAATCTGCACATATTTTATACCACGCCACATATGGTATGATTTTGTAAGAAAATTTGGTTGACCAAACTGATTCCTAATATTGACCTAGAATCCAACGAATGTCTTTTCACATAAGAGTAGAAAGCATTTATTCCATATAGAAACTTGTGGTTTTTAGATAGTGTTTTTAACTTTACAAAATGTTTTATACAACTCTCAACTTGTCACACCTAAAAACTTAATCTATTTTCATGCACATAACTTGCTTATGGGGAGTTTTGTGGGATCAGACATCGATGACTCTCGCCTTAGCTTTACAGTATATGCCCATTCCGTCTTTTCTCTCCATAACGCCACTCACAAATGACTTACAAGCATGGAAAAAGCATTTGAGGTGCCTGTCTGCAATATATGGAATAGTGTTTGAAAGTTGAAAGATATTGTATTGATGTACTCCAAAAACAAATCAGGTTGCAATTGCTGACTAAATTTGACGGACTTTTACAAAAAGCTCCTATGATCTAATCATGTTTGAAGCTACGATTACAGTTTTAGATGTAATTTGAGTAACCTCATAGCTGTTCAAAGACCAAGAGACATTTTCGATAATCAAAAAAATTATTTGAATATTTGATCAAATAAAGTGCAATATTTTCACTGTTTTGAGCTCGACTACCTTTCGCCACAATATTCTGAGCTTCACCAAAATCGGCCCCCTTCATGACATACAAAGATTTTTGGGTTGATATATGGTTGGTCGTGGCGAAAAAGAGCAGTAACATAAAGATTGAGAAAATTGATATATTGAAGATGAACGTAAACTTATCTCGGCAAGAGTGAGCAGTGACTCATTGAAAAAAAATGGGTCAGTGCCTGCATTTTACGTAATAAACGATCACTAAATCCTAGCCTCTTTGTTTATTATTAAAGCTTTCACGCCGCAACTCTTGAAAACGAATCCTTAGATTCGCTGGTAAAAATAATCGGCAGACACTGTTTCATTTTAGAAAGCGTGTAGTGTTGAAAGTTCAGCAAAAGTTGGAATGAGGCAATTTCACGCTTATATATCAAGGCATACTATAACATAATTTGTTTCACGAAGCTTTTAAGAAGGAAGAGATGTCTGCTGTTACATCATTTATTACATTACTATTATCACATTATGTATAACTAATTCCATTGAGCGCACTACATCTATGCCATGTAATAATGTAAAAAAATAAATATCACTTCTGCATTCCATCAATGTTTCTTTTCGGCTGAAAACGTCATGCGAATAAATGTTCCAAACATAATGTTATTTTCTTAAATCATTGTCAGATTCAGGAACAACAATTTATCAATGTTTGGCTTCACGCATGAAGTAAGCAAAAACACGTCATAAAATTTGCAATACTACTTTTTTAATTTTTAGCAAATCTTCTTAGCTTCATTTATATAGAAAATTCTGATTAGTCTAAAAATAGGTAATGGTAAGAGTGCTTCTACCCTGGAAGCAAATGCCAAAATGTTGTATTACTAATCAACAGCCAAGCATTAGTTCTCAAAAGATGTCGTATACTTCATGTAGGCATGGTTTTTGTGAACTTTGGAATTAGAACAATGTTTTTTTTTCAATATTCATTGGAGATGTATAGTGGAAACAAAAATTCGGCGCCTTCAATACCTTACCCTCTGTGGGCATGCGCCGAAAGCATTTTTCTTCATAGTGCGAGGTACTCAGGTAATCGCCAGGGGCAGGACCGCAAGCTCGGGCTTTTTTATAGGCGGTCAGCAGAATCTTGAGACTTTCGGCGAACGATCTTGCTTTACTCTCGCATGTACTGCAGGCGGGCAGCAATACAGAGTTTTCTGCGGGCGGTAGTCAAATAATTTCTTTCTGCGAGCGCTGGCCAAGTTTTCAGCAAGCGCTCTGACTCTTGTCACGCCGTTTTGGGAGTACGCCGAGCAAAGGTTAAACTCTGCATGGCAGAGATGTCATGGCTTAATTATCCTAAGCTGAAAGTACCTACGGCTGCGCGGTCCTTCACAAAAACCGTGCGGCCTCCAATAATTCTGCATATTCTGGACACTGCGCCGCAACTATTTAATGGAGGAGCTGCAATTGTTCTCCGACATGTGTTCAATCTGGCCAACATTCTTCCAAATATCTGACCGCAAGAAATCAGCGAACTATGTTTGGTGCCCGCTTGACCATAAATCGCATGCCGTCTGCTCCTGGATATTGTTTGAGAGCCTATTAGCAAGTCAGTGCTTTCATTCTCCCAAGTTGCTCTGGCGCCATTCAACTGTCCGCGGAGGGAAGAGGGCTTAGGGTTTAAGGAGGGGATCGAACTTTGTTCTGACTTGGTTATAGCTCATACCAGTACGCCACTCGTCCACCTTTATTATGTATCCCGTAAAAATCGGAGTTGTTTGCTTAACGCAAAAATTGTACTATTACCATGGCCCAAATCACGATGAATGCCTTCTGAAAAAAATTAGGGAAAGTTCTTATTGTCAAGCGAGAAAACACAAGCAACTTCAAGACTGTGATGGTATTGATGCAGAAAATCTTTTTTATTTCAATCTGTGTTTCCCGTATATGTAACGTTTCATCGCGTAACCATTGTCTACCTGAGTAAAGGCCAGGGCCCGGCACCGATGGTTTGGGGTCAAACTGGACTTCGTTTTTTGGAGTTAGAAGCAACGGGGACATCGTTTTTATGAGGTCCTGGAGAAAGCGCCAAAAAAAAACACGACGAACATGTCAGGTTTCACGAGTTAACGTGTTCTTTCGCAAGCGCGCGAATTTCAAATGCAAGGCTCAAACAAACAAATGGCTTGTTTACAGCGCACAAACAATCACATGGCTCCGAATTTGGGCTATGTGTATACAATATTAGTCCAAACTATGTTATGTAAAAAGTTCCCAAAATTTATGTGTCCTAATATCCGTTCTCGAATTTGTTGGTTTCTAGACCAACTACCAAACCAACTGGGTTGGTTCGGAGCATAAATATCGGAGAGTTCACATAAGTTTTGGACCTTTTTGATTTGGACGATTAGAACGGTCAAAAATCTATCATATAGTGGAGAGATCGGATCAAACCGTTGCCTCTCCCCTTTTATTGAGTCAAAAGTTCTATAATTGTTCGCGTTGATAGATGTCGCGCTCCAATCACTTGCGGTGCTTTTGAAATACGTGGCGAAAAATGCATCACAGGATTGTTGGGGCTACAGATTTGGTTGGCCTAGGAGATTTTCAACATTCCCAGCATCAAAATGGCACTATACCCAATGGCAGAGCCTTTAATTGACTCGAAATGTTTTTTTTTGCTTTTTTGTTATATTACATACCTCAAAGTGCGCTTTTTTCGCTTTGTTGCTATTTTGGTTGAATTAGGGTTCCCCTACTGATTTTCACGTCGAGAGGGACTTCGTAAATTTTCGCAAAGTCATGGGGGACTTCGTTTTCTAAAAGCCTCCAAACCAACGCATGCCGGGCCCTGGTAAAGGCCCTTTCATTTTACTGATTATGTGCATCTCGCACAAAGTGCGTGAAGTTGAAACTTCGATGCTGGATCTGCTATGAGCGTAGACTTATATGTAACTTTTGCTTCATAAGTTGACAATTCGAGAACATACTCGTGATGGTACGCTGCTTAAAATACATTATGGTAAAATAATTTTGAAATTCTATCACATATTACAAAGTTTAATGTCTTGAAAAGCGTTGTTGGAGGCGGCAGAATTATATCTAAAAAGAGTCTTGAGAAAAATTTGAGATGGAATTTCTTCTCAGGCTTTTCCAAAAGTAAACTCCATTTTCAAGTGAATTAAGCTGTTCTTGTTTTCCTAATAAAATTAAGGTACCATTCAGTAGAGCGGAATAGGCTCTACAAAAAGGCGACCAAAGATCCACCTATCTTATAATCCAGGTGAAATTTGTAGCCAAAAGCCAAAATTATTCAACTACCCTGAAAATCGGTTTACCTTTCAGAAATTTCCTACGGACCTCCAGCTTGGCCTCTATATAGTGGACACATACACTTATGACTTTGGAGTGTGAAAATTCTCGGCGATGTCGGCGAAGTCGTCGAGTTTGCGTTTTTTGCCGACTTTGTCGAATTCGCCGAGAATTTTCACATTCCACTGTTGATGTAGTAGTACCCAAAAATGTATTTGATTGATTATTTTCAGATTTTAAAATTGAAACACAAAGGTGGTCCAAAAATGCCAAAAATGCCGCAGCTTGGCATTTCTTGCTTGTAAAAGCACATACAGGGGGTAAGGTTTTGAAATTATACTTAGTGAGGCTTGTAATGTACAATGACATATGTGGGAGGGGCTGAGGGCTGAGTTTGCCATTTTTTCGATTTTTGTTCCTCGATCTCGATGCTCGGAAAAAGTTCTGTAAAGGCATATTTGACTACTACTATGTGCCTAATGGATAATGACCAAGTTGAAGGTTTATAGGGTTCTTTCTCACAAAAATCCAATCTTCAGGTGCCAAAATTTTTTTCGATTTTGGCTTCGAAATTTCCATGGAATGCGACTTGGCGAATCTTTGGTGGATATTTTGTAGGGTTTGATTTGCTCTATCGAAGGATACCCTGAGTCTTCTGGGGCAAAAAGCTTTTCAAATTTATGGTAAGCTGTTAATCTGATGCACCGGAGTGATCGGGAAGATATAGATGTTGTACCACCACCACGATTGTATTACGTTGGTGCAAAAGTAATGCGCGTTTCTCTAGACCCTGCTTTAAAACCAATTTTTTCCAACAAACTTTTTTCTTCAAAGAAAGAACAGCACAATTTCAAAAAATATCAAAAACCTTTTTCCAATGCTCTATTAAATGGTGGTTAAGACGAGCCTCATTTAATGAAAATCTATAGAGCTTCACACAGCCGCACTCGGAACGGAATTTTATCGCTTACTTTTTTTGGTTAGAATCCAAACACGAATGGAGGCAGGCTTAGGCTTTTTGAAATTCAGCTCCTACATGTACTGAAAATTACACTTTACTATTTTTAAGAGATTACCTAGACTGGGATTTCGGGACCTTAAGCTGGGTAATCGTTTTGGTACTCTGTGGCCCATAAATCTCCTTTGATGAAGGTCAAGTCTGCTAACTTTCGCCCGCAGGCTAGTTGACAACGAAAAATGAAGACGGTGTTAGCAATTTAGAGGAAGCCAGAATTTTTTTCCTCAGATTGAGTGTACTTCACTGCATATCTGTCAATCGTTTAACAAGAGGATCTGCATATTTTATGGGTCCAAGCTCTACTTCATTCTCTTTTGCGCATTTGACTCGTTTCTGTTTAGACTAGCTGGTATTGCATTTTGTTTCCTTTATTCTATGGTACACCTTGAGTGTATAGGTAAAGCAAAGTAAGTGAAATATAATGTCATGGAAACAAAGATGCTGATGAACCGTATGAGTCACGCTGAAATACCACATCTGCAATAACACTACATGAGACAAAATGAAAGTAGCCAGTCTCTCAGAAAATACAGTTTGTGAAGAAGGGAACAAAGCCACATCACGAGGTTAGCCCTGGCGGTGGAAGTGCCGAGAGAACAGAAAAACCCAGAGTTAGGCCCAGGATGAGATGCACGAACAGAATCGAGGTCGATTTGCGAGAACTTGGTATAGATAAAGACCTTGCCTTAGATAGGAAGCATGGAGACACCCGACAATGAAAGCAGACGTTGCAACAGCGAACCCCATGGAAGGACAAGAAAAATTCCTAGGAAGCTGAAGATTCATGTTCTGTTCTACTTGAATTTTCCAAAGGTCTTCACTGCGGGTATTTGGGAGGTTGCTTTGCTAGAAGCACCCAAATTTCGTTGATTTTTAGGCACGAAAAATTCGCAAAACTGTCCATACGAGTGTCTGATGCAGAGAGCGTGCGCGTGCGCAAGTTGGGGGTTACAAGGGTCTTTTGAACCGAGTCCTCATCCTATAAAAACAAGTGGGTTGAAGATGAGGTAACATTTTGAAATCTACTCGACGCAGTCTTTGTATTCTTTCCATTGGTCATGTTTTTGGGCTTTTCCCCCGTGCTCGCTGAGATGACCGCCAAAATTTTAAACCTATGGTTCTCACTACGCCAAAGTTTGGCTGTTTTCGAAGTTCATTTTGAACTTCTGAAAAATTTTTTCTGACAGGTGGATGGAGTAAACACGTGCAACACAATAATTTTTTTGGCGTCTTTGACTGGCTTATAGTATTTTTTGAAATAACTTTTCCAAAGGTCTTCACTTCAACGGAGTTGCAAAATAAGCTCAAAACACAAATAAATCTTCGGATTTTAAAACTTTTGAAAATTAGTCAGGATTGTACGCTAACTTTGCAAAGCAACTGAGTGTACGCCGATTAAAATCAAATTTCGCATTTTACGAGTAGCTGGAGTGGGTTCAAAATCGAGAATTTTGGGAATTCTGTTGCCGAAAACTCTATGAATTGACAAGAGAAAACGCCTAATAGAAAAACGAGAAAAAGTGCTTTGAAATCACCTTAGTTGTGAACCGTTTTATGTTCTATGAGTTTGGGATGACCGAAAGTGGAATTTGATAGCAACCGAAATTTAGTTTTGAAAATTTTGAAAAGCCAGCTATAGGTGCCAAAAAATTGCATTGCACTTTTTTGCGCCATCTAACTGCTATCCAAGCTTGAAGTCCAAAATCAAGATTATTGAAAAATTACCAAAGTTGAACATGGGGGAAACCATGGCTTTAAAAATCCACGATTATTTCAGCAACCACAAGAGTAACCAGCATAGAAACATAACTGCTAAAAAGTGGAAAAAAAACTGCGTCGGATAGTTTCCGTAAAATTTGCTTGCTTCCATTCCACGTATTTTTATGATAAGTTGAAAAAACGGAAAAAGCATTTGTGACGAGTTAGTAAATAACTTCATCTTTATTATCTCCCAACAACAAAGTAGATGTGGTTGTTGAAGTTTACAAAAGTGTTTCATGCTTAGTGTCAAAATGGCTACATTTTACCGCAGCTCGTGTTAGATCGAAACACCCACGTCACTGCAAATCCTTGCAACATCTTGTAGACTCACTTTGCTCTGTCGGATATTCTAAGCCTTCATCAAGAGCTATTCGATTTCAAACAACACAAAATCCTCTTCCATTGAATCCGACGATTGCCGCCCGTTTCCAAAGCTAGCAGCTACTGTTATCCAGACTCTAGAGCAAGCGAGTGACCGAAAAATCAGTCCAATTTCAAAGATATGCGAGTCTTCCAAAATAGTTTGCTTCGCCTTAGAGCCATTTTGCACGCTCTAACTGAGAAAATATGCAGAAAACCCTTAAAGTTTCTTTCCTAAATAGCTTCTCGAATATTAGGCTAGTAATTAAGCATATCCCTTATTCTTGAGCGGCATTAAAGATATAAATTTGTGTAGGCTACACCATTATATAGAGTAAAGTAAGCTCTACAAGACAGTATCTGAACAGTCGAACATTCGATCTACGTTAAATTCGCGGAAAGATCTAGAAAATTCTAAATACCCAAAAGTCAGATTTTCTTCTCACAAGGAAAGGACCCTTAGTCGAAGTGGGGTTTCCACACGTGATGCATATCATTCTGCTCGTCTAAGGGGACCAATACCAGATCCGTGCTCCTTAGCTGCTCAATAATCTTCTGGGATTATGAGCTACGGATCCCCATGATGACCACTGCACTTGATAAGTTTGGGGTGCCAAGGAATGTACTGATGTAGACGGATGGGCGGGTGGATAGCTGCGGAGACTATGGCGCAGCTGGTGAAGATTTCGCGTCCCCTATGGAGCCAAACTTTGCATTTTTACAACTTGTATTTTGTGAATTCGCAGACTTTTCGAGCAAGCAAACCGTCGTCGAAAATCGTCGACGCCTAATATAAAATCTATCCACCCGCCCATCCGTCTACACCAGTACATTCCTTGGCACCACAAACTTATAAAGTGCAGTGGTCATCATGGGGATCCGTAGCTCATAACTTTTCCCAGAAGATTATTGAGCAGCTAAGGAACACGGATAAGCTATTAGTGCCCTCAGACCAGCAGAATGATATGCATCACGTGTGGAAACTCCAGTTTGACTAAGGCTCCTTCCCTTGTTAGAAACCTGAGAATTCGCAAACTCGACAAGCTACATTGAAGGTATTCACATGTACAACTGCCGTATTTTACATAGTGACTGGGTTAAAATAAAATTGGCCAAAAATCCATGAATGTCGCCTTTTTTGCCTGTTTATGTTGAATTTGTTATTTCTCTACTTTTTACTTTCTCGAACTAATGCTCAAAGAAAACTGGAAATTTATGGTTATACTTTCAAAGGCTCGTAGTTAAAACTATTCATGTCGGGACAATCCAGCATTTTGCCAGAACTTGCCAAATTTTATTTTCTCAACTTCTAGCAATGGAATAAACTACAGCAAATGTGCATAACAGATAGGACAAGTACTTTTCTTGGACAAGTTGAAGATTTCAGGTTTTGAACAAAGACCTGATTTTTGGACATCTGAGAAATTTCACATTTTTCTTTTTAACTTTCCGTGTTTCAAGCATTCTAAGACTGCTTTAACGCCATCTTGTAGGGCCTGCTTTGCCCTATCGAATAATATGTTTCATAGTTTTTTTACAACGTTTCTGCTGCTCAAGAATGAGCAAAATACATTAATCATGCATCAACCTAATGATAGTAGTTTTGTTTAATTGTAAGCTCATTAACCGTCTGGAGAATTTCATACATCTTCAGCAATAGCACTATATAGATTGACATATTAGAGTACGGAACTTAAGGACAAACATTAATGAAATCAATTTCAAGTTTACTCTTTCTCGAATGTGAGCATTTAAGGTTTCAGTTCGATGTGTTTGATGTTCTGCCAAGCTTCGGCTCGTACGGTAAATATCTGCTCCATTTGAAAAGTGTTTTCGGAATGTCTGAAAGACGAGTCCAGACCCTGTCTTATATGCAGCTTACAAAGAAAGTATGTATACACTGTTTGATCGTCGATATTTCTTTTCCAAAGAAGACTTTTGCTCATCTTTAGATAGCGTTTTGTAGAGTTGGCTTCAACTTAGATTCTACAGTATAAAGCGAATCACTAATTGGTCTTCATTACTGTAAAATTACGGTAGGAACTTTCTGCTTGAAGCGCTAGTGGATCAATCGTGTTTCAAAAATGTTCCCGAAAAAGCAACAAAGTGGTGTAACAGGCTTTCACGCGCGCTAATTTTATTGCTCAACTTTTGACGAGTTCGCAAAGCTTTTTAAACGGGTACATACGGTTATAGGAAACATTGTGAAAACAGCTATTGCGATTTATTGGAATAACTTATGAAGGAAGCTCTGTGCAAACTGTGCACACTTCATATTTGGATCAAGAGACCGAATAGGCTTTGCATAAAACTTTTAGGTTATTTGATCTGCTTTTTGAGGCGGAATAGGGCCCCTAATGGCTAACATCCCTTTTTAAAGTTTCTACCGTAATCTTGCAGTAGTGGGGAGTGATCAAGAATTTGTTTCGATGTGTAAATCTAAGATAAAGTCAGCTCTACAAGATGGTGTCTAGGGGGTAAGCAAAAGACTTTTTGAAAAAGATACTATAGATCAAACAGTGTGCACATACTTTTGGCATTTCCCTGTATATACAGGGTGTCCCAAAAAAATGTACCTACTGGATTGTAAATAATTCTCTTGTAATGAAGAGTTTCGAGAAGCTTTAAGTACCATTTTGTAGAGCGAGGTAAAACTTAGATCTACAGTATGAAGCGAATCATCTTTCACTCTTCATTTCTGTATTACGGTACGAATTTCTACAAAGATTTTAGGACTTTGGAGGCAATATTCTGCCTCAGAATAAAACCAAACAACCAAAACTTCTATACTAAGGTATTGGAAGTCGCTGATTTCGAATATAAAACTTCCATTTTACTGTGCTACCTCTTTCCAAAGTCATCCCAGGTACCGTACTGACAGAATTCCCAGCATTTGTCAAAAATGCAATTACATTTCAAAAAGGCTGAAAGCACTCGCAAAAATTGTAGGTGGAATCAGCATGCGCAAAAACCCTAGTACACGATTTTTCAGATTTTTTGGAAAAAATTTTGTTAGGTGGTATGTTTCACAATGGTTCCATATGCTGGAAGTTCTTACCCTAATCGTACTACAAAGAAGAGCAATCGATACTCCAAAGCCTAAGTTTAACCTCGCTCTAAAGAATGGTACCTAAAAACCTCTCATGACTTAATAAAGCATCATGATATGTTGCAAGCTTCACATTTGACATCAGCTACTCTAATTTGCCCAGTGTGAAAGTTTTCAGGCGGCTTTATTTCCTTTCTGAGGCAAAATAGGCCTTTCGTGGCTCAAAACCTTCTTTAAAGTTTCTATCGTAATCCCACAGTAATGCAGAGAGCTGGGTGATTCTTTCCATGCTGTAAATTTAGGATGAAGCTAGCTCTACAAAATGTTATTTAAAGCTTCTTCGAAGACTTCACTAAAGCAGAGCTATTAACAATCAAACAGTAGGCACATTTTTGTGGAACACCCTGTAGATATAAGAAACTCAAAAAAAATTTCAAAACCCATTCAGGAGAGGAGGGGGGGGGGCATCTGGTGATGAATCTCGAAATTCTGACAGAAGCAGGCGCGAGGGCTATTAAGGATCAATAGCAGGTATATTTTGATATGCCAAACAACAGCTACATAGAAAATTTAAGAAAGTGAAGTACCTCCATTTGCTAAAAAAGGCTTTTTTTACGTGCTTTTTATGAGCGCAATATTTGGCATGGAGTTGTGTTTCACAGATGAAGAATCCCTGAACGGAACAAACGGTACATTCTATCAGCACAATTGCATTGCATCATATGATTTCTGATGGTGTTCTGATCACAAGAAAGTCATAGTCTACAGTGGAACTACTACTGGCAAGTGCTTTGCGCTTCTATTTACGTACTCGATTGAGAGCCATTGCGACAGTGATAGCAATGCAAGTCTGTCAGTGCACACGACCAATCATAATTTCACGCCATTCATTCCACGTGTGACAAAAATCAATTTTTGAAAATCTGGAGTTAGTTCGTTGTACTTTGGCAATAGTAATGATCAGGCAGACCAACTGCCTAAAATACTATGTTTTTTTTGACGAAGTCATGTCATCCTGCATCAATTGAGAGCGAGTGCTGCAAAACTGGATCCGTCATCATCAAAATTGGATTGGCAAAATAGGCCTTTCATGGCTCAAACCTTTGAAGTTTCTATCGTAGTCCTATAGTAATGAAGAGAGGTGGATGATTCTTTCTATACTTTGAATCTAAGTTGAAGCTAGCTTTACAAATTGGCATCCAAAGCTTCTCCAAAGACTTCACTACAAGAGAGCTATTAACAGTCATACAGTAGGCAGATTTTTGTGTGACACCCTGTAGATAAGCGACAGCGGCGGACCGAGGGGGAGGAACGCCCCCCCCCTCCCGAGATTGGGTCGCGAAATTTTTGAAACTTATCTACATGGGTTATAAAAATGTGCAAATGACTTGTTTATTATTCTAAATTATTAAAATAATTTTTAAAATTTTTTAGAAATTCAAGTTAGCCTTGTAAAATAATTTTTTTTCAGATGTATGGGTGACGCCGCGACCCCTTAAGAAGCACTCCAAAAATTTTTTCGGAGTGTGTGGCCAACGCCACGCACCTTTCTTTGAGAAAACTTTCCCCCCCCCCCGCCTCTCCCAGACGGATATCCTGGGATCCACTGATAAGCAACTCAAAAAATCTCAAAATCCATCTCGGGGGGGGGGGGCATCTGGAAGTGAATCTCAAAACTCTGACAGATGCGGAAGTGAGGGCTATCAAAGATCATAGGGGGTATTTTTCAATATGCCGAGCAGCAGCTACATAGAAAATTTGAGAAAGTGAAGTACTTCCATTTTTTAAAAAAGGCTTTTTTTACGTGCTTTTTATGAGCGCAATGCTTAGCATGGAGCTGTATTACACAAATAAAGTCTTCCGAACGAACGGTACATTCTATCAGCACCATTGTAGTGCATCAAATGAGTTTTGATAATGTTCTGATCACAAGGAAGTCATAGTCTACAGTGGAACTACTACTGGCAAGTGCTTTGCGCTTCTATTTACGTACTCGATTGAGAGCCATTGTGACAGCGATAGCAGTGCAAGTCTGTCAGTGCACACGACCAATCATAATTTCACGCCATTCATTCCACATGTAGCAATAATCAATTTTTGAAAATCATGGAGTTAGTTCGTTGTACTTTGGCAATAAAAATGATCAGACAGACCAATTGCCTTACGTACCCTTTTTTGACGGAGTCATGTCATTCTGCATTAATTGAGGGCGAGTGCTGCAAAATTTGTTCCAGCAATAATTGGAAAAACATATATCAGACGCTAGATACAAACAAACAACTGACAATCTTACTGCCTGTTAGGAGAACAGCAATTCATTTTGTATTTTTGTAGGTCTTCAAGAAATGAAATCCTAAAGGTTTGCAAAAGAATTGTACCCTATTTTCAGGTGTATAAGCCGCACCTTTTTTGCTTTAAACGCGAGCAGACCCACGCGTGCCGCTGCGCATATGTCTCGCGAAGCGGTCGCCTTATCGCATACCGCTCTCACTTAACGCGCTCCATGATGGCAATCAGTCTTTTGGCGTGTTCGCTTTGTTCGCTTATGTTCGCTTGCCGTAAATCGACCACCCCTCAAAGAAATTAAGATGAAAATGAAAACTCTACGAACTTATGAAACGACCTAATATTTAGTTATTAAATTTTATAGTAATTGCTGTGAAGCGGAAACTGTTACAATAAACATCGCCTATTATCATCAGACTTTTACAAGTTTGATTAAGTAGAATATGTAGACAAAATCTAAAACTCATATAGCAAAATTCAACTGATACAATTAGACCTTTGTTTCTTGCATCCTCCATTCATTCACCTTCTCACCCAATCGTACGATGAATTGAGCATTGGGTGGTTGGATATTGAAAAATCGAACATATCAGAATTGTGATAATTATCCAAACATATTAGAATTGTGATAATTATCCTGTCTTAATGACAGTAGTGATAAGTTATTAGGAGAAACCGATCGATGGCCAAGTTGTTCATAAGAGAAGCTTCACTCTTTGCATCTGGGAGGTGCGATCATGCCTGTGCTACAGCTTGGTGCAGGTGCACCCACTAAGATAATGGCCGGGGGCAGGCGGTCTGCAAAATCTCGCTTTTTTGCAGGCGGTCAGCAGAACCTTTAGGGCGTGGTCAACCCTTCAGCGGGCGGTACTTCCTTTACTGTCGCATGTTCTGCAAGCGGAAAGCAATACAGAGTTGTCTGCGGGAGGTCGTCAAATAATTCTTTCAGCGTGCGCTGACCATAAATCCAGCGAGAGCTCGGACTCTTTTTACGCAGTTTCGGGAATACGCAGAGCAAAGGTAAGACTCATATGGCAGAGGCGTCATCAATCATACCCTCGATACATAGAGCCACGTACTCTGGTAACCTTCACTTCGAGGGCTATGGGGGGACACAACCTTCACCTGGAAAAAACAGAAGTCATCCGGGGCTTCGCCCCGGATGTTATTATCTGACTATATCGAAACGAATGTTAATGAAGCAAGTATAGGGAATACTATCTTTAGTTATCTCAGCGAAACCGAGCATTTGCGTTTTCATAGCCTTTTTTTACTTTAAAAAGAAGGTTTCTGTGGAATTTTCGCCAGAATTCGAGACAAAATTTATCTGTTATCCTCTCATTTGAATAAAATCGAGTTTCAAAAGTTTAGGAGAGCTATTGGAGTGAACAAAAACGAGAAACTGCGCTTAAATTTTGCGCAGAGAGTCGCGCACGAAAACGCTGGTCTATCTTGTTAATGAGTGATTTTCAAAGCTTGGGACATTGTCAGTTCGCCTCGTCGTGTCATGACGATCAGAATGATATATAATGCTGCAGGGTTTTGTCGAGACCCTGCGGAGATCTACGACCAGAGCCAAGTACCCCGTCGGCTCTGGTCTGTCTCCGCTGCTCGTCTGCGTCTCCGCGCGCTGCGCGCTACCTCGCTACCCCAAACTCGGGGCGCGGGGCATTTGGCTCTGGTACCCTTTTCTTCGCTGTTTCGAATCCAATTTTAGCAAGCTATATGTAATTTTGAAGCTCTTGATCTCTATTTTCACGCTGACAACGTCCCAGAACCACATTTTTTGATTTGATCGAGAAATCCGGCAAAAACCTTGTTTTCGAAAATGTCTTGTTTGTCTCCTAGTTTAACTATTTTCACGCGGATTTTTCGTGCATTCTATAGATCTTGCTTCTGTTCATGATGCAGACAACCACCCAGCCTTTACCTCTTCGATTATAGTGGGATTTTTTGCAAAAAATCGTAAAAAGTGCGGTTTTCTTTACCTTGCTCTGTTTCAGTGCTTTCGCATCGATTTTTTTCCACCTTGAGCGATTACTGCTCAGAACAATAAACGCAACAATCCAGACAACGTCCCAGTAAACAGGAACGTCAATGCGGGGGTAAAAATTCAAAGGACGCATCAAAAATCAAAGCCCCGTGTTGCGAATTGCTGGTCCTGGAGCGAAAACTTGCACTTTGAAAAGCCGCCGAATGAAAGATTCCAGACCTCTTTGCAGCGTTTTTATCCAGTTTTCAGCAGTTTCTTTTGCTTTTTATATCTGTTTCACGTCATATTCTCTTCTCTGAACTTCTTTAAACGTTTATTTATGACGTCATATGTTCAAACAACCTTCACTTTTGACGCCCTGTCTCTAGACTATCGAAGGTATGTCATCAATGGTTTAATCACCCGAAGGAACGTGTGGGCTGTGCGGTCCTTCACAAAGGACCGTGCAGCCCCAACAATTTTGCATATTCTCGCGAAAAGTCCGCGAGAATGCGGCCACTTCGCCGCCACTGATCTATGAAAAGCCGCGATTGTTCTCCAAGCGTTCGTCCAAAGATCGCCCAACATTCTTTCGAAAATTTGCAAGCGGACCGCAAGAAATCAGCGGACTATTTTTCCGGCGCGCGCTTGCCCAGAAATCCCATGGCCGCCTACTCCTCGCGAATATCTGAGCAAGCTCAGTAAGTGGATCAAATAGAAGCACATAATAAAACAGCTCACTTTTCTGTACCGATAGAGGGAGGAAATTATATATTTTGAAAAGCTTATGGCATATAAATTCAGAATATGTAAGAAATTTGATGCTTGGTATCCCAGAAAATGATGACAATCAAACGTAATTTGTGATTTTGCACTTTTCGTTCAACTCAGCGCGGTTGATTTCTCCCAAAAGCACTCCAGAACATGCAGTATCAATGCGAACCCTATTTTGCCACTATGCAAAAACTCTGGCACAAGACCGTGTCCATTCTTACTATGAGGTCTTTTGAAAATGGTCTCACATTGCAATCAGAGCCTGAGCACTCTGATGCGGGCTCACATTCTCGCATGAAAAACCCCCGCAGATAGTAATCCCTATTCAGTCCCATAGAGGATTTGATGTTTTATTTGCAGTATGGAATGATTCGCCAATGAATACAAATTTCTGAAATTACGAACCTCCGAAGTTTGAACTTTGAAAAAAAATTGATTTTTAAGGGAGTAACAAAGTTGCGGCGCTTTCAACGCGACATCGTGTTTTTTTTTTCGGAAATTACAAAAGCGGGACTTTTGTACTTCCAAGAGCTTGTACTATACAATTGCATGAGTGGGAACAAATTTTTGAAATTAACAAACCTTTGAAGTTTGAACTTTGCGCTTTGATAGAAGATTTTATTTTACTGAAAATAAACAATTTTGAATTTCCAAAACTTCATGGAAAACAAAGAGTAAAACCTCTTTAATGTGTTTAATGATTTGTGCCAGCGAATCCCAATGATTACTGGCTATACAGCGGCTTGAGCAAAAAATCCCAGGAGCGTGGACGTTTACGTGACGTCACAATAAAAAGGAGAAACTCAAGTTTTCGAAACAAAATCATGGTATTAGATATGTTGAAGAACGCTGATTCCGGATATGTGCTCTTTTGCTTATGATCTTGAGGGAGTTATGAGGTCGCGGCGCTTACAACGCGACATTGCGTCTATTTCGGAAATTCTAAAGGCGGCACCGATGGTACAATCCGCCCCGATTCCAATCAAGCCAAAATGGCATGGCGGAGTCCGCGTCGCTAGGATTTCACGGTGACGCCTACGGCGTGTACGTCTGCGTTCTCTTCAATCTTTCGCTCTCTCCGGCAGCGCGATATGCGGCGCGAACCTCTAACACTGCGAGCGCCCAAATTTACGCGACTTTCGGCCTGATCCCGATTCGAGACTGTTTTGTAGTAGGCCTTTACCTAAGAGAAGGCTGATGTCCGGAACGAGAAAGGGGGTCTACCTACAAGGCGAGGACCCTTGGTCAAAATGGGATTCTCACACGTGATGTACATCATGCTGGTCTTGGGGGACTGATAAAATCTGTGTTCCTTAGCTGCTCAATGATCTTCTGGATAAAGTTACGAGCCATGGTTTCCCCAGGATGACCACGGATCGCTTAAGCTAGCTGCGCCGAGAAATGTTAGTTGTGGAGGAATGGCCGAGTGGATAACTGTGTAGACTGTGGAGAAAGTGGCAAAACTTTCGGAATACTTATGTTCCAAACATTTTTCCATTCCGTAAATTGTATTGTTTGATATGCATCTTTAGAGGGCTCTAAGGCAGAGAAACACCCGGCACCCGTTGAGTAATTTGTAAAAATGCAAGAATGTTTGGAACATAAGTATTCCGGACGTTTTACCACTTACTCTATAGTCCGCAGCTATCCACTCGACCATCCCTCCACAACTGACATTCCCGGCGCCGCTAACTTAAGCGATCCGTAGTCATCTTGGGGAAAGCATCACGTGTAACTTTTCCCAGAAGATTATTGAGCACCTGAGGAACACAGATTTGTATCAGTGCCCCAAGACCAGCACAATGATATGCATCACGTGTGGGAACTCCACTTCGACCGAGGATCCTTCCCTTGTAAGTCTGAAGCTGGTTTTCCCCAGAAGTGACCAGATATTACGGTGAGTCCGGTCGCCGCCCTCACAGCGATTTCGGGCTGCAATGCCACAGTGCGTAAAGCGCCACATAACCGCTGGGTCCTACAGCGACGCTGCGTCTCTCATTTTCAGAAAAGCGCACATTTTTTGTTTTGTGTATTATCTTAACAATATATGGAATGACAATCTTGACGGCTGACGAAAAATATCGGATGTTTTAAGAGTTCTGATGATTCTTACACATAAGAAAATTAATGATGCAAGGAAGCAACTCAGAAGTCTCTGTCATTGTACATCTTTCAAATATGCTAATTGTCTTGAAAAAATAACTGCAGACCAGGAAGAAATACTCCCAAAAAGGGGAAGTGATTCGCTGCCTTAAGGGCTGCAAAATGACACATTCAGATTATGAACATGCAAAACTTGCAGAAGCCTGATTTGAATAATCCTTCTATACAATCATTCTAAAATAAAGCGGCGTTCAATTATTACAGCTCCAGTAACACGGCTTTCTCCAAGCAAGAAAAACTTACTGATTGAGCGTTCAGAAAGTCGCTAAAGTGACATTTGAAGTCGAATTTTGCAAATGTTGTGTAGAAATATCTTGCTTAAAACTGCTCATAACCTCGCCCACGCAGGCGTTTGGGCATACGCAGTAGGTAGATTTGGAGTCAGCTAATGCTGCATCCAATGATGCCTTGTTTGAAGAAAGTTGTGGTGCGGTAAGATTTGAAATATCAGAGCGACTTTCTTTCAGCCGTCTAGTTGTAAGGAAGGCATTAATGCTAGAATTTTAGAAGTAATTATCTTATATATAAAGCTGAATATCTGTTTGTGAGTGCGTCTGTGTGTGTGTGTCTGTACGTATGTTCCGAATAAAAAATTCCTTTTCTCAACCTATCCGAACCAAACTTGGCACACATACACTTCGGGGCAGGGCGGGTGTCATAGGCTACTTTTCGTTATCGATCGATATCGATGCTATCGATTTTTTGCAAAATTTGAGCTAGAGGGCTGGGAGTTGGCACAGGGGGGTAAGTGGACACGCTGATTTCGAAAACAACACGGGGAACGAGAAATGATGTGTAAAAGTGGACACAGGGAAAGGTTTTACAGGGAAAGGGATGGGAACTTCATTGTAGTGTTTTGACAGGGCCGAGCCGAGCCGGGTAAGCAAGCTAGTTGAGTTATATAACAAAACTGTTAGACTCGAAATACTGAACAACATATGCAGCTAAGGTCTGACTGATTGTTAAATACATTGCGGTAAATTATGATGTACCCTATTTCCAGGTGTACAAGCCGCACCCTTTTTGCTCTAAACGCGAGCAGACCCACGCGTGCCGCCGCGCATATGTCTCGCGAAGCGGTCGCCTTATCGCATACCGCTCTCACTTAACGCGCTCCATGATGAAAATCAGTCTTTTGGCGTGTTCGCTTTTAGAGCGAAAAGGGTGCTGCTTATACACCTGAAAATAGGGTACAATTCTTTTACAAACCTTCAGAATTTCATTTCTTGAAGACCTACAAAAATACAAATTGAATTGCTGTTCTCCTAACAGGTAGTAAGATTGTCAGTTGTTTGCTTGTATTTAGCGTCTGATATATGTTTTTCCAATTATTGCTGGAACAAATTTTGCAGCACTCGCCCTCAATTAATGCAGAATGACATGACTCCGTCAAAAAAGGGTACGTTAGGCAATTGATCTGTCTGATCATTTTTATTGCCAAAGTACAACGAACTAACTCCATGATTTTCAAAAATTGATTATTGCTACACGTGGAATGAATGGCGTGAAATTATGATTGGTCGTGTGCACTGACAGACTTGCACTGCTATCGCTGTCACAATGGCTCAATCGAGTACGTAAATAGAAGCGCAAAGCACTCGCCAGTAGTAGTTCTACTGTAGACTACGACTTCCTTGTGATCAGAACATCATCAAAACTCATTCGATGCACTACAATGGTGCTGATAGAATGTGCCGTTCGTTCGGGAGTACTTTATTTGTGTAATACAACTCCATGCTAAACATTGCGCTCATAAAAAGCACGTAAAAAAGCCTTTTTTAGCAAATGGAAGTACTTCACTTTCTCATATTTTCTATGTAGCTGCTGCTCGGCATATCAAAAAATACCCGCCATTGAATAGTAGCTCGCGCATGCATCTGGCAAAGTTTTGAGATTCATTTTCAGATGCCTCCCTCCCCCCTCCCCCCGAATGGGTTTTGAAATTTTTTTGAGTTGCTTATATGTGCAGGGTGTCCCACAAAAATGTGCATACTGTTTGATTGTTAATAGCCACCCTGTAGTGAAGTCTTTAGAGGATTTAGATACCATTTTGTAGGGCTGAGTTCAACTCAGATTTACGGTACAGAAAGAAACACCGATCGCTCTTCATTAATGTAGGATTACGTTAGAAACTTTCAATTATGTGGTGACATTGTGGACAAACCTGTTGTTTCAGAAAATTACAAAAAATGTGAAAACTTTGTGATAGGGTTTTCGCGGAAGTTGAGTTCAATGCTCAATTGAGTACGAGATTGCGAAGCTTTCCAAACGGTGTAACTGCACTTTTGAGAAATGTGTAGAAAACGGCCGCTACCGCTTACTCCGCATAACTAAATAAAGCACCATAATACGCTGCAAGCTTCACATTTGGAATCAGCAACTCTAATTAGTCCAGTGCGAAAGTTTTCAGGCTGCTTTATTTTTTTCTTGAGGCAAAGTAGAAATTTTATGCTCAAAACCCTCTTTGAAAACTACCTCATCGGGAGAAAATATGTCATGAGAAAAAAGCGGTTTGGAAGCTGATATGGGATAGTATTATCAAATGTATCAAGGGAGATGAGTACTGACGTTTTTAATTTTTTTGATAGTAGAAAAAATCATATCGATGGTTGCTTTCCCTCTAGTGAGAAAGTTTGGGAAAGTTGAGTGCTCATAGGGACTACTGTGAAAAAAAAAGACGTTGAGCCGGGACTTGCGAAAGAATGGTGGCGACAGTATATCAATATTGGAATCGCCGACTATTACAGTGCTAAAAGGAACAGAGCAGAGGTCACATAAAGAGTCAGCTAGTTTTGCATGTCGCTTGAACTAGAAAAGGGCTGTAGACAACAATTACTCTCAAGAAGCAAAAAGACGAAGGCGACCAGATATTTACACAAAGTATTGATGCTATTAATGCAATATTAATGCTGACAAAGCTAATTCAATAACAGCACCTTTACCTGATTTTTCTTTGCCGTTTGAACCATTCCTGACAGCAAAAAAAAATGAATTTATTGAGTTACACATATGGTGGACTGTCGCAAAATGATCAAACAAAAGGACTTTTCACGCCACTGATTACTGTGCCAGCTTCTACCGTTGCCTCCTCTACGCTCGTAGACAAGGGTGACATGTTGAAGGTCACCTTAATATCGGAATACACCCTCCATAACTAACTTCTATTAAACTTTTGTAGTTAGAAACTACAGATTTGGATAAGCGCGCCAAGCGCATTACGGTCATATATGCCTCATCTGGATTGGCCGGGCTCACTGAGAATCCTCTCTTTTTAGTTTAAATGCGTGCATGGTTACTACGTCTTTGAAATTTTCAAGTATAGAAGTACAGCAGTCACTAGACAAAGTTTTTCTCTCTTCCTCTGGATAAGAATTTAATTTGAGTCAAATTACAAACTTAAAAACACATTGTGGCCAATCTTTTGTTTTCAACTTCAGCGGCTGCGTCCATAACTCCAGCATGAGGTCTACACACGCCTACATTCACATTTCCATAATCTCAACTCTAAATTGCACGAAAACTTTCTAAAAAATGTTGCAGCTGGATGCTTACTCTAACATACTGCACTTTTGCAAGTGATAAGAACTTTTTTGTAAAGGCGACGAGATTGACGGCGGCTATCTCGTGCCACAGCAGTGGAAACCGCCAGCAGCTTGATAACCGTCAAGAAAAGGTGCCTTCACGAAATTTGAACGCAGTGGTGTATTTATTATCGATTAAGTAATGTGTGCGCTAGAACTTATTTCTCTATGTTGCTCGGTTCTGTTTTTATCATGAATGATACTAGGCTACAAGACTTTGGAACACCATGTATACCTGAGATTGACATGTATGTAGACTCCATACCAGAAAAATCTGAAGTCTGTGAATTTTGCCACCTTAGAGAACAGTCCTACTTTTTTAAAAGATAAAACATGATCTCATTAACGAATAGTAACTAAACCAGCCTGTTTGCACACGGTATATGTCGGTATCAGAATCGTTTTTTTTTCAAAACTAGATCAAGCATAAGTGCGACGTCGCACGCTTCGATCGCGCGGTCGCACTATTTTGAGACCCTTCTATTCGATTTTCTAAGCGAGTAACGACGGCACAGCTTCATAAAGTTATTTGGAAGGTAACACCGACGTAAGCCAATAACTTGATATCCTTGGAGTATGACGAAATTCGGGGAAGAGTGGCGTATTGGTATGAGACGCCGCTATGACCAGACCGGACACAAGTTCGATCCCCGCCCCTGGGCCAACCAAGCTCGCTACCCTCCGGGGCCGGTAAAGTGGTATCAGAGTAATCTGGGAGGATAAAAGCACTGACTTGGTAAACGGCTGGCCTTCGCAGGTCACTGTATTAGGCTCGCACGCATACAGTTGCCTCTTCGACTACGAAGTAGCGTGCCGGCGCATGCCCGCAGAGGGTATTGAAGACGCCGAATCCTATATTTACTTATCCTTTATGACAAAACTCACTGTGAAATACAAGAAGACCCTACAAACCGCATGTTGCAATATGTGCAGCACCAGTCCGAAACTCGCTAAGAGATTGACGTCCGCGGTAGCCATCACTCGGATAATCGTCATGCTATTTATGGGCAGGAGGGCACAGAAAAATAATTTGCTGATTTCTTGCGGACCGCTTGCAGATATTTAGAAGAATGTTGGCAAAATTGTAGACGAATGCTCGAAGAACAATCGCGGCTTTTTTGTAGAGTAGTCGCGGCGCGCAGTGGCCGCATTCTCGCGGACCTTCCGCGAGAATATGCAAAAATATTGAGGGCCTCACGGTCACGAAAGTTCCACAGCCCGTAGGTACCTCCTCTGAGAGAAATTACCCGAACTCGGGTAATTAAACGATCGATGACACCTCGGTTATGTAGAGTGTTACCTTTGTTTGGCGCACGCCCGAATCTGCGTAAAAAGAGTCCGAGTGCCTGCTGAAAGTAGTTTGTCCCGCGCTCGCTGAAAGAGATTATCTGACGAGCGCTTGCAGATAATTTTGTATTGCTGCCTGCGGCAGAACAACCGCTCGCTGTAGGTTTGGCCACGCTCCAAGATTTCTTGCAGAAAAACGCGAGTTTGCCGACCGCCTCCTCCGGCGATTATCTGAGACGGTGTGCTATTGGTAACTTCCCTGTTGTACCACTTGTCTCATATCACAGTGAAGCCGACGACTGAATCAAAGGGACCAATAGCTTAATAGTGGCTTTATTCATATAATGCATTAAACCCCGTCTTCTCTGTCTTAAGTGAACATTCACAAATGCTCGCGGCAGCAATGTGTTGATCATTCGATGTTAATCATATTCCATATTTCGAATATTTTTACAGAAGGAAATGGCTAGTTGCTCTTGACTGCTCTTGCGGCATTTTTGATCAATAGCTGGGAACCGCAGGTAATCTGAGGCCACATGCTCGCTGCAAGCGTTGGAGAGGACCACCTACAGCATTCCTCGTTTCAATAATGTCAGCATGCCAGCGCTTCAAAAGTAGCGAGATTTAGGTACCAAGTTGAGGCTAGCATATGAGAGGTGCACAATAGTGACGATTGTGACGAATTATTCCTTCAGCCATTAGTGTACTGTATTGTACAGTAGCATCAAACATTTAGCACTAACTAGTTCGCAGATATTATCTGACAACAATAAAGTCGGCAATTTTAACACACTGAGCTTAGTTATATGCTGCCTTCACGACGAAACGATTGCATCTACGTTGTTGTTCTAAGAATGGAGAGTCTATACAGTTAGTTTTCAAATAATCAGATGCTTCTGCTTTTACTCTTTCACGCGCTTCGCAATATTCAAAATCGTAAATTCGTTCTTCGGACTGTTTGCATCCGAATACTTTTCTACTGATAGTTGATACTACTTGCTTGTTACATACTTGCTACTACTTGATACTTGTGCGTTGGAAACTAGTTAATTTTCCACTTTTCACTCACGAAATCTTCTGGAAAAAAAGCTTGGTACAACCTTCAACTCTGCGCTATGCTCCAACTAGATCCAACTAGACCTTGTCAGTGGTGTTATGTGTGCGCTGTAAATGACACAGCTAATAACTGCTCAGTAATAAGTAATTTGAACTTTTGCAGATGACGCGTGAACAATATCGTGTTCTTGTAACCGAGAGTGTATGTAAAGGCTGCTGCATGACGAAGGCGCAGTGGCGATATTAATTGAGCGAGCGCGAACGCGCCGCGCGCGTATCCTCACCGTTATGGATCCCGCACCTCATGCGCTCTGCGGCTAATAAAGCCGCGTTCGCGCCCGAAGATATTGCGCCTTCGTCATGCAGCAGCCTATATATGTATATTTATGACACCTCCTTTGCCTTTTCTTCAAAACGATTTTCAGTTTGGCATCTGCCACCTTCGTGCCGGGCGCTAATTACAACCAGGGCTCGGCACAGGTGGCTTACAAGCAAGCTGGATATCGTTTTTGGGACGAAAAGCAAAGGGGGTTTCGTTTTTGTGAAGAAGACATACGGAAAATTGACGACGGCGACCTTTTTTTTTTAGTCGACGTTTCGTTTTTTGGGGGATTTTCGGGAATTTTCAGGTTTTTAGAAGAAATTTGGTTCAGGGTCAAAGGGGACTTCGTAAAAATTCCCAAAAGTCAAGGGGGACTTCATTTTTTCCATTTTCATCTAGCCACCTCGTGCCGAGCCCTGATTACAACATGTGCTTCTACATGTTGTAATCAGGGCTGTAATCGCTCCCTCAGAAATGTACAGCAGGGTAATGAATAGAATGAGGTAGTTGTACATTTCCAGCAAATCTCTTCATCGTATAAATCAAGTGAACAGCCGATTTGAAGTTTACAAATAGTTGCATCTGCAGAAGTTTCAGGTGTTCAAGTATGTTAGCATTTTTAGAAGGTCTTTGTAGTTCTTTAGAAACACTGCTGACAAAAAAATTAGAAAAGCTTTCTTTTACAGCTTTCTTTTTTTTTTGTATTTCTGCAACAAACGAAAAATAGTCTACGACACCCGCCCCGATGTCTAATGTGCAAATGTTGGCCAGAACAGTTTGAAAATGACTTTTCTGTTGAGAACACCTATAGGCACACAGATTTACATACAAACAAACAGACACTCAACTTTATCTGTTCCATAAGTCTTGCGCCAATTCAGATTCGCAACAAAACATTTCTTCTACATTTTTAATAGGTTCCGAATATTGTTCTATACAGCAAAACAAGTTTCAAATAATGGTTTTCAAACATTCGCAGCATCTTAATATAGGCGAGTTGAGTTTTTATAAGAGAAGCAAAGGAAACAACTCATAAGTCCATCTAAAAAAGTCCTACGAAGCGCCACTTACCCAAGCTTATACATTCTAATTAGCACAATCACACAAAAAGTCGCTGTATGTTTACGACATTAAGAATACGAACGAGCCTTGCAGAGCTATTTTCAAGAAATACTTGTATGCTACAATCCTTTCGAAGTAGTTAGTAGTCGAGAAACTTGGAATTTCGCTGCCCCTATCCCTATGGTTTCCCCATGCAAAATGCAGTACTTTAATGGAAACTAGCCTCATGTGGGCAATTGGAAGTTCACGCTGCGAGATTGCCGCAGTTAATTAAAAGAAGAGTCAAAAGGTGCTGTGCACAGTTACTAATGGGGACAGCGCAGCATTACTCGGACGAAAGCACAAATTTTCTCTAATCTAACGAAGAAAAAACAATTGTATATACGAATGTCTAATGTAGGATGTGTATGCTTGGCAGAGTAGAAGTAGAATGGGCAGAGTTATGATTTTCGTTTTTTCAAGCATTTAGGTCATTTCGGTTATTAGCTTCAAATTTTGCGTGCAACAAACTTCCTGCGAATGTTAGCGTGCTATCTTGTACAACTTGCTTTGCTCTATCCAATATGATGGAATTTATTTAAAATGCACGAAAAGCATGTCTTACAAATCTCACTTATGTCCATGTCGTTACTAAGTAATTCAGCGCAGGAATTTTGAATTACTCCAATATAAGATGGCCGTACGGACTGGACATCACTACGGAGCACGCGCCGCGAGGTAAGACGCTTGCCCCAGTACAAATTCGCCATTGTATAAAATGTGCTCTCGTAACATTTTAGCAGCGCCGCGCGTGGTGCGCAGCGCTGGAGCAGTCCGTGCGGTCAACGAATCAACGATTCATTAAAGCTGATTTATTGCAAAGGGTTAATTAGAAAACCAGAAAATTGAATACAACTATCTTCATTATAATGAAATGCGATGTACAGTTGCAAGGCATCAAAGCATTTTTGAATGTTGTGAGGAAAAAATATTAGGTATGTGCAAAAGTTCGTTCGCCAGTTTTCTAAAAAATCATAAATACTTTAGTCTCAATTGATTTCTTTAAAAATATATCTATTTGAAGGAAGAAATCATTCTCTTTACAACAGTACCTTTGCCATGAATTGGCATCAAAAAGTTCGAAAGTTAAAAGCAATTGAAGGAAAGTACTCAAGATTGGCGTTTTCAAACAGGGTCACGAAAAATTCTGTAAGTATTTTTATGTGATTGAAAAAATTATGCTTTTTACTATAGTGTTTTTCTCATGAATTAAAGCGAGAAAGATCAAGAGGTAGAAGCAAATAAAGAGAATCATTTCAGTTTGCAATTTTTGAGCAAGCTCAAAAAAGCCTAAAAATTTTACAGAAAAGACGTAAAGTCATGAATAAGGGTTTTGTAACCTTCTCTTTCTAGCTAAGCGAGTTTCGAGCTGATCGAGAACGATTTCAATTCTCGTGATTTTTTCAGATTTTCGGGTCTGTGTTTTTCATGAAGATAAAATTGCTTTTGATCAGCTCGAAACTCGCTCAGCTAGAATAAGAAGGTCACAAAACCTTTCATGTTCCCATGTTTTCGGTGACGTTTCTAGGCTTTTTTGAGCATGCTCAAAATTTGCAAAGTTGAAGCAATTCTCTTAACTGCTTCTGACTCTCGACCTTTCTCGCTTTAGTTTATGAGGGAGGCACTATAGTAAAGAGCATAATTTTCTCTATCATACAAGAATACTTACAGAATTTTTCGTGACCCTGCTTGAAAAATGCCATTCTAGAGTACTTTTCTTCAATTGCTTTCAACTTTTAAACTTTTCCATGTCAATTCACGCAAAGGTACTTTTGTAAAGAGAAGGGTATTCTCTTTTGAATGAGTAAAAAATCAAAGAGATTCATCGAAGCGGAAGGAAGTTACGATTTTTTAAAAACTGGCGAATGAACTTTTGCACTCACCTACTAATTACAAATTTTGTGCTTTTTCAAAATTAACACAGTTGCAAACCAGAGATAATGGGAACGATTGCAGGTATGTGGCTCTGCAAGATCGTGAAGGACGTGTGAGCTGCCGACATTTCTCACACATTACGCCACAAGGCCCTAAAAACGCTTCAACAGACAAGATCATCCCCTCCGCACTTCTTCAAATCGCTTTCAGTACTCAAAAGCTAACATCTAATGGGAGAAAAGCTTGGGAAAATCAAAAAAAATTCTGTCGGGTTTCGCGTAAGCAGGCCTTGGCACGAGCTGGCATCAGGGAAATTTCAAAACGAAGTCCCGTTTGATCTTGAAAATTTCGTACGAAGTCCCCTTTGACCTGTTTCGAAGACCCGTCATTATTTCTAGACTATGTAAAACCACGTAGTAGGGTTTTCTTGCATGCTGATTTCATGGAACAGCTTTTTACAGCTTTCTGAGCTTTTTACATGGTTGAATTACATGTGGAGAAGCAGGAAAAGCCGATTTTTTGATGCAGAGCAGAGCGATTTTCAGATGGCTATAAAACGCTGAAAAGAAAACATTATAAAATTGTTTCTTCTCTGTATGTAAACTTTGACGGTGTAGATACGTTCTATGTAAAAAAGTATGAAAACTTATGTGAGCAAAGTGTCGGTGCCAGCTCAGCTGGCATCCAGCTGGCACGGTGCCAGCTAATTCAGAAAAAAGTTCAGCACAGCTTTCATTCACATAAGTTTTAAAAAATTTTAGGTCATAGTTCGGGTCCCGCAATGCGCATGCACACACCAAATTTGGTGTCATACTATTACGTTTTGACTGAAAACAACGCCTTTGTTTGTTTGATGGACAGCATGCCGGTGGCATGTCGGTGGCATTCTTGCGGATCTTCTCCGCCCGGATGCGGAAAAACGATATCTCCTTTGCTTTTGCCCTAAAAACGATATTCAGGTTGACCCGGTGCCAGCTGTGCCGAGCACTGCGCGTGAGCAATGGTTGCCAGCTCACGTACTTTTGGGTACCCATCATACTTCGCCGAAAACAGCTCAAAAAGCCCAAAAAGGCCCAGAAACCCCAAAAAAGTTCAAAAGCGCCAAAAATCGCTTGCTTTTAGTAGACTTCTGACATTATTTTGATGTGTAGATGACAGAACATGAAGCAAAAAGACTAGGTTGACGACATACATACCTTAGCGTAGAAGCTGGCGCGCAAAAGGAGGCGTTCCGGCTCTTTCTGGCGCCTTCGGGCTGTTTTGGGACTTTTTGGCAGCTGTTAGGTTTTTTCGGCGAAGTATGAAGGGTTTCTACGATACAGCCCTCACCTTACTAATGCCGAGTGAAATTGTTAGCGAGCGATATTTTACATTGCTTGCATTCATAGAGTACTGTCGCTCCTCGTGCCCTTACGACATTTTACAGTATGTGTCGATTAGTACTCACCTTTCGCGTAGAGGTAGGCATCCTCCGCGCGAGGGCCTTGTGTGCGGACCTCCAATCGAGAAAGCCAATTCGAAAGTTTTGGCCATATGCGCGCGAAGCCTTGGCGTAGCGATTGCGTTTGCGAAAAAAAAAGCCCTGATTGACACTGACTTCTCCACGGTGCACATGCATATGGCCAATCACGCTTGCACATGACGCGTTATATTGAAAATCCCATTGAACGAAGCCACGATTGAGCAATCTCATTCTTCTACTCCATTCGAAAATGTATTTGCGTAAGTTCGCTGGAGTATAAAAGCTCTTGTTGAGGTTATATTCATCGGAATATGTTGCTCTGCTTTCTCCTTTCTGTAAGTGGGCATTTTGAGAGATTTTCGGTAATGATTGCCTTTTTCAGCTGTTGCCAACCTATACCCAAGGTGCTTGGGGGCTAGAAAATTGTGACACTGATGTATGGAAAAGAACTATCTTGGAAGGTATCGAATCTGTATGTCAAAGAAAAATGAAACTGGTAAGTCTAAATTTTCAGCTTCGGATCTCATTGAAAAAATCCGCCTTGTCGATGGCATGGTTTGAAGGAATCCAAACAAATCTGGACACTGCCTTCAAATCAATATTGCGTTAGAGTATTGCAGATCAAATGACCTCTTAACTTTCCCATACTCCGCCTAGTAAACCAACTAAGAATTCGATTCTGCTATAAGAATCATGCATTTTTTGCCTGGAAACGGATGAGGGGTCCTAACTAAAACACTGCAACCGGCAGCGCAAATGATTCATTCACGGCTGAGAAATCTATCTCCAAACCCTTTACTACACCGTGACCGTAACCCAAGACGACTTCGCTCACATTAACACTACGTTCGCTTTCAGCCGTGAATGAATTTTTTGCGCTGCCGTTTGGACAATGCTTAGATAGGACCCCCTCATCGGTTTCCAGGTATAAACGCATGCGTCAGATTTGCCTAGGCACTGCCTTTGAATCGAATTTGCAGAGTCTATTCCATCCGAACGTTTCCTGCCTGCTGAATATTGAAGAAAAACATGAAAAGGCTTTCGAAAAGACTAAATGGATATACAGTGACCCCTAAAAAGTTGCAAACAAGAACCCCTTCTTTTTCGTCATCTACTTTTGATGGAAACACACAGATGAAAAGATCTGATTGCACAAGATGATAGAGCTTTTCAAAGTTGGAATCCACACATACGCTTTTTGGAAAACATGGATTTTAAAAAGTTAAAAAAATTTTTTTTATCAAAAACACATAACCTTATCTGCACCTCGCCACTGACATGTGCCGCTTTCCAGCCTCGTAGCTCAGCTAGCAGTCATTCTAAAAACTTCTATGCAGATTTTTTCGAAAGAGCGAGACTTCCTCAACACGAATATGCAAAATGGTAAATTCAAGAATTCCATGACATAGAATGGGTTGAAAAAGCGCAGCTGCAGTGATGATTGAAACGAAGGCTCTTATCTACTCCAAAACAATTTCAGACAGATTCGGCACAGGTGGCACCGATCAAGCCGAGTATCATTCTCGGGACAAAAAGCAAAAGGGATATCGTTTTTGTGGCCAAGAAGACAAAAATTGCGAGTTTCGTTTTTCTTGAGGTGCTTTTACGTTTAGGATTCGGGGTCAAAAGAGACTTCGTTTTGAAATTTCCCTGGTGCCAGCTCGTGCCTTAGTCAGAACTTCGAAACTGCATCATTACTACAAAATTGTCACTTCTAAACTTCCATGATAAAAATGGTACCGAAAGGAGCTTTATTTAATCTTATCTGGAAATTCTCAAGCCCACCATTAAAACTGTACTGTATCCCAAACTCAAAATTCCCAGGGATTATTGAACCTACCTCCTTTGAGTATTGTTGCGTAGAGAGAGTTTCGCCCTTTTGAAAGAGCCTACTTATGTTAGAGGTTTCCAGAGTGACTGCTAACGAGCTTGAAGTCTGGAAACGGCACAAATCAGTGGTGAGGTACAGTTGCGGGCAAGTGCACACATTACCAAAAGCCATTTCCAGCAAAGTAAAGGCTACTGCATGACGAAGGCGCAATAGCAGCATTAGTTGAGCGGGCGCGAACTCGGCGCGCGCTTATCTTCACCGTTGTAAATCCTGCACTTCATATGCTCTGCGGGTAATAAAGCCGCGTTTGCGCCCAAGGGTATTGCGCCTTCGTCATGCAGCAGCCTTTAACTCATCAGCACGTGTCCGATGCAAAGAGAATGGTAAAAAGCATCCATTCCATTCAGACAGCTTTGCTAGAATGTCTGAACCGACCATGTGAAAAAATTTGGCGAAAGAAGGAGTTAGAAGTTTTTTTAAATGATAAAATTCAAACGGATGTAACTATGACGTTGCAGTTCTTCCCTGATGAGCCCTATACAATAGTTTGCTTACCTGTTCGGATTACGTGTGTTTTAGCTTCAAAAACCAAAAAAAGATCTCGCGTTCCAAGAATTGTTGTCCGGGGCATTGTGAGGCGGCCTATTTTAGACTTTTTTGATAAAAAATTTTTAAACTCTTTAAAATCCATGTTTTTCAAAGAGCGTAATGTGTAGACTGTAGCTCTTGTAAAGGTCTATCACCTATGCAATCAGATCATTTTTTCAACATTATTTTTCATATATAAATGATCGATGAATGAAGGAGAGTGGCTTTTCACCAACTTTTTGGCGGTCACTGTATTTATAAGATAAGCGGCTCACCGATCGGTCTTAAGGATTTTTCAGTTAATTTTAAGAACTTCATTTTAGTACTACGATTCGAACCGGCTTAAATTCCTCAGACAAAATGCGTATGGGCAGAACGATCGCAAGCAAAATATATACTGTACAAAATTTGATCCGTTAGTTATGACAGGAAGTTGGATTTTGTCGACTTCCTTTCACGAAGTTTAATTTCAGCAAGAAATTGAAAGATGGTGCTGTAAGTCTTGTCTATGCAGTCCTGTTGGAGGTTGGATACGAGCTTGGGCTAATAAGCGCCTGTGAGGTAAGATAACATAGCAAAACATCAAATGAGGGATCAATGTACAAGAGGGTATGTGTGTAAGCGCAAAAGTAAGCTATGACAGCATGTATAATATTCCTGCTACTACCTGTGGGATGAACAATGGCAAGGGACAAATAACTATTATAGTATTCCAGTACTAAAAAGAATTTTGCAGGCTATGGAGAGGAAACCACATTACGGATGTGTAGACTACTGGGGTGGTTGGTTGAGAAACAAGCCATACCTCTGCTGCGGATTCTATGCTAATCCCAAATCCAATTAGGACTATGCAAAAATGTAATCTTAACAAGAGCTTCTTGAGATTACTTTTTTCATCTTTTTCCAATTTTTCCTTTTTTCAAAATTTTTCCAGTGCATGATTTTTGTCGATTGGCGTCTTCTAGATTTTTTAAGCGAGTGATTCAAATTGTCATTTCGTGGGCTTATTTTCTGTATGAAATTTTGATTTCAGTAAAATGCCAGCTTTTTAACCTGCTTTTATTGCATTATCTACCAAATCTAAATTCCTAAATTTTTTTGTCTATCTAAGATTACAAACAGCAGAAGCTATAGGACTTATCAATTCCACAATGGTGTACGGCCACTGACGTCGACTAAAAAAACGTCGCAATTTTTTGCGTCTTTCTGGCCAGAGCGATATCCCGAGAATAGGTCGCAAAATTTTTGAAAGTTACCTAAATGTGTCATAAAAATGTGCCAAAGAACTTGTTTTTACTTGCAAATGGTTAGAATAATGTTTAAAAATTCAAATTAGCCTTGTAAAAAAATTTTTTTCGACGGCATGTTGGGTTACGGGCGGAAAAATTTTGGAAAGCATCGCAAAAAAATTTTCGGAGTGCGTGGCTAACACCACGCATCTTCATACGAAAAAGTTTTTTGCCCTCCCCCCCCCCCCCGGAGCGGATAATCCTGAGTACGACTAATCGACGTCGCTTCCCTCATGATAGTCGTGGAGATGAGACGTTTTCAGTCTCTGGTCACGCTTTTGAACCATGAACGCAAATCCTATGCAGGAACTGCATAGGATCTCCTTTCATGGTTCAAAACGTGCCAACTTGTGCTTTATGCGCGCTCATGTCTTCCCAGTTTCCTAAACGACAAATGATGTTAAGTTTTTGCAATTCCGAATAAAAATTGAGAAAAAATGCTGCAGATTTTTGTCTCCTATTCTGATTCAGTTCTGAACAGGTGAGGCACAGTATTGAGTGTCATATGCATACACAAGTGGAGAGAAAAAGGTGCAAACTACATGTATACAGTGCTGGCCAAAATTATAGGTCCACTAAAAAATGTTGTAACTCACTCGGTTGTCAATGGATTGACTCAGAATTCGGTTGTGCGTCTACCAGCATACATACATGTCCATACATGTATGGACATGTCCGTACATGTCCGTACATGTCCATACATGTATGGACATGTCCATACATCAGCGTCGCGCGGCCATATCTCGCTTCAGAGTGGACGAATTCTGAGTCCAAAGCCACCATTCGATTCAATATATTGGAAATAAGGGTACGATGTCTTCGATATTCCGTTTCCAGTTTTTTCAATTTGTTCTGCGGAGGTCCTTTCGCGAATATGTGAAGCCACGCCTACCCAATGTAGAGGACTTTACTAAGTACTATTCGATAATACTTTTCTTGTAGATTATTGTGCGCTAGAAATTGGGCTCAGATTTCTTTTGAGAGGAGATAGAAGCGTTGGTGAATTTTGGAAAAATCACGCGTTTTTAAATTCTACTCGCCATAACTTCCTTCGGAACAAGTATATTTTCAATCCGAAAACAGCGCCTTGCTCAGCTCATCGAATCTTCTCATATACAGCATGTCCTTGATATTTCGATTTCGGTATTCTTGAATCTTTCTGAGGACGTCTTTTTGCGAAGGTGTAAAGCAGCGAGCATTGTCCCGAGTACATTCCAGCAAGGATATTTCGATAGCACTTTTTCTGTAGATTATAATGTGCTAAATAGTAGCCGCAGTTTTCTTTTCAAAGGAAGTAGAACGGCGAGTGAATTGTGGAAAAATCTTGTCGTCCCAAATTCTACTCGCCATATCCGCAGAATACGAAGCTATCTTGCTAAGCAGATGTGAGTTTCGAAATCAGCAGGTCGCATAACCTCTACGAGCAAGTTTTCCGATATGTTCGGGTCATTCCATTTTTTCTCGTTTTACGCTCCGCAAGCTCGCCGATGGATTTTGGTCAAAATGTTGATGCTCTTGAATTGTAGGGAAACTTCGCTTATAAAAGTTTTCGAACACGCTCTTTACGAAAGTTGTAGTCTTTGAGGATTACAGGGTCTTTTTGGAGAGATACGGTGAGGTGACTGTAACTGCACCACGAAAGTGCGTGATTTTGGCCGCACTTCTCGCGTATCTGTCAGAAACCTTGCCTGCTTGCTTTTCTCAGTCAAAGTTACTAGGAATTGTGCTATCGAATGGTGCATTACTCATGCTCCAGTCTGTGAAATTCGCCGAGTTACGAGCCTACGAAAACACGTTTTCATGAATTTCGCCCAAAGTGTGAAGATCGCATATCTCGTCGAAATTCCTCCGTGAGCGCTTGTACAACGCGCTGATCAAATCCTTTCACATTTTTCTTTATTTATTTATTTATTCTATACGCTCTTGGGGTTCCATACAATAGAATAGAAAGCAGTCATTTATACTCTAACCGCAACGATAGTGCATCATTAGTTTAGGTCTAATCTTGATAAAAATGTGATGAAAGGTTGTATTTGACTGCTCTATGATTATATTTATCGGAATTAAATGATGCGATTCATGGAGATGTACCCATGCCCCCTTTTGCCAGCAAAATATTTTTTTAAGCATTTTTCTGTATTTATTTATTTATTCTATACGCTCTTGGGGTTCCATACAATAGAATAGAAAGCAGTCATTTATACTCTAACCGCAACGATAGTGCATCATTAGTTTAGGTCTAATCTTGATAAAAATGTGATGAAAGCTTGTATTTGACTGCTCTATGATTATATTTATTGGAATTAAATGATGCGATTCATGGAGATGTACCCATGCCCCCTTTTGCCAGCAAAATATTTTGATTTTAACAAGCAAACAAGGTTTGATGGTGGGTATATTATCTGATCCCACCAAACCAGTAAACCAGTGTGAGCCAGTAACTCCAAGTGAATTTCAATAAGGGTTGTAATGATGGATAACTCATACGTGAGCGTAATCAAGTTAGGTTATTGTAATCTAT